>CM057345.1:205750388-206375388 GCA_030015575.1 Agapanthus africanus | reverse complement strand
ATGGTTTGGAAGAAGACTATCCAATAAGCATAATGGGTGTACTATCCCAATCCTAGGAACACTCGCAATGAGAGAGGGTGAAGATAAAAGACAACCGAATAAACCTTATTCCTATTTCTCCTGAACCAGAATCCATCCCCGAACTGGAACAAGTTCCATTCGAGTTCGTATATAACCATACGATGGAGTATCCAAATAAACTGTGGATCTTCGTAGTGATACGGAGTGTCCTGGAGAAATACAAAGGTGATGTGGGAGTGGTAACGAAATATTTGGTTTGGTCGTGAATATCTGTTGCAATTTACTTTGCCCTCTTACTAATCCCTTGCTTTGTCTGAACTTAATACCTTCTGCACACCATCGTTATGCTAATTGGTTTTCTTCATTCCCTACCGGTCGGCACCAGCCTAAGGTTTGGAAGAAGACAATCCAATTTGCGTAATAGGTGTACTACCCCTAAACCAAGGAGTACTCGTAACCTGAGAGAGGGTAAAAGGAAAAGACAACTGAATAATCCTATCCGTTTTCTCCAGAACCGGAAACCATCCTCGAATAAATTCTTTCGAGTTCGTATCTAACCATACGATGGTTTTGTCCAATGGAAGTGGACGTTCGTAGCAATACGGGGTGTCCTGGAGAAAAGGGTAAAAGTAGGAGTGGCAATGAGGTTTGCAACTCTGACAATCCAAAAGCCAGTGTTAAGAAGGTTCGGTCAACTTGGTCACTGAGTCATTGTCTTAGGGTCGGGTCAATGGTCGCTGCCAAAGAGAGAGAGAAACGAAACACTCAGCGTGCACTCTAACCTAGATCAGAATGGTTACCAATTTATCTAATCTGGAATCCTCCCACTGTACCTCAAATTCTCCTCCAAACCTGAAAGAAGAATTAGTCGGGGTCACCCGAGGAGTAAACTAACTCATCAGTGGGAATCAGGATCCAACTATCATCGCATGATAACGTGACGGAATCCGCTCACGTCATCACACTCCAGAAGGTATGCGCATATCTGGCAAGTTTCAGTTCTTTTGAAACTCCCGATGTGATTTCTGCCCCATGCTCTTATGACCTTGATTTTGGCCAACAAATCATAAGTCACATATCAAGTTCTACCCGTCATTCTCCAGGTTGATTCGAATCCACCCGCACAAGCCCTTGACTTTGGCCAACAAGGCTATACGACTGTTCCAAACCAACGCATCTATCTATGCTGCATATGAATAACCAACATCTACCAAACACTGTGCCTTGACTTTGGCCAACAAACACAGCTTGAATACTATTGACTACCCATATGAAACGACGGAGGGCTACGAATGGTTTCTGGCGAAAACCTTTAACGTAAAGAACTTGATATCGTCGAAGGAACGGATAGCTTTTAAAAATATAGTGACGAAAACCGTTGCTAAAGAGGTCACTCCCGGTGAAGGGATCTCGGCTCTTTCCCCGTAGAATGGGGTGCAGGATATTCCAACTGAATACCACGGTGCAAAGCAAAAGTAATCGGCTATAGTGAAGTCATTGCCCTGACGCAAACTTTTTGTCCAAGGGGTCACTCCCGGTGAAGGGATCTCGGCCCTTGCCTCGTCGACTGAGGAGCAGGATATTCTAAATGAATATCACGATGCAAAACAAAAGTGAACGTCCTTGCAATCACAGCCTTTTTGAAAAGTGTTCCAACAACATCAGATTAGGTTTGTTTTTTAAACTTGCATTGATCCGAATCAACGCAGTCCCATCAATTGATCACACCAAAAAGAACGAAAATATACTGATGTACGTATATGCCATCCGTATTCGCCACTGGGTCCCGTCATTACCCGTTAGGTTAGCTAACTAACGACAGAGCGGGGACTGGACTAGCGCGGATGCAAAACATATACAACATCTACTAATATATATACCAATATATTATATTTCGCTCAAGGCGTGAATAAAATGCAACATCACAGAAAATGTACAGCATCACAGAAACAATACAGATATCTGGGATCCCCGGGTTTCACAGAGCCACTACTGAAACCCGACATTCCCCTGGTCGTGTGGATAGCCTGCGCAATGAAATCCTAGACCCCTACGGGCGCGGCAAGTCACCCGCCAAAACCTGAAGCGAGGCAGCCCCCTTCAGCGCTGTGAATGGACCACCCAGCACTTCACGGAATCCGGCAACTTGGGCACGCCTCCTGGGTCAACCTGTACCCCCTACGAGTGCGGCGAATAGCCCGCCAATCCTAGAGTGAAGCCCCCTCCGTCCCAATGCCATGAGATGCGGGCTTGTTGCCCTCCAGAACCCGGCTATCTGTGCACCCCTCCGCGGGGCAATCCTAGTACAGAAAGTAAAATATACATACACCGGGTACATCGACCGCAACCAGGTCGTGCCCCAAAATAATAATACAAACAGGCAGTGACGGCAGTCCACATGTCGGACGCTCGCCCCGCAATATCAAATGTACATAATACAACCACAACTGTACTAGCATTGCATCCAGGCTATCCCCCACGACCGATCCGCAACATCACAGCAAAAACAGAACATCAACGTGAAAGTCACGTTCGCAAATCCGTCTAACCGGGCTATAGCAGTTAGACCGGATTTACCGATCAAGTGACATTCACGGTCGCAGAAATAATGTAAATACTGTGAAAAATGTGTTTAAAATTTTCCGATCGATCAAAAAATTAACAAGTGGGCCCCAAAAGAATACTGTAGCACTCACAGAAATAATTGGCCCAATTTTAAAATTCCAAAACCCATATATATGGCCCACAAAAACACTGTAGAAATTGGGTGCAGAGACCTCAACAGTGCGCGGCGGAAACGCGGCCTAAAGGTGGTTTTGGCCGCGGTTCCGCGCCTGCACTGTCGACTGAACCTGTCGAATTTTTACAGTATCCTTGTAATCTCCAGTACATCAATTTTATATATCTTGAAAAAATTTTCGACACCAAAAATTTCCAACAGAAAACTGATGTGATCAAAAAATGCGATTTTGGAACTTTTGATCGATCGGAAATGCAAACACATTACACAAAGCTAGACTAAGTTAATGGCGAGGCTCTGATACCACTGTAAGTGCACGGCGGCGCTCCGGCCGTCAATCCGACGCCGGAATGCGGAAGCGGTGAAAAACTTTAATTTTGCGGACTTAGCAAACCGGCACCACCGCGCACTAAACACCCGGATCGTAACCATTAACAAGTCTAAGCTAACTAGAAGATGGGTTAGAGATATACCGACTGATCCGAGTCCTCCGATCTTCATCTCCACTCCGATCTCCTCGCGGGATCTCCGTCTGTCTCCTCCTTGCCGGAAGGGCACCACATCGCCTGCATCTTTTACGGGCTCCCGCCTCAATACCGAGGCAACTCGGGCATGAAGCTGGCAAGTCGACATGCCCAAGACTTGCTGTAGGATGTGTAGTGAAGTTGTCCCTTTGGGGTTTATGAGGTTGCCATGTTGGAGGAATTTTTGTGGACAAGAATTTTCCATGGATGCTTAAGGAAAAATGGAGCATCCATACAAGAGTGAGCTCGGCCAGCCCCTGGTTTTTGCTCACAGGAAAAAGAATGAAGTAAGCTCTCAATTTATCTCCCTGGAAAATCATGAAGCAACCCCTTTTTTTCATTTGTGAATGTGTGTATAAATTAATAACCAAGGAACAAAAATCCTTCACAGCAAAGCACAAAAGGGGGGGGTCCACCAATTAACCATGAAAGAAATTTTCCACCCAAAAATAATCCTCATTCCAAACCCAAACAGTGGCCGGCCCATTCAAGTGGGTGTAGGAAAAAAAGGAAGAGTGATTTTTCAAAGGAGATAAAGAAAAATCAAAAGGAATAATGGTCACAACAAATAATCCATCACAAAACAAAACCCACACTCAACACACAAATCATCAACAACCATGATGCTTACAAAGTCAAGCCATCATGAAGTAGTCAAGTCAAAAAGGTCAAGGTATGGAGCTCTCATCATGATGCAACAAAAAGCAAAAGCCCCCTCCACAAATACTTATTTGCAACAATGCAAATAAGCCCTCCTCCACCAAACTTCGGCCAATGAACGGAACAATGGAAATCGGCCGAAACGGAAAGCAAACTGGCAACTCCATAAAACTGGTCCCGTAATAAATTACAGGAAAAACCACGATACTGTGCATACACACCCGCATCTGTATTTCGACCGAAATACAAAATGCAATGAGATAAAACTACACAATCAAATACTAAGATCCGGCTTAAGCCAAAGCCGGCTAGTAAAAACCGTCTGATCACGATCCGTGCAATACCGCACGTATCTGATCGAACCCTGCCATATCTCCATACGGCATCTACAGCGTTTCGCCCGAAAGCTTGAGTAACTGAAAGTGTGGTGGACTCTAAAGACTCGTCAATACTATGGCTGTGGATTTAACCACCAGCACGTCAGAGGTATAAGCCAATACGTGACGGGCCACCAGCTATTGACCAAAAGGGACGTCGATGAGCGAACTCATCCTGACACCCTACTGAGCCTGTCAGTGACAATATCCGTGCAGTCCGGTCCGTTCGTCTATGAGTATCGCATGGCGGGCCTAGGGGGTTGGTAAAAGTCAGACCCCCAAAAGCGGTACAAGTCGTGTCGGAGTGTAGCCCAGAACACCCTGAGATACTACTGGAATACCTACCAGTAAATCTCCTTGCCTTGGCCAAGGACTTTGTGTAATGGCTCTCCTAGACACAGCACGACCTTACCCCCAATACCGGGAGAGACGAACCCCTGAAGATACGCTCACTGCCTCCATGTGGCTCGGGACTGTACCCAACTAAAACCTGTTTGCACGACTCCTTTGAGCCGTGGTAGGGTAGTAATCAAAGTACAGTGGGAACTCACACGAGACAAATGACGATCCCCAGGTTGATGAACTAACCTGCACACATGTCACCAGGGAACTGCCATCTGACGTCTGGTATATGACCAACTAGCATGTTCCCGGCGAGTCCTGTCCGGTGTACTCATAACCCAATGAGCACCTGTATACATCTTAGGTGATCCAACTGACACCAGTGGCTTGTGAGACCGGCCACCGCCCCTCGTCGGGGTCTCGACTGTATACACTAGTCTACTAATGGAGTATCGATGCCCAGTCTCGAAACTCCCACGACTAGGGACCTTTTTAAGGATAAGCTTATAGACCCCCAGCTCCCTATTATGTGATCGCCCTCATACTGCTGGTGGTCAAGAAAGAATCCTAGGGGCTCTATCAACGTGTAATAGCGACGTGTCAGGTCACCTAAAACAGTACACGATGATAAAGGTGAACCAGATAGCATACTATCATCTCGAGTAAGACTGTCCTACCGGGATAGGTCCTCCATCAATCATTGCAATCACGTACCTGTGACCTAATAATTGACTCTGAGGGCACTATCTCCAACACTAGGATGTCCGTGTTTTTAATACGAGCCTGTATAAAACACGGATTCCACGGTCGCGATGAATAGCCAAACGCCCATCCCTAGACCCCTACGAGAGCGGCAAGTAATACTGCCAATTCTAGGGTTAGGAGACCCGGTCTCGACTCCTCGAGATGGCCTCCCACTGTGTAACATTTCAAATATATAAAATATTATTTTTTGGGAATTTTTATAATTTAATATTATTTTATTGAATATTTTAATATTTATGTATAATTAAATACAGAAAAAATTGGAAAAATTATAGATTATTCTAAAATAGGGTATTTTATGGAATTATACCATTTTTAAGTTTTTATGATTAGTTATATGCTAATTTAATGCTAATCGCGATTAAAAATCGCTACTCGGCTTTTAAGCAATTTTGTGCAAAACATGCACATATCTTTTTTCTACTTGAGCATTTGCACCATGGTTTGTTTTGGGGTCACTATTTATGTGAGAAGGATTTTGAAGAGAAAAAGAAAAGAAAAGAAATGGGAAAGGATTATAATATTGGGTATGGGGATGTGAGAGAATGAGAGGGTGAGATGTGTTGACCAAGACTTAGCCATTTCCTCTTCAACCTTCACTCATTTCTCTCCCTCTCCCTCTTGTTGCTGCTGCTGCTCTTGCTGATGCTCCTCATTCTCCCTCCCCTCTTCAAGCCCCAAATCATCTCACAAACATCATGTAACGTTTTGAAAATCGTTTCGGCGAAATTTCGAAAAATCGGTAAAATAAGGGTGTTTTCGGTAAAAAGTCAAAATACAAATATCTTATTATAAAAATTAAATATACATATTCTAGCTATGTAATTGCTATTATTTGGTGTTTATTGAGCCGCTGGTGAAATTTCAAATTTTCTGAAAAAAATATTATTTTATTATTATTTTAAGCCGTCACTAATACATTTAATTAGGGAAAATTACAAATTGGAATGAGTTGAAACAAATTTTGTGCATCATAAAATATTAAATAAAAATTTATCATGTGGTTTTTGGAACGAAATCATTTGCCAAAACGGTTTAGAAATTATTGAAGAAAAAAGGCATTTTTTAGCGTAAATGGATGTTTGGGGTACTGTATTTATCATTTTCCATCACCCCACACCCATACCCACACTCACACACCCCCATTTTCCCTCCCCCTTGGCTGAATTCAGCAGCCCCCCTCTCTTGTCCCCACTTGTTTTGCAAAAGAAAAGAAAAGGAAAAGAAAGGATAAAAGAATGTATAAGAATGGGCTTTTGACTTTTCTTTGACTTTGAAACCAACACTCTCTCTCTCTCACTCTCCCACTCACCTCACCCTCCCTATTTTCAGCCAGAAATAGCCCCCCCCCCCCATTTTCTTCAAGTATCCATCTTCCTTCACCTCCATTTCCTTCAAAAAAATCAACAAAAATCAACACAAACCCTCACAAAATCAAAATCCGACTCCTACCCATTTCTCTATAGCCAAAATTGCATGGATCTAAGGAACAGGATTCCAATTTAGGAGGCTATGTGTGTGCTTGTGGATCTTCAATTCATTGGGTATAAATTCTAACCATTTTTGCTTAATTAGTTAGTTAATTTCTTAAGGCTAAGTTGTTAAAGTGTTAATTTTGCTCTTGTTGCTAATTTGAGAATTCAAGAGTATGGTTTGAAGCTAATTGGGGTTTAACCATCACTAATAGGATAATCAAGTGTAGATTATCATCTTGTGGAAATGTAAAACCAAATCTAGTTGCTAGTTGCAATTTGTTAATTTAAAATTTGCAATAAATAAGCTTTTATGTAAACTAGGTTTTTATGAAATGTATATATATATGTGAGATTTAAATCTAGTTAGGGTTTTATATCATTTGAACATGGTTTAAGTGTGTAATTTATCATATTAAGGCATGTTAAATCAAACCTAGTAACTAGTTTGCAAATTGTATTTTAGAATTTTACTATTTAAGCTAAATTGCAAACTAGAATTTTGGGATTTATGGAAATGAGTAAGTTTAAAATCTAGTAATGGTTTGGGTGGCTTAGTTAAGATATTTAGTGAGCATTGTAGCCACTAAAATCATTAAAACATTTAGTATTGTACTAAAATGGAAAAGTTTGCTTACTAGGTTTTCGGAAAAATAGCTTTTAACGTGAGTTGAGGTTTTTGTGAAATCTAACCTATTTCATATTATAATTAGTGTTTGTGAATGCGCAAATGGGTGCGTTTGGGTTTTTCTCGATGGTTTGACGTTTGGACATCGACATCGAGTGTTGGTTTGGCTATTTTTGCATGCGTAGGTGATAGGTTTAGACCTATGTGTGATACGCGTGCCGATTTGGTTTTCGTATGCCGTTTCGATTTCGAATTGGGTTTTTAATGCGATGCGATGTGTCATGATACGTAGGTACCCTCACGAGGACTTCGAGAAGACAAGCAAGCGCGTGGCGACATTGATTTCGGCAAGCGAGGACCAGGTGAGTAGATTTATATCTACGGGGAGAAGTCGGGTGGATGGCGTATAGCACCCCCACAGTCCGTGGTGGTGTATACGGATGCGTATACACACCAACTTTTATTATACGTTATTTAGGATTAATAACGATGCTTAGGATGGATATTGGTGTGTTGGACTATTTTTAGTGTTGCGAACCCTAGGGTAGTGTTGCACTACACATACACACATGCATACTTGCATACTTTCTTCTTTCATTTGCGCTTATACGGGATTATATAGTTATGTGTTCACATGGGTATGGGACTATGTGTTCACATACGGATTGAGGATGATAGTACTTGGGATTTATGATGAGTCGATGAGATTTGATTTGAGGCCGTGAGATCGGTGATATAGCAGGGTTCGTATCTTAGATACGACATGACGTTGTAGCGGGTCCTTGACGTAGTGTTTCACACACGTCCATGCATACGTAGGCGGTATCAGTATGGTACTAGACGTAGATCAGTACCCGATCATGATATTTGATAAAGAGGATACCAGGTGAATAGTATGATGAATGTGATATTGACCCGTACCCAGATTGGGATGCCGTACGACGGATTTACGTACGAGCTATATTGATGATTGATCCGCACTCTTGACTTGGGATGCCTGATTATAGATATGTTATCGGATATGATATTATTGAGGCGAGATCACCGACTATACATATACAGGTATGTATATGTATCGACTCAGATGATAGGCGGTTTCCTTACCTGTAGTTCAGCTTGTAGTTCAGCCGTATAGTTTAGTGTAGTTGTTAGATTAGATTAGACTTCTTACCTATTTCAAAAACTAACGAATCGTGGGCATTTTTAAAGACAGCTCAAGGGAATCTACGGATATTTAAAAAACGACGTATCTTTTCATAAAAAAAAAACACCGTAGCCCCTATTTTCAAAACCCCATGATTCGTGTTATTTCAAAAGGCACCATTTGTAGGGCTTATATTAGATTATTGCAGATTAGTTATCGTTGTATCTAGTATTCAGCTCCCGCACATTATTGCTGTTCGCTCTGCCTCGCATATTTATTTTGCTGCATATTCCATTATTGATATCATGCTGTTAGGACACCAGCACCATTACCGATGATGCGTATGTACTACGTACACCTACTTGCCGGCTCACACACATCTTCATCGGTAATTGCCATGTCACGTACACTTTAGAGAATATAATTGCTTGACTTAGATTGTTAGCTAGTAGTGTTGACATGATATTAGCGTACTTCCCTTATATGCCATATTAGACATTGTAGTTATTATCTACCACTTCATGCATACTGTTATTCAGTTGTTCATGCCTAGTTCATTATCATTGACATATACACTTGTGATGATTTCTTGAGATTTATGATATTTCTGGATTTCGGGGAAAGCCGCAAAATTTACAACTTATGATCTTTTAAAATATAAAATGTTGCGGTTTTCTAGTGATGTAAAGTGTCGTCCACCATGAGTTTGCTGTGGTTTTGGAGATCCGTGTTGAGGAGTGGAGGAACCGTCACGGGTACATGGTGGGCCCGGTATGGTACCCCGGGGCAAGAGGAATGTGGTGTTGACGTTGAGCCTGGCTGGGGAGCACTACCTACCGGTGATATTACCCGACGCGTCGGATATCCGGAGGATACCGTCGTGGTCTTGAGATGGATGGTAGGGGCCGGTCTGGACTGACGGCACCCTAGATATTGAGATTGAGACTTTGATATTTCGAGACAGTGAGATTTATGTTTTGTGTCGATGCTAGACACTGTTGATACTGATTTCATTATGATACCTCAGTTAAAAAAAAAACCAGAAGGAAATCTCACTAATTTATGAAAACAGTTTCTTCATTTACATGTATTCTGTTTTCATGCATTCATACCTCATTCATATGATATATTGCTACCTGAGGCACTGACACGGGCACATGAGATTACACTCGGTTAGATATTACCCTAGCCATTGTTATAGGCTGCATGTTATACATATATTTGAGGATATATTATGATCATTGACCTAGGATTGCGTTATTTATGCGATTTCTGTGCGTAAATGTTTTTCTATTCACGAGTTGGCAACTCACCCCCGTTGTGCCCCAGTTTCTTGCAGGTTTCCGTACAGGTTCATTACGGCTTTGCGGGCATAGTTTCATTCGGGTGATTTGCTAGTAGGTGGGTTACTTGTATCATACCCCCATTATTTATCTTGTATATCATTATTCTGTTGTATCTAGAATTCCATCGACCAAACATGTATTTATTGAGATAGAGACCAGTGTTGGTTATTCTTTCGACCTTAGAGTCGCTCGTTATTTTTCTGGTGGTTTTGAGTTTCCTTTTGAGTTTTGATCCTCGCTGTTGGCGTTGTATATTATATTGCTTGTGTGGTTGTGACCGTCGATTGACGAAGAGCTAGCTCCCGCTTGGGGATGCCTTTTTCTTAATTTCGTATACTATTCATGTTGTATCCCGTTTGGGGGCCAGTATTTACAAAGGAGACTCTGGCGAAATTTTCAGTAAATTTTTGATGTCTTTTTAAAACCGCATAATTCGGCTTATGCTATTGAAACTACTTGCTTTAATTTGGTTTTTCCTGCACTCTACTTCTTTTCTTGGTTTGGATTTCTGGGTTTTCGGTTTACTTAGATTACGTACGCCTCGAGACGTTCGTAGTTTAAGTGCCGGTCATGTTCCATACTTTCGGGTCGTGACAAAGTTGGTATCAGAGCATTAGGTTTTACCTTCGGAGCGTAGGATGACCCTTGGTTGATGGAATAGGTGACTAAAGTAGAGTGACGTACCGTTGGTATGTTCCGCGGCATATTTACGACACGCCACTCCACTTAAGAAGCCTTAGGATGTACATTTCCTTGTTCAGTATTATATTCCTTCCTGATCTAGCCTCGTCGGTACCAGTTTGGTTTTGCTGCCACGATTACGGGCAGGGAGAGCTACGGCTAGAGTTGCGGTCAGCACGAGCTCGGCACGAACGAGGACTGACCAGGGCATGATTCCGGCGACACCCGATTATAGAGAGGTGTCTTTTGACTGTGTTTCCGCGCCACGAGCGTTTGGCGGATCGCCTTTATGAGGTTACTCGGATGTGCTGATCGATATTAGAGGATTGAGCCAGTGATAGAGGCCAGCCAGATCTTGATGACCGTTGGTGTGTTGCTTATTCATGATGATCGAGGCACTGTTCAGCGTGCAGATGAGCGAGCCAGTTATTGCTGCGAACGACGAGGTATTGCCCCAGATGTTGGAGTTAGTGCAGAACGAGTTGTACTAAGAGATGATAGAAGGTCGCTAGTCATCGTGGATGAATGACTAGGACATGTGGATCGTTCGCCTAACCCGATGCGAGGTCATCAGATAGATTGATTCCAGCTAGAGACGACTTCACGCGGAGACGTTGGTAGTCGACAGAGACGATCGAATGTCAGAAACCTATTATTCCAAGTTTAAAGTAGTCGGAAAGACATGCAGGCAATTCTATGGTCCCTCTAGAAGAATGAAACCCTAACTCGACTTATTGACCGTGTGAAAGCCTTTGAACCTTCGGGTTTGCGGCAGTTCTACGGCGCCATTAGTGAGGCTTGGGTTTGCCCTTCTACGGCTGGACCACCGATGCTGTGGTATGTACTCGATACTATTAAACTGTGCCCAAGAGGTTGAGCTCTTGGGGGATTATGAGGTTTTGACGACTCGATCGGATGGCTCGACTTAATTCGGATGCTAGGTGGTGAGGTGCATTCTTGGGAGACTCCAGATACGAGGATAGCCGTTGGAGCTCAGTCCATGCAGCCGCGAAGAGACGAGTCCAAAGAAGACGACATTAGAGAAAAGTGGAGTAAGAGGTTCGCACCAGATCTAGATGAGATGATGTTCCACTCCGCCGACATCAGAGAGGCGATGCGCATGCCGAGGCATGGTACTTGGAGTTACCTTCCAGAAGGAGTCGCGATGAGTATGCAGTCGTTCCAGAATAAGATGCAGATATAGGAAAGGACAACGACTTCCGGACAGTTGGCAGAGACGAGACATGGAAGAGACCGTGAGCAGGATTCCTTCCAGGACACTGCTGCAATGATACTTGCACCCAGGATCAGATGTGTCACGTACATTCAGAGAGCCAGAGGCCGACGCCAGTGATATGTTGTCTTACGAGTGGTCGCGATGATTGACCAAGAGATGACCAGAGAAGTGCCAGAACGGAATCGTCCCCGTTAGCACACCTGACAGGGCCGATGAGCCGATGGACCGAAAGATTGGTAATTCACAGTGAAGACCTTGACCCAGGAGTGGTCATGGTTACGCACACCAGCAGGACAGAATTCATGATCATCGACGAGACGTCCCACTAGTGACCACGACAGTTGGCCGAGATTCTTAGAGGATGCACTTGAGCGGTATTATTCCGCCATTATTGATTTCGATGTTTTGGGTGATTTATTCGTATGATTTGATTTTGATGATTGAGGATTTACGATCTTCGCACAGTGTTGCACTTGATATCATTTTCGTGCTTTAGTTTCATATGTTTGTGATTTTACGGTTTTAAACAGTAGAGTTGATTTTGTGCGTATGCACGCACGCGATTTGGTTCCTGCACTCTGTATAGTTTATATATGCTGGCAGTGCAGTGACATGTATTTTGTGCACTTGGATACACTGGATTTCGATTTCGAGGGTGATGCTCGACATTTGTTTGTGCATTTTATGCACCGGTTTGGATTTTTAGCGCCTGTTGGGCGCTTGTTACGAGATGGGATTTGGTGCACACCAGATGCACTAATTCGAGATTTTTCGTGCATGTCAGATGCACCTGATTTTGCTGTCAGGCACACATGTTGCCTACGACAGATGTTTCGTGCACACCTGATGCATTTAGATGTTGTTTCTGTGCGCATGTATGGCCCATTCATGGATTTTGATTTCCGTGCGCACCAGACGCACGTAGTATTCATGTGCATATTTTGGGATTGATTTCTTATAGAGCAGTACGTTATGATATTGCTATGTGTTTCCGTACTGAGCAGGACTAGTCAGAGGACAGTACCTGAATCCATTTTGCATGCATTGATAGTTATTGAAGGGATTTCCAAAAAGCGAGCTATAGCCTCAGTATTTACCTACGTGTCTGATATGACACGAAATGTTTAAAACAAGGAGACCCTTCTAAATTGTTTCCAAAACGGAGGAACGTACATTTCAAACAAAGGTATATATGTATATAGCTATTTCCTTATGATAGACGTCCGCCACTGTGCAGTGTTATACACATGCACAGCGACTTAAAGAGATTTGGCATGCATTTCCTTCAGATACTTACATATATAGATTCGATATTTACATGTATAGTTTCCAGTTATGGCATATTGGTTTTGATTTGGATTTGGCATTGATGTCTTCTCCATGACTCCGATGATTGCGGGATGCTTGACGGAGTTTCGATTTGAGTTATATGCTTATTTTTCAAGCGCATGCGCTGCGCTACGATTTGTTTTATGTAGTTACAATTTCGGAGCCCCGACGACTTGATAGTTTTTCTTAGATGTTTTAGTATTGGGGGAGTTTGAATTTAAATTCGGGGACCGAATTTCTTTAAGGGGGGAAGATTGTAACGTTTTGAAAATCGTTTCGGCGAAATTTCGAAAAATCGGTAAAATAAGGGTGTTTTCGGTAAAAAGTCAAAATACAAATATCTTATTATAAAAATTAAATATACATATTCTAGCTATGTAATTGCTATTATTTGGTGTTTATTGAGCCGCTGGTGAAATTTCAAATTTTCTGACAAAAATATTATTTTATTATTATTTTAAGCCGTCACTAATACATTTAATTAGGGAAAATTACAAATTGGAATGAGTTGAAACAAATTTTGTGTATCATAAAACATTAAATAAAAATTTATCATGTGGTTTTTGGAACGAAATCATTTGCCAAAACGGTTTAGAAATTATTGAAGAAAAAAGGCTTTTTTTTAGCGTAAATGGATGTTTGGGGTACTGTATTTATCATTTTCCATCACCCCACACCCATACCCACACTCACACACCCCCATTTTCCCTCCCCCTTGGCTGAATTCAGCAGCCCCCCTCTCTTGTCCCCACTTGTTTTGCAAAAGAAAAGAAAAGGAAAAGAAAGGATAAAAGAATGTATAAGAATGGGCTTATGACTTTTCTTTGACTTTGAAACCAACACTCTCTCTCTCTCACTCTCCCACTCACCTCACCCTCCCCATTTTCGGCCAGAAATAGCCCCCCCCCCCCATTTTCTTCAAGTATCCATCTTCCTTCAAAAAAATCTACAAAAATCAACACAAACCCTCACAAAATCAAAATCCGACTCCTACCCATTTCTCTATAGCCAAAATTGCATGGATCTAAGGAACAAGATTCCAATTTGGGAGGCTATGTGTGTGCTTGTGGATCTTCAATTCATTGGGTATAAATTCTAACCATTTTTGCTTAATTAGTTAGTTAATTTCTTAAGGCTAAGTTGTTAAAGTGTTAATTTTGCTCTTGTTGCTAATTTGAGAATTCAAGAGTATGGTTTGAAGGTAATTGGGGTTTAACCATCACTAATAGGATAATCAAGTGTAGATTATCATCTTGTGGAAATGTAAAACCTAATCTAGTTGCTAGTTGCAATTTGTTAATTTAAAATTTGCAATAAATAAGCTTTTATGTAAACTAGGTTTTTATGAAATGTATATATATGTGAGATTTAAATCTAGTTAGGGTTTTATATCATTTGAACATGGTTTAAGTGTGTAATTTATCATATTAAGGCATGTTAAATCAAACCTAGTAACTAGTTTGCAAATTGTATTTTAGAATTTTACTATTTAAGCTAAATTGCAAACTAGAATTTTGGGATTTATGGAAATGAGTAAGTTTAAAATCTAGTAATGGTTTGGGTGGAATAGTTAAGATATTTAGTGAGCATTGTAGCCACTAAAATCATTAAAACATTTAGTATTGTACTAAAATGGAAAAGTTTGCTTACTAGGTTTTCGGAAAAATAGCTTTTAAAGTGAGTTGAGGTTTTTGTGAAATCTAACCTATTTCATATTATAATTAGTGTTTGTGAATGCGCAAATGGGTGCGTTTGGGTTTTTCTCGATGGTTTGACGTTTGGACATCGACATCGAGTGTTGGTTTGGCTATTTTTGCATGCGTAGGTGATAGGTTTAGACCTATGTGTGATACGCGTGCCGATTTGGTTTTCGTATGCCGTTTCGATTTCGAATTGGGTTTTTAATGCGATGCGATGTGTCATGATACGTAGGTACCCTCACGAGGACTTCGAGAAGACAAGCAAGCGCGTGGCGACATCTATTTCGGCAAACGAGGACCAGGTGAGTAGATTTATATCTACGGGGAGAAGTCGGGTGGATGGCGTATAGCACCCCCGCAGTCCGTGGTGGTGTATACGGATGCGTATACACACCAACATTTATTATACGTTATTTAGGATTAATAACGATGCTTAGGATGGATATTGGTGTGTTGGACTATTTTTAGTGTTGCGAACCCTAGGGTAGTGTTGCACTACACATACACACATGCATACTTTCTTCTTTCATTTGCGCTTATACGGGATTATATAGTTATGTGTTCACATGGGTATGGGACTATGTGTTCACATACGGATTGAGGATGATAGTACTTGGGATTTATGATGAGTCGATGAAATTTGATTTGAGGCCGTGAGATCGGTGATATAGCAGGGTTCGTATCTTAGATACGACATGACGTTGTAGCGGGTCCTTGACGTAGTGTTTCACACACGTCCATGCATACGTAGGCGGTATCAGTATGGTACTAGACGTAGATCAGTACCCGATCATGATATTTGATAAAGAGGATACCAGGTGAATAGTATGATGAATGTGATATTGACCCGTACCCAGATTGGGATGCCGTACGACGGATTTACGTACGAGCTATATCGATGATTGATCCGCACTCTTGACTTGGGATGCCTGATTATAGATATGGTATCGGATATGATATTATTGAGGCGAGATCACCGACTATACATATACAGGTATGTATATGTATCGACTCAGATGATAGGCGGTTTCCTTACCTGTAGTTCAGCTTGTAGTTCAGCCGTATAGTTTAGTGTAGTTGTTAGATTAGATTAGACTTCTTACCTATTTCAAAAACTAACGAATCGTGGGCATTTTTAAAGACAGCTCAAGGGAATCTACGGATATTTCAAAAACGACGTATCTTTTCATAAAAAAAAACACCGTAGCCCCTATTTTCAAAACCCCATGATTCGTGTTATTTCAAAAGGCACCATTTTTAGGGCTTATATTAGATTATTGCAGATTAGTTATCGTTGTGTCTAGTATTCAGCTCCCGCACATTATTGTTGTTCGCTCTGCCTCGCATATTTATTTTGCTGCATATTCCATTATTGATATCATGCTGTTAGGACACCAGCACCATTACCGATGATGCGTATGTACCACGTACACCTACTTACCGGCTCACACACATCTTCATCTGTAATTGCCATGTCACGTACACTTTAGAGAATATAATTGCTTGACTTAGATTGTTAGCTAGTAGTGTTGACATGATATTAGTGTACTTCCCTTATATGCCATATTAGACATTGTAGTTATTATCTACCACTTCATGCATACTGTTATTCAGTTGTTCATGCCTAGTTCATTATCATTGACATATGCACTTGTGATGATTTCTTGAGATTTATGATATTTCTGGATTTCGGGGAAAGCCGCAAAATTTACAACTTATGATCTTTTAAAATATAAAATGTTGCGGTTTTCTAGTGATGTAAAGTGTCGTCCACCATGAGTTTGCTGTGGTTTTGGAGATCCGTGTCGAGGAGTGGAGGAACCGTCACGGGTACATGGTGGGCCCGGTATGGTACCCTGGGGCAAGAGGAATGTGGTGTTGACGTTGAGCCTGGCTGGGGAGCACTACCTACCGGTGATATTACCCGACGCGTCGGATATCCGGAGGATACCGTCGTGGTCTTGAGATGGATGGTAGGGGCCGGTCTGGACTGACGGCGCCCTAGATATTGAGATTGAGACTTTGATATTTCGAGACAGTGA
Organism: Agapanthus africanus; assembly: GCA_030015575.1. Taxonomy (NCBI): domain Eukaryota; kingdom Viridiplantae; phylum Streptophyta; class Magnoliopsida; order Asparagales; family Amaryllidaceae; genus Agapanthus; species Agapanthus africanus. Next base: position 206,358,380 of record CM057345.1, on the reverse strand, counting down.
GATTTATGTTTTGTGTCGATGTTAGACACTGTTGATACTGATTTCATTATGATACCTCAGTTAAAAAAAAAAACCCAGAAGGAAATCTCACTAATTTATGAAAACAGTTTCTTCATTTACATGTATTCTGTTTTCATGCATTCATACCTCATTCATATGATATATTGCTACCTGAGGCACTGACACGGGCACTTGAGATTACACTCGGTTAGATATTACCCTAGCCATTGTTATAGGCTGCATGTTATACATATATTTGAGGATATATTATGATCATTGACCTAGGATTGCGTTATTTATGCGATTTCTGTGCGTAAATGTTTTTCTATTCACGAGTTGGCAACTCACCCCCGTTGTGCCCCAGTTTCTTGCAGGTTGCCGTACAGGTTCATTACGGCTTTGCGGGCATAGTTTCATTCGGGTGATTTGCTAGTAGGTGGGTTACTTGTATCATACCCCCATTATTTATCTTGTATATCATTATTCTGTTGTATCTAGAATTCCATCAACCAAACATGTATTTATTGAGATAGAGACCAGTGTTGGTTATTCTTTCGACCTTAGAGTCGCTCGTTATTTTTCTGGTGGTTTTGAGTTTCCTTTTGAGTTTTGATCCTCGCCGTTGGCGTTGTATATTATATTGCTTGTGTGGTTGTGACCGTCGATTGACGAAGAGCTAGCTCCCGCTTGGGGATGCCTTTTTCTTAATTTCGTATACTATTCATGTTGTATCCCGTTTGGGGGCCAGTATTTACAAAGGAGACTCTGCCGAAATTTTCAGTAAATTTTTGATGTCTTTTTAAAACCGCATAATTCGGCTTATGCTATTGAAACTACTTGCTTTAATTTGGTTTTTCCTGCACTCTACTTCTTTTCTTGGTTTGGATTTCTGGGTTTTCGGTTTACTTAGATTACGTACGCCTCGAGACGTTCGTAGTTTAAGTGCCGGTCATGTTCCGTACTTTCGGGTCGTGACACATCACCAAAACCCCACTCTCATTTCATTAAAAGTGTGCACAAGCTCAAGATCTACACATTGGACCAAGAAAGCTAGGATTTTGGCCACTAGGTGCAACTCAAGAAAATTCTTGAGTTGCCAAATGAGGTATTTACTGAACCCTTAGCTTAGTTATAGCATTACTTTCATCCTCATGTTGTGATAGAATCGATATTGTTTGATATTGTGGAGTTAAGGAAAACCTAGTTAGGGTTACGGAAAATTTTGTGTTGTAATGTGAAATTGAGCTCAGTTGAGGTTATATAAACACCCTAGTGCATGAATGGAGACCCAAAACCGGAGAGTTGAAACCCAAAATACAGATTTAGAAACCGATATCGGAAAAGTTATGAAATCTGTGAAGGGTCTATTAAATCTGCTATCAACCCGAGACTCTGAAAATAAAATTGATTGGACTGTGACATGTGCAGGCACCCACGAAGCTAACCCAAGACCTTACCCCCTAACTCCTTAACCCGGTCGCAGATTTAATCCTTTTGGCCCCAATTTGCGGCCAGACCTGCTTCATTTTGGCTCGTTTTGGTTTTGGTGCCCCCTTACTAGTATATTAGATCCCTGACATGTACAGATTTGTCTAATTTGACCTAGGGTGAAATCTGGAGCCTATTTCCTTAGTTGCTGTTTTGGATTCGTGTTTCCGTATTCCGTATTTTTAAATCTGAATTTGTGTATTGTGTTTTACCTCGACTATTTGGCGTTTCGAGGGTTGTTGATGGTTTTGGAAGGCGTTGTGTATAGGTTCTAACCGATAGATCATAGCGTATCGTTTTGGGATTCGTATGCTGTTTTAGTTTGGAATTGGTTTTGATACGCATTTGCGATACATTAATGTGTAGGTACCCCATGAAGACTTCGGGACGACAAGCAAGCGCGTGGCGACGTCCACAAATGAAGATGCAAGGTGAGTAGATTATATCTACAGGAGAAAGTCGGGTGGATGGCGTATAGCACCCCCGCAGTCTGTAGTTGATATCATGTATATATATGATAGTTATAGTGTGTCGTGGATATTGTGTTAGGTGTATTATGGATAGTTTAGGGTTAGAAGCAACTAGTGTAGTTCATAGTCGCGAACCCTAGAATAGATTTACACCTACACGCACACCCTTGCATATTCATATACGTGTACTGTGTTTGATGATATTGGACGACATTGGAGATGAGTCGATGATATTGGGCATTGTGCCGTGAAATCGGTGATTTGATATGATTCGTATTTGGGATACGACATGTGATCTCTAGCGGGCCTTTGGACGTGTGTTTACACACGTAGTTATATTGATGGTATTAGTTGTACTAGACTTAGATCAGTACCCCAGATTATGTGATATGATGATGAGGATACCAAATAATTGATGAGTTGATTGTGATATTGACCTGTACCCAGCTATTAGGATGCCGTACGACGATTTACCATACGAGCTTTATATTGATGATAGATCCGCACTCATGACTCGAGAATGTCAGATGATATACTGTATCGTACGCGATACTATTGAGGCGGGATCACCGACTATTATATTATTTACATATATCGACTAAGATTTATGTGGTTTCCATACCCTTCCTGATGGACTTGGTTTAGTAGATGTTAGACTGGACCCGAGTCATACCTATTTCAAAACTAACGAATCGGGAATATCTTAAGGACAAGTAAAGGGATTCTACGGGTAGTTTCAAAAGATGTATCTATTCTTAAAAACACCGTAACCCTTATTTTACCAAAACCCCGATTTGCTTTAATTCAAATGGCACCACTGCATGTCATATATATATATTGGTGTAGATTCTTCACTGTTGCGTTGATTTATTCGATTCCGCATCTCATTGTATGTGCATACTATTATTCCATGTTGCATGATATCCTGTTATACTTGCATTTCATTTATATGTCATATACATCATGTTTTCTGATTATACGCATCAAGATATTCGTTTTCATGATATTTCTGGATTTGGGAACCGTGGATAATTTCAAAGGAAAGTATGTACTTATTTGAAAAACCCGGTTTCCTCTATATGATATTTGCATTGCCATCATGAGGTTTATCGGTTCTGATTTTATACCCCTTACGAGGAGTGGGTGCCGTATGAGGGTACATGGTGAGGCCCGATGTATGAGATAGCGGGCTGACCCGGACTGACGGATGCCCAATGTATGAGATAGTGGGATGACCCGGACTGACGGATGCCCGATATATTAGAGAGTGGGCTGACCCCGACTGACGGATGCTCGATATATTAGAGAGTGGGCTGACCCGAACTGACGGATGCCCGATATATGAGAGAGTGGGCTAACCCGGACTGACGGATGCCCGATATATGAGGATTTATGTGCCGATGCTAGGCACAGGTTTCATGATGTTTTCCATGATTTTGATTATATCCTCATATTTGCATGCATGATGCTTATTTTCATTGGGTGACAGGCGGACGGGATCCACATACATACAAACTTTTATTACATTGATCACATACAGACTGGATTTACATTGATCATATTTCATTAGTATATATAACAGGGTATGAGGGCGTTGTTATATATACCCTTACACCAATATTAGTGGAATGGGACGCTAATATATGTGTATTGATATCCATTTTGATACTTCATCATATTTACTTCATGCAGACATACCTTATATTTATGACATGTTATTACCTGAGGCACTACCTACATATTTAGATGTTACATTGCCACCTTATCATGCTTCAGGCTTATTCCTCGAGGTTTTTATACTGATCGTATTGACCTAGGATTATGCCATGTATTCGGTTTCTGCTTGTAGATGTTTTCTATTCACGAGTTGGTAACTCACCCCCGTTTTGCCACAGTTCTTGCAGGTTTTGCCGTACAGGTTCCATTGCGGCATTTTTGGCTCACTACTTCCTTGCGGGTGAATTGCATTTAGTAGGTGGGTTCTTTTGCACCAAGAACCACCATTATACATGTATTATTCATTGTATCTAAAAATTCCATCAACCAAAACTTGTATATTGTTTCAGACTTAGACACTAGTGATGTATTATTTCGACCTTAGAGTCGCGTGTAGCAGTATGACGGTTTTCATGTTATTGTGAGTTTCTTTTGAGTTTTGATCCTCGCCTTTCGGCATTGTATATTATATTGTTTGTGTGGTTGTGACCGTCGATTAACGAAGAGCTAGCTCCCGCTTGGGGATGCCTTTTATCACTGCATATATATTGTTCTTGTTGTACCCCGTTCGGGGCCAGTATTTACAAAGGAAACTCTGCCGAAATTTTTTAGAAAAGACTACACATTTTAAAAATGCATTTTCGGCTTAGTTATTTAAAAATCTTTGATTTACAAAATATGTTTCTTTCTTATCAAAAACCAGTTTTCTTTATTTACTCTTAAAATGGTTTTAGATTTCTGGGCTTTTGGCTTACTTGGATCAAATGGAGTCCTATAGACTTCATATGGTTCAAGGGCTAGTCACGTGCTCTTTCGGATCGTGACAATGTTAGTATCAGAACGCTAGGTTAACCTTGGTTCCAGTCTAAGTTTGACTATGTGGAGCCTAGGGCGTCTATATATATACGGAACTTAGGCTTGACCTTACGTTACTAAGACTTGTTCGATGAGGTATCAGACCCGAACATTCGTCGCGTAGGATGAGCCTTGGTTGATGGAATAGGTGACTAAAGTAGAGTGACGTACCGTGGGTATGTTCCACGGGATACTAACGATACGCTACTCCGCTTAAGGAGCCTTAGGATGTACATTTCCTTGCACAGTATTATATTCATTCCTATGATCTATCCTCATCGATACTGGTTGTGTTTTGCTGATACGATTGCACGGGCAGAGTGAGCTACGACTCGAAGCATGAGCTCGTCATGGACGAGGACTGACCGAGGCGTGATTCCAGAGATTTACGTTTGCCTTGAGAGGCGTCGTCTTATTGTGTTTTCACGCCATGAGCGTTTGGTGGATCACCTTTACGGGATTTCTCGGATGTGCTGATTGGTACCAGAGGATCAGGCTACTGCTAGAGGCCATCCAGGATGTGATGACCATTGATATATTGCTTATTCAGGATGATTGAGGCGCTATTCAGCGTACAGACGAATGAGCCAGTTGCTGCTGCAAACGACGAGATATCACCCAGATGATTGGAGCTACTGCAGCATGAGTATATGCTTAGAGTGATGATAGTGAGTAGCTAGTCACCCGAGGATGAATGACTAGGACATGTGGTTCATTCGCTTACCACGATGCGAGGTCATCAGATAAATTGCTTCCAGCTAGAGACGACTTCACGCGGAGACGTTGAGAGTCGACAGAGACGATCGAATGTCAGGAGCCCATTTTCCAAGTTTAAAGTATACGGAAAGACTTGCATGTGATTCCATGGACCCTCTAGAAGAATGAAACCCTAACTCGACTTAATGACCGTGTGAAAGCCTTTGAACCTTAGGGTTTGCGGCAGTTCCGTGGCGCCATTAGTGAGGATTGGGTTTGCCCTTCTACGGCTGGACCACCGACGCTGTGGCATGTACTCGAAACTATTAAACTGTACTCAAGATGTTGATCTCTTGGAGGATTATGAGGTTCTGACGAGTCGATCGAATGATTCGACATCATTCGGATATCATGTGATGGGATGCTTTGCTTGGGAGACTCCAGATACGAGTATAGCTGTTGGAGCAAAGTCCATGTAGCCACGATGAGACGAGTCCGAATCAGTCGACATTGAAGCAGAGTGAAGTAAAGAGTTCGCTAGAGATTTCGACGAGATGACGTTCCCCTCCTCTGACAATAGAGATGCGATATGCACGCAGAGGCATGGTTTATGGATATATCTTCCAGAAAAAGGCACGATGAGTATGCAGTCGTTCCGGAACAAGAATTAGCATCAGCATTGGACGATGACTTCTGGGCAATTCGGAAGAAAAGAGATATGTGAGAGACTTCGGATGGACCATAGCCGAGAACATTGCAGTGCGCCGATAGAGACGTGACGTCGATGTGGACGATGATACAGACAAGCGGGACAAGAGGTTCGTGCGAGACGCTGACGAGCTGTCATTACTTCCTGTCGAGACCAGAGACCTGATATGCTTACAGAGGTGATAGGATGCGACCAGTTTCCGAGAAATGTTGTGCTGGGGACACAGATGTTCATTGAGCGAGAAGAGATTATGCAAGAGCACCAGCCTCCGTACAGTTCGGCATAGGCAAGATCGGAAGAGACCCTGAGCAGGATTCCTTCCAGAACACTGCTGCAATGATATTTTCACCCAAGATCAGATGTGATGTGCATTCAAAGAGCCAGAGGCCGACGCCAGTGACATGCTGCTTTACGAGTGGTCGTGAGGATTGACCGAGAGATGACCAGAGAAGTGCCAGAACGGAATCGTCCCCGTTAGCACACCTGACAGGGCCGATGAGCCGATTAATTGTGAGTTAGGTAATCCGCAGAGAAGATAAGGACCCAGAGACAGAGGACGCTGGACCGTGAGCAAGAGGCAAGTAGATATCTTGCGCTGCTAGCTTTGGATGCACCGATACCTTCTCGACTTTGAAAGAGGGACTCGACGACGGTATTTATGATTTGTGATTTTGTGATTCGATTATCATGAATCTGTCACTTTGGATTTCGGTATTTTGGGCGTTCTATTTTCATGATTTAGTCTTGATGGCTGAGTTTCATGATATTTGTTTTTATGCACCATGATTGCACCAACTGGGTATTTATATTTTGTGCATAGTTATTACATTGAGGTGTTGATTGTGATTTCAAGCCTATTTTATGCCAGTGATTTCATTTATGCTTCCAGCATAGTTTTCGTGCACCTTTAGTCTTTTGATTTGATTTGTGCACACTTATGCACATGGTTATGAGCTTATACACCGCGGTATACCTCATTTTGAGTGAGCCGTATTGTATACCGTCGATTTTGGATTTTCGCGCATGTTGGGCGCATGTTTTGAGATACGATTTTGGTGCACACCAGATGCACTAAATCGGGATTCTTTGTGCATGTCAGATGCACCTGACTTGGCTGTCAGGCACACACGTTGCCTGTGACAGATGTTTTGTGCACACCAGTTGCACCTAGATGTTGTTTTGTGCACTTGTATGGCACATATATGGATTTTGTTCTCCGTGCGCACCAGACGCACGGGGTATTCTTATGTACGTCTTAGGATTGATTCTTATGGAGAATTACGTTTTATGATATTTGCTATGTGTTTTCATACTGAGCGGGACTAGTGAGAGGACAGTACCCGCATACTTTTGTATGCATTTACTTAGTTAGTTACATATATAGCTTTCATTTATACATGTATACATTTGTTGTACATCATACTGGCTTTGTTTTGGATTTGACATTGTGTATTTACCATGACTCTGATGATTGTAGGATGCTTGACGGAGTTTCGATTTTGAGTTATCTGCTCATTACTTATGCGCATGTATTGCGCTATGATGTGTTTTATGTATTGATGTTTTCGGAGCCCCGACAATTTGGATTTTTACTGAAATGTTTTAGTATTTTGGGTTTTAAATTTAAATTCGGGGACCGAATTTAATTAAGAGGGTAAGATTGTAACATTTCAAAAAAAGAAAATATTATTTTTTGGGAATTTTTATAATTTAATATTATTTTATTGAATATTTTAATATTTAGGTATAATTAAATACAGAAAAAATTGGAAAAATTATGGAAAATTCTAAAATAGGGTATTTTATGGAATTATACCATTTTTAAGTTTTTATGATTAGTTATATGCTAATTTAATACTAATCGCGATTAAAAATCGCTAGTCGGCTTTTAAGCAATTTTGTGCAAAACATGCACATATCTTTTTTCTACACTTGTGCATTTTCACCATGGTTTATTTTGGGGTCACTATTTATGTGAGAAGGATTTTGAAGAGAAAAAGAAAAGAAAAGAAATGGGAAAGGATTATAATATTGGGTATGGGCATGTGAGAGAATGAGAGGGTGAGATGTGTTGACCAAGACTTAGCCATTTCCTCTTCAACCTTCACTCATTTCTCTCCCTCTCCCTCTTGTTACTGCTGCTGCTCCTGCTCCTGCTCCTCATTCTCCCTCCCCTATTCAATCCCCAAACCATCTCACAAACATCACCAAAACCCCACTCTCATTTCATTAAAGGTGTTCACAAGCTCAAGATCTACACATTGGACCAAGAAAGCTAGGATTTTGGCCACTAGGAGAAACTCAAGAAAATTCTTGAGTTGCCAAATGAGATATTTACTGAACCCTTAGCTTATTTTTAGCATTACTTTCACCCCCATGTTGTGATAGAATCGATATTGTTTGATATTGTGGAGTTAAGGAAAACCTAGTTAGGGTTATGGAAAATTTTGTGTTGTAATGTGAAATTGAGCTCAGTTGAGGTTAGACAAACATCCTAGTGCATGAATGGAGACCCAAAACCTGAGAGTTGAAACCCGAAATACGGATTTAGAAACCGATATTGGAAAAGTTATGAAATCTGTGAAGGGTATATTGAATCTGCTATCAACTCAAGACTCTGAAAATAAAATTGATTGGACAGTGACATGTGCAGGCACCAGGAAGCTAACCCCAAGACCCTAGCCCCTAACTCCTTGACCCGGCCGCAGATTTAATTCTTTTGGCCGCAATTTGCAGCCAGAACTGCTTCATTTTGGCTCGTTTTGGTTTTGATGCCCCCTTACCGGTATATTAGACCCCTGGCATGTATAGATTTGTCTAATTTGATCTAGGGTGAAATCTGGAGCCTATTTCCTTAGTTGCTGTTTTGGATTCGTGTTTCTGTATTCCGTATTTTTAAATCTGAATTTGTGTATTGTGTTTTACCTCGACTATTTGGCGTTTATACGACGATATCGAGGGTTGTTGATGGTTTTGGAAGGAGTTGTCCATAGGTTCTAACCTATAGATCATAGCGTATCGTTTTGGGATTCGTATGCTGTTTTAGTTTGGAATTGGTTTTGATACGCATTTGCGATACGTTAATGTGTAGGTACCCCATGAAGACTTCGGGACGACAAGCAAGCGCATGGAAACGTCCACAAATGAAGACGCAAGGTGAGTAGATTATATCAACAGGGGGAAGTCGGGTGGATGGCGTATAGCACCCCCACAGTTCGTAGTTGATATCATGTATATATATGATAGTTATAGTGTGTCGTGGATATTGTGTTAGGTGTATTATGGATAGTTTAGGGTTAGAAGCAACTAGTGTAGTTTATAGTCGCGAACCCTAGAATAGATTTACACCTACATGCACACCCTTGCATATTCATATACGTGTACCGTGTTTGATGATATTGGACGGCATTGGAGATGAGTCGATGATAGTGGGCATTGTGCCGTCAGATCGGTGATTTGATACGATTCGTATTTGGGATACGACATGTGATCTCTAGCGGGCCTTTGGACGTGTGTTTACACACGCAGTTATATTGATGGTATCAGTTATACTAGACTTAGATCAGTACCCCATATTATGTGATATGATGATGAGGATACCAAATAATTGATGAGCTAATTGTGATATTGACCCTTACCCAGCTATTGGGATGCCGTACGACGATTTACCGTACGAGCTTTATATTGTTGATAGATCCGCGCTCAAGACTCGAGGATGTCAGATGATATACTGTATCGTACGCGATACTATTGAGGCACGATCACCGACTATTATATTATTTATATATATCGACTCATATTTAGGTGGTTTCCATACCCCTCCTGATGGACTTGGTTTACTAGATGTTAGACTGGACCCGAGTCATACCTATTTCAAAACTAACGAATCGAGAATATCTTAAGGACAAGTAAAGGGATTCTACGGGTATTTTCAAAAGATATATCTATTCTTAAGAACACCGTAACCCTTATTTTACCAAAACCCCGATTCGTCTTATTTCAAATGGCACCACTGCATGTAATATACATATTAGGGTAGATTCTTCACTGTTGCGTTGATTTATTCGATTCCGCATCTCATTGTATGTGCATACTATTATTCCATGTTGCATGATATCCTGTTATACTTGCATTTCATTTATATATTACATACATCATGTTTTCGGATTATACGCATTAAGATATTCGTTTTCATGATATTTCTGGATTTGAGAACCGTGGATAATTTCAAAGGAAAGTATGTACTTATTTGAAAAACCCGGTTTCCTCGATATGATATTTGCGCTGCCACCATGAGATTTATCGGTTCTGATTTTATACCCCTTACGAGGAGTGGGTGCCGTATGAGGGTACATGGTGAGGTACGATGTATGAGATAGTGGGCTGACCCGGACTGACGGATGCCCGATATATCAGAGAGTGGGCGGACCCGGACTGACGGATGCCCGATATATCAGAGAGTGGGTGGACCCGGACTGACGGATGCCCGATATATGAGGATTTACGTGCCGATGCTAGGCCCAGGTTTCATGATGTTTTCCATGATTTTGATTATATCCTAATATTTGCATGCATGATGCTTATTGTCATTGGGTGACAGGTGGACGGGATCCACATACATAAAGACTTTTATTACATTGATCACATACAGACTGGATTTACATTGATCTTACTTCATTTGTATATATAATAGGGTATAAGGGCGCTGTTATATATACCCTTACACCAATATTAGTGGAATGGGACGCTAATATATGGGTATTGATATCCATTTTGATACTTCATCATATTTATTTCATGCAGACATACCTTATATTTATGACATGTTATTACCTGAGACACTGGCACGAGCTTTTGGCACTACCTACATGTTTAGATTTTACATTGCCACCTTATCATGCTTCAGGCTTATTCCTCGAGGTTTTTATACTGATCGTATTGACCTAGGGTTATGTCATGCATTCGGTTTCTGCCTGTAGATGTTTTCTATTCACGAGTTGGCAACTCATCCCCGTTGTGCCACAGTTCTTGCAGGTTTTGCCGTACAGATTCCATTGCGGCATTTCTTGCACACTGCTTCCTTGCGGGGAAATTGCATTTGGTAGGTGGGTTCTTTTGCATCAAGAACCACCATTGTACTTGTATTATTCATTGTATTTAGAAATTACATCAACCAAAACTTGTATATTGTTTCGGACTTAGACACTAGTGATGTATTATTTCGACCTTAGAGTCGCGTGTAGCAGTATGACGGTTTTCATGTTATTGTGAGTTTCTTTTGAGTTTTGATCCTCGTCTTTCGGCGTTGTATATTATATTGTTTGTGTGGTTGTGACCGTGGATTGATGAAGAGCTAGCTCCCGCTTGGGGATGCCTTTTATCACTGCATATATATTGTTCTTGTTGTACCCCGTTCGGGGCCAGTATTTACAAAGGAAACTCTGCCGAAATTTTTTAGAAAAGACTACACATTTTAAAAATGCATTTATCGGCTTAGTTATTTAAAAATCTTTGATTTACAAAATATGTTTCTTTCTTATTAAAAACCAGTTTTCTTTATTTACACTTAAAATGGTTTTATATTTCTGGGCTTTTGGCTTACTTGGATCAGATGGAGTCCTATAGACTTCATATGGTTCAAGGGCCAGTCACGTGCTCTTTCGGGTCGTGACACACTGGACCCTAGAATCCGGTTACTTGTGCTCCCCTCCTAGGATCTACCTAATGCGGAAAAGTAAATAATATACACTGGTGACATCAACCTCATCCCGGAAGAGCCCCAATAAAAGAATATTACATACAAATGAATTTTACATGAATGAAAATAAAAACCCTCATCTCACATAAAACCCCCAACTATTCAGAACACGACGATCCAATATAACATATCACAACAACACATAATATCACATATCATCAACGTAACTAAGTATGCATACACCGATCGTCGTAGATGTATAGCAACGAAGACCGGCAATACAACTACATACTACACTTGAGGTCACAGAAAAGAAATTGTAAAACTACAACATTTGGAATCCACAATAACTTTAGACATCGTAAATCCGAAATATCACATACTTCGCATTTCATGCCTAATTGTATGAATTCTAAATATTGTATCACATTCCAGATAAATAGACAGTATTAAACTTTCTGAACAGATAATCAAATACCCAAAATTTCCTAAATAGCTCAACACTTGAGCGGAGTTCAAATAATCCCAGAAACTGTCACAGTACCGATGGTCTAACCGTAGAAGGGTCAAGCCAACGCCTCAAATGTGACATGCCGTACTGTCCCAAACCCTAAGGTTTAGAGGCGGTTCAGACAGTCACATAATCGAGTTAAGGTTTGTGTTCTTCTAGAGGGACCGCCACATTACTTGCACGTTTTTCCGAAAGATTTAAACCCGATAAAAATTCAACACTTGAAAGTTTTTCGTGCCGGGAAAAAGTGAGTTTAATGATATCCGTTCGAACATTTTAAAAGTTTCTAAATATCCGGAAATAATAACGAATTTAAATTTTCCCATCGAATCAACGATTACCAAATAAACCCCATAACACCCAAAACTTGAGTCAGATTAAAAATACCCAAAAAATATAACATACAGATACGGATATTACTGTTGAAAACCTAAGACCCAATTCCACAGTTCCACCGCGGATCCGTGGCCCAAGCGAGGTACGGCCGCGGTTCCGCGGTGGTATATACAGATTGTAAGTCCATGTCATGCACCCCACGAACTTGTGGGGAGGCGGAATATATGAAAAACAATTATCAAAGCTTCGTAACACGGACTTGAGCGCATGAATCATATCTAAACCGTTACTAGCTAACTACGAGAGGTTTAACTACTCGGATTCAAAGTTATACCTCACGTTACTTGTCCTGCGGGTCTTCATCGCTGTCCTCCACTCCTCGTAGGCTCCTTGGAACATCGGCACCTCAACGGCCTCCTCGAGTCAAAGACAATCCACCCGAGAGCTCCTACGCCAAGCTTGATCTCTAACTTGAGATAACTATGTTGCTGAAGTTGCTAATCTAAGCAACCTAAAGGATATAGAGTGAGGTTATGGATGTATTAGTCTAGCTAACCCTTGATCTCAACACATGAGAGGTTAGGGTTAGGGTTTCAAGAATGAAAGAGCTTGAGGTGAGAGAAGGTGATGATAAGAATCATATTGAAAAAAATGAACTCATTAGAATATATCAACCATAACAATTTATCAAATAAATAATATATATGATTAATCATCATAGTTGACGCATTCACCTTGTGTGATTCATCACATGAGTCATAAGCTCAATAAATGAAGCATTAACTCTAAGGATGAATCACATAAATGAGTCGTTAAGCAATAAATTCTTATGCCACCTTAACCCCCAAGTCCCCATACTTCTAGAAGCTTCCCGAAAATTACGAGAATGCCCCTCCACTCCGTGAAAACGCGGAAAAAACTTTATACTGTATAAATCCAATAACCTGATACTAGAATCTGGCTTAAACCAAAGCCGGCTAGTAAAAACTGTCCGAACGTCGTACGTGCGTTTAAACACATATGCGTCCGAACCCTAGTCGTAAAACCATACGACCTCTATATCGTTTCGCCTGGAGCAAGGAAACTCTCTGTGTGGGACTCTAAAGACTCGACACTACGCTAGCAGTGGGTTTAACCATAGACCGCAAGCGGCACTAGGTGTACGTAACGGTCCCCAGGTAGATGTCGATAAGAAGACCGATGAGATAACCCATCCGAAATCCTACTGAGCCTGTCCGTGACAATATCCGCGCAGTCCGGTCTGTTCGTCTAAAAGTATCGCATGTATGGTCTAGGGAGGTGGAGAACGTCAGACGCCTAATATCCGTACAAGTCGTTCCTATATGGCTCATGACCATTTGAGAATCTACTGATCAGTCCACCAGTAATTCTCCATCAGCCCTGGCCAGGGTCTTATGGTAATGACCAACCGATCACAGTGCGATATCAACTCCCTATACCGGGAGAGAAGAATCCCTAACAGTCGCTCACTGCCTCCATGTGGCTCAGGACTGTACCCAACTAAAACCTGTTTCCACGACTCTTTTGAACCTTGGTACGGTAGTAATCAAAGCATAATGGGAACTCACACGAGACATATGACGACCTTAAATCAACAGATTATCTGCACACTTGTCACCTGAGAACTGCTATCTGACGTTAGGTATAATACCATCCAGTCAGTTCTCCTGCGAGTCCTGTCCGGTGTACCCGTAACCTAACGAGCACCTATATACTATCTCCAGTACGACGTACTGATGGCTGTGCGATAGACCATCTCCCTAACTGGGATGAGAAGTGTACACTCTAGTCTACTCTGGAGTTTCGATACCCTGTCTTGATAATCCTACGACTAGGGACAAGTATAGGATGTTGCTTATAGACTACCCAGCCCCCATTAGTGTGACTGCTATCACAACGCTGGTAATCAAGCAAAGATCCTATGGGCTCTACTAATATGTATAAGTAATACGTTACAAGAAACATATGCACATATTAAAGTAGACACAAACCAAGCAGCATACTACCAATTTTAGCAAGACTGTCAATACAACTGTGAATATCCCAAGCTTCCATTAAGTAATATACAATCTAGTATGATACAATAATGGCCCCTAGGGCATATACACTAACAATCTCCCACTTGCACTAGGGCCATGAGCTGGCATATCGTAGACCTATCATCTCGAATAGCCTCTCGAACTGCATCTGAGGAATGGCCTTTATGAATGGATCAGCAATGTTATTCTCTATCTCTACTCTTTTCACCTCGATCTCCCGGCGATCTACGATCTCCCTGATCAGGTGGTACCGCCTTAAGATGTGTCTGGACTTCTGACGGGACCTGGGTTTCTTCGCTAAAGCTATAGCGCCGTTGTTGTCACAATACAGAGGTATTGGATCAACACTGGTAGGAACCACCTGAAGTTCTGTGATGAACTTCTTCATCCTGAAAGTTTTTTTTTGCGGCATTGCAAGCAGCTATGTACTCCGCTTCCATTGTTGAGTCAGCAATGGTCTCCTGCATGGAACTCTTCCAACAGACCGTCCCTCCATTGAGGGTAAAGACATAACCCGACATAGACTTGGATTCATCCTTGTCACTCTGGAAGCCTGAGTGGGCAAAGGCCTCCATCTGGAGTTCTTTTCCGCCATACACCAAGAATATCTCCTTAGTCCTCCAAGGGTACTTGAGAATGTTCTTTACCGCTATCCAGTGATTCTCCCCTGGGTTTGCCTGATACTGGCTTACAACGCACAATGCGTATGTTACATCTGGTCTGGTACATAACATCGCATACATTATAGAACCTACCGCTGAAGCGTAGGGTATAATCGACATGCGATCCCTTTCCAAATCAGTCTTGGGAGACATCTCTTTAGAGAGGGTGATTCCGTGACAAGCCGGTAGGTTACCTCTGTTAGAATCTTCCATACTGAATCTTTTCAATATGGTGTCTATATACCTGGACTGCGAAAGTCCCAACATCCTTTTAGATCTATCACGATAGATCTGGATCCCCAGAATGTAGGTGGCATCACCCAGGTCTTTCATGGAGAATTTCTGTGATAAGAATCTTTTGACTGAATGTAACATAGGAATATCATTTCTTATTAGGAGAATGTCATCCATGTATAATACGAGGAATACAACAGCTCTCCATACAATCTTTCGGTATATGCATGGTTCATATGGATTTTTGATAAAGTCAAATTCTTTGACAGCATCATCGAAACAGATGTTCCAACTCCGAGATGCTTGCTTTAGTCCATAAATGGACTTAAGCAACTTCATACTTTACCGCTGCTCCCACTCTGAATGAATCCCTCTGGCTGATCTATATAGACGCTCTCTTCTAAATTTCCATTTAGAAAGATCGTCTTTACGTCCATCTGCCAGATCTTATAATCGTGGAAGGCAGCAATAGCAAGAATGACCCTAATGGATTTCAGCATAGCTACTGGAGAAAAGGTTTCGTCATAGTCCAAACCAGGTCTTTGACGGAAACCCTTTCCAACAAGTCTAGCCTTATAGGTTTCAACCTGTCCATCTACAACAATCTTCTTTCTGAAGATCCATTTGCATCTTACAGGTTTTACCCCATCTGGAGCAATGTCCAAAGTCCATACTTTGTTAGTGTACATGGACTCCATTTCGGTCCGCATTGCATCCAGCCATTTTACTGAGTCACCACTCTGAATGGCTTGCTGGAAAAGCTAGTAGGGTCATCATCATTAATGATGCAATCTTCTCGATCCCCGTCTATGAGAAATTCATAGTATCTCTCGGGCGGATTAGACTGCCTACTACTTCTGCGGATATGCGCTGGTATGTCCCTTTCTTCTTGAACCTCTGGTTCTACCAAACTTTCAGTGGTAGTTTGTAGTTCTGGAATTTCTTCCATTTCTATTTCGCTCCCACTTATTTCCTTTTCTAAAAATTGATGTTCTAGAAAATGGGCATTACGAGAAACAAAAACTCTTTGTTCCTCTGCGTAATAGAATAGATATCCCCTGGAGTTCTTTGGATATCCCACAAACTTACACTGTACTGATCGTGCCTCGAGCTTGTCCGCATGCTGCTTTTTAACAAAAGCAGGACATCCCTAAATCTTCAGATACTGAAGATATGGTTTCTTCCCACTCCATATCTGATATGGTGTTGTAGGCACAGTCTTGGTAGGAACTATGTTCAAAAGATACGCTGCTGATTCTAGCGCATAACCCCAGAAAGATCGTGGTAACTCAGCCTTACTCATCATGGAATGAACCATATCCAATAGGGTTCGATTCCTCCTTTTTGATACACCGTTGTGTTGTGGTGTGTATGGTGGAGTAAGCTGAGAGAGAATCTCATTCTTTTTTAAGTAACCCAGGAACTCGGCACTTAAGTAATCACCACCTCGATCAGATATCAGTATCTTTATATTCTTACCTGTTTGTTTTTCTACTTCATTCCTTTATTCTTGGAATTTCTCAAAGGCCTCGGATTTATGCTTCATTAAGAAGAGATATCCATACTTAGAGAAATCATCCGTAAAAGTAATGAAGTATAAATAACCACCTCGCGCATGTGTAGACATTGGACCGGACACATCACTGTGTACGAGTCCCAAGAGCTCGCTTGCTCTTACTCCGTGTCCAGTAAACGGAGTCTTTGTCATCTTTCCTATGAGACAAGATTCACAAGTAGCATAAAATTGATATTCGAACGGATTCAAATATCCTTCTCTATGTAACTTAGTCAACCTTCTCTCATTGATGTGACCTAGTCTACAATGCCATAAGAAAGTCTGATTTAATTCCGGAGACATTCTTTTAAGTGTGTTCTGGACATTGAAAACCTGAGCTTGACTCAATACGTATATACCGTTATCTAATGTACCGGACCCAATCAGAACTTGATTTAGGTGGATGTTAACTACATCGCTTACGAATGTAAAATCATATCCCTCTCTTGAAAGTGAGGACACTGATATGATATTGCAAGTCATACTAGGTACATACAGACAGTTACGTAGAATCAATATCTGCCCACTTGTCAAACCTAGGCGATATTCTCCCACGGATTTAGCATCCACGCTCATTCCGTTTGCAACTCTGAGAGACAAATCACCTACCTTCATAACTCTACGGTTTCTCAAAGCATGTAATGAATTACAGATATGAGATCCTACTCCGGTATCTAGTACCCAGGATGTAGAGTTAATTGACAAACAGTTCTCAATTACAAATACACTTGAGGCTGAAGCCACAACTTGCTTCGTATCCTGGCTACTGGCTTCAAAAGCCCTGCAATCCTTCTGCCCATGTCCAATCCCATAACAATAGGAACGTCCCTCTTTTACTACATTCAGTCCTGAAACTTTTGCCCTTCTCTTTCCTTCTTCTTCCCTGGTTTCCTTCAGGGTAGAAGGCAGAGACTTTAGAATTAAGTCAATGTCTGACCCGTTTCCCAACGTGGTTTCCAGGTCCTGGAGCTTATCAATATAGCTAGTCATTGTAAAGACGTTGTCCCCTACAGATGACCCGAAAACCAACCTCGCTTGAATTAATTCGTTTGAGGTCTCATATCTTGCGATATGAGATTGCTCTCCATATAAATCTTTCTTATGGAGAAAGATGGAAACTGTGTCCATCTTCTCATGCTGCTTTTGGTATACACCATCAACTGAAGCCAACACGAGGCACTTGGTTTTCGTTTTATCTTTTTCCCTTGTCTGACGGATATCCATATCCGCGACAGTAGAAACTGGACCTGGGACGGCGGGATCTTGAGTTGTAATAAGGTGGTCCAGCTTGTCATAGGCAATGGACATCTGGATAGACCTTCGCCAGTGATATAAGTCGGATTCAGTCAATTTGTTATCTAGATGTAACCTAGTCATGGTCACAAGGTCGCTGCAATTAAGAGAGAGAGAAGAAAACACTTTAGCATGATGCTCTTACATGTTTAGATTGGTTTTTAGTTTATCTAAATGGGATGGCTCCCACTGTTTCTCGAATCCTTCCTCAAACCATAAAAAAGAATTAGCCAGGACTATTCTCACCGTACAATACTAGCTTAACCGTTCAGCCAGGCTAGTGTCGATACTTCGAGGGAGGTTTTCCAACACTTTCGCGAAGTTCCTTAATTAAAGAACCTCTTTTCTCTGGGGGCGTAGCCCCGCTGACACCTTTCTAGGCACCTACTTGGTTTATAGCATTGATCGTTAAGTGACGAATCTCCTGATAAGTAGTATATACTTAGGATCGGGATCCAAAATATCATCGTATGATAATGTTGAAGGAATCCTACCAACATTCATCAAATTCCAAAATGGTTTGCTCAGTCTGCAAATTTCAGTTTCTTTAGAAATTCCCGATATAAATTTTTTGCCCCATGCTCTTATGACCTTGGCGTTAGGTCAAAATGTCATAAGTCACATGTCAAGTTCTACCCATCATTATCCTTGTTAATTTGAACCCATCTGTACATATCCTTGACGTTAGGCCAAAATGATAATACGACTGTCCCAAACTAACACATCTATCTATGCAACAAATGAATACCCAGCAGCTACCAAACACTATGCCTTGGCATTAGGTCAAAATTCATAGCTTGAATACTACTGAATACCCAAATGAAATGACGGAGGGCTACGAATGGTTTTGGAAAAACCGTGAACGTAGTGAACTTGATATAATCGAAGGAACCTGATACTTTTTAAAAGGAGTGGTTAAAGCTCCGCAATTAAAAATTCTGATCTTTTAAAATAACCGAGTGGTTTCTTTTAAATTTGTTCCAACGATTGAACTTTGGTTTATTTTCTTTGCATTATAATAATACGTCCCATCATTTATCCTATCATTGCAGAAAACAACAAAAATACCACGTCCTCTTATGCCATCCGCATTCGCCACGGGGTCCCGTCATCACCCGTTAGGTTACTTAACTAACGACGGAGCAGGGGCTGGGCTAGCGCGGGTGTAAAACATAGATATTGTACATTCGTCAGACGCAATATTAAGCATTCCAGATCACTGATGAACTTTATTGGACATACTAGCAATCCGCGTTTGCTTTGAGCCTGCAACAAAAGACGGATTACACAGTTGTGATGAATAGCCATTACCCCACCCTAGACCCCTACGGGTACGGCAAACTACCCGCCAAGTGCCCGAAGTGAAGCGGTCTCCCTCAACAACGTGAGTAGGCCACTAAACACTTCAAAGTACCCGGTAGTTTGTGCACCCCACCTTGGGTCTATCCTAGGAGCAAAAACAGTAAAAAAGAAATAATACAACGATGGCTACAACCGCAACCTGGTTGCGCCCCGCAAAAGAATATTACATCATATTACATTTACATCGAATGAATGAATATAAAACACATCTCAAACCCCGGCTAATCATCATAACATTCCAATCAAGTCCATATACACAAACAGTAAACATTACAGAAATGTGCAACCCCCTGCCAACCGACATACTAGCAGTTAGGGGAGGTTTACGAACACATTAAACATTACAGATAATAACCCGATTAGCAATTAATTTAGAACATAGATCGACCACCATATTCCGTGTCTACCCTAAAAGCAAACCAACACTGAAGTAACCTGGGCAGAAACAGAATATACAGGAAAAAAAACCAAAAAATATGAATTTCTGTGAAAATCTGAGTCAACTCGGAGTTGACTCCGCCGCGGATCCACGGCCAAAAGCACCATATTGCCGTGGATCCGCGGTCATCTTGCTGAGTTAAGAGCTCGTATTTTCCCAGTATTCTTATATTTCCCTGCTGTGAATTTTAAGGCATATCAAATATTTTTTTCGACACGTTTAAAATTTACAGAAATTGTTAGGGTTAGGTTTTCGTTTTTCGCGTTTTTCCGTCGATCGAACTTCTAATTAGTTGCTAACAAGCTAGTAATGGTTTAGTTGGCTCTGATACCACTGTAAGTCCATGTCACGCACCCCATGAACTTGCGGGGAGGCGGAATATATGAAAAACGATTATCAATGCTTCGTAACACGGACTTGAGCGCATGAATCGTATCTAAACCGTTACTAGCTAACTACGAGAGGTTTAACTACTCAGATTCGAAGTTATACCTCACATTACTTATCCTTCGGGTCTTCATCACTGTCCTCCACTCCTCGTAGGCTCCTTGGAACATCGGCACCTTAACGGCCTCCTCGAGTCAAAGACGATCCACCCAAGAGCTCCTACGCCAAGCTTGATCTCTAACTTGAAATAACTAGATTGCTCAAAGTGCTAATCTAAGCTACCTAGGGGATATAGATTGAGATTATGGATGTATTAGTCTAGCTAACCCTTGATCTCAACACATGAGAGGTTAGGGTTAGGGTTTCAAGAATGAGAGAGATTGAGGAGAGAGAAGGTGATGATAAGAATCATATTGAAAAAAATGAACACATTAGAATATATCAACCATAACAATTTAACAAATAAATTATATATATGATTAATCATCATGGTTGAAGCATTCACCTTGTGTGATTCATCACATGATTCATAAGCTCAATAAATGAAGCATTAACTCTAAGGATGAATCACACAAATGAGTCATTAAGCAATAAATGCTTATGCCACCTTAACCCCCAAGTGACCATGCTTCTAGAAGCTTCCCGGAAATTATGAGAACGCCCCTCCAATCCGTGAAAACGCGGAAAAAACTTTAGACTGTATAAATTCAATAACCTGATACTAGAATCTGGTTTAAACCAAAGCCGGCTAGTAAAAACTGTCCGAACGTCGTACGTGCGTTTAAACACGTATGCGTCCGAACCCTTGTCGTAAAACTATACGACCTCTATATCGTTTCGCCTGGAGCAGGAAAACTCTCTGTGTGGGACTTTAAAGACTCGACACTACGCTGGCAGTGGGTTTAACCACAGACTGCAAGCGGCACTAGCTGTACGTAACGGTCCCCAGGTAGATGTCGATAAGAAGGCCGATGAGATAACCCATTCGAACTCCTACTGAGCCTGTCCGTGACAATATCCGCGCAGTACGGTCTGTTCGTCTAAGAGTATCGCATGTATGGTCTAGGGAGGTGGAGAACGTCAGACCCTTAATAACCGTACAAGTCGTGCCGGTATGCCTCATGACCATTTGAGAATCTACTGATCAGTCCACCAGTAATTCTCCATCAGCCCTGGCCAGGGACTTATGGTAATGACCAACCGATCACAGTGCGATATCAACTCCCCATACCGGGAGAGACGAATCGCTAACAGTCGCTCACTGCCTCCATGTGGCTCGGGACTGTCCCCAACTAAAACCAGTTTGCACGACTCCTTTGAGCCATGGTAGGGTAGTAATCAAAGCACAGTGGGAACTCACACGAGACAAATGACGACCTTAAGTCAACAGACTACATGCAGACATGTCATCTAAGAACTGCTATCTGACGTTAGGTATAATACCATCAAGTCAGTTCTCCTGTAAGTCCTGTCCGGTGTACCCGTAACCTAACGAGCACCTGTATACTATCTCCAGTACGACGTACTGATGGCTGTGGGACAGTCCATCTCCTTAACAGGGATGAGAAGCGTACACACTAGTTTACTCTAGAGTATCGATGCTCTGTCTCGATAATCCTATGACTAGGGACAAGTATAGGATGTTGCTTATAGACTACCCAGCCCCCACTAGTGTGACTGGCATCACAACGCTGGTAATCAAGCAAAGATCCTATGGGCTCTACTAATATGTATAAGTGATACGCTACAAGAAACATATGCACATATTAAAGTAGACACAAAACAAGGAGCATACTACCATTTTTAGAAAGACTGTCAATACAACTGTGAATATCCCAAGCTTCCATTAAGTAATAAACAATCTAGTATGATACAATAATGGCCCCTAGGGCATATACACTAACACGGATTGCTGACAATTTTTTCACAGTAATATTTATATTTCCCTGCTGGTATTTTTAAGAATTTTTAATTCTGAAAAATCACAGTTTTTAAAAAATATCCAGAGAGGGGTTCAAAACGTCGTTACGGGGTACGATCGGAGTTTTAACATCGTATACACGTCGCCTAATGCTCTAGCTAGGCGCTGATACCACTGTAGGGTTCCTAGGCACTCTTGTGAGGGTGCATAAGGCATCAACCATACCCGAATAAAATTTTAGACGTGCCGAACAACCCAAAGCCGGGATCTTTGCTAGATTATTAGGGTTTAACATGCAAGTAAACATCTTTACTAATAAGTGTGAGGGATTACAACCTTTGTAGTCCGCTCCTTCGCTTCATAAGCTCCAAGTAGAAGTCCCTTCGCCGCGATCCACGATCTCACGGACTCAAGAGAGACTCCACGACTCGAACGATCCATGCTAGCTTGTAGTATTCCTTTTCTCCGATGATCTACGTCGAAGTTGCTATAACTCAAGCTCTCTCACTCTAATGAGGTGAACATCCTAATCTAATGGGCTAGATTAGATGAGGATGATGGAGTAGTATTTATGCTCTCTTTTTATATCAAATTCTCACATGAATTCATCACAAAATGAAAAACTAGCAAGCTTTCTCAAAGCTCAAGAGAGAAGAAGAAGATGAATAATGAGTTAATCCTTTTGTGATGAATAATAGAATGAATATATGAATAATAATGCAACCATGGTCAAGGAATGACAAGGATAACCTTTGTAGAGAATAAACTAGGGTTAGGGTTTGGTTGGGTTAAAACAATGAGTCGTTAGAAAATATCTATCATAATATCTTCTTCATGACAAAAGGAAAAGTTCTAGAAGGTGCAAGAAAGAACTAACCCTAATCAAACCCTAACCTTGCTTAATCTCCACTAAACATGTTCCATTATTAATCATATCATGTTACTATAATATATACCACATATATATTATATATTTGTAACAAAAGAAAATAATACAATTAAAATATTTCGCATATATATCAATGTATTATCCGGTGAGAAAATGAAATAATAAAGCAAGCCAATATTAGATAATGTAATACAATATATCATATATATTATTATACATTAAATCATCGAATCAACACTTGATCCGACAATCCGGCTATATCGAATATAACCGACTAATATATCATGTACCGATTCATCGAATCAACACTTGATCCGATGACCCAGTTCATATCTAAATATCGCGAGAATATAATACGGTATCTCATATCGCATTATCCTTGGTCCTGCACATATCACATATGTGCCTCTACTCCGTTTTGCCTGAGCCAAGAAACCTCTGTGTAGGACTCTAAAGAATCGTCAATACGCCGGTAGCAGGTGATGATCCTATCAAACACCCACAAGCTGCAAGCGGTCAGCTAAACGTAACAGCCACCCAGGTATTGAGCGATCAGAAGATTAACAAGCTAGCCTGTACGTTCTCCTGTGAATCCAATCGATAACACTCCCGTACAGTTAGGTCTGTTCGTCTGATATGTCGCATATCAAGTCTAGGGGTGGTATACGTCAGACCCCAATAACCGATAAGTCGTGTCGATGTGAGGCTCATAACGGGTCGAGAAACTACTGGTAACACTTACCAGTAAATCTCTATATCATCCCTGGCTAGGGACTTCCAGTTATAGCCAATCGAACACAGCACAACATCAACTCCCTATACCGGGAGAGACGAATCCCCTCCTATTGCTCATTGCCTCCATGTAATTCGGGACTGCACCCAAAAGCCACCGTTTTGCACGCCCTCTTGGACGTGGTAAGGTGGAAATCAAAGCACAGTGGGAATCACACAAGACTCTATGACGATCTCGGGTCTACAGACTACCCTGTACCGGTGTCACCGGAGAACTGGCATCTAACGTGTGGTATATCACCATCTGGGAGTTCTCGGCGAGTCCGTCCAGTGTACCCAGTCTCCACTGAGCACCTGCACACCATCCTTGATGTCCAACATCGATGGATATGGGATTATCCATCGCTCATCATATGGGTCAAGATGCGTATGCGCTGGTCTACTATGGTGTATCGATGCCCTGTCTCTATATACCCTCGACTAGGAACAGTTATAGGATGTACTCATCGACTACCATGGCCCCACTAGTATGATCTCATCATAGTCCCAGTAGTCGAGTACAGATCCTAAGGGCTTGTATGTCCACGTTACCCGTCCCCGGTTCTTTGGGGTTGCGGAAATGGTGAAAAACGATTTTTTCGGTGGGGGTAACATGGACTCTAGAAACGGATATTTGTTAAACTAACTATCTAACAACCTAACTAAGAGTTTTACCTACTCGGTTAGGGGGTTATACCTTAACTTGAACTCCTTCTCTTCGACTCCTTGTGGTGGTCGGATGGTTCTCTCCTCGTTGTCTCACTGTGCCGAAGATGGATCCACCCGAAAGCTTCTACCTTTGGCTCCAACCTCAATCTTGAGGAAACTAGAATACTTGGTTTGCTAGACCTTGTACACTAGGATGAGTAGAGAAGTGTTTTGGGTTTTATCTCTATGGTTCTTGTTTTTCAACACATGAGACAATAGAATCATGAGCTAAAGAGAGAGCAAGAGGAAGAGGAGAGAGAGCTTGAGGATGAGAGAGAATGAGAATGATAGAATGAGCAAGACCTTTTCCACCCATGCTCTCATAACACAAAATAATCATAATAATAACAATAATTAAGCATCTTGTGATGGTTCATGTCAATGGCTTTATCATTTCATGCATTTATTGCATTTTGTGAACAAACAAGCAAGCAAAGGTCAATGCCATGAAATGATAGCCAATGTCATGATGATGGTCAACAAGTCCAACCTAGTCAACCGGTCAACAAAGTCAACAAGTCAACAAAGTCAATCTTTCAACCCAACCATGGCACAATAATACTTAATTAATATTATTATTAATCATATTTCTAATTCTCATTAGGGTTTAGCAAAAGTCAACAGTCAACAACCCTAATGAGAATCCTCTGCCTCCGTCTCTGTCAACCGTGCATACACACCCGCATCCGCGTTCCGAGGAACATGAATATAAACGAGATAAAACCAATACCAAAACTTATACTAGGATCTGGCTTAAACCAGAGCCCGCTAGTAATAATTGCCCGGACACCAAACGTGCACAAGTGTACGGATGTGACCGAACCCTGTTGCAAAACCATGCGACCTCTACTCTTTTGCCTAAAGGCGAATAGCTCTCTGTGTGGGACTCTAAAGACTCGACACTACGCTGGCAGTGGGTTTAACCATAGACCGCAAGCGGCACTAGCTGTGTGTAACGCCCCCCAGGTAGATGCCGATAAGAAGACTAACGAGGTGAACTCATCCGAACTCCTACTGAGCCTGAATATGACAATCTCCGTACAGACCGGTCTGTTTGTCTGAGAATATCGCATAGCGGGCCTAGGGGGCGGTGAACGTCAGTCCCCTAGTAGCGGTACAAGTCGTGTCGGAGTGTAGCCCAGAACACCCTGAGATAGCACTGGAAACCTACCAGTGCATCTCGCTTGCCCTAGCCAGGGACGACTGTATGAAATGGTTCTCCTTGACACAGCGCGATATCAACTCCCAATACCGGGAGAGACGAATCCTGTCTAACCGTCACTACCATCAAGTGCTTCGGGACTGCACCCAACTATTACCTGTTTGCACGAATCCTTTGAGCCGTGGTAGGGTAGTAATCAAAGTACAGAGGGAACACACTCGAGGTGAAGTGACAGTGTCAAGTCAGCGGACTAAGTTTTACTCATGTCACCTGGGAACTGATGACTGACGATAGGTACAGTACCAACCAATCAGTTCCCGACGAGTCCTGTCTAGTGTACTCGTGACCTAACGAGCACCCGCATACTATCTCAAGTACGACGTACTGACGGCTGTGGGACAGACCGTCTCCCCTGCTGGGATGAGAAGCGCATACGCTTGTCTACTTCGGAGTATCGATGCCCTGTCTCGATAGTCCTACGACTAGGGACCTGTATAAGGATGTGCTTATGGATTACCCAGCCCCCACGAGTGTGACTGTCATCACAACGCTGGTAATCAAGCAAAGATCCTAAGGGCTCCACTAATGTGTATAGGCGATATGTTAAAAGAAACACATGTACACACATTGAAGTAAAGACAAACCAAGTAGTATGCTACTATTTTGAGCATGATTGTCTATACAATGGTGAATATCCAAAGCTTTCATTAAGTAATATACAAACTAGTATAATACAGTAATGGCCTCTAGGGCATATACACTAACAATCTCCCACTTGCACTAAGGCCGTGTACTGGCTTATCGAAGACCTATCATATCGATCAGCCGCTCGAACTGAGTCTGGGGTAAGGCCTTCGTGAGTGGATCAGCAGTGTTATCTTCCGTAGCAACTCTCCGAACCTCGATCTCCTGGCGACCGACAATCTTCCTGATCAGGTGATACCGCCTCAAGATGTGTCTGGACTATTAGTGTATATGCCCTAGAGGCCATTACTGTATCATACTAGTTTGTATATTACTTAATGGAAGCTTGGGATATTCACCTTGTATAAACAATCTTGCTCAATATAGTAGTATGCCACTTGGTTTGTTTCTACTTCAATGTGTACATGTGTTTATTTTAGTATATCACCTATACATATTAGTGGAGCCCTTAGGATCTTTACTTGATTACCAGCGTTGTGATGGCAGTCACACTAGTGGGGGCTGGGTAATCTATACGCACATCCTTATGCAGGTCCCTAGTCGCAGGACTATCGAGACAGGGCATCGATACTCCGGAGTAGACTAGCGTATGTGCTTCTCATCCCAGAGTGCGAGATGGTCAGTCCCACAGCCATCAGTACGTCGTACTGGAGATAGTATACAGGTGCTCGTTAGGTTACGAGTACACTGGACAGGACTCGTCGGGAACTGACCGGTTGGTATTATACCTATCGTCAGTTATCAGTTCCCAGGTAACATGAGTACAGCTTAGTCCGCTGACTTGACACTGTCGGTTCCCCTCGAGTGTGTTCCCACTGTACCTTGATTACTACCCGACCACGGCTCAAAGGAGTCGTGCAAACAGGTAGTAGTTGGGTGCAGTCCCGAAGCACCTGGAGGCAGTGACGGTTAGACAGGATTCGTCTCTCCCGGTATTGGGGGTTGACATCGCGCTGTGTCTAGGAGAGCCATTACATGAGTAGTCCCTGTCCAGGGCAATTGAGATATACTTGTAGGCTTCCAGTGTTATCTCAGGGTGTTTTGGGCTTCACTCCGACACGAGTTGTACCGCTATTAGGGGACTGACGTTTACCGCCTCCCTAGGCCCGCCATGCGATGTATCAAACGAACAGACAGGACTGTACGGAGACTGTCACATTCAGGCTCAGTAGGTGTTCAGATGGGTTTCACCTCCTCAGTCTTCTTGTCGGCATCTACCTGGGGACCGTTACGCACAGCTAGTGCCGCTTGCGGTCTATGGTTAAACCCACTGCCAGCGTAGTGTCGAGTCTTTAGAGTCCCACACAGAAAGCTATTCGCCTTTAGGCAAAAGAGTAGAGGTCGCTTGGTTTTACGACAGGTCGCATGGTTTTGCGACAGGGTTCGGTCACATCCGTGCACTTGTGCACGTACAGTGTCCGGACAGTTAACACTAGCGGGCTTTGGTTTAAGCCAGATCCTAGTTTATGTTTTGGGATTGGTTTTATCCAGTATGTATTCGTGTTCCTCGGAACGCGGATGCGGGTGTGTATGCACAGTTGACGGAGAGACAGAGGCCGAGGATTCTCATTAGGGTTGTTGACTGTTGACTGTTGACTATTGACTTCTTGCTCAACCCTAATGAGAATATGATTAACAATAATATTAATTAAGTATTATGGTGACATGGTTGTTGAGGGGTTGACTTGTTGACTTTGTTGACCGATTGACTGGGTTTGACTAGTTGACCATCATGATGACAATGGCTATGATTTCATGGCAAAGACTTTTGCTTGCTTGTTCTCTTATGCAAAATGAGTGCATGAAATAATATTGCTATTGTAGCTTAAACCATCACTAATACTTGATTGTTATTATTGGTTATGATGGTTTTGGATTATGAGAGCCAAGAGAGAAAAGTCTTGCTCATTCTTTCATTTCCTTTCTTTCTCTTGTGTTCTTGAGCTCTCATCCTCTTCCTCTTGCTCTCCCTCTCTTTAGTCTATGGTTCACTTGTCTCATGTGTTGAGAAGCAAGAACCATAGAGTATAATCCCAACACACTCTTCTCTACTCACTCTAGTTCACAAGGTTTAGCAAACCGAGTGAACTAGTTTCTTCAAAGATCGAAGAAGAAGCTAAAGGTAGAAGCATTCGGGTGGATCGATCTTCGGCGCAAGGAGACGACGGAGTGAAGCCAATCCGTACACCATCGAGAGTCAAAGACGAAGGAGTTCAAGAAAGAAAGGTATAACCCCCTAACCGAGTAGTTAACAACTCCTAGTTAGGTTGTTAGGTAGATAGTTTAACAAAGATCCGGTTTTGAGTCCATGTTACCGTCTATAGAAAATTGTTTTTCACCAAATTCCGCATGCCCGAAAGTACCCGGAGAGGTAGCATGGACTTACAGTGGTATCAAAACCTAGTTAAACACTACCTAACATGTTAGCAAAGTAACTAAAAGATCGATCAAAGAAAAAGTCACGAAACGAACCCGATATGTCAAGTTTCTGCCGATTTTTTTTCTGTTCAAAAATTGATAAATTTCATCTTAAAAATCGGCTCAGGCTTTTTATTAAATAACCATAAAATTTGGTCCCACAAACCGATCAAAGCGCCGCGGAAACGCGGCGGGAGGACGCTCCCGCCGCGGTTCCGCGGCCGAGTTGACTCGGCCGAGGTCCAAATTTAGTGCAGTGTATTTCTGGGGTTGTTTTGGGATTTTTGGAATATGTCTTTTCAGCCCAGATTTTGCAGAACGAAAATTTTGTGTTTGGGGCCTAAAAATCCGTATTTTTGATCGAACTTCTAAAGACTTAAGCTGACGGGTATTTATCTGTGATGTGATATTTGTATTGAACGTCTGCTAATCGCTATATGTCGATTAGTGGGGGTTATACAAATCTGTGATCTGTAATGTCATTGGAATGTGTATATGAATTCATTGGATTGTCGCGGGTGAATAGCCGGGGGTTGTGAGACGAGAGTTTTCTTTTCTTTCAATTCATGTAAATTTGTAAATTGATGTAATAATTATTTATATGGCCGCACAACCGGGTCGGGGTTGTAGCCGTCATTGTATAATTTCTTTTTACTGTTTTTGCTCCAAGGATAGACCCATGGAGGGGGTGCACAAACTACCGGGTATACCGAAGTGCCGAGTGGCCTACTCACGGAGTTGAGGGAGGTTGCTTCGCTTCGGGTACTTGGCGGGTAGTTTGCCGCACCCGTAGGGGTCTTGGGTGGGGTATTGGCTATTCACCGCGACCGTGTAATCTGCTTTTCATTACTGGCTCGTATGAATTGCGGATTCCTAGTATATCCAATGTGTTCATCTGCGATCTGAAATGTCTACCATTGCAATATATCTATATATGATATTATTTAGGCGTTGCTTATGTTTTACAGCCGCGCTAGCCCAGCCCCCGCTCTGTCGTTAGTTAAGTAACCTAACGGGTAATGACGGGGCCCCGTGGCGAATGCGAATGGCATAAGTGTACGTCATATTTTGGTTGTTTTCTGCAATGGTAGGATTAAATGATGGGACGCATTAAAAGAACTAATGCAAGAATAACACGCATTAAAAGAACTAATGCAAGAAAATAAACAAAGTAAAAGTCGTTGGAACACTTTCGAAAAACCACTCGGATCTTTTCAAAACAAACTTTTAAATGCGGAGCTTGAGCCACTCCTTTTAAAAGCTATCTCGTTCCATCGATTATATCAAGTTCACTACGTTCACGGTTTTGCCAAAACCATCCGTAGCCCTCCATCATTTCAGTTAAATATTCGGTAGTATTCAAGCTATGTATTTTGACCTCACGCTAAGGCATAGTGATTGGTAGCTGCCGGATATTTATCTGTTGCATAGATAGAATGCGTTGGTTTGAGACAGTGGTACTGCCATTTTAGCCTACGTCAAGGGTAGGTACGGGTGGGTTCAAATTATCCTGGATAATGATGGGAAGAACTTGACATGTGACTTATGACATTTTGACCTCACGCCAAGGTCATAAGAGCATGGGGCAAAAATCTACATCGGGAGTTTCAAAAGAACTGAAACTTGCTAGCACTGCATACCATTTGGAGTGTGATGATTCTGGTAGGATTCCTTCAGTTTTGTCACGCGATGATATTTGGATCCCGATCCTACTGTAAGTATATGCTACTCCTCGGGAAATTTCTCACTTAACGATCAATGCTATAAACCAAGTAGGTGCCTAGAAAGGTGTTAGCGGGGCTACGCCCCAAGGGAAAAGAGGTTCTTAAATTAAGGAACTTCGCAAAAGCGTTGGAAAACCTCCCT
Organism: Agapanthus africanus; assembly: GCA_030015575.1. Classification (NCBI taxonomy): domain Eukaryota; kingdom Viridiplantae; phylum Streptophyta; class Magnoliopsida; order Asparagales; family Amaryllidaceae; genus Agapanthus; species Agapanthus africanus. The sequence continues at coordinate 206,327,469 of CM057345.1, read as the reverse complement.
CGAAGTACAGACACTAGCCTGGCTGAACGGTTAAGCAAGAATTGTACGGTGAAATTGATCCTGACAAATTCTTCCTTTTTGGTTTGAGGATGGATTCGAGAAACAGTGGGAGCTATCCTGTTTAGACAAAATAAAAACCATTCTAAACTTGCAAGAGCATCATGCTGAGTGTTTCTTCTCTCTCTTCTAATTGCAGCGACCAATCGACATGACTGGACTTAAATTATTTTTAGATAAAAACATACTGACGGGGCCAAACTACAAAGATTGGCTCAGGAATGTGAAAATGGCAATCATTTACGACAAGCTGGGGTTTCTTCTTACCACCAAAGCTCCTCTCGTCCTAGGTCCCACCTCCAGTGTCACGGATAAGGAAATCCGTAAGACTAGGGAGATTAATTGCGCGAAGGCCAGGTGCCTCGTGCTTGCCTCTATGTGTTAGTGTATATGCCCTAGAGGCCATTACTGTATCTTACTAGTTTGTATATTACTTAATGGAAGCTTGGAATATTCACCTTGTATATACAATCTGTTAGTTATATGTATACCCTAGAGGCCATTACTATACATAGGATGTATATTGTAGTGGATGCTGGGACATATATAGGGAGGACTTTCTTGCTCGACATGATAGTATGCTATCTGGTTACCCTTTACCTTAACGTGTATACTGTTTGTCTCTCTATTACATGTTGGTAAAGCTCTTAGGATGTGTACTTGACTACCTGGACTATGATGCGGATCATACTAGTGGGGACATGGTAGTCCATAAGTACATCCTTCGAAGTCCCTAGTCGTGGGTGTATCGAGACGGGGCATCGATATACCAGAGTAGACTACCGTATACCTTCTCGACCCATACAGATGGGCGATGGATGATCCCATATCCATTGGTGTTTGACATCAGGGATGATATACGGGTGCTCAGTATTGACTGGGTACATTGGACGGACTCGCCGAGAACTCCCAGATGGTATTATACCTCACGTCAGATGGCAGTTCTCTGGTGACACTGGTACAGAGTAGTCTGTTGACCCGAGATCGTCATAGAGTCTTGTGTGGTTCCCACTGTGCTTTGATTTCCATCTTACCACGTCCAAGAGGGCGTGCAAAACGGTGGTTTTTGGGTACAGTCCCGAGTCACATGGAGGCAATGAGCGATAGGAGGGGATTTGTCTCTCCCGGTATAGGGGGTTGATGTTGCGCTGTGTTCGATTGGCTATAACAGGAAATCCCTGGCCAGGGTTGCTGAGATTTACTGGTAAGTGTTGCCAGTAGTTTCTCGAATGGTTATAGACCTCATATCGACACGACTTATTGAGCTATTGGGGTCTGACGTTTACCACCCCTAGGCAAGATATGTGACATATGAGACGATCAGACCGGACTATACGGTAGTGTTACTGGTCGGATTCACTGGAGTGTGAGCGGGCTTGCTCGTCGATCTTCAGATCGCTCAATACCCGGGTGGCCGTTACGTTTGGCAGACCGCTTGCGGCTTGTGGGTGCTTGATATGATCATCATCCGCTGCCGGCGTATTGACGAGTCTTTAGAGTCCTACACAGAGGTTTCCTGGCTCAAGCGAAACGAAATAGGAGCGCATATGAGATATGTGCGGGACCGAGAATAATGCGTGTATGTGATACCGTATTTCATTCTCGCGATGAATGTATCGAATGGTTGTATGTGATATAACCTAGTTATCGATTCAAGCGTTGATTCGATAAGCCGATACATTGTATACTAGCCGGTTATATGCGACATGACCGGATCGTTAAATCAAGTGTTGATTTGATGATTTAATGCACAATTATATATTTGATATATTAGTTTGCATTAACTAGTATCGGTTTACTTAAGATGGATTTTCTCACTTGGTTTGTGCACATTGTATATGTGATATACTTTTGTACACTTGATTGTATCATGTTTGATGATGCATGATGACTTGGTTAAGTGTAAAGATTAAACCATGGTTTACTTATGATTAGGGTTTTGTTTTTCATATCTATTTATTCATTTATTTTATTTTTGAAAAAGAAATGAGAAGAATGGTGGCTTTCTTTGTTTGTATTTGAAAGTTCATGAACCTTTGACTTTGTCCACCATTCTTATCTCATGCTTAACCTAACCAATTTTTTTAACCCTAGTTTAATCTCTACACCTAACCATGGTTCACTTATGATAAGAATGGATTATTCTTTTCATTTTTGAATTAATCTTATCATATCTTTTCTTCTTCTTCTTCTTCCTTGAACTTCAAGAAGAAAGCTTAGGTCATCAATGGTGATTGATGATAAAGAGTGAGAAATCCAATTCTAAAGTCTACCCACTTCCTATTTCTTCATCCTCTACCTCTTGCCAAGTAGTAGAGTGTGTTTCCTTCACAAGTTTCATGACTTGGTGAAAGTGGAGCTTGATTCATCGATGCCTCGACGTAGATCATCTTCGGCATGGACATCGACGACCTAGCTTGCCCATTCTCCGACGAAGCCCACGCTAGAGCCCGGATTTGATTTGGACAGCGGAGAAGACCTCGTTGCGGAGCTATGGAGGTGGAGCACCGAATCTACAAAGGTTGTATTTCCGTATTCTCATTAGCTAAGTTGATAGCTAGCTTTCTTTTCGCCTAGACATCTAGCAAACGATCCGTACATTAGGGTTTGTAGGCACCATAATTTTTGAAATTGCCATGGTTGATGGCTTGGGAGACCTCACTAGCGTGCCTAGGAACCCTACACAATCTTGCTCAAAATAGTAGTATGCTACTTGGTTTGTTTCTACTTCAATGTGTACATGTGTTTATTTTAGTATATCACCTATACACATTAGTGGAGCTCTTAGGATCTTTGCTTGATTACCAGCGATGTGATGGCAGTCGCACTAGTGGGGCTGGGTAATCTATAAGCACATCCTTATGCAGGTCCCTAGTCGCAGGACTATCGAGACAGGGCATCGATACTCCGGAGTAGACTAGTGCATGCGCTTCTCATCCCAGTGTGGGAGACGGTCTGTCCCACAGCCGTCAGTCCATCGTATTTGAGATAGTATGCGGGTGCTCGTTGGGTTACGAGTACACTGGACAGGACTCGTCGGGAACTGACTAGTTGGTATTATGCCTATCGTCAGTTATCAGTTCCCAGGTGACATGAGTACAGCTTAGTCCGCTGACATGACACTGTCACTTCGCCTCGAGTGTGTTCCCACTGTACTTTGATTACTACCCTACCACGGCTCAAAGGAGTCGTGCAAACAGGTAGTGGTTGGGTGCAGTCCCGAAGCACTTGGAGGCAGTGACGGTTAGACAAGATTCGTCTCTCCCGGTATTGGGGCTTGACATCGCGCTGTGTCTAGGAGAGCCATTACACGAATAGTCCCTGGCCAGGGCAAACGAGATATACTGGTAGGCTTCCAGTGTTATCTCAGGGTGTTTTGCGCTTCACTCCGACACGACTTGTACCCTTATTGGGCGACTGACGTTTACCGCCCCCTAGGCCCGCCATGCGATGTATCAGACGAACAGACCGGACTGTACGGAGAATGTCACATTCAGGCTCAGTAGGAGTTCAGATGGGTTTCGCCTCGTCGATCTTCTTGTCGGCACTACCTGGGGACCGTTACGCACATCTAGTGCCGCTTGCGGTCTGTGGTTAATGTTAGTGTATATGCCCTAGAGGCCATTACTGTATCATACTAGTTTGTATATTACTTAATAGAAGCTTGGGATATTCACCTTGTATGTACAATCTTGCTCAAAATAGTAGTATGCTACTTGGTTTGTTTCTACTTCAGTGTGTACATGTGTTTATTTTAGTATATCACCTATACACATTAGTGGAGCTCTTAGGATCTTTGCTTGATTACCAGCGATATGATGGCAGTCACACTAGTGGGGCTAGGTAATCTATAAGCACATCCTTATGCAGGTCCCTAGTCGCAGGACTATCGAGACAGGGCATCGATACTCCGGAGTAGACTAGCGCATGCGCTTCTCATCCCAGTATGGGAGACGGTCTGTCCCACAGCCGTCAGTACGTCGTACTTGAGATAGTATGCGGGTGCTCGTTAGGTTACGGGTACACTGGACAGGACTCGTAGGGAACTGACTAGTTGGTATTATGCCTATCGTCAGTTTTCAGTTCCCAGGTGACATGAGTACAGCTTAGTCCGCTGACTTGACACTGTCACTTCGCCTCGAGTGTGTTCCCACTGCACTTTGATTACTACCCTACCACGGCTCAAAGGAGTCATGCAAACAGGTGGTAGTTGGGTGCAGTCCCGAAGCATTTGGAGGCAGTGACGGTTAGACAGGATTCGTCTCTCCCGGTATTGGAGGTTGACATCGCGCTGTGTCTAGGAGAGCCATTACACGAGTAGTCCCTGGCCAGGGCAAACGAGATATACTGGTAGGCTTCCAGTGTTATCTCAGGGTGTTCTGGGCTTCGCTCCTACACGACTTGTACCGCTATAGGGGGACTGACGTTTACCGCCCTCCAGGCCCGCCATGCGATCTTTCAGACGAACAGACCGGACTGTACGGAGAATGTCACTTTCAGGCTCAGTAGGAGTTCAGATGGGTTTCGCCTCGTCGGTCTTCTTGTCGGCACTACCTGGGGACCGTTACGCACAGCTAGTGCCGCTTGCGGTCTGTGGTTAAACCCACTGCCAGCGTAGTGTCGAGTCTTTAGAGTCCCTTACAGAAAGCTTTTCGCCTTTAGGCTAAAGAGTAGAGGTCGCATGGTTTTGCGACAGGTCGAATGGTTTTGCGACAGGGTTCGGGCACATCCGTGCACTTGTGCACGTACAGTGTCCGGACAGTTTACACTAGCGGGCTTTAGTTTAAGCCAGATCTTAGTGTACCTTTTGGAATTGGATTTATCCAGTTTGCATTCGTGTTCCTCGGAACACGGATGCGGGTGTGTATGCACAGTTGACAGGGATACAGAGGCAGCGGATTCTCATTAGGGTTGTTGACAGTTGACCGTTGACTATTGACTTTTTGATCAACCCTAATGAGAATATGATATGTGATTAACAATTATATTAATTAGGTATTATGGTGACATGGTTGATGTGGGATTGACTTTGTTGACTTGTTGACTTTTGTTGACTTGTTGACTTTGTTGACCGGTTGACTAGGCTTGACTAGTTGACCATCATGATGTCCATAGCTATCATTTCATGGCAAAGACTTTTGCTTGCTTGCTCATTTGTGCAAAATAAGTGCATGGAATGATATGGCTATGGTTGCTTCAACCATCACATAACACTTGATTGGTATGATGTGTTATCATTGTTTTGGATTATGAGAGGGTGAAAGAAAAAAGAGAGCCTCATTCTCACTTGCTCATTCTCTCTCTTGTTCTTGAGCTCTCTTGCTCTTGCTTTCACCCTCTTCCTCTTGCTCCCTCTCTTGACTCTATGGTTCATTTGTCTCATGAGTTGAGAATCAAGAACCATAGATAAAATCCCATACAAACTCTTCTCTACTCACTCTAGTTCACAAGGTTTAGCAAACCGAGTGAACTAGTTTCTTCAAAGCACGAAGAAGGAGCCAAAGGTTGAAGCTTTCAGGTGGATCTATCTTCGGCGTAAGGAGACGACGGGAAGAAGCCTATCCGGACCACCATCGAGGTTTGAAGACGAAGGAGTTCAAGACAAGCAAGGTATAAACCCCCTAACCGAGTAGTTAACGACTCCTAGTTAGGTTGTTAGTTAGATGTTTAACAAAGATCCGGGTTTTAAGTCCATGTTACCACCTCTATAAAAATCGTTTTTTATCAAATTCCGCATGCCCGTAAGTACCGGGAGAGGTAGCATGGACTAACAGTGGTATCAGAGACTAGTTAAACTCTATCTAACAAGTTAGCAAAGTAGCTAGAAGATCGATCAAAGAAAAGTCCCGAAACGAACCCCGGGTTTTTAAACTTTCTGTCGATTTCAAAAGTACTGGAAAATTTTTTTGGGATACACCAAAAATCGACTCAGGGTTTTCTATGAATACTGTAGAAATTTGGTCCATTGAACCCATCAAAGAGCCGCGGAAACGCGGCAATAGCTTGCTATTGCCGCGGTTCCGCGGCCGACATGTCTCCTCTCTGTTCTTTCTTTGCTACAGTATTCTCATAGGGGTATTTTAGGATTTTTGGTATATGTATTTTCAGCCCAGATTTTCCAGAACGAAAATTTTATTTTTGGGGTCCTGAAAATCCGTATTTTTGATCGAACTTCTAAAAGACTTTAGCTGACGGGTTTTTCTGTAATGTGATATTTGTATTGAACGTCTACTAATCGCTATATGTCGATTAGTGGGGGTTATACAAATCTGTGATCTGTAATGTTGCTGGAATGTGTATATGGATATGTTGGATTGTCGCGGGTGAATAGCCGGGGGTTGTGAGACGAGAGTTTTTCTTTTCTTTCAATTCATGTAAATTTGTAAATTGATGTAATATTATTTTTATGACCGCACAACCGGGTCGGGATTGTAGCCGTCATTGTATAATTTCTTTTTACTGTTTTTGCTCCTAGGATTGACCCATGGAGGGGGTGCACAAACTACCGGGTATCTCGAAGTGCCGAGTGGCCTACTCACGGTGTTGTGGGAGGTTGCTCCACTTCGAGTACTTGGCGGGTAGTTTGCCGCACCCGTAGGGGTCTTGGGTGGGGTATTGGCTATTCACCGCGACCGTGTAATCTGCTTTTCGTTACAGGCTCGTACGAATTGTAGATTCCTAGTATATCCAATGTATTCATCTGTGATCTGAAATGGCTATCATTGTAAATATATCTATATATGATATTATTTAGGCGTTGCTTATGTTTTACAGACGCGCTAGCCCAGCCCCCGCTCTGTCGTTAGTTAAGTAACCTAACGGATAATGACGGGGCCCAGTGGCGAATGCGAATGGCATAAGCGTACGTCATATTTTGGTTGTTTTCTGCAATGGTAGGATTAAATGATGGGACGCATTAAAAGAACTAATGCAAGAATATCACGCATTAAAAGAACTAATGCAAGATAATAAACCAAGTAAAAGTCGTTGGAACACTTTCGAAAAACCACTCGGTTCTTTTCAAAACTAACTTTTAAGTGCGGAGCTTGAGCCACTCCTTTTAAAAGCTATCTCGTTCCATCGACTATATCAAGTTCACTATGTTCACGGTTTAGCCAAAACCATTCGTAGCCCTCCGTCGTTTCACATGAATGGTCAATAGTATTCAAGCTGTGTTTGTTGGCCAAAGTCAAGGCATAGTGATTGGTAGCTATTGGGCATTCATGTGCAGCATAGATAGATGCGTTGATTTGGAACAGTCGTACTGCCTTGTTGGCCAAAGTCAAGGGTAGGTACGGGTGGATTCAAATTAACCTGGAGAACGACGGGTAGAACTTGACATGTGACTTATGATTGGTTGGCCAAAGTCAAGGTCATAAGAGCATGGGGCAAAAATCCACATCGAGAGTTTCATAGGTACTGAAACTTGCTAGGTTTGCATACCATTTGGAGTGTGATGATTCTGGTAGGATTCCTTCAGTTTCGTCACGCGATGATATTTGGATCCCGATCCTACTGTGAGTATATGCTACTCCTCGGGAAATTTCTCACTAATCGATCAATGCTATAAACCTAGTAGGTGCCTAGAAAGGTCTTAGCGGGGCTACGCCCCCAGGGAAAAGAGGTTCTAGAATTATGGAACTTCGCGAAAGCGTTGGAAAACCTCCCTCGAAGTACCGACACTGGCCTGGCTGAACGGTTAAGCAAGTATTGAGCGGTGGGATTGATCCCGACTAATTCTTCCTTTATGGTTTGAGGAGGGATTCGAGAAACAGTGGGAGCCATCCTGTTTAGACAAACTACAAACCATTCTAAACTTGCAAGAGCATCGTGTTGAGTGTTTCTTCTCTCTCTCCTAATTGCAGCGACCAATCGACATGACTGGACTTAAGTTACTCCTAGATAAAAACATACTGACAGGGCCAAACTACAAAGATTGGCTCAGGAATCTCAAAATGGCAATCACTTACGACAAGCTGGGGTATCTTCTTACCACCAAAGCTCCCCCTGTCCCTGGTCCCACTTCCAGCGTCGCGGATAAGGAAATCCGTAAGACTTGGGAGATTGATAGCGCGAAGGCCAAGTGCCTCGTACTTGCCTCTATGGACAATGAACATCAGAGGAGGCACGAGAATATGGACTTGGAATCCATATTTCTTCATACAAAAGAACTGTATGGAGAGCAATCTCGTATCGCAAGATACGAAGCGTCGAAAAAGTTATTTTCGGCAAAGATGGCCGTCGGATCATCAGTAGCCGAGCATGTGCTAAAGATGATCGGCTACATTGAGGAGCTCGCGGACCTAGGGACCACTTTGGAGAGTGAGCTCTATACAGACTTAGTTCTCCAGTCCTTTCCTTCCACTTACGCCCAGTTTATACTGAATTTCAACCTACAAGAAAAAGAGGTTGAACTTTCAGAGCTCCTCAACATGCTGAGGAGCGCAGAGGGCACCCTACAGAAAAGTAGGGAAACATCCACTTTGTTTGTAGGAGGATCATCTTCTTCTAGGTCCAAGGCGAAAGCCAAGGGAAAGAAGAAGAAAGCCCCCACCAAACCAAGGGGCGGTGTTAGTAAAGTGGATACGAAGGGAAAACCAAAAGCAAAAAAGAAAGCGGGGAAGCTTGTGGATAAGGAAGAATGCTTCTATTGTCATAAGAAAGGACACAGGAAGAATGATTACAGGGCCTGGAAGGCCAGAACACAGGAATTGAAGCAGGTTGCAGCTTCAGCTTCAGGTGTGTATGTTATTGAAAACTGTCTTTCAATAAACTCTACTTCCTGGGTATTGGATACCGGATCAGGATCTCATATCTGTAATTCTTTGCAGGCGTTGAGAAACCGTAGGGTTTTTAAGGCAGGTGACATGACCCTCAGAGTTGCGAACGGAGCTTGCATGGATGCTAAAGCCGTGGGGGACTATCACCTGGGAATGTCAGATGGACATGTTTTGGTTTTGCGTAATTGCTTTTTTGTACCCAACGCAACTTGTAATATCATTTCTGTATCTTTAGTTTCTAAAGAAGGTTATGAATTTGCGTTTGTAAGTAATGTTGTAAACATTCACCTTAATCAAGTTATGATTGGGTCAGGTACATTGAGTAATGGTATATACGTGTTAAACCAACCACAGATTTTCAACGTCCAGAATACACACAAAAGAAAGTCTCCGGAAATAAATCACACTTTCTTATGGCATTGTAGACTGGGTCACATCAATGAGAGAAGGTTGACGAAGTTACATACAGAAGGATATTTGAATCCGTTCGAATATCAATCGTATGCCACTTGTCAATCCTGTCTCAAAGGAAAGATGACAAAGTCCCCGTTTACTGGACACGGAGTAAGAGCGAGCGAGCTCTTGGGACTCGTACACAGCGACGTGTGCGGTCCAATGTCTACACATGCGCGAAGCGGTTATTCTTACTTCATCACTTTCACGAATGACTTTTCAAGGTACGGTTATGTCTTCTTAATGAAACATAAGTACGAGGCCTTTGGAAAGTTCCAGGAATATAAGAATGAAGTAGAAAAATAGACCGGCAAAAGTATTAAGATTCTAAGATCGGATCGAGGTGGAGAATACTTAAGTGCCGAGTTCCTGGACTATTTAAAAGAGAACGGAATTCTCTCTCAGCTTACTCCTCCCTACACTCCGCAACATAACGGTGTATCGGAGAGACGGAACCGAACCCTATTGGATATGGTACGGTCCATGATGAGTAACGCTGAGTTACCGCGATCATTCTGGGGGTATGCGCTAGAATCAGCTGCATACCTTCTGAACCGAGTTCCTACTAAGACTGTGCCTACCACACCATATGAGATGTGGTGTGGGAAGAGGCCCCATCTTAATCACATTAAGACATGGGGATGTCCAGGTTTTGTTAAAAAGCAGCATGCGGACAAGCTCGAGGCACGCTCAGTACAGTGCAAGTTTGTGGGATATCCAAAGAACTCCAAGGGATATTTCTTCTACTGTGAAGAGGAACAAAAAGTTCTTGTTTCTCGTCATGCCTACTTCTTGGAAACTGAGTTTTTGGAAAAGCAGATAAGTTGGAGCACAGTAGAACTGGAAGAAATTCCAGAACCACGGACTATTACTGAAAGTTTAGTGGAACCACAGGGTTCAAAAGAACAGGACATTTCTACGCCGCTCCGCAGGAGTAGTAGGCAGACTCATCCGCTCGAGAGATACTACGGTTTTCTCATAGACGGGGATAGAGAGGATTGCATCATAGATTGTGATGAGCCTACTAGCTTCCAGCAGGCCGTTCAGAGCGTTGACTCAGTGAAATGGCTGGATGCAATGCGGACCGAAATGGAGTCCATGTACACCAACAAAGTATGGACGTTGGACATTGCTCCAGACGGGGTAAAACCCGTAGGATGCAAGTGGATCTTCAAAAGGAAGATTGGTGTAGATGGACAGGTTGAGACCTATAAAGCTAGACATGTAGCAAAGGGTTTCCGTCAAAGACCTGGCTTGGACTATGACGAAACCTTTTCTCCAGTGGCTATGCTGAAATCCATTCGGATCCTTCTTGCCATTGCTGCCTTCCACGATTATGAGATCTGGCAAATGGACGTAAAAACCGCTTTTCTAAATGGAAGTTTAGAGGAGTGTGTCTATATGGACCAGCCAGAGGGTTTCATTCAGAGTGGGAGCAGCGGAAAGGTGTACAAGTTGCTTAAGTCCATCTATGGCTAAAGCAGGCATCGCGGAGTTGGAACATCTGTTTTGATGAGACGGTCAAGGAATTTGGCTTTATCAAAAATCCATATGAACCATGCATCTATAGTAGATTTGTAGCGAGAACTGTAGTATTCCTCGTTTTATACGTGGATGACATTCTCTTAATAGGAAATGACATTCCTATGCTACAATCTGTCAAGGGGTTCTTGTCGCACAGGTTCTCCATGAAAGACCTGGGTGATGCCTCATACATCCTGGGGATCCGGATCCATCGTGATAGATCCAAGAGGATATTAGGACTTTCACAGTCCAGGTACATCGACACCATACTGAAAAGATCCAGTATGGAAGATTCCAAGCGCGGTAACCTACCGGCTTGTCACGGGATCACCCTCTCTAAAGAGATGTCTCCCAAGACTGATTTAGAGAGGGATCGCATGTCTATTATACCCTATGCTTCTGCGGTAGGCTCCATAATGTATGCGATGTTTTGTACCAAACCGGATGTAGCTTATGAACTGAGTGTGGTAAGCCGGTATCAGTCAAACACTGGATAGCAGTAAAGAACATTCTCAAGTACCTGAGAAGGGCTAAGGAGATGTTCTTGGTGTATGGCGGAAAAGACCTCCAGATCGAGGCCTTTGCTGACTCCAGCTTCTAGAGCGACAACGATGATTCCAAGTCCATGTCGGGTTTTGTCTTTACCCTCAATGGAGGGGCGGTGTGTTGTAAGAGTTCCAAACAGGAAACCGTTGCAGACTCGACGATGGAAGCGGAATACATCGCTGCATCTGATGCCGCAAAAGAAGCTGTCTGGATGAGGAAGTTCTTGAAAGAACTTCAGGTGGTTCCCTCCATTGTTGATCCAAAACCTCTGTATTGCGACAACAACGGGGCTATAGCTTTTGCAAAGGAACCCAGGTCCCATCAGAGATCCAGGCACATCTTGAGGCGGTATCACCTGATCAGGGAGATCGTGGATCGCCAGGAGATCGAGGTTTGGAGAGTCGCTTCAGAAGATAACACTGCAGATCCATTCACCAAGGCCCTGCCCCAGATTCAGTTCGAGCGGCTGATCGAGATGATAGGTCTTCGATACGCCAGTACATGGCCTTAGTGCAAGTGGGAGATTGTTAGTGTATATGCCCTAGAGGCCATTACTGTATCATACTAGTTTGTATATTACTTAATAGAAGCTTGGGATATTCACCTTGTATGTACAATCTTGCTCAAAATAGTAGTATGCTACTTGGTTTGTTTCTACTTCAATGTGTACATGTGTTTATTTTAGTATATCACCTATACACATTAGTGGAGCTCTTAGGATCTTTGCTTGATTACCAGCGATGTGATGGCAGTCACACTAGTGGGGCTGGGTAATCTATAAGCACATCCTTATGCAGGTCCCTAGTCGCAGGACTATCGAGACAGGGCATCGATACTCCGGAGTAGACTAGCGCATGCGCTTCTCATCCCAGTGTGGGAGGCGGTCTGTCCCACAGCCGTCAGTACATCGTACTTGAGATAGTATGCGGGTGCTCGTTGGGTTACGAGTACACTGGACAGGACTCGTCGGGAACTGACTAGTTGGTATTATGCCTATCGTCAGTTATCAGTTCCCAGGTGACATGAGTATAGCTTAGTCCGCTGACTTGACACTGTCACTTCGCCTCGAGTGTGTTCCCACTGTACTTTGATTACTACCCTACCACGGCTCAAAGGAGTCGTGCAAACAGGTGGTAGTTGGGTGCAGTCCCGAAGCACTTGGAGGCAGTGACGGTTAGACAGGATTCGTCTCTCCCGGTATTGGGGGTTGACATCGCGCTGTGTCTAGGAGAGCCATTACATGAGTAGTCCCTGGCCAGGGCAAACGAGATATACTGGTAGGCTTCCAGTGTTATCTCAGGGTGTTCTGGGCTTCGCTCCGACACGACTTGTACCGCTATTGGGGGACTGACGTTTACCGCCCCCAGGCCCGCCATGCGATGTATCAGACGAACAGACCGGACTGTACGGAGAATGTCACTTTCAGGCTCAGTAGGAGTTCAGATGGGTTTCGCCTCGTTGGTCTTCTTGTCGGCACTACCTGGGGACCGTTACGCACAGCTAGTGCCGCTTGCGGTCTGTGGTTAAACCCACTGCCAGCGTAGTGTCGAGTCTTTAGAGTCCCACACAGAAAGCTTTTCGCCTTTAGGCAAAAGAGTAGAGGTTGCATGGTTTTGCGACAGGTCGCATGGTTTTGCGACAGGGTTCGGGCACATCCGTGCACTTGTGCACGTACAGTGTTCGGACAGTTTACACTAGCGGGCTTTAGTTTAAGCCAGATCCTAGTGTCCCTTTTGGGATTGGATTTATCCAGTTTGCATTCGTGTTCCTCGGAACACGGATGCGGGTGTGTATGCACAGTTGACAGGGAGACAGAGGCAGCGGATTCTCATTAGGGTTGTTGACAGTTGACCGTTGACTATTGACTTTTTGAACAACCCTAATGAGAATATGATATGTGATTAACAATTATATTAATTAGGTATTATGGTGACATGGTTGATGTGGGATTGACTTTGTTGACTTGTTGACTTTTGTGGACTTGTTGACTTTGTTGACCGGTTGACTAGGCTTGATAAGTTGACCATCATGATGACCATAGCTATCATTTCATGGCAAAGACTTTTGCTTGCTTGCTCATTTGTGCAAAATAAGTGCATGGAATGATATGGCTATAGTTGCTTCAACCATCACATAACACTTGATTGGTATGATGTGTTATCATTGTTTTGGATTATGAGAGGGTGAAAGAAAAAAGAGAGCCTCATTCTCACTTGCTCATTCTCTCTCTTGTTGTTGAGCTCTCTTGCTCTTGCTTTCACCCTCTTCTTCTTGCTCCCTCTCTTGACTCTATGGTTCATTTGTCTCATGAGTTGAGAATCAAGAACCATAGATAAAATCCCATACAAACTCTTCTCTACTCACTCTAGTTCACAAGGTTTAGCGAACCGAGTGAACTAGTTTCTTCAAAGCACGAAGAAGGAGCCAAAGGTTGAAGCTTTCAGGTGGATCTATCTTCGGCGTAAGGAGACGACGGGAAGAAGCCTATCCGGACCACCATCGAGGTTTGAAGACGAAGGAGTTCAAGACAAGCAAGGTATAAACCCCCTAACCGAGTAGTTAACGACTCCTAGTTAGGTTGTTAGTTAGATGTTTAACAAAGATCCGGGTTTTAAGTCCATATTACCACCTCTATAAAAATCGTTTATTATCAAATTCCGCATGCCCATAAGTACCGGGAGAGGTAGCATGGACTAACAGTTAAACCCACTGCCAGCGTAGTGTCGAGTCTTTAGAGTCCCACACAGAAATCTATTCGCCTTTAGGCAAAAGAGTAGAGGTCGCATGGTTTTGTGACAGGTCGCATGGTTTTGCGACAGGGTTCGGTCACATCCGTGCACTTGTGCACGTACAGTGTCCGGACAGTTTACACTAGCGGGCTTTGGTTTAAGCCAGATCCTAGTGTACCTTTTGGGATTGGATTTATCCAGTATGCATTCGTGTTCCTCGGAACGCGGATGCGGGTGTGTATGCACAGTTGACGGAGAGACAGAAGCAGAGGATTCCCATTAGGGTTGTTGACCGTTGACAGTTGACTATTGACTTTTTGCTCAACCCTAATGAGAATATGATATGTGATTAACAATTATATTAATTAAGTATTATGGTGACATGGTTGTTGAGGGATTGACTTTGTTGACTTGTTGACTTTTGTTGACTTTGTTGACTTGTTGACTTTTGTTGACTTGTTGACTTTGTTGACCGGTTGACTAGGCTTGACTAGTTGACCATCATGATAACCATAGCTATCATTTCATGGCAAAAACTTTTGCTTGCTTGCTCATTTGTGCAAAATGAATGCATGAAATGATATGGTTATGGTTGCTTCAACCATCACATAACACTTGATTGGAATGATGAGTTATGATGGTTATGGATTATGAGAGGTAGAAAGACAAAAGAGAGGCTCTTTCTTGCTTGACCTTTCTCTCTCTTTGTTTTTGAGCTCTCTTGCTCTTGCTCTCACCCTCTTCCTCTTGCTTCCTCTCTTGACTCTATGGTTCACTTGTCTCATGAGTTGAGAACCAAGAACCATAGATAAAATCCCATACAAACTCTTCTCTACTAACTCTAGTTCATAAGGTTTAGCAAACTGAGTGAACTAGTTTCTTCAAAGATCGAAGAAGGAGCCAAAAGGTTGAAGCTTTCAGGTGGATCTATCTTCGGCCTAAGGAGACGACGGGAAGAAACCGATCCGGACCACCATCGGAGTTTGAAGACGAAGGAGTTCAAGACAAGCAAGGTATAAACCCCCTAACCGAGTAGTTAACGACTCCTAGTTAGGTTGTTAGTTAGATGTTTAACAAAGATCTGGGTTTTAAGTCCATGTTACCACCTCTATAAAAATCGTTTTTTATCAAATTCCGCATGCCCGACAGTACCGGGAGAGGTAGCATGGACTTACAGTGGTATCAGAGCCTAGTTAAACTCTATCTAACATGTTAGCAAAGTAGCTAGAAGATCGATCAAAGAAAAAGTCCCGAAATGAACCCCGTTTTCAAAGTTGCTGTCGATTTTTTATGTTCTGTAAAATTGATAAATCATGCATCAAAAATCGACTCAGGGTTTTTAAAAGCTACTGTAGAAAAATCACCCAGAGATCCCCCTAAACGACCGCGGAAACGCGGCAATAGCTTGCTATTGCCGCGGTTCCGCAGCTTCCTTGGCCCCTCTCTGGTGTTTCTTTGCTGCAGTGTGGTTGTAAGGGTATTTTGGGAATTTTGGTATATGTATTTTCAGCCCAGATTTTCCAGAACGAAAATTTTATTTTTGGGGTCCTGAAAATCCGTATTTTTGATCGAACTTCTAAAAGACTTTAGCTGACGGGTTTTTCTGTAATGTGATATTTGTATTGAACGTCTGCTAATCGCTATATGTCGATTAGTGGGGGTTATACAAATCTGTGATCTGTAATATTGCTGCAATGTGTATATGAATATGTTGGATTGTCGCGGGTGAATAGCCGGGGGGTTGTGAGACGAGAGTTTTTCTTTTCTTTCAATTCATGTAAATTTGTAAATTGATGTAATAATTATTTGTATGGCTGCACAACCGGGTCGGGGTTGTAGCCGTCATTGTATAATTTCTTTTTACTGTTTTTGCTCCTAGGATAGACCCATGGAGGGGGTGCACAAACTACCGGGTATGCCGAAGTGCCGAGTGGCCTACTCATGGAGATGAGGGAGGTTGCTTCGCTTCGGGTACTTGGCGGGTAGTTTGCCGCACCCGTAGGGGTCTTGGGTGGGGTATTGGCTATTCACCGCGACCGTGTAATTTGCTTTTCGTTACAGGCTCGTACGAATTGCGAATTCCTAGTATATCCAATGTATTCATCTGTGATCTGAAATGATTTTCATTGCAGTTTATATCTATATATGATATTATTTAGGCGTTGCTTATGTTTTACAGCCGCGTTAGCCCAGCCCCCGCTCTGTCGTTAGTTAAGTAACCTAACGGGTAATGACGGGGCCCAGTGGCGAATGCGAATGGCATAAGCGTACGTCATATTTTGGTTGTTTTCTGCAATGGTAGGATTAAATGATGAGACACAATAAAAGAACTAATGCAAGAATATCACGTATTGAAAGAACTAATGCAAGATAATAAACCAAGATTAAAGTCGTTGGAACACTTTCGAAAAACCACTCGGTTCTTTTTAAAAACAACTTTTAAATGCGGAGCTTGAGCCACTCCTTTTAAAAGCTATCTCGTTCCATCGACTATATCATGTTCACTACGTTCACGGTTTCGCCAAAACCATTCGTAGCCCTCCGTCGTTTCGTATGAATATTCAATAGTATTCAAGCTGTGTTTGTTGACCTTCGTCAAGGCATAGTGATTGGTAGCTGTTGGGTATTCATATGTAGCATAGATAGATGCGTTGGTTTGGGACATTCGCATTACCTTGTTGACCTTCGTCAAGGGTATATACGGATGGGTTCAAATTAACCTGGATAATGACGGGCAGAACTTGACATATGACTTATGATTTGTTGACCTTCGTCAAGGTCATAAGAGCATGGGGCAAAAATCCACATCGGGAGTTTCATAAGTACTGAAACTTGCTAGATTTGCATACCATTTGGAGTGTGATGATTCTGGTAGGATTCCTTCAGTTTCGTCACGCGATGATATTTGGATCCCGATCCTACTGTGAGTATATGCTACTCCTCGGGAAATTTCTCACTTAACGATCAATGCTATAAACCAAGTAGGTGTCTAGAAAGGTGTTAGCGGGGCTACGCCCCCAGGGAAAAGAGGTTATTTAATTAAGGATCTTCGCGAAGCGTTGGAAAACCTCCCTCGAAGTACCGACACTGGCCTGGCTGAACGGTTAAGCAAGTATTGTATGGTGAGATTGATCCTGACTAATTCTTTCTTTATGGTTTGAGGAGGGATTCGAGAAACAGTGGGAGCCATCCTGTTTAGACAAACTAAAAACCACTCTAAACTTGCAAGAGCATCATGCTGAGTGTTTCTTCTTCTCTCTCCTAATTGCAGCGACCAATCGACATGACTGGACTTAAGTTACTTCTAGATAAAAACATACTGACAGGGCCAAACTACAAATATTGGCTCAGGAATGTCAAAATGGCAATCACTTACGACGAGCTGGGGTATCTTCTTACCACCAAAGCTCCCCCTGTCCCTGGTCCCACTTCCAGCGTCGCGGATAAGGAAATCCGTAAGACTTGGGAGATTGATAGCGCGAAGGCCAAGTGCCTCGTGCTTGCCTCTATGGACAATGAACATCAGAGGAGGCATGAGAATATGGACCTGGAATCCATATTTCTTCATACAAAAGAACTGTATGGAGAGCAGTCTCGTATCGCAAGATACGAAGCGTCGAAAAAGTTATTTTCGGCAAGGATGGCCGTCGGATCATCAGTAGCAGAGCACGTGCTTAAGATATCGGCTACATTGAGGAGCTCGCGGACCTAGGGACCACATTGGAGAGTGAGCTCTATACAGACTTAGTTCTCCAGTCCCTTCCTTCCACTTACGCCCAGTTTATACTGAACTTCAACTTGCAAGAAAAAGAAGTTGAACTTTCAGAGCTCCTCAACATGCTGAGGAGCGCAGAGGGCAACCTACAGAAAGGTAGGGAAACATCCACTTTGTTTGTAGGAGGATCATCTTCTTCTAGGTCCAAGGCGAAAGCCAAGGGAAAGAAGAAGAAAGCCCCCGCCAAACCAAGGGGCGGTGTTAGTAAAGTGGATACGAAGGGAAAAGCAAAAGCAACAAAGAAAGCGGGGAAGCTTGTGGATAAGGAAGAATGCTTCTATTGTCATAAGAAAGGACACTGGAAGAATGATTGCAGGGCCTGGAAGGCCAGAACACAGGAATTGAAGCAGGTTGCAGCTTCAGCTTCAGGTGTGGATGTTATTGAAAACTGTCTTTCAATAAACTCTACTTCCTGGGTATTGGATACCTGATCAGGATCTCATATCTGTAATTCTTTGCAGGCGTTGAGAAACCATAGGGTTTTGAAGGCAGGTGACATGATCCTCAGAGTTGCGAACGGAGCTAGCATGGATGCTAAAGCCGTGGGGGACTATCACCTGGGAATGTCAGATGGACATGTTTTGGTTTTGCATAATTACTTTTTTGTACCCAACGCAACTTGTAATATCATTTCTGTATCTTTAGTTTCTAAAGAAGGTTATGAATTTGCGTTTGTAAGCAATGTTGTAAACATTCACCTTAATCAAGTTCTGATTGGGTCAGGTACATTGAGTAATGGTATATACGTATTAAACCAACCATAGATTTTCAATGTCCAGAATACACACAAAAGAAAGTCTCCGGAAATAAATCAAACTTTCTTATGGCATTGTAGACTGGGTCACATCAATAAGAGAAGGTTGACTAAGTTACATACAGAAGGATATTTGAATCCGTTCGAATATCAATCGTATGCCACTTGTCAATCCTGTCTCAAAGGAAAGATGACAAAGACTCCGTTTACTGGACACGGAGTAAGAGCGAGCGAGCTCTTGGGACTCGTACACAGTGACGTGTGCGGTCCAATGTCTACACATGCGCGAAGCGGTTATTCTTACTTCATTACTTTTACGGATGACTTCTCAAGGTACGGTCATGTCTTCTTAATGAAACATAAGTCCGAAGCCTTTGGAAAATTCCAGGAATATAAGAATGAAGTAGAAAAACAAACCGGCAAAAGTATTAAGATTCTAAGATTGGATCGGGGTGGAGAATACTTAAGTGCCGAGTTCCTGGACTATTTAAAAGAGAATGGAATTCTCTCTCAGCTTACTCCTCCATACACTCCGCAACATAACGGTGTATCGGAGAGACGGAACCGCACCCTATTGGATATGGTACGGTCCATGATGAGTAATGCTGAGTTACCGCGATCATTCTGGGGATATGCGCTAGAATCAGCCGCATACCTTTTGAACCGAATTCCTACTAAGACTGTGCCTACCACACCATATGAGTTATGGAGTGGGAAGAAACACTATCTTCAATATCTGAAGATCTGGGGATGTCCAGCTTTTGTCAAAAAGCAGCATGCGGATAAACTCGAGGCACGCTCAGTACTGTGCAAGTTTGTGGGATACCCAAAGAACACCAGGGGGTATCTTTTCTACTACGTAGAGGAACAAAAAGTCCTTGTTTCTCGTAATGCCCACTTTCTAGAACACCAGTTCTTGGAAAAGGAAATAAGTGGGAGCGCAGTAGAACTGGAAGAAATTTCAGAACCACCGACTATTACTGAAAGTTTAGTGGAACCAGAGGGTTCGGAAGAACAGGACATTCCTACGCTGCTCCACAGAAGTAGTAGGCAGTCTCATCCGCCCGAGAGATACTACGGTTTTCTCATAGACGGGGATAGAGAGGATTGCATCATAGATTATGATGAGCCTACTAGCTTCCAGCAAGCCGTTCAGAGCGTTGACTCAGTAAAATGGCTGGCTGCAATGCGGACCGAAATGGAGTCCATGTACACCAATAAAGTATGGACGTTGGACATTGCTCCAGACGGGGTAAAACCCGTAGGATGCAAGTGGATCTTCAAAAGGAAGATTGGTGTAGATGGACAGGTTGAGACCTATAAAGCTAGACTGGTTGCAAAGGGTTTTCGTCAAAGACCTGGTTTGGACTATGACGAGACCTTTTCTCCGGTAGCTATGCTGAAATCCATTCGGATCCTTCTTGCCATTGCTGCCTTCCACGATTATGAGATTTGGCAGATGGACGTAAAGACCGCTTTTCTAAATGGAAATTTAGAGGAGTGTATCTATATGGATCAGTTAGAGGGTTTCATTCAGAGTGGAAGCAGCAGAAAGGTGTGCAAGTTGCTTAAGTCCATCTACGGACTAAAGTAGGCATCGCGGAGTTGGAACATCTGTTTTGATGAGACGGTCAAGGAATTTGGCTTTATCAAAAATCTAGATGAACCATGCATCTATAGTTGATTTGTAGCGAGAACTATAGTATTCCTCGTTTTATACATGGATGACATCATCTTAATAGGAAATGACATTCCTATGCTATAATCTGTCAAGGGGTTCTTGTCACACAGGTTCTCCATGAAAGACCTGGGTGATGCCTCATACATCCTGAGGATCCGATCCATCGTGATAGATCCAAGCGGATATTAGGACTTTCACAGTCCAGGTACATCGACACCATACTGAAAAGATTCAGTATGGAAGATTCCAAGTACGGTAACCTACCGGCTTGTCACGGGATCACCCTCTTTAAAGAGATGTCTCCCAAGATTGATTTGGAGAGGGATCGCATGTCTATTATACCCTAAGCTTCTGCGGTGGGCTCTATAATGCATGCGATGTTGTGTACCAGACCGGATGTAGCTTATGCACTGAGTGTGGTAAGCCGGTATCAGTCAAACCCTGGGGAGAAACACTGGATAGCAGTAAAGAACATTCTCAAGTACCTGAGAAGGACTAAGGAGATGTTCTTGGTGTATGGCGGAAAAGACCTCCAGATCGAGGCCTTTGCTGACTCCAGCTTCCAGAGTGACAAGGATGATTCCAAGTCCATGTCGGGTTTTGTCTTTACCCTCAATGGAGGGGCGGTGTGTTAGAAAAGTTCAAAACAGGAAACCGTTGCAGACTCGACGATGGAAGCGGAATACATCGCTGCATCTGATGCCGCAAAAGAAGCCGTCTGGATGAGGATGTTCTTGAAAGAACTTCAGGTGGTTCCGTCCATTGTTGATCCAATACCTCTGTATTGCGACAACAACGGGGCTATAGCTTTAGCGAAGGATCCCAGGTCCCATCAGAGATCCAGGCACATCTTGCGGCGGTATCACCAGATCAGGGAGATCGTAGATCGCCAGGAGATCGAGGTTCGGAGAGTCGCTTCAGAAGATAACACTGCAGATCCATTCACCAAGGCCCTGCCCCAGACTCAGTTCGAGCGGCTGATCGAGATGATAGGTCTTCGATACGCCAGTACATGGCCTTAGTGCAAGTGGGAGATTGTTAGTGTATATGCCCTAGAGGCCATTACTGTATCATACTAGTTTGTATATTAATTAATGGAAGCTTGGGATATTCACCTTGTATATACAATCTTGCTCAAAATAGTAGTATGCTACTTGGTTTGTTTCTACTTCAATGTGTACATGTGTTTATTTTAGTATATCACCTATACACATTAGTGGAGCTCTTAGAATCTTTGCTTGATTACCAGCGATGTGATGGCAGTCACACTAGTGGGGCTGGGTAATCTATAAGCACATCCTTATGCAGGTCCCTAGTCACAGGACTATCGAGACAGGGCATCGATACTCCGGAGTAGACTAGCGCATGCGCTTCTCATCCCAGTGTGGGAGACGGTCTGTCCCACAGCCGTCAGTACGTCGTACTTGAGATAGTATGCGGGTGCTCGTTGGGTTACGAGTACACTGGACAGGACTCGTCGGGAACTGACTAGTTGGTATTATGCCTATCGTCAGTTATCAGTTCCCAGGTGACATGAGTATAGCTTAGTCCGCTGACTTGACACTGTCACTTCGCCTCGAGTGTGTTCCCACTGTACTTTGATCACTACCCTACCACGGCTCAAAGGAGTCGTGCAAACAGGTTATGGTTGGGTGCAGTCCCGAAGCACTTGGAGGCAGTGACGGTTATACAGGATTCGTCTCTCCCGGTAGTGGGGGTTGACATCGCGCTGTGTCTAGGAGGGCCATTACACGAGTAGTCCCTGGCCAGGGCAAACGAGATATACTGGTAGGCTTCCAGTGTTATCTCAGGGTGTTTTGCGCTTCACTCCGACACGACTTGTACCGCTATTGGGGGACTGACGTTTACCGCCCCCTAGGCCCGCCATGCGATGTATCAGACGAACAGACCGGACTGTACGGAGAATGTCACATTCAGGCTCAGTAGGAGTTCATATGGGTTTCGCCTCGTCGGTCTTCTTGTCGGCACTACCTGGGGACCGTTACGCACAGCTAGTGCCGCTTGCGGTCTGTGGTTAAACCCACTGCCAGCGTAGTGTCGAGTCTTTAGAGTCCTACACAGAAAGCTATTCGCCTTTAGGCAAAAGAGTAGAGGTCGCATGGTTTTGCGACAGGGTTCGGTCACATCCGTGCACTTGTGCACGTACAGTGTCCGGACAGTTTACACTAGCGGGCTTTGGTTTAAGCCAGATCCTAGTGTACCTTTTGGGATTAGATTTATCCAGTATGCATTCGTGTTCCTCGGAACGCGGATGCGGGTGTGTATGCACAGTTGACGGAGAGACAGAGGCAGAGGATTCTCATTAGGGTTGTTGACCGTTGACAGTTGACTATTGACTTTTTGCTCAACCCTAATGAGAATATGATATGTGATTAACAATTATATTAATTAAGTATTATGGTGACATGGTTGTTGAGGGATTGACTTTGTTGACTTGTTGACTTTTGTTGACTTTGTTGAATTGTTGACTTTGTTGACTTGTTGACTTTTGTTGACTTGTTGACTTTGTTGACCGGTTGACTAGGCTTGACTAGTTGACCATCATGATAACCATAGCTATCATTTCATGGCAAAGACTTTTGCTTGCTTGCTCCTTTGTGCAAAATGAGTGCATGAAATGATATGGTTATGGTTGCTTCAACCATCACATAACACTTGATTGGTATGATGAGTTATGATGGTTATGGATTATGAGAGGATGAAAGACAAAAGAAAGGCTCTTTCTTGCTTAACCTTTCTCTCTCTTTGTTTTTGAGCTCTCTTGCTCTTGCTCTTACCCTCTTCCTCTTGCTTCCTCTCTTGACTCTATGGTTCACTTGTCTCATGAGTTGAGAACCAAGAACCATAGATAAAATCCCATACAAACTCTTCTTTACTCACTCTAGTTCACAAGGTTTAGCAAACCGAGTGAACTAGTTTCTTCAAAGATCGAAGAAGGAGCCAAAAGGTTGAAGCTTTCAGGTGGATCTATCTTCGGCCTAAGGAAACGACGGGAAGAAGCCGATCCGGACCACCATCGGAGTTTGAAGCTGAAGGAGTTCAAGACAAGCAAGGTATAAACCCCCTAACCGAGTAGTTAACGACTCCTAGTTAGGTTGTTAGTTAGATGTTTAACAAAGATCCGGGTTTTAAGTCCATGTTAGCACCTCTATAAAAATCGTTTTTTATCAAATTCCGCATGTCCGACAGTACCGGGAGAGGTAGCATGGACTTACACTATGGACAACGAACATCAGAGGAGGAACGAGAATATGGACCTTGAGGCCATATTTCTCCATACAAAAGAACTGCATGGAGAGCAGTCTCGTATCGCAAGATACGAAGTGTCGAAAAAGTTATTTTCGGCAAGGTTGGCCGTCGGATCATCGGTAGCGGAACACGTGCTTAAGATGATTGGCTACATAAAAGAGCTCGCGGACCTTGGGACCACGTTGGAGAATGAGCACTATACGGACTTGATTCTCCAGTCCCTTCCTTCCACTTACGCTCTGTTTATCCTGAACTTCAACTTACAAGAAAAGGAAGTTGAACTTTCAGAACTCCTCAACATGCTGAGGAGCGCAGAGGGCACCCTGCAGAAAGGTAGGGAAACATCCACTTTGTTTGTAGGAGGATCTTCCTCTTCTAGGTCCAAGGCGAAAGCCAAAGGAAAGAAGAAGAAAGCCCCCGCCAAACCAAGGGGCGGTGTTAGTAAAGTGGATACGAAGGGAAAAGCAAAAGCAAAAGCAACAAAGAAAGCGGGGCAGCTTGTGGATAAAGAAGAATGCTTCTATTGTCATAAGAAGGGACACTGGAAGAATGATTGCAGGGCTTGGAAAGCCAGGACACAGGAACTGAAGCAAGTTGCTGCTTCAGCATCAGGTGTGTATGTTATTGAAAACCGTCTTTCAATAAACTCTACTTCCTGGGTATTGGATACCGGATCAGGATCTCATATCTGTAATTCTTTGCAGGAACTGAGAAAGCGTAGGGTTTTGAAGGCAGGTGATATGATCCTCAGAGTTGCAAACGGAGCTGGCATGGATGCTGAGTCCGTGGGGGACTATCACTTGGGCTTGTCAGATGGACATGTTTCGGTTTTGCGTAATTGCTATTTTGTACCCAATGCAACTTGTAATATCATTTCTGTATCTTTATTATCTAAAGAAGGTTATGAATTTGCATTTGTAAGTAATGTTGTGAACATTCACCTTAATCAAGTTCTGATTGGGTCAGGTACATTAAGCAATGGTATATACGTATTAAACCAACCACAGATTTTCAATGTCCAGAATACACACAAAAGAAAGTCTCCGGAAATAAATCAGACTTTCTTATGGCATTGTAGACTGGGTCACATCAATGAGAGAAGGTTGACGAAGTTGCATACAGAAAGATATTTTAATCCGTTCGATTATCAATCGTATGCCACTTGTCAATCCTGTCTCAAAGGAAAGATGACAAAGACTCCGTTCACTGGACACGGAGTAAGAGCGAGCGAGCTCTTGGGACTCTTACACAGCGACGTGTGCGGTCCAATGTCTACACATGCGCGAAGCGGTTATTCTTACTTCATTACTTTTACGGATGACTTTTCAAGGTACGGTTATGTCTTCTTAATGAAACATAAATCCGAAGCCTTTGGAAAGTTCCCGGAATATAAGAATGAAGTAGAAAAACAAACCGGCAAAAGTATCAAGATTCTAAGATCGGATCGAGGTAGTGAATACTTAAGTGCCGAGTTCCTGGACTATTTAAAAGAGAACGGAATTCTCTCTCAGCTTACTCCTCCATACACTCCGCAACATAACGGTGTATCGGAGAGACGGAACCGAACCCTATTGGATATGGTACGGTCCATGATAAGTAACACTGAGTTACCGCGATCATTCTGGGGGTATGCGCTAGAATCAGCTGCATACCTTTTGAACCGAGTTCCGACTAAGACTGTGCCTACCACACCATATGAAATATGGAGTGGGAAGAAACCCTATCTTCAATATCTGAATATCTGGGGATGTCCGGCTTTTGTCAAAAAGCAGCATGCGAACAAACTCGAGGCACGCTCAGTACTGTGCAAGTTTGTGGGATGCCCAAAGAATTCTAGGGGGTATCTCTTCTATTACGCAGAGGAACAAAAGATCATTGTTTCTCGTAATGCCCATTTTCTGGAACACCAGTTCTTAGAAAAGGAAACAAGTGGGAGCGAAATAGAACTGGAAGAGATTCCAAAACCACAGACTATTACTGAAAGCTTAGTAGAACCAGAGGGTTCAAAAGAACAGGACATTCCTACGCCGCTCCGCAGGAGTAGTAGGCAGTCTCATCCGCCCGAGAGATACTACGGTTTTCTCATAGACGGGGATAGAGAGGATTGCATCATAGATTATGATGAGCCTACTAGCTTCCAGCAGGCCATTCAGAGCGTTGACTCGGTAAAATGGCTGGATGCAATGCGGACCGTAATGGAGTCCATGTACACCAACAAAGTATGGACATTGGACATTGCTCCAGACGGGGTAAAACCCGTAGGATGCAAGTGGATCTTCAAAAGGAAGATTGGTGTAGATGGACAGGTTGAGACCTATAAAGCTAGATTAGTTGCAAAGGGTTTTCGTCAAAGACCTGGTTTGGACTATGACGAGACCTTTTCTCCAGTAGCTATTTTAAAATCCATTCGGATCCTTCTTGCCATTGCTGCCTTCGACGATTATGAGATTTGGCAGATGGACGTAAAGACCGCTTTTCTAAATGGAAATTTAAAAGAGTGTGTCTATATGGACCAGCCAGAGGGTTTCATTCAGAGTGGGAGCAGCGAAAAGGTGTGTAAGTTGCTTAAGTCCATCTACGGACTAAAGCAGACATCGCGGAGTTGGAACATCTGTTTTGATGAGACGGTCAAGGAATTTGGCTTTATCAAAAATCCAAATGAACCATGCATCTATAGTAGATTTGTAGCGAGAACTGTAGTATTCCTCGTTTTATACGTGGATGACATTCTCTTAATAGGAAATGACATTCCCATGCTACAATCTGTCAAGGGGTTCTTGTCACACAGGTTTTCCATGAAAGACTTGGGTGATGCCTCATACATCCTGGGGATCTGGATCCATTGTGATAGATCCAAGAGGATATTAGGACTTTCACAGTCCAGGTACATCGACACCATACTGAAAAGATTCAGTATGGAAGATTCCAAGCGCGGTAATCTACCGGCTTGTCATGGGATCACCCTCTCCAAAGAGATGTCTCCCAAGACTGATTTGGAGAGGGATCGCATGTCCATTATACCCTACGCTTCTGCGGTAGGCTCTATAATGTATGCGATGTTGTGTACCAGACCGGATGTAGCTTATGCACTGAGTGTGGTAAGCCGGTATCAGTAAAAACCTAGGGAGAAATACAGGATAGTGGTAAAGAACATTCTCAAGTACCTGAGAAGGACTAAGGAGATGTTTTTGGTGTATGGCGGAAAAGACCTCCAGATCGAGGACTTTGCTGACTCCAGCTTCCAGAGTGACAAGGATGATTCCAAGTCCATGTCGGGTTTTGTCTTTACCCTCAATGGAGGGGCGGTGTGTTGGAAGAGTTCCAAACAGGAAACCGTTGCAGACTCGACGATGGAAGCCGAATACATTGCTGCATCTGATGCCGCAAAAGAGGCTGTCTGGATGAGGAAGTTCTTGAAAGAACTTCAGGTGGTTCTGTCTATTGTTGATCCAATACCTCTGTATTGCGACAACAACAGGGCTATAGCGTTAGCGAAGGAACCCAGGTCCCATCAGAGATCCAGACACATCTTGAGGCGGTATCACCTGATCATGGAGATCGTGGATCGCCAGGAGATCGAGGTCCGAAGGGTTGCTTCAGAAGATAACACTGCAGATCCATTCACCAAGACCTTGCCCCAGACTTAGTTCGAGCGGCTGATTGAGATGATAGGTCTTCGATACGCCAGTACATGGCTTCAGTGCAAGTGGGAGATTGTTAGTGTATATGTCCTAGAGGCCATTACTGTATCATACTAGTTTGTATATTACTTAATGGAAGCTTAGCATATTCACCATTGTATAGACAATCATGCTCAAAATTGTAGTATGCTACTTGGTTTTTCTCTACTTCAATGTGTGTACATGTATTTCTTTTAACATATCGCCTATACACATTAGTGGAGCCCTTAGGATCTTTGCTTGATTACCAGCGTTGTGATGGCAGTCACACTCGTGGAGGCTGGGTAATCCATAAGCACATCCTTATACAGGTCCCTAGTCGTAGGACTATCGAGACAGGGCATCGATACTTCGAAGTAGACTAGCGTATGCGCTTCTCATCCCAGCAGGGGAGACGGTCTGTCCCACAGCCGTCAGTACGTCGTACTTGAGATTGTATGCGGGTGCTCGTTAGGTTACGAGTACACTGGACAGGACTCGTCGGGAACTGATTGGTTGGTACTATACGTATCGTCAGTCATCAGTTCACAAGTGAAATGAGTACAACTTAGTCTGCTGACTAGACACTGTCACTTCACCTCGAGTGTGTTCCCACTGTACTTTGATTACTACCCTACCACGGCTCAAAGGATTCGTGCAAACAGGTAGTAGTTGGGTGCAGTCTTGAAGCACTTGGAGGCAGTGACGGTTAGACAGGATTCGTCTCTCCCGGTATTGGGGGTTGACATCGCGCTGTGTCTAGGAGAGCCATTACACGAGTAGTCCCTGGCCAGGGCAATTGAGATATACTGGTAGGCTTCCAGTGTTATCTCAGGGTGTTTTGGGCTTCACTCCGACACGACTTGTACCGATATTAGGGGACTGACGTTTAACGCCCCCTAGGCCCGCCATGCGATGTATCAGACGAACAGACCGGACTGTACGGAGACTGTCACATTCAGGCTCAGTAGGAGTTCAGATGGGTTTCACCTCGTTAGTCTTCTTGTCGGCATCTACCTGGGGACCGTTACGCACAGCTAGTGCCGCTTGCGGTCTGTGGTTAAACCCACTGCCAGCGTAGTGTCGAGTATTTAGAGTCCCATACAGAAAGCTATTCGCCTTTCGGCAAAAGAGTAGAGGTCGCATGGTTTTGCGACAGGTCGCATGGTTTTGCGACAGGGTTCGGTCACATCCGTGCACTTGGGCACGTACAGTGTCCGGACAGTTAACACTAGAGGGCTTTGGTTTAAGCCAGATCCTAGTGTACGTTTTGGGATTGGTTTTATCCAGTATGTATTCGTGTTCCTCGGAACGCGGATGCGGGTGTGTATGCACAGTTGACGGAGAGACAGAGGCAGAGGATACTCATTAGGGTTATCGACTGTTGACTGTTGACTATTGACTTCTTGCTCAACCCTAATGAGAATATGATTAACAATAATATTAATTAAGTATTATGGTGACATGGTTGTTGAGGGGTTGACTTTGTTGACTTGTTGACTTTGTGGATCAGTTGACTAGGTTTGACTAATTGACCATCATGATGACAATGGCTATCATTTCATGGCAAAGACTTTTGCTTGCTTGTTCTCTTGTGCAAACTGAGTGCATGAAATGATATGGCTATTGTAGCTTAAACCATCACTAATACTTGATTGCTATTATTGGTTATGATGGTTTTGGATTATGAGAGCCAAGAGAGAAAAGTCTTGCTCATTCTTTCATTTCCTTTCTCTCTCTTGTGTTCTTGAGCTCTCATCCTCTTCCTCTTGCTCTCCCTCGCTTTAGTCTATGGTTCACTAGTCTCATGTGTTGAGAAGCAAGAACCATAGAGTATAATCCCAACACACTCTTCTCTACTTACTCTAGTTCACAAGGTTTAGCAAACCGAGTGAACTAGTTTCTTCAAAGATCGAAGAAGAAGCTAAAGGTAGAAGCTTTCGGGTGGATCGATCTTCGGCGCAAGGAGACGACGGATTGAAGCCAATCCGTACACCATCGAGAGTCAAAGACGAAGGAGTTTAGGAAAGAAAGGTATAACCCCCTAACCGAGTACTTAACAACTCCTAGTTAGGTTGTTAGGTAGATAGTTTAACAAAGATCCGGTTTTGAGTCCATGTTACCGCCTCTCGAAAATTGTTTTTCACCAAATTTCGCATGCCCGAAAGTACCGGGAGAGGTAGCATGGACTTACATGGACTTCTGATGGGACCTGGGTTCCTTCGCTAAAGCTATAGTCCCATTGTTGTCGCAATACAGAGGTATTGGATCAACAACGGACGGAACCACCTGAAGTTCTGTCAAGAACTTCCTCATCCAGACGGCTTCTTTTGCGGCATAAGCAGCAGCGATATTTTCCGCTTCAATCGTCGAGTCAGCAACGGTTTCCTATTTGGAACTCTTCCAACACACCGCCCCTCCATTGAGGGTAAAGACAAAACCCGACATGGACTTGGAATCATCCTTGTCACTCTGGAAGCTGGAGTCAGCAAAGGCCTCGATCTGGAGGTCTTTTCCGCCATACACCAAGAATATCTCCTTAGTCCTTCTCAGGTACTTGAGAATGTTCTTTACCGCTATCCAGAGCTTCTCCCCAGGGTTTGACTGATACCGGCTTACTACACTCAGTGCATAAGCTACATCCGGTCTGGTACACAACATCGCATACATTATAGAGCCTATGGCAGATGCGTAGGGTATAATAGACATGCGATCCCTTTCCAAATCAGCCTTGGGAGACATGTCTTTGGAGAGGGTGATCCTGTGACAAGCCGGTAGATTACCGCGCTTGGAATCTTCCATACTGAATCTTTTCAGTATGGTGTCGATGTACCTGGACTGCGAAAGTCCTAATATCCTCTTGGATCTATCACGATGGATCCGGATCCCCAGAATGTAAGTGGCATCACCCAGGTCTTTCATGGAGAACCTGTGTGACAAGAACCCTTTGACAGATTGTAGCATAGGAATGTCATTTCCTATCAAAAGAATGTCATCCACGTATAAAACGAGGAATACGACAGTTCTTGCTACAAATCTACTATAGATGCATGGTTTATCTAGATTTTTGATAGAGCTAAAATCTTTGATTGTCTCATCAAAACAGATGTTCCAACTCAGCGATGCCTGCTTTAGTCCAAAGATGGACTTAAGCAACTTGCACACCTTTCCGCTGCTCTAACTCTGAATGAAACCCTCTGGCTGGTCCATATAGACACACTCCTCTACATTTCTATTTAGAAAACCAGTCTTTACGTCCATCTGCAAAATCTCATAATCATGGAAGGCAGCAATGGCAAGAAGGATCCAAATGGATTTCAGCATAGCCACTGGAGAAAAGGTTTCGTCATAGTCCAAACCAGGTCTTTGACGAAAACCCTTTGCAACAAGTCTAGCCTTATAGGTCTCAACCTGTCCATCTACACCAATCTTCTTCTTGAAGATCCACTTGCATCCTACGGGTTTTACCCCATCTGGAGCAATGTCCAAAGTCCATACTTTGTTGGTGTACATGGACTCCATTTCGGTCCGCATTGCATCCAGCCATTTTACTGAGTCAACGCTCTGAATGGCCTGGTGGAAGCTAGTAGGCTTATCACTATCAATGATGCAATCCTTTCTATCCCCGTCTATGAGAAAACCGTAGTATCTCTCGGGTGGATGAGACTGCCTACTACTCCTGCGGAGTGGCGTAGGAATGTCATGTTCTTCCGAACCCTCTGTTTCTTCTAAGATTTCAGTAATAGCTCGTGGTTCTGGAATTTCTTCCAGTTCTATTGCGATCCCACTTATCAGATTTTCGAAAAACTCAGTTTCCAGGAAGCAGGCATGACGAGAAACAAAAACCTTTTGTTCCTCTTCGCAATAGAAGAAATATCCCTTGGAGTTCTTTGGATATCCAACAAACTTGCACTGTACTGAGCGTGTATCGAGTTTGTCCGCATGCTGCTTTTTAACAAAAGCTGGACATCCTCATGTCTTAATGTGCTTAAGATAGGGTTTCTTCCCACACCACATCTGATATGGTGTGGTACGCACTATCTTAGTTGGAACTCGGTTCAAAAGATATGCAGCTGATTCTAGTGCATATCCCCAGAATGATCACGGTAACTCAGCGTTACTCATCATGGAACGTACCATATCCAATAGGGTCCGTTCCGTCTCTCCGATACACCGTTATGTTGTGGAGGAGTAAGCTGAGAGAGAATTCCATTCTCTTTTAGGTAATCCAGGAACTCGGCACTCAAGTATTCACCACCTCGATCAGATCTCAGTGTCTTGATACTTTTGCCGGTTTGTTTTTCTACTTCATTCTTATATTCCTGGAATTTTCCAAAGGTTTCGGATTTATGTTTCATTAAGAAGGCATATCCGTACCTTGAAAAGTCATCCGTAAAAGTAATGAAGTAAGAATAACCGCTTCGCGCATGTGTAGATATCGGACCGCACACGTCGCTGTATATGAGTCCCAAGAGCTCGCTTGCTCTTACTCCATGTCCAGTGAACGGAATCTTTGCCATCTTTCCTTTGAGACAGGATTAACAAGTTGCATACGATTGATATTCGAACGGATTTAAGTATACTTCTGTATGTAACTTTTTCAACCTTCTCTCATTGATGTTACCCAGTCTACAATGCCATAAGAAAGCCTGATTTGTTTCCGGAGACTTTCTTTTGTGTGTATTCTGGACATTGAAAATCTGTGGTTGGTTTAATACGTATATACCATTGCTTAATGTACCCGACCCAATCAGAACTTGATTAAGGTGAATGCTTACAACATTACTTACAAATGCAAATTCATAACCTTTTTTAGACATTAAAGATACATAAATGATATTACAGGTTGCATTGGGTTTAAAATAACAATTACGCAAAACCAAAACGTGTCCATATGACAATCCCAGGTGATAGTCCCCCACGGACTCAGCATCCATGCCAGCTCCGTTTGCAACTCTGAGGGTCATATCACCTGCCTTCAAAACCCTACGCTTTCTCAGTGCCTGAAAAGAATTACAGATATAAGATCCTGATCCGATATCCAATACCCAGGAAGTAGAGTTTTTTGATAGACAGTTTTCAATAACATACGCACCTGAAGCCGAAGCCGCAACTTGCTTCGTGTCCTGGTTCTTGGCCTTCCAAGCCCTGCAATCCTTTCTCCAGTGTCCTTTCTTATGACAATAGAAGCACTCTTCCTTTCCCATAAGCTGCCCCGCTATCTTTTAAGCCTTTGCTTTTCCTTTCGTTTCCACTTTACTAACACCGCCCCTTGGTTTGGCAGGGGCTTTCTTCTTCTTTCCCTTGGCTTTCGCCTTGGACTTAGAAGAGGAAGTTCCTCCTACAAACAAAGTGGATGTTTCCCTATCTTTCTGTAGGGTGGCCTCTGCAATCCTCAACATGTTGAGGAGCTCCGGAAGTTCAACTTCTTTTCCTTGCAAGTTGAAGTTCAGGATAAACTGGGCGTAAGTGGAAGGAAGGGACTGGAGAATCAAGTCCATATAGAGCTCGTTCTCTAACGTGGTCCCAAGGTCCGCGAGCTTTTCAATAAAGCCAACCATCTTAAGCACGTATTCCGCTACGGATGATCCGACGGCCAATCTCGCCGAAAATAACTTTTTCGAGACTTCGTATCTAGCGATATGGGATTGCTCTCCATACAGTTCCTTAGTATGGAGAAATATGGATTCTAGGTCCATATTCTCGTGCCTTCTCAGATGTTCATTATCCATAGAGCCAAGCACGAGGCACTTAGCCTTCGTGCAATCGATCTCCCAGGTCTTACGGATTTCCTTATCCACGATGCTGGAGGTAAGACCTGGGACAGGGGGAGCTTTGGTGCTAAGGAGATACCCCAGCTTGTCGTAAGTGATTGCCATTTTGAAATTCCTGAGCCAATCTTTGTAGTTTGTCCCTGTCAGTATATTTTTATCTAGAAGTAACTTAAGTCCGGTCATGACGATTGGTCGCTGCAATTAGGAGAGAGAGAAGAAACACTCAGCATGATACTCTTGCAAGTTTAGAGTTGTTTTTAATTTGTCTAAACATGATGGCTCCCACTGTTTCTCGAATTCCTCGTCAAACCAAAAAGGAAGAATTAGTCGGGATCAATCTCACCGTACAATACTTGCTTAACAGTTCATCCAGGCCAATGTTGGTACTTCGAGGGAGGTTTTCCAACGCTTTCGCGAAGTTTCTTAATTAAATAACCTCTTTTTCCTGGGGGCGTAACACCGCTAACACCTTTCTAGAAACCTACTTGGATTATAGCATTGATCGTTAAGTGAGAAATTTCCCGAGGAGTAGCATATACTCACAGTAGAATCGGGATCCAAATATCATCGCGTGACAAAACTGAAGGAATCCTACCAGAATCATCACACTCCAATTGGTATGCAACACTAGCAAGTTTCAGTTTCTTTAGAAACTCCCAATGTGGATTTTTGCCCCATGCTCTTATGACCTTGACTTTGGCCAACAAATCATAAGTCACATGTCAAGTTCTACCCGTCATTCTCCAAGTTAATTTGAACCCACCCGTACCTACCCTTGACTTTGGCCAACAAGGCAGTACGACTGTCTTAAACCAACGCATCTATCTATGCTGCATATGAATATCTAATAGCTACCAACCACTGTGCCTTGACTTTGGCCAATAAACACAGCTTGAATACTATTGACTATCCATCTGAAACGACGGAGGGCTACGAATGGTTTTGGCGTAACCGTGAACGTAGTGAACATGATATAATCGATGGAACGAGATAGCTTTTAAAAGGAGTGGCTTAAGCTCCGCGTTTAAAAGTTGTTTTTGAAAAGAAACCAAGTGGTTTTGAAAGTGTTCCAACAACTATACTTGGTTTATATTCTTGCATTAATTTTAATGCGTCCCATCATTTAATCCCACCATTGCAGAAAACTGTAGGGATGCTAGGCACGCGCACAAGGGTCTACGAGTCATCAACCATGCCCGATTAAAATTTTAGCCGTGCCGAACAACCCAAAGCCGGATCTTTAAACTAGAGTTTAGGCGAAAACAAGTATGTTAAACTCTTTAACACTAAGTGAGAGGGATTACAACCTTTGTAGATCCGGTCCTTCACTTCTTAAGCTCCGTGTTGAGGTCCTTTCGCTGCGATCATTGTGCTCCGGACTCTCGAGAGGCTTCACGAAGAGAAAGATGCAGTCTTGATTCCGATCTTCGATAACAAAGATGATCTGCCTTGATGTTTCATTAACACAAGCTAACACTCACTAAATGAAGTGAACACCCTCATCTAAAGGGCAAGGATAGATGAGAATGATGAAGTATGATTTTTGCTCTCTTTTATTTTCTTATTCTCACTCATTTTCATCACTTAGAAAAAAGCTAGAAAGCTTTTTCCATGAAAGAAAGAAGGAAGAAGAAGATGATAGAATCCTTTTGTGATGAACAATGAATTATTGTAATGGTTACAAATCTAACCAAGGGTTAAGCATGAAGGAGTTAACCCTTGTAGAGAATTAACTAGAGTTAATGGTTTGGATTGGGTTAACATAATATCTTCACAAAATATCAAGCAAAACACAAAGTCAAAGCTTCATGGAAGCTTCATGCGAAATCTAACCCTAATCCAAACCCTAACCAAGTTTAAACACTAAACCATTGTTAAATTTGTAACCTTAACATGTTTCAATATTATATATCAGATATATAATATATTTTGTAACAATATAATATAATACAATTAACATATATCGCATATATATCAATGTATTACCCGAGTGAGAAAAAGAATTTTTTAGTGAGCTAATATTAGTTAATGTAATTTAATATATCATATATATTATTACACATTAAATTATCGAATCAACACTTGATCCGACAATCCGGCTGTATCGCATATAACCGACTAATACGATGACCCGGCTATATCACATATACCCGGCCGATATCTCATATCGTGAGAATCCAATACGATATCACATACCGTATTATCCTCGGTCCCGCACATATCACATATGTGCTCCTACTCAGTTTTTCTTGAGTCAAGAAACCTCTGTGTAGGACTCTAAAGAATCGTCAATACGCCGGCAGTAGGTGATGATCATATCAAACACCCACAAGCTGCAAGCGGTCAGCTAAACGTAACAGCCACCCAGGTATTGAACGCTCAGAAGATCAACAAGCAAGCCTGTACATTCTCCTGTGAATCCAATCAGTAACACTCCCGTACATTCTGGTCTCGTCGTCTAATATGTCGCATATCTCGCATAGGGGTGGTAAACGTCAGACCCCAGTAGCTCGATAAGTCGTGTCGATATGAGGTCTATAATAGTTTGAGAAACTACTGAAAACACTTACCAGTAAATCTCAGCAACCCTGGCCAGGGATTTCCGGTTATAGCCAATCGAACACAGCACAACATCAACTCCCTATACCGGGAGAGACGAATCCCCTCCTATCGCTCATTGCCTCCATGTGATTCGGGACTGTACCCAAAAGCCACCTTTTTGCACGCCCTCTTGGACGTGGTATGATGGAAATCAAAGCACAGTGGGAAACACACAAGACTCTATGACGATCTCGGGTCAACAGACTACTCTATAGCAGTGTCACCGGAGAACTGCCATCTGACGTGAGGTATAATACCATCTGGGAGTTCTCGGCGAGTCCGTCCAGTGTACCCAGTCTCCACTGAGCACCCGTACACCATCCTTGATGTCAAACACCGATGGATATGGGATCATGCATCGCCCATCATATGGGTCAAATGCGTATACGCTAGTCTACTCTGGTGTATCGATGCCCTGTCTCGATACACCCTCGACTAGGAACAGTTATAGGATGTACTCGTCGACTACCGTGGCCCCACTAGTATGATCTCATCATAGTCCTAGTAGTCGAGTACATATCCTAAGGGCTTTATCAACATGTATTATAGAGACAATCAGAGTACATGTTAAGATAAAGTACAACCAGATAGCATACTATCATGTCGACCAAGAAAGTCCTCCCTATATATGTCCAAGCATCCATTACAATATACATCGTATGTACAGTAATGGCCTCTAGGGCATACATATAACTAACAAAAACAACGAAAATATAACGTATGCTTATGCCATCCGCATTCGCCACGGGGCCCGTCATTACCCGTTAGGTTATTTAACTAACGACAGAGCGGGGGCTGGACTAGCGCGGATGCAAAACATAAGCAACGCCTAAATAGATATCATATATATAGATATATACATTCGTCAGATGCAATGATAGCCATTCCAGATCACAGATGAACACATTGAATATACTAGGAATCCACATTCCGTACGAGCCTGTAACGAAAAGCGGATTACACGGTCGTGGTGAATAGCCAATACCCCACCCTAGACCCCTACGGGTGCGGCAAACTACCCGCCAAATACCCGAAGTGAAGCAACCTCCCTCAACAACGTGAGTAGGCCAATCGGCACTTCGAGGTACCCGGTAGTTTGTACAACCCTTATTGGGTCTATCCTAGGAGCAAAAACAGTAAAAGAAATTATATAATGGCGGCTACAACCTCATCCCGGATGTGCGGCTATAAAACTAATATTATATCAATTACAAATTATATGAATTGAAAGATAAAGAAAACTCTCATCTCACAACCCCCCGGCTATTCATCCGCGACAATCCAATAAATTCATATACACATACCATCAACATTACAGATCACAGATATGTATAACCCCCACCAATCGACGTATAGCGATTCGCAGACGTTCAATACATATATCACATCACTGATATAACCCGATAGCTAAAGTCTTTAGAAGTTAGATCAAAATACGGATTTTTAACCACCCCAAAAACAAATTTTTCTTTCTGGAAAATATGTGCAGAAAAATCATATTCCAAAAATCCCAAAACAGCACAGAGAACACACTGCAGTGAAAACGATCCACGGCCGAGTCAACTCGACCGCGGATCCGCGGCAAGAAGCTCTTCTTGCCGCGGTTCCGCGGTGAGTTGGTCGGTTCGTTAGCTCGTTTTTCTTCTGTGTTCAAATAAAACCCTGAGACGATTTTTGGTATATGTCAAATAATTTTTACAGCAGTTTAAAAATCGACAGAAAGTGTGTGTTCCGGGCATGTTTCGTGCCTTTTTCTCAGATCGAACTTCTAGTTACTTTGCTAACATGTTAGATAGTGTTTAACTAGGCTCTGATACCACTGTAAATCCACGTTACCCGTCCCCGGTTCTTTAGGGTTGCGGAAATGGTGAAAAACGATTTTTTCGGTGGGGTAACATGGAATCTAGAAACGGATCTTTGTTAAACTAACTATCTAACAACCTAACTAAGAGTTTTACCTACTCAGTTAGGGGGTTATACCTTAACTTTAACTCCATCTCTTCGACTCCTTGTGGTGGTCGGATGGTTCTCTCCTCGTTGTCTCCTTGTGCCGAAGATGGATCCACCCGAAAGCTTCTACCTTTGGCTCCAACCTCAATCTTGAGGAAACTAGAATACTTGGTTTGCTAGACCTTGTACACTAGGATGAGTAGAGAAGTGTTTTGGGTTTTATCTCTATGGTTCTTGTTTCTCAACACATGAAACAATAGAACCATGAGCTAAAGAGAGAGCAAGAGGAAGGGGAGTGAGAGATTGAGGATGAGAGAGAATGAGAATGATAGAATGAGCAAGACCTTTTCCACCCATGCTCTCATAACACAAAATAATCATAATAATAACAATAATTAAGCATCTTGTGATGGTTCATGTCAATGGCTTTATCATTTCATGCATTTAATGTATTTTGTGAACAAACAAGCAAGCAAAGGTCAATGCCATGAAATGATAGCCATCGTCATGATAATGGTCAACAAGTCCAACCTAGTCAACCGGTCAACAAAGTCAACAAAGTCAACCTTTCAACCCAACCATGGCACAATAATACTTAATTAATATTATTATTAATCATATTTCTAATTCTCATTAGGGTTTAGCAAAAGTCAACGGTCAACAACCCTAATTAGAATCCTCTTCCTCCGTCTCTGTCAACCGTGCAAACACACCCGCATCCGCGTTCCGAGGAACATGAATACAAATGAGATAAAAACCAATCCCAAAACATATACTAGGATCTGGCCTAAACTAAAGCCCGCTAGTAATAACTGCCCGGACACCAAACGTGCACAAGTGCACAGATGTGACCGAACCCTATTGCAAAACCATGCGACCTCTACACTTTTGCCTAAAGGCGAATAGCTCTCTGTGTGGGACTCTAAAGACTCGACACTACGCTGGCAGTGGTTTTAACCACAGACCGCAAGCGGCACTAGCTGTGCGTAACGGCCCCCAGGAAGATGCCGATAAGAAGACTGACGAGGTGAACTCATCCGAACTCCTACTGAGCCTGAATGTGACAGTCTCCGTACAGTCCGGTCTGTTCATCTGAGAATATCGCATGGCGGGCCTAGGGGGCGGTGAACGTCAGTCCCCTAATAGCGGTACAAGTCGTGTCGGAGTGTAGCCCTGAACACCCTGAGATAACACTGGAAACCTACCAGTGCATCTCGCTTGCCCTGGCCAGGGACGACTGTGTGTAATGGATCTCCTTGACACAGCGCGATATCAACTCCCAATACCGGGAGAGACGAATCTTGTCAAACCGTCACTGCCTCCAAGTGCTTAGGGACTGCACCCAACTACTACCTGTTTGCACGACTCCTTTGAGCCGTGGTAGGGTAGTAATCAAAGTACAGTGGGAACACACTCGAGGCGAAGTGACAGTGTCAAGTCAGTGGACTAAGCTGTACTCATGTTCCCTGGGAACTGATGACTGACGATAGGTATAGTACCAACCAATCAGTTCTCGATGAGTCCTGTCCAGTGTACTCGTAACCTAACGAGCACCCGCATACTATCTCAAGTACGACATACTGACGGCTGTGGGACAGACTGTCTCCCCTGCTGGGATGAGAAGCGCATACGCTAGTCTACTCCGGAGTATCGATGCCCTGTCTCAATAGTCCTACGACTAGGGACCTGTATAAGGATGTGCTTGTGGATTACCCAGCCCCCATGAGTGTGACTGCCATCACATCGCTGGTAATCAAGCAAAGATCCTAAGGGCTCCACTAATGTGTATATGCGATATGTTAAAAGAAACACATGTACACACACTGAAGTAGAGACAAACCAAGTAGCATACTACTATTTTGAGCAAGATTGTCTATACAATGGTGAATATCCCAAGCTTCCATTAAATAATATACAAACTAGTATGATACAGTAATGGCCTCTAGGGCATATACACTAACAGGGCTTTATCAACATGTGAGAGAAAAACAGTAAACCAATACAAGTCAACATGTTAAGATAAAGTGAAACCAAATAGCATACTATCATGACGAGCAAGAAAGTCCTCTCTATATATATCCAAGCATCCATTATAATATACATCATATGTACAACAATGGCCTCTAGGGCATATACATAACTAACAGTACCAAAAACCCCTAAACCACAGAAGACTGCTACCCAAAAATGTTCAATCCCCCAGCTCCTTCCTAGGCCGAGGTCGCCGGAAAAGTCCCCCTCGTCGCTGGCCAAAACCGCCCAGGTTGTTCCCAAACTCCAGGTGCACACTCAGGGTAACTAGGTCTATACTTCTACACTGTTTGGTTCTACAGAAAACTCTCGGGTTAACAGCAGGTCACAGTAATACAAAAACGACACTAAAACACGATATCAACACTAAAACTAAAACCTTATGGTTCTAAACTGGAACTACAAGACAACACTACATATTAACTAGCTAATTAACAGTAAGAAGAGAACTACCTTCCCAAACTTGCTCAAAACTCTATCTTTCCAAGCTCCAAGTAATCTCCAAGGCTTTGGCTTAAGTTTTAGAGAAGGGTGAAGTGAGTTTTGAAGAGGGGTAGTGAAGATTTGGTGATTTGGGTTGGGGTTTGATGAAGGGGGCTGAAGTGTTTCAGTTTGGGGAGAGAGGGTTGATGGAAAATATGAGAGAAAGAAATTAGGATTTCAAATAATAGAAAGAGAGTGAGAAGGGGGTATGGGAGCAAGCATGGCACATTCTCTCTCCTCATTTAATGCCAAGCAAGCTTAACCCTCATCATTCCCCCCCCCCCTCTCTTCCTCCCTCCAGAAGTCAACACAACAAGAAAATCATTTTTTTTGAAACTAAAATACTTAATTTAAATACATATTTATCTAATGAAATGGTTAAAGCACCATGGCTACTAAGCATGGTTTAACCCCAAATTAACCCTAGGTTAACATGCACATGTGTGTGCAAGCCCAAATTAAATTCTAATAAAATATTCATTAATTTTTATAAAATATTTAAAAACCATTTTGGTAAAATTTTTACTAAAAATCCGCATTATCGCTTAATTAACCACCAATATTCCGGGAGAGACGAATCCCCTGACGATCCGCTCACTGCTTCCATGTAGCTCGGGACTGTACCCAACTAAAACCTGTTTGCACGACTCCTTTGAGCCATGGTAGGGTAGTAATCAAAGCACAGTGGGAACTCACATGAGACAAATAATGATCTCAGTTCGATAGACTAACCTGTACACATGTCACCTGGGAACAGCTATCCTACAATAGGTATAATACCAGCTAGCATGTTCCCGGCGAGTCCGTCCGATGTACTCATAACCCAATGAGCACCTGTATACATCTTAGGTGAACCAACTGACACTAATGGCTTGTGAGACCGGCCACCTCCCCTCGTCGGGGTTTCGATCCGTATACACTAGTCTACTCTTGGAGTATCGATGCCCAGTCTCGAAACTCCCACGAGTAGGGATACTTTAAGGATGTGCTTATAGACCACCCAACTCCCACGTATATGATCGCCATCATACTGCTGGTGGTCAAGCAAGAATCCTATGGGCTCTATCAACATGTAATAGTGATCTGTAATGTCACCTGAAGCATGTACACGATGATAAAGACAAACCAGATAGCATACTATCATCGCGAGCAAGACTGTTCTACCGGTATAGGTCCACCCTCAATCATTGCAATCACGTGCCTACGATCCAATAATTGACTTGAGGGCACTATAGCCAACAATCTCCCATTTGCACTTAAGGCTAATCATTGCGATGTCGCATACTCACAGCCCGTGTGATACCGAACACCCAACTTCTCTACTAATCAGTTTTACAAAGCTCGTTTGTAAAACTATTGTGTTCGAGAAATAGCTTCAGTCGGTGGATCCGCTCCAATGTTTCTTTCTATGTCTCTCTTTATCTCTAGCTCGAGGAGAAAGCCATGTCCCGAAATGAGCAATAACTATCTTAGAATATGTCTGGATATCTGACGGGACCCAGTTCACGAATGAACTCCAAATCCAGTAAACATCTTAGACTATATCGTCAACTGAATTTAATAAGTATCCTGCGCCATGCCTCCATCAGTATCCTCTTAGACCACCTGTCCAAACAACTGCCCCTCAAAAGAGAGAAAACTATAACTCTGACTGCCACCTTTTCATCTAGGTCACCTTGGAAGCCTGGAATGATAACCGTCTCCCGAAGGAGGCTGTCATTACAAAATCCCTAGAACATCTACTTATGTTCAAAAACTGCTTCCGAACGTTTTTCCAGGATTGGATTAATATATCAACTTATTGCATCTAGTGCGAAAAAAACATCCGGTGTGGTACTTGACATCTCATGATTGACTCAATTGCCTAAGCAAGTGATATGTCAATCATGCACATCCCTCTCCTCTTTAGTTTGTAAGACAACATTAGAG
The DNA here is from genome assembly GCA_030015575.1 of Agapanthus africanus. Lineage (NCBI taxonomy): Eukaryota > Viridiplantae > Streptophyta > Magnoliopsida > Asparagales > Amaryllidaceae > Agapanthus > Agapanthus africanus. Next base: position 206,285,473 of record CM057345.1, on the reverse strand, counting down.
AGGGTGACCCCATCACCTGCAGGTACACCACCATGCTAGGAGTCGTCTATTCTAAAACAACGTTAGAATAGTGTCAAAGTACTCAGATTGGGAAACTACCCAAATCTAGATCTAAAACCATAGATCTAGTAACCAGAATGTCTTATATAATATCCAAATCCTATGTGGAGAAACCACTGTGTGACAACCACAGTATAACCGATTGTAGTATAGGAATTTCATTTCCTACAAAGTTTATGTCATCCAAATACCAGGACATACCACCCTACTACCTTCTTAACAGATCCATCTCCTATTCTGATGAATTCAAAGCCTATGAATGTCACATCAAAATTAGATGATCTATCTCCGCTATATCTGCTTTAGTTTATAAATAGACACAAGCTACTTGTCCACTATGCTTCCGCTCCTCTCACTAACTACAACAACCATTTGGCAGAGTCATATACACGTGCACTTCTAAAGCTAGTCTAGAACGAGGCTATACTCATCCTCCTGCCGGGTCTCATAGTCTAGAACAGCAGTATGTTAAGTCTGGCTAAACAAGAACCTCCCTGTCACCGTCTTTGAAGATACCGAAGTACATCTCGGGCGCCTGAGGTTACCCGCCATATCTGCGGAGTGGCTAATGGAATGTCAAACTCTGATTGAATCTTTAGGTTCTATTAAATTTTCAGTAATCGTTTATGGTTCTGGAATCACTTCCAATTCTACCTTACTCCAACTACTATTTTCTGAAAAAATCTATTTTGCTAAAACTGTGGCGAGTCAAGATCAATATCACTACTGATCTTCTAGATGGTAGAAAGTTAACCCTCATCATAGCCTGGGATAACCCATAAACTACCATTACAGAAACGTGCCTTGAGTTATCCAGAGTCTGGTTTTAACCATAAGCCGGACAACTCCATATACCTTAACATCATTAAGATATGAACCATTCTATATACAATATAGAAACAGAGGCACTGATTTAATTGGAACCAGATTCAAATCATGCATCTGTCTCCAGTGCATGTCATCTAAAAGGAGAGAGGCCGATCAGCATTATTCAAGTTAGGAATGCATCCAGATATGAGTAACCTGAAAGAGAAACAGGTTCTCAAAACCATTACTATCAACTGAATACCAAACACAAGTATCTACATCTTCAATCACCTTGAAGAATCCGGATACTTGTAACACATGGTTCTCTACTTTATTCATATACCTATAACTTCTCCAAATTTGGACCTTGTATTTCTATGAAATACTTGTCTAAAACTGGAGAAGTTATAAGTAATTAGTGTTAGTTATATGTATGCCCTAGAGGCCATTACTGTACATTGGATGTATATTGTAGTGGATGCTGGGACATATATAGGGAGGACTTTCTTCCTCGACATGATAGTATGCTATCTGGTTACTCTTTACCTTAACGTGTACATTAATTGACTCTCTGTTACATGTTGGTAAAGACCTTAGGATGTGTACTTGACTATCTGGACTATGATGCGGATCATACTAGTGGGGACATGGTAGTCCATAAGTACATCCTTCAAAGTCCCTAGTCGTGGGTGTATCGAGACGGGGCATCGATATACCAGAGTAGACTAGCGTATACCTTCTCGACCCATATAGATGTGCGATGGATGATCCCATATCCATTGGTGTTTGACATCAGAGATGATATACAGGTGCTCAGTAGAGACTGGGTACACTGGACGGACTCGCCGAGAACTCCCAGATGGTATTATACCTTACGTCAGATGGCAGTTCTCTGGTTACACTGGTACAGAGTAGTCTGTTGACCCGAGATCGTCATAGAGTCTTGTGTGGTTCCCACTGTGCTTTGATTTCCATCTTACCACGTCCAAGAGGGCGTGCAAAACGGTGGTTTTTGGGTACAGTCCCGAGTCACATGGAGGCAATGAGCGATAGGAGGGGATTCGTCTCTCCCGGTATAGGGGTTGATGTTGCGCTGTGTTCGATTGGCTATAACAGGAAATCCCTGGCCATGGTTGCTGAGATTTACTGGTAAGTGTTACCAGTAGTTTCTCGAATTGTTATAGACCTCATATCGACACGACTTATCAAGCTATTGGGGTCTGACGTTTACCACCCCTAGGCGAGATATGCGACATATCAGACGACGAGACCCGACTGTACGGTAAGTGTTACTGGTTGGATTCACAGGAGTGTGAGCGGGCTTGCTCGTCGATCTTCTGATTGCTCAATACCCGGGTGGCCGTTACGTTTAGCAGACCGCTTGCGGCTTGTGGGTGATTGATATGATCATCATCTGCTACCGGCGTACTGACGAGTCTTTAGAGTCCTACACAGAGATTTCCTGGCTCAAGCGAAACGAAATAGGAGCGCATATGAGATATGTGCGGGACCGAGAATAATGTGTGTTTGTGATACCGTATTTCATTCTCGCGATTAATGTTTCGATTGGTTATATGCGATATAACCTAGTTATCGAATCGAAGATCGATTCGATAAGTCGATACATTGTATACTAGTCGGTTGTGTGCGACCTGACCGGATCATTGAATCAAGTGTTGATTTAATGATTTAATGCATAATTATATATTTGATATATTACTTTGCACTAACTAGTATCGGTTCACTTTAAATGGATTTTCTCACTTGTTTGTGCACATTGTATATGTGATATATTTTTGTGCACATGTTTGTATAATGTTTGATGATGCATGCTAACTTGGGTTTGTGTAAAGACTGAACCATGGATATATGAATGGTTAAGGTTTTGTTTTCTTTTTCATTTATCTTATTTATTTATTCATTTTGGAAATTGAATAGCATAAAGAGAAAATGGTTGCTAATTTTGTTTCATGTTGAAGCTTCATGAAGCTTTGACCATATGACCATTTTGTCTCATGCTTAACCCTAACCATTCCACTCAACCATGATTCATTCTCTACACTTGACCATGGTTATATTATGATAATATTTATTATTCTTTTCTATTCAATACTTATCATAATATTATCATCTTCTTCTTCTTCTTCTTCAAGGAGAAAACCTTACTCCATCAATGGCAACTCTTGCAAATGAGTGAGAAATCCTATTCTAAAGTGAACCCACTTCCTATTTCTTCATCCTCTACCTCTTGCCAAGTAGTAGAGTGTGTTTTCTTCACAAGTTTCATGACTTGGTGAAGTGGGAGCTTCATCTGGTGATGCCTCGACGTAGATCATCTTCGGCACGAAGCCGACGACCTTGCCCGCCCATTTCTCCGATGAAGCCGACGCTAGAGCCCGGGATTCCATTTGGACAGCGGAGAGGACTTCATTACGGAGCTGTGGAGGTGGAGGACCGGATCTACAAAGGTTGTATTTCCGTACTCTTAGTTAAAGTAGTTAACTAGTTGCTTTGTCGCCTAAAATTCTAGCCAACGATCCGTATTAGGGTTTCTCGGCACCCGTAAAATTTCAAATTGGCATGGTTGATGCCTTGTGAGACCTCATTAGAGTGCCTAGGAACCCTACAGTGGTATCAGAGCTACTAGGCATTGGATGTCGACCTATGGGGGGTTCTCACTGTGTGACAGTGTGGCGAAGTATAGGCTCTTACCCCCAGGGTGTCCCGAGACCGGAAAGTGTTCCGGCGGGTTGTAGTCCTCGCCAGGGGGCATGCGTAAAATGTAGCGGCTGAGGGACCCGTTGGTGCCACGGCGACCCCATTGGATGGGGTGGCTGCCTGACCTACAGTGGTATCAGAGCCTAGCTAGAGCCTTAGGCGATGCGTAGACGGAGTTAGAAGTCCGATCGACCCGAAACCCCGACTTTAAACGGCTCTCTGGACATTTTTGAAAAACTGGGATTTTTCCAGATTAAAAATTCCTAAAAATTTCAGCAGGAAGATCTAAGAATTATGGTGCAAAACGAGCTCATGGTGCGTCTAAACCGCCGTGGAAACGCGGCAGAAGCATGGCTTCTGCCGCGGTTCCGCCGCCTACTGTTCACAATGCACAATATTTTTTGCACAGTAATTCCTCTTTTCTGATGCTGGATTTTATGGGAATTTTTAAATATCACTCAAGAGTTGAGTTTTCTGGGTTGTATTGGGGACTCGGTGTTTCGACCGGATTGTCTAATTTTGTCTGTGTGCCTTTCCGGAAAATTTTTGAATATGTTAAAAAGTTCGACCGCGTATAAATACCCACTTTTTCCCCTGTCGGGAAATTTCCAACAGTTGGATCTTTCCGTAGTTTAATGACGTTCTAAGTAGTGCAAGTAACGCGATGGACCCTCTAGAAGACAACAAACCTTAACTCGATTATGTGACCGTCTTGAACTGCCCTTTGAACCTTCGGGTTTGGGGCAGTACGGCGTTCCACATGTGAGGCGTTGGCTTGACCCTTCTACGGCTGGACCGTTGGTACCGAGGCACGAACTGAATGTTTTTAGACTTGTTTCATGTGTTGACCTCTTTCGGGAAAACTTGGGTGTTCGAATGTTCAATCGGAAAGTTCAACATTTTCTGTTTATCCGGAATGTGATACAACAATTGGAATTCACAAAAGTTATGAGATAACTGAATGAATGTTATAAATCTAGCGCTTTAGTCTCACTTGATCGGTTGCCATGGAATTTTGATGTGATCAAAAGTCCGTCGCAATCACGTAGCGTACGCGGATACTCGCCAGGTAAACTTAATAGACAGCCTCACTTCATTGCCCCGACCAAGTGACTGTAGGAGAACCCCGTCGCCGAAAGCATCCGTTCGGGTTCTCACGGTAGCGGTGTTCCGCCTTGGTGCACTTCGTCGACGGCATCGGGGGTGCGGCCGTCTACTGAAGTTTGCGACGAGCATTCGATCAGGATGTCGGGAATCTTGTTGAATTGCCCGACTTGATATTGAAAAGAGTTTTCGATTTTGAGACTAAAATGCGGGGTTTATAATTGTTAGGCATGCGATGTCTAAAGAATTCATTTGGTCAGGCATGCGATGTCTGAGGTGGTTGCGGATTCCAACTGTTGTAGTTTTACACTTTCTTTTCTGTGACCGTAAGTGTAATATATGATATCGCCGGTTTCGTTGCTATATGTCAACGACAATTGGGATGGGCATATTTACTTACGTTGATGACATGTGATGTTATGTGTTGCTGGATATGTTATATTGGATCGTCGTGTTTGAATAGCCAGGGGGTTTTCTGTGAGATGAGTGTTTTTCATTTTCATTCATGTAAAAACTTGTATGTAATATTCTTTTATTGGGGCACTTCCAGGTTGCGGAAGATGTCACCGTTTGTATGTTATTTACTTTTCCGCACTAGGATAGACCCAAGGAGGAGGGCACAAGTAACCGGGTTCTGGAGTACAGTGGGAGACCAACTCGAGGAGTCGAGTCTGGGTCTCCTAACTCTAGAATTGGTAGGGTTGCTTGCCGCTCTCGTAGGGGTCTAGGAGTGTGGGTTTGGCTATTCATCACGACCGTGGAATCCGTGTTTTATACTGGCTCGTATTGAAAACACGGGCGTCCTAGTATATCCAATATTTCATATGATTCTTCTGCTGCGATATCTGTGATGTGATCATGTGATGTTCTGTGATAGATACAGTATATAGTATATATGATATATTATATAGACGTTACTTATGTTTTACACCCGCGCTAGCCCTGCCCCGCTCTGCCGTTAGTTACCTAACCTAACGGTGCACGAGGGGACATCGAGGCGAATGCGGATGGCATAAGTGTACGTCGTATTTATCTGTGATGTTTAGGTATCTTAAATGATGGGACTTCATTAATATGATTAATGAAATAAAATAAACCTAAGATGTTGTAGAATCGAATTTCAAAATAAAACAGGTAGCTACAGTTCTTGCTTTGCACAGCGGTGTATATGATATATCCTGCACCTTATTCGATAAGGAAAGGACCGAGATCCCTTCACCGGGAGTGACTCCTTTAGCAATAACTGGCATATGCTGCACATTCGGTTTGTCTTTTGATTGCTTTTAAATGTTTTTTCTTTGCACAGTGATATATATGATATATCCCGCACCTCATTCGACGAGGAAAGGACCGACGATCCCTTCACCGGGAGTGACTCCTTTAGCAAAACTAGAAAAGCCTCAAAAGCACTCCATTTTTAAAATCGTTTGATTCTACAATGATATCAAGTTCATTACGCAATAGGTTTTCAGAAGAACCTGTCGTAGCCCTCCGTCATTTCAGATAAGTTGTATATAGTATTCGTGCTGCATTTGTTGGCTTTCGTCAAGGTGCAGTGTGCGGTAGCTATATGCTGCTTATCTGCTAGCATACGATGCGATTGGATTAGGGTATTCGTGCGGCTTTGTTGGCTTTCGTCAAGGGTCGTGCGGGTGGGTTTAATTCAATCAAGAAATGTACGGGTTGAACTTGACTAGCGGGCTATGGTTTGTTGGCTTTCGTCAAGGTCATTGCACGTTAGGGGCAAAATTATCGAGAATTTCAAGTGTTGAAATTTGCAATGAGATTGCATACCTTCTATGAGATAGTTGGATCCCGATACCCGCTGCGCGTAAGAGTTACTCCTGGGAGTGTTTTACACGTTACAATTAGCCGATCAAGTAGGTGTCTAGAAAGTTGTTAACGAGGTTACGCCTCTGGGAAAACGAGGTTTACATTAATTAGGTTTGTGCGAAAGCACGGGGGACCTCCCTCAAAGTACCGACACTGGCCTGGCTGAAAAATTGGCGAACTTGTAGTGTGTAATTAATCCCAGCTAGTCTTTCCTTTTAGGGTTTGAAGAAAGATTTGATAAAAACAGTGGGAGCCATCCTGATTAGATAAAATAATAACCAATCTATTCTTGCAAGAGCGCACGCTGAGTGTTTTCTTCTCTCTCTCTCCTGGTAGCGACCATGTCACGCCTTAATTAAGATAATAATACGGAATATTGACCGAACCCGCTTGTTATACTGAGGTGGGGAACGTTGTTCCCGCTCCAACTTATAAATGTTATAAGACAAAGCAGGAAATTGGGGAATACCAGATTTCCCGTGCCGCCCAAACGAAGAAAGTGCATGCTGATGCATCATCTTCAGGTGTGTTCATTACAAAGAACTGTTTCTCTGTATCCTCTACGTCCTGGGTATGTGATACCAGATCAGGATCCCAGATATGTAATCTGTTACATAGGGCTACAGAAAGGTAGAGAACTGAGAACGGGTGATAAGTTTCATGAGACAGAAAAAGGGGCAAGTGTTGCAGCCAAGTCTGTTGGTCACTGTCACCCTGTATTACCAATACATTGATTCTGAACGAATGTTATTAGATACCGAACCTGATATAAAAAATCATATCACTCTCTTTATAAGTAAAGAAATGATAAAATTTTGTATTGCTGGATAATGTTTTGAACATTTCCTATATCAAAAGTTGATCGGATCAGGCACGTTATCTAAAAGCGTTGATGTTCTAAATCAAACTACAGTTCTTAGTATATGGAACACACACAAGAGGAAGAGTTAAGAAATGAACGAATCCTTCTTGAGGTATTGTAGACTAGGTCATATCAATGCGACCCGACTAGCTGAAGTTACATTTAGATGCATATTTAAATCAGTTTGAATTTACATCTTGTGAAACTTGCCAGTCATGTCACAAAGATATAATGACACCAGCTCTGTTTATTGGAAACAGAGAAAGAGTTAGTGAACTCTTGGGACTGATACATGATGATGTATGTAAGGTCCCCTGTCTACACATGCCAGGACTGGTTCTTTATACTTCATTACATTCTCTAATGATCTTTCGAGTTTCAGACCTATGTTCCTGTTGAAACACAAGTCCGAACCTTTTGAGATATTCACAGAATATTAGTTAGAAGTAGAGAACCAAAATACGGGTATAAGTATTATGTCCTTTGATGTGATCAAGGAGGAGAATACTTGAGCACGGAATTCCTGGATTATTCTAAAGGAGAATGAGATTCTCTCTCAGCATTACTCCTCCGTATACACCATGGCACGATGGTATATCAGGGCGGAGCAATCACACCCTATATGATATGGTGTGCTCTATAATGAGTACTACTGAGTTACCTATTTCCTTTTGGGAGTTATGCGCTTGAGAAGCTGCATACCTATTGAATCGGGTTCGAATCAAATCAGTGCCTACCACTTCGTATGTGATATGGAAAGGGAAGAACCCATTTCTTAAGTTAGTTAAGATTTGGGGTTGTCCGGCCTATGTCTAAAAGCAAAATCTGGACGAGCTCGAGGCAAAGTCTGTAATGTAGAACTGGAAAGGTTCCAGCTATACAAACTACAGCAGATGATTTGGTAGAACCAAAGGATTCAGTAGATTCCAACGAACCTCAGCCTCTCCGCCGATATTGTAGGGTTCCTCACCCACCTGAGAGATACTTCTGTTTCTCTATGACAGTGGGAGCGAGGATTGCATCATGAGATGATGACCCAACTAGCTTCGAGCTGGCTATCAGGAGTAAGACTCTGTAAGAATGGCTGGATGCTTAGTGATCTGAGATGGAATCCATGTACACCAACAAAGTATGGACTTTGGTTGCTATATCTGAAGGGTTAAATCCCCATCAGGAGCAAGTATATCTTGAGAAGATTACTTGGTATAGATGGAAAAGTTGAGACTTTCAAAGCTAGACTTGTTAAAGGTTTTCGTCATCGACCAGGCATGGATAATGATGAAACCTTTTCTAGTACCTATGCTTAAGTCCATCCAGATCCTACTTGCCACGGCTACATACCATGACTACGATATCTGGTGGTTGGGTGTCTTGACTGCTTTTCTAAATAATGTTTTGGAAGAGAGCGTCTATAAGTACACAGCCAGACGGCTTCGTAGACAGTGGGAGCAGCGGAAATGTGTGCAAGATGTTTTATAGGATAAAGCAGGCATCGCGGAGTTGGAACGTCTGTTTTGATGAAGTAGTTAAAGAGTTTGACATCATCAAAATGGTAGATGAACCTTGTATAAACAAAAAGGTAGTAGGGAGTATGGTAGCGATTCTCGTAGAGTACGTGGATGACATACTCTTGATGGGGAAAGAGTTTACTATGCTACGCTCGATCAATCTCCGCATATCACACTGATTCTCAATATAAGATCAAAATGATACCTCCTAAATCTTGGATTTTGGATCTATGAGATAGATCTAATTGGATATTAGGATACTCACTAGTTGTAGTGAGATGGTATCAATCGATCCGGGGGAGAATCACTGGAAAGGTTCCAGGGTGATAAAGATGACTGAATGTCAGTCACAGGCATTGTCTTTACCCTCAGTAAAGGGATGGTATGTTGGAAGAGTTCCAAGCTAGATACCGTGACATACTAGAAGATAAAGGCAGGATACATCGCTACTAAAGATACTACCAAAGAGGATGTTTGGGTGTATATTGGTTCATGAGATGAACTACGTTCCTACCATTGTGAAACAATGGAGTTTTGGCTTATGCCAAGGAACGCCGGTCCCATCAGTGATCCAGACATATTCTAAGGCAGTATCACCTGATCATGGAGATGGTTGATCTCTAAGGGATCGAGGTAAAGAGAGTAGACTCAGAGGACAACACGGCGGATCCACTCACGAAGGCCTATTCCCAGAGAGAGACTATTATGGGATGGTTGAGTATGAGATACTACAACCACTGCTATCAGATGGCCCTAGTGCAAGTGGGAGATTGTTAGTTATATGTATGCCCTAGAGGCCATTACTGTACATTGGATGTATATTGTAGTGGATGCTGGGACATATATAGGGAGGACTTTCTTGCTCGACATGATAGTATGCTATCTGGTTACTCTTTACCTTAACGTGTACATTAATTGTCTCTCTGTTACTTGTTGGTAAAGCCCTTAGGATGTGTACTTGACTATCTGGACTATGATGCGGATCATACTAGTGGGGACATGGTAGTCCATAAGTACATCCTTCAAAGTCCCTAGTCATGGGTGTATCGAGACGGGGCATCGATATACCAGAGTAGACTAGCGTATACCTTCTCGACCCATACAGATGGGCGATGGATGATCCCATATCCATTGGTGTTTGACATCAGAGATGATATACGGGTGCTCAGTAGAGACTGGGTACACTGGACGGACTCGCCGAGAACTCCCAGATGGTATTATATCTTACGTCAAATGGCAGTTCTTTGGTGACACTGGTACAGAGTAGTCTGTTGACTCGAGATCGTCATAGAGTCTTGTGTGGTTCCCACTGTGCTTTGATTTCCATCTTACCACGTCTAAGAGGGCGTGCAAAACGGTGGTTTTTAGGTACAGTCCCGAGTCACATGGAGGCAAGGAGCGATAGGAGGGGATTCGTCTCTCCCGGTATAGGGGGTTGATGTTGCGCTGTGTTCGATTGGCTATAACAGGAAATCCCTGGCCAGAGTTGCTGAGATTTACTGGTAAGTGTTACCAGTAGTTTCTCAAATTGTTATAGACCTCATATCGACACGACTTATCGAGCTATTGGGGTCTGACGTTTACCACCCCTAGGCGAGATATACGACATATCAGACGACGAGACCGGACTGTACGGTAAGTGTTACTGGTTGGATTCACAGGAGTGTGAGCGGACTTGCTCGTCGATCTTCTGATCGCTCAATACCCGGGTGGCCGTTACGTTTAGCAGACCGCTTGCGGCTTGTGGGTGATTGATATGATCATCATCTGCTACCGGCGTATTGACGAGTCTTTAGAGTCCTACACAGAGGTTTCCTGGCTCAAGCGAAACGAAATAAGAGCGCATATGAGATATGTGCGGGACCGAGAATAATGCGTGTATGTGATACCGTATTTCATTCTCGCGATTAATGTTTCGATTGGTTATATGCGATATGACCTAGTTATCGAATCGAAGATCGATTCGATAAGTCGATACATTGTATACTAGTCGGTTGTGTTGGACATGACCGGATCATTGAATCAAGTGTTGATTTAATGATTTAATGCATAATTATATATTTGTTATATTACTTTGCACTAACTAGTATCGGTTCACTTTAAATGGATATTCTTACTTGTTTGTGCACATTGTATATGTGATATATTTTTGTGCACATGTTTGTATCATGTTTGATGATGCATGCTAACTTGGGTTTGTGTAAAGACTAAACCATGATTATATGAATGGTTAGGGTTTTTTTTTTCTTTTTCATTTATCTTATTTATTTATTCATTTTGGAAATTGAATAGCATAAAGAGAAAATGGTTGCTAATTTTGTTTCATGTTGAAGCTTCATGAAGCTTTGACCATATGACCATTTTGTCTCATGCTTAACCCTAACAATTCCACTCAACCATGATTCATTCTCTACACTTGACCATGGTTATATTATGATAATATTTATTATTCTTTTCTATTCAATACTTATCATAATATTATCATCTTCTTCTTCAAGGAGAAAACCTTACTCCATCAATGGCAACTCTTGCAAATGAGTGAGAAATCTAATTCTAAAGTGAACCCACTTCCTATTTCTTCATCCTCTACCTCTTGCCAAGTAGTAGAGTGTGTTTTCTTCACAAGTTACATGACTTGGTGAAGTGGGAGCTTGATCTTGTGATACCTCGACGTAGATCATCTTCGGCACGAAGCGGACGACCTTGCCCGCCCATTTCTCCGATAAAGCCGACGCTAGAGCCCGGGATTCCATTTGGACAGCGGAGAGGACTTCATCACGGAGCCGTGGAGGTGGAGGACCGGATCTACAAAGGTTGTATTTCCGTACTCTTAGTTAAAGTAGTTAACTAGTTGCTTTGTCGCCTAAAATTCTAGCCAACGATCCGTATTAGGGTTTCTCGACACCTGTAAAATTTCAAATTGGCATGGTTGATGCCTTGTGAGACCTCATTAGAGTGCCTAGGAACCCTACAATCAGAATATAGTACGAGGACCAATCTCATTGTCCTAATGGACACTGGACAACATACAATACTTTGTATAAGTCCTCTGAGTTAAATAACTCATACCCTGTGTGTCGTAGGTTGAAAACCGTACTATGGTTAAGATGAATTACACCGCTGTTTAATGCTCCTTACCTAACCATCAACTGATATAGGTAAATGTCATGGACATAATTTTGAAAAGTTATATCTCACTTTATGAAATAAAAGTACAGATATATCAGTTTGAAATTGGTGCATAACAACGGATATTCAAAACCAAATATTTGCCATCAGGCAAAACCCAGGTGATTTCCTCAAATATCACCAATTACAATAAATTCCGATATAATGAGTATATTGTCACCTAATTTCCAATAACTTACTCCCACTCATCATATGTAAAACCATACAGATGTGAGAATCAAACCTGGTAAATACATACCCTGGAGTAAGGATCTAATTGGGAAATCAGTTTTCAATTAACAATGCACAGTAAAACTGAAACATAAAAATGTTTCAAAGGGGTAGCCGGGTATTCCTAGTAATGCCTCTTCCATTATCCAGATTCATGACCGTAACCGTATATTTCTTTGCCATCTCTCCAAATCCCTTTATTTGTCTTTACTCATTACCTTCTGTACACCACACTTAGGCTAAATGGTTTTCTTCCTTCCCTACCGTTCGGCACCAGCCTATGGTTTGGAAGAAGACTATCTAATAAGCGTAATAGGTGTACTTTCCTAATTCTAGGAGTACTCGCAACTTGAGAGAAGGTAAAGATAAAAGACAACTGAATAAACCTTATTCTGTTTCTCCTGAACCGAAGAAATGCAAAGGTGAAATAGGAGTGACGATGAAATACGCGGTTTGGTCGTGAACAATAGCAGTCGCAATTTACTTCGACCTCTTTCTAATCCCTTTATTTTCTTTACTTATTACCTTCTGTACACCACATTTAGGCTAATTGGTTTTCTTCCTTCCCCACCTTTCGGCACCTGCCTATGGTTTGGAAGAAGACTATCCAATAAGCACAATAGGTGTACCCTCTCCAAATCCTAGGAGCCCACACATCCTGAGAGAAGGTAAAAGGAAAAGACAACTGAATAGTCCTATTCAATTTCTCCTGAACTGGAAACAATCCTCGAATCTGAAACAAATTTCATTGAATTCGTATGTAACTATATGATGGTCATATCCAATAAATGTAGATCTTCGTAGTGATACAGAATATTCCGGAGAAAAAGAAAAGGGTAAAAGTAGGAATGGCAATGAAGTATGCAACTCTGACAATCCAAAAGTCAATGTGTTTTAAGAAGGTTCGGTTATCTTGGTTACTGAGTTATTGTATAGGGTCGGGCCATGGTCGCTGCCAGAGAGAGAGAGAGAAAAGAAACACTCAGCGCACACTCTAATCTAGATCAGAATGGGCAATCACTTTATCTAATCAGGATGTCTCCCACTGTATCCTCAAATTCTCCTCCAAACCTAAAAGAAGAATTAGTCGGGATCACCAGAGGAGTAAACCAACTCATCAGTGGGTATCGGGATCCAACTATCATCGCATGATAACCTGATGGAATCTACTCACATTATCACACTCCAGAAGGTATACACATACCTGGCAAGTTTCCTGTAAGTTTGAAACTCCCGATATGATTTTTACCCCATGCTCTAATGACCTTGACGAAGACAAGCATATCATAAGTCACATGTCAAGTTCTACCCATGATTATCCAGGTTAATTTGAACCCACCCGTACAAACCCTTGACGAAGGCCAAAATAGTAGTACGACTGTCTCAAACCAACGCATCTATCTATGCAACAGAAAAGTAACAAATAGCTACCATATACTATGCATTGACGAAGGCCAACATACATAGTATGAATACTAAGTGCTACCTGTCTGAAATGAAGGAGGGCTACGAATGGTTTTTTTGGCGAAAAACCTTTAACGTAATGAACTTGATATCGTTGAAGGAACCGGATAGCTTTTTACAAATGTATAGTGGCGAAAACCTTTGCAAAAAACCTTTAACGAAATTATATTAAAACGGCGGGACGTGTGTGATAAACAAAGGATATATATATGTATATATATAGTTATTTTTCTACAATAAACGTCCGCTACTTGTGCTGTGATACGCGCATCGCACAGCGGATTGAAAAGGGTTTAGCATGCATTTCTTTTCAGGTGTTTTGACGAGTTTACAACGATGTGTACTATATACATGTTATAGTTTTGATATATATCATGTTGGTTTCTGTGTTGGACTTTGACATTGGTATTTTCACCATAACTCCGATGATTGCGTAATACTTGACGGAGTTTTGATTTTAAGTTTTATACTCGTTTTTCATGCGCATGCATTGCGCTACGATGTGTCTTAAGTATTTAAGATGTCGGAGCCCCGATGACTTGTGTGTTTTGCTGAAATGTTTTAGTATTTGGGGGAGTTTTAATTGAAATTCGGGGACCGAATTTCTTTAAGGGGGGAGATTGTAACGTTTTGAAAATTGTTTAGATGAAATTTCCGATAATCGGTAAAATAATTGATTTTTTCCGTAAAAACCAAAATATAATTATTTTTCAGTATAGAATTAAATATACCTATTCTATCTATGTAATTGCTAGTATTTGTTATTTAATTGGTCACTTGTAAATTGCTAGTTTACTAAAATATTTTCCGTAATTAATTATTTTAAATATTATTTTAAGCCTTCACTAATAAATTTAATTAGTGATAATTATAAATTAAAATGGGTTAATACAAGTTTTGTGCATCATGACACATTAAACTAAAATGTAACATGTTGGTTTTGAAATGAAAGAAATTGTTAAGATGGTTCTAGAAAGTTAAAGAAAAAGGCTTAAATTATGAAAATAAATTAAATAGAAATGAGGTTTAGGCTTGTTGATTTGGGGTATGGTTGCATGTTACTTGATTACAACTCTCACTCACACACACACACCCTAACCCTCGCCCCTCAATTGCTGGCCGAGCCATTGGCTGCCCCCTGCCCAAAATTCCCCACTTGAAAAGTTTAGATAGAAAAGAAAAAGAAATAAAAAAAGTGGTATGAGTTTAATAAATGGGGTATGGGATATTTTCTTCACTTCACAATCACCACCTCACTCTCTCTCCCCTCTCCCCATCTATTGGCTGAGCACCCCACAGCAACAGCTCCCCATTTCCCCATCTCACTTCTCTTCAAAAAATCCATCAATTTTGCTTCAAAAATCAATACAAAACCTCACTAATTCTTCATTTCACCCTTGCCCATTATTCTTTGGCCAAACTAGTTTGGATCATGGAGAAAAGTTAGCATTTTGGGAGGTCAAGTTCCTATCTAGATCTACAAAATTGTGAGGTATAAATGTTAACCTATGGTTTAATTGTTGGATAATTACTTCAATCTATGTTAATTAAGTGTTTAATTTAGGTTTTAATTGCAAGTTGTCATTCTCAAGTGAGTGTTTTGAATTCAAGCTAGGGTTTGATCACTTGATTTTAGTTATGATGTTTAGTTTAACATCTTGAGTTTTGCAAAACCTAACCTAGTTGCTAATTTGCTAATTGTTATTTTAAAACTTTACTGATTAAGCTATTTTGAAAACTAGGTTTTTATGATTAATATAAATTGGTGAGATAAAATTTTAGTAAAGGTTTTTGTAGTTTAATTAAGCTATTAATTGATCATTGTGGCCAATAAAATTGTTAAAACATTTAGATTTGTGCTAAAAAGGTAATGGGTCACTTACTAGGTTTTTGGATTTAATCGTTTGAACTAAGTTTGAGATTTTGGTGATTTACAACCTTTTCCATATTATATTTAGTGTGTTGTGAGTGCGCGATTGGTGCGATTTGGTTTTTGGTTTGGTTGTTGCCACGTATTGCGACCCTAGTGGTGATTTGTGGCGTTGTCGCGAGTGCGTTTTGTGCACCAAGCGCGTGTGCGTTTAGTTAGTGCGCGTGGTTGACTAGTATTGTTGTGTCCGCGACTATTTATATTTATTCTCTCATTTCCTTGTGTACGTTTCTAGGATCGGGTGCAGAGGCGTCGGATGTGGCGCGGAAATGGCAGAGCTAGAATCAGATCATATTAGCCGAGGCATCAAGGTGAGTAGATGTATATCTACGGGGGAAGTCGGGTGGTTGGTGTATAGCACCCCTGCAAGTTCGCAGGGTATGATGCGTTTATATATATATATATATATATATATATATATATATACACACACACACACATATGTATTGTTGCGAGATGTCTATATTTAGCAAGAGAGACTTTAGGAGACATGGGTTGGTTTTAGTGTAATTGAAAGAAAGTGATTTTAGTTATTTTCTTAGTCGCGAACCCTAGAGTAAGGTTGACACACACACACATGCACACACGTGATATGGTTTTGGGTTTATATGTTTATATGTGTATATGTGTGTGTGTGCGCGCGCGCGCGCGCGTGTGTAGATGTGTTGGTACATATATATATATACATACATACATATATATATATATACATACATATACGTATACACGGGTGATGAGGATAGTATATGATACTTGGAGATGAGTCGATGTGATCGGGCATGATGCCGTGAGATCGGTTATGTGATTTGGGTCCTGTTATGAGATACGACATGATATTATAGTGGATCGATGGGCGATGTGATTTTATTCACATGCGGATATATGTTTGATGGTATTAGTATGTACTAGACTATAGAACGGTACCCTTGATTCAGGATATTATGATAATGATACCATATAAATAATGAGGTATATGTGATAATTAACCCGTACCCCGATTTTGGGATGCCGTACGATGGATTTTACCTTACGAAGTATAATTTTGATGATTGGTCCGCACTATTGACTCGAGGATGTCGTATTATATATTTTACCGTACGTGACGCTATTGAGGCGGGATCGCCGACTACTAGATATATCGACTCGGAATTTAGGTGGATTTCTTACCCTTTCGACTAGTTCTTTAGTTTAGTATTTTAATTGATTAGGAAGAGGTTGGACCAGGCTCGAGCCATACTTATTTTCATAAACTAACGAATCGTGAGTATTTTCAAAAGACAACCCAATGTATATTAAAGATTTTTCAAAGGACGTACCTTTTCTTAAAAACACCGTAGCCCGTATTTTCTAAAATCATGATTCGTGCTATTTCAAATGCCAAAGCTGAATGACTTGTATATATATAACTGTATATATTTATATGTTGCGGTTACTACATCTTTTTCCATATATTCATGTTGTTCTTATTGCATTGCATTCTTATACTTGTGATTTCTTTTGTTATTATGAACCCATGTTGTCAGGACACTAGCATTATTACCGATGATGCGTATGTCTACGAACACTTGCTTGCCGGCTCACACACATCATCATCGATAATTTCCATGACACGTACACTTTAGAGAATATTACTTCATAGATATAATTGCTAGCTGATAGTTCCAATATATCATTACTATGCTAGTTTAGATATTGCATCCTTTACTTAGATATCCATGCATGTGTATATTCATTTGTCATGCAATATTATGGGGTTTTATGTCGGTATTCACTGTTCATTGGCTCTTGATTATGGGATTCGGATTTTCCATGAGATTTCTGGATTTGGAGAAACCGCAAGGATTTATAAACTCATTATCATTTCTACAAATAGAAATTCGCGGTTTTCTCATGATAAGATATTTGTGATGTCCACCATGGGTTTTCTCGATTCTTGAGCGGTATCACACACCCGATTCGAGGTAGGGGGACCGTCTACGGGTGCATGGTGGACCCAGTGCGGTACCCCAGGGCAAGATGATCGTATAGAAAGGCGTTGAGCCCGGCAGGGGAGCACTACCGACCGGTGATTGTATGGAAACTCGACGGATATCCGGAGGATACCGTTCGGAGTTATGAGAGAGATCGATATGGGCCGATCCGGACTGATGGAGTCTATAGGCCGATCCTGATTATGCGGAGCCCGAGATTTGAGTATTATGTGTCGCTGTTGAACACGGACTTCATGATGTTTTGAGTGCCGATGCTAGGCACTCGGGTTTTATCATGATTTGTATGTCGTTGCTAGACATATTTTGGATGATGCTACATGTCATGAATAGATATATTATTACTCTTGACACGGAAACGAGTACTCTGGTATCACACTTATGATATACAGTCACCCTTGTTGATATATATATATGTGTGTGTGTATGTGTGTGTGTGTGTGTGTGTATTTTTATTGTATGATCTAGGAGAGAGTCATACATGTGATTAATTCTCGGTGATGTTTTTTACTCACAAGTTGGCAACTCACCCCCGTTGTGCCACAGTTTCTTGCAGGTTTGGCCGTACAGGTTTCATTGAGGCTTGCTGGCATACTGCTTCCTTCCGGGTGATTGCTTTGGTAGGTGGGTTCACTTGCATCGTGACCACCATTGTACACTTATTTATTTCAGTTGTATCTAGTAAGCTCCATCAACTATACTTGTATATTTTGGTAGGCTTAGAAGACCAGTTGTATATTCTTTCGACTTTAGAGTCACGCGCTTGTATTATTATCGGTCTTCTTTGGTTTTCTTGAGGATGTTGGATTCTTTTCCGAGTTTTGTTCCTCGCCCTTCGGCGTTGTATATTATATTGATTGCATGATTGTTTCCGCCAATTGGCGAAGAGCTGGCTCCCTCTTGGGGATGCTCTTATTCATTATTTATGTATTTCATGTGTTGTACCCGTTTGGGGGCCTGTATTTTACAAAGGAGACTCTGCCGAAATTTTCGGGAAAATATGATGTTGCTTTTAAATGTTTAATACCACTTATTTTGTTAAAACCACTTGCTTTACAACAAGTTTTCCTTCACTCTTTTCATTTAAAAATGATTTAGATTTCTGGGCTTTGGCTTACATAGATTACGTTACGCCTCTAGACGTTTCGTAATTTAAGTCCCTGTCGCTTTCCGTACCTTCGGGTCATGACAGAGAGAGAGTGAGGAAGTGAAAAATATGAACTAGAGATCATGGATAATGGTTGAGAGAATGGCTAAGTCTCTACACAATAATTTAAGCATGGATTATTTAACTCACAAAATAATCACCTGTACTTGAATAGTAACCACAAATGAATAAAAAAATACCAAGCCATGCTTTCAACCATTCCTTAAGTGTCTCCCCAAATTCCACATCATTAATCCTTTTCTAAAAAAAGGATAAGTCAAGTAATGAGCTGTCTTCTTCTAGAAGCTCATTCTTGTTAAATTACAAGAATGCCCTCACAGTATATACATACCCGTATTCGTATTTCGAAAAATACGAATACAACGAGACATGAATAATCCAGAAATATAATACTAGGATCCGGCTTAAACCAAATCCTACTAGTATTATCCATCCGAACATCATCTGTGTAGCCAGTACACGTATGTGATCGAAACCATGCTGTAAGTCCATACGGCCTCTACATCGTCTCACCTGAACCAGGGAAACTCTCTGTGTAGAACTCTAAAGATTCGATAGTACGCTGGCAGTGGGTTTAACCATAAGTCCGTCAGCGGCACTAGCTATACGTAACGGCAACACAGGTACATGTCAAAAAGAAGGCTGACGAGCAAACTCATCTGAACCCCTACTCAGCCTGTCCGTGACAATCTCCGTGCATTTCGGTCTGTTCTTCTGAGAGTATAGCTTGTAAGGTCTAGAGGTGGAAAACTTTATACCCCTAATAACCAGACAAGTCGTGTCGATGTGGCTCAAGACCATCTGAGAATCTACTGGTCCAACCACCAGTAATTCTCAATCCGCCCTGGCCAGGGACTTATGGTATTGACCAACCATCACTGCGTGACATGGACTCCTTATACCGGGAGAGAAGAATCCCCAACAGTCGCTCATTGCCTCCATGTGGCTCGGGACTGTACCCAAATAAAACCTGTTTGCATGACTCCTTTGAGCCATCGTAGGGTAGTAATCAAAGCACAGTGGGAACTCACACGAGACAAATGAAGACCTCAGGTCGACAGACTATGTGCACTCATGTCACCAGAGAACTTCTATCTGACGCTAGGTATAATACCATCTAGTCAGTTCTCGGGGAGTCGTGTCCGGTGTACTCACACCCAGTGAGCACCTGTATACAATCTTAGGTGCACCTCACCAATGGTTGGGGGACCAATCCATCGCCCTCGTCAGGGTCTAGATATGTATACACTAGTCTACTCTGGAGTATCGATGCCCAGTCTCGATACTCTTATGACTAGGGACACTTTAAGGATGTGCCTATCGACTACCCAGCTCCCACAAGTATGATTGCCATCACAACGCTGATAGTCAGGAAAAGATCTTACGGGCTTTATCAACATGTATACAAGATATGAAATACAAGGTAAAACACATCACATATTAAGATAAAGACAAACCAAATAGCATACTATCATATCGAGCAAGATTGTCTTGTACATATATATCCCTAGCATCCTATACAATGAAGGCCTCTAAGGCATACATATCCAAAAAGATCTGTATGATATGGATATGATATTGGATGGACATTGGATAAGGGATCATACCGTACTTGTGATAATGTGGATAGTGTGCCAAATAGGGCCAAGTTTCATTTAGACTCATGGAGTCATGAGTTATCCCGACTTGGGATGTTACGTTTGAGCGAGCTATACTATTTTAAAAACCAACGATTCGTTTTCCATTTTAAATGATAGATGGCAAGGATGTGATAATATTTTCCAAAACGAATATCTATTTTAACTTAATGCATCTTCCTTATTTTAAAATAACGTTTCGTTCCATTTTCAAAGATAATGGTATAGCTCATAGCAATTAGTTATGTTTAAGAATTACGCGTTACACTTGCTTATCGATTATATATGTTCTCTTTTATACGAACACACTAATAGAACACTGCACAACTACCAATAAATACTTTATAGCATGAGCACAGACGCATATGTTACACTACACCTCAATAGTACTGCCATGACAATGTAGGACCGTTATACCACGCGATGTGTATGTAAATGCAGATACGAGGCGTTATGAATTCCCTATATCTGGGATATTGGATTGTAATTATATACCATGGATATGGCTAGAATTACTTTCTGCTCTACACACTTATAGAACACTTACACAAATACTAATGATTGACATGCTGCACGAGCACATATGCGTATGCTATACTGCACATCATTAGTATTGCCATGACACAGTAGAGCTGTTACGTTTGTTTGGACAACTAACTATACTTACGTACGGTGCTTTTATTTCCTACCGAGTTATTGCGAATACCAGTACCATGCGTATTCGTATTTGATCCTTATGATTTTTTATGATAGTTTTACTTTCGATGATATATATCAGTAGTATGGGACGCTGCTATATATATATATCATTAGAATGATATATGCAATTATTCTTCTTCTTTACTTGAAATTTCTGGATACGATGAGTTGACGTCCATCATGAGTTTTATGTTTTCTGATTTTGTTTTATTCCGAACCGAGTGGGGGAGATATACGGTTACAGACATGCTACATATTCGGACTGAGTGGGGGAGTATACAGTCGGATACATGGTGGACCCGGTCGAGACCGAAGGGCAGGAAAGCCGCGATAGAGGCGGGAAGCCTAGTGAGAACACTCGATACCGGAGATAGATATGAGCACGGAGGATATCCAGAGGATACTGACCGGGGTTAAAGATATCGAGGGGCGACCGATCTGTTAAGATGATGTCGACGATATCTGGATTTGCGTGTCGGTGATGGGCACGAGAGATTTGATGATTTAGGGTGTCGATGCTGGACACCCATATATTGATGTTTTGCGATCATTCGAGATATACCATTATTGTTTATGTGTTATAGTAGCCGACTAGGACTGATCCGGGGGACAGTACCTGAATACTATTTTACCGGTTGATGCATATAAAAAGGGTTTCTAAACGATCTATAGTCTCATTATTTTTGATATGCCTAGGATGACACAATGATCTTTAAAACTGTAAACCTCTTAAAACTCTTTACTAAACAGCGAGATGATTATCTTAAATAAAATACAAATAATACTTCATACTATTACGTCTGCTTTTATGCCGGGGCATGCGTATCCCGTGGCTATTTTAAAAATAGGTATTACATTCATATTTTTGGCTACCTTATAGGCTTATACCTGGATGCATGTTATATACATATGAGATGTTACAGCTACGTGATCGATAGTGATGCATTTATTGTACTTATGCATTATATATATATATAAGTATAGGATATGATATTACTATACTTATGACCTAGGATATCGTGGTGCATTTTGATTTATACCTTATGATATACTTTTATTCACTAAGTTGGCAACTCACCCCCATTGTGCTCTAGTTTCTTCCAGGATACCGATCGGAGTATTAGCGGCTTGCTGCACAATCTTTTCTTCGGTGATTGCCTTGGTTGGTGGGCTACTTTTGTATCGTACTCACACATGTGTATTTATATTCTTTTGTATCTAGTTAAAACTCCATCAACCCAGAACTTGTATAATTGTGGACTTAGAAATGAGACTTAGAGTTATGTGTTTGTGGGCGTGGCACTCGTTGGAGTCGACTTTTTATTCTTGTTGTTTATTGTTTCGATTTTCTTTTCTTCGCTATTGGGTGTCGTATATTCTACGTGGTTGCTCCGCCGTTTGGGCGTGGAAGTTAGCTCCCGTTAGGATACTTTTTATATTATTATGCTTGTATTGGGTGTTATTCAAAATTTACAAAGGAGGTGCTGCCGATTTGTAAAACGTCATAGATGTTTTTCAAACATACTTATTTAGACTTAAATGTTTATTTTAAACTGATTCCATCAAATGACTATTTTTAAACTTCACCTCCCATATTTTAGAAAAAAGGTTTAGATTCCGGGTTCTGGCTTACTTTGATCGCATCGACGTCTTTAGATGTCACGTGATTTATGTGCCGGTCACGTGCCACTTTCAGGTCATGACAGCGCGGATCGACAGACTCACAGCGATGGTGGGCGCGCTTGCTCGTATTCAAATGGCCGCCATCCCCGCCAAACTGCCGCCCTATTCCCCTGAACAACGATGAATGCGAGGCGGCGAAGCAGCATGTTCAGGCCTTCGACCTTGCTCGTGCCAATCTCGATGTCACAGAACACCGGCATGCCGATTTCGGCAGTTGCGATCCCCATGCGAGGAATGATTCCATAACTCGTTGGGAACCGGGAAGTTCGACACCGAGATCTCGGGAGCGACCAGATTATCGTCTCAACGCTCGCCGCGCTCTATCGCCCCCTGAAAAGACGTCGGTCGGGTCACCTGATTCCAGGCAAGACCGACCTCACCACATTCATCCATACCGCGCATATGGTGAATGTCGGGGACAACTACGAAAGATCCACCCTGAGGATCTGAGGAACGTGATAGAGCGAACCCGAAACTGCTCCACCGCGCAAGCCAAGAGCAAAGACAGCTGGCACTCTGACTCTGAAGAATTCTCGGGGTACCAACAACGAATTGAGGTCCTCAAGAAAAAGATCGAGGAAATGCGACTAACTACCCGTTCACCCGGAGGGCCGGAGAAATACTCCACCGATTCTCTCACGAGACCCTTCACGGAGCCATTACTACGTGAGCTCACCTCGTATCGAAACAAACTGCCCAAGGTGGCCCTCTGCGATGGAAAGTACGATCCGAGGGACCACCTGGACACATTTACAGTGGGCATAAGCTTCTAGGACAACCCAGACGCAGCTTAGTGCCGTGCCTTCCCCACCACCCTCATCTGGGTCGGGCAAGATTGGTTCCACGGCCATACTCCGCGTTCAATCTCAACTTTTGACGAGTTGGATACTCAGTTCTTCGGTCATTTCGTCGGCAACCGACTGTAGAAAAGGACGGTCGACTACTTGTTCAAAGACTATGTTGCCCTTTTCTACAATGCCCTTCTGGAGGTACCCGAGCACCGGGATAAGACGGTCATAACCGCCCTGAGGTCTGGTCTTAGGCAAAAAGTGTGGCTCCGCTCTTTTCCATTGGCGCAACCTAAGACCCTGGACAAGGTAAAGGTCTGGACCGAAAGGGAAATCCAACTCGAATCTGAGGTAAACGTCCACCTTTCCTAAGAATACCGAACAGACTAAAAGAAAAGGGACCTGGAAGAAAACAAGAAGAAGGCTGATTGGTTGAAACCTTATACGCCGAGGTTTCGCAAGTACACACCTCTCAATGTCTTGCAGGCCGAGCTACTAGAGGAAGCAAGGAGCGAAGGACTCTTCAAGATGCCACCGACGACACGAAAACCGGGAAAGCGACTCCGCGGCCCGTATTATGCGTATCATCATACGTAAGAGCACCCGACTGAAGATTGTGAACAGCTACATGATTACATTAAGGAGTTGATCTGCTCTGGTCACTTTGAAAAATACCTACGAGACAAATGTCAAGCAGATAGGGAGCAAGCCGACCAACTTGAAGCCGGAGAGCTAACGATCGGGCAAATCATGATCGTCACCGACTGACCCGAGTCCAAGAAACAAGGACACCCACCAAATCTGGTCATTAAATGCGGAAGAGTATAAATTATATTATCGAATCTGTATTTTCTTTAATAATAAATATTCTTACTTCCATGCAATCTGAACTGCTTCTTTTTGTTTCTATACTAAAACACCCCGCAGGGCCGGTGGGTAGCTTCCTGCCCATCAAGAAAACACCCGCCCTTCACTCAATCCATGAAGCTCGAATATGCCTATAGGAAGCCAACCAAAGCCCTCATCACGAGTCCGCCCAGCAACTTC
Source organism: Agapanthus africanus (assembly GCA_030015575.1). Taxonomy (NCBI): domain Eukaryota; kingdom Viridiplantae; phylum Streptophyta; class Magnoliopsida; order Asparagales; family Amaryllidaceae; genus Agapanthus; species Agapanthus africanus. Next base: position 206,260,778 of record CM057345.1, on the reverse strand, counting down.
CTACTCGGCCCATCCGCTGCGGGTAGCTTCCTGGCCAACAACGCTGTGGATCTAAAACCCTCATCAGGAGGCGGCCGGGTAGCTTCCTTCTCGGCCCATCCGCAGTAGATGTCTTCCTGCCCACCAACACTGTGGATCCAAAGTTCTAATCACAAGGCGGCCGGGTAGTTTCCTGCTCGGCCCATCCACAGTAGGTATCTTCCTGCCCAACAACTTTGTAGATTCAAATCCCTCATCAAGAGACCGTCGGGTAGCTTCCTGCCCAACAACACCGGGGATCCAAATCTCTCATCACGAGGCCACCGGGCAACTTCCTGCTCGGCCCATCCGCAACAGGTAGCTTCTTTCCCAACAACGCTGTGGATCCAAAGCCCTCATCACGAGGCGGCCGGGTAGTTTCTTGCCCGGTCCATCTGCACCGGGTAGCTTCCTGCCTAACAGCGCCGTGAATCTAAACCCCTCAACATGAGGCCGCTGGACATCTTCTTGCTCGGCCCATCCACCACATGTGGCTTCCTGCCCAACAGCGCCGTGGATCTAAAGCCCTCATCACGAGGCCGCCGGGCGGCTTCCTGCACGGCCCATCCACCACAGGTAGCTTCTTGCTCAACGGTGCTGTGGATTTAAATCCATCATCACATGGCCGCTGGGTAGCTTCCTGCTCGGCCCATCCGCAGCGGGTAGCTTCCTGCGCAACAACACTGTGGATTTAAAGCACTCATCATGAAGCGGCCAGGTAGCTTCATGCTCGGCCCATCCACAGCAGGTAACTTCCTACCCAACAGTGCTGTGGATCCAAATTCTTCATCACGAAGCAACCGGGTAGCTTCCTGCTCGGCCCATCCACCATGGGTTGCTTCCTGCCCAACAGTATTGTTGTGTAGGGTTCCTTAGCACTCTCACTAGGTTTTATAAGGCATCGGGTATGCAATTTTTAAAAAAAAATAGAGAGCAAAGCAACCCAATCAATGGATATAACTAGAGAATTAGGGTTCAACTAAGCAAGTAAACAACTTTACTCTAAGTGAACAAGGAATACAACCTTTGTAGACCGGTCCTTCACTTGTAAAGCTCTGTGTAGTAGTTCCTTTGCTCCTAGTAGTGATCTCCCGGACTCTCTTTAGGCTCCACTAGGCGAAAAGAACAAGCTTGCTCAAGGATTTTCGAGGCCGAAGATGATCTACGTCGAAGAATCTCTAACTCAAGCTACCTCTTCACTAATTGAGAATTAGTGAAGTAACCAACCTATACTAAATGGCTAGTTTGGTATAGATTGATGAAGTAGGAATTTTGCTCACTATAGAATAATTTTTCTCTCTTTTCTTTTTCTTCTCACTCAAGAGCTAGAGAGTAAAAATGAAGGAGATGAAGAAAAGATCTTAAGTGATCAAGTGTTGAAGCATGGGTGAGAAAATATCTCATATAAACTCATGTAGAGACTAAACCATGGCTAAAGATAATGGTTAGGTTAATAAATATCTAGAGTAAGACAAAATTAGTGGACTTAAGTCAAAACTTCTCCATACTTCCACAAGCATCTTAGCCATACTAATTTCCACCTAATTTTGATTTTTCCCTTAATATTTAAACACCCAAATTATCTTAAGTTAGATATGAGTCTCATACATCCAAGTCCAATGTATCATCTAGCATGACACATAATAAATACATTAATATATATCACATATATATTTGTATGTATTTTGAGAAAAACATTTTCTTAAGTGAGCTAATATTAGTTAATGTATATTAATATATCAAATATATATAATTATATATTAAATTATTAAATCAATTTTTGATTTAATAACCCATCTGTATCGCATACAACCGACTAATATCATTTATATGCATATCACATATACATATAACATATCATTGAATCAACACTTGATTTAACAATCCGGTTATATCATATATAACCTATATCGCGAGATTGGAATACGGTATCACATACACGTATTAATCTCAGTCCCGCACATATCACATATATGCCCTACTTCGTTTCGCATGAGCTAGGAAAACTCTGTGTAGGACTCTAAAGACTCGTCAATACGCCGGCAGTAGGTGATGATCATATCAGTCACCCACAAGCCGTCAGCGGTACTAGCTGGACGTAACGGCTACCCGGGTATTGAGCGATCAGAAGATCAACAAGCAAGCTTGTCCATACTCCAGTGAATCTGATACGTAACACTACCGTACAGTCCGGTCTCTTCGTCTGATATGTCGCATATCTAGTATGGGGGTGGTAAACGTCAGACCCCAAAAACTTGATAAGTCATACCGATGTGAGGCTCATAATGGGTCGAGAAACTACTGATAACACTTACCAGTAAATCTCAGTATCATCCCTAGCTAGGGACTTTCTGTTATAGCCAATCGAGCATAGCGCAACATCAACCTCTAATACAGGGAGAGACGAAACCCCTCCTATCACTAATTGCCTCCATGTGACTCGGGATTATACCCAAAAACTACCGTTTTGCACGCTCTCTTGAATGTGGTTAGGTGGAAATCAAAGCACAGTAGGAATCACACAAGACGCTATGACGATCTTGGGTCTACAGACTAACCTGTACCACTGTCACCAGAGAACTGCTATCTGACGTTAGGTATAATACCATCAAGGAGTTCTCGGTGAGTCCTATTCAGTGTACCCAGTCTCCACTGAGAACCCGTATACCATCTTTGATGTCAAACACCAATGGATATGGGATCATCCATCGCCCATCAAATGGGTCAAGAAGCATATACGCTAGTCTACTCTGGAATATCAATGCCCCATCTCGATACACCCTCGACTAGAAACAATTAAAGGATGGACTTATGGACTACCATGGACCCACTAGTATGATCTCCATCAGAGTCCTGGTAGTCAAGTCCAAATCCTAAGGGCTTTATCAACAAGTAACAGATAGACAGTACAAGTATACATGTTAAGATAAAGAGTAACCAGATAGCATACTATCATGTCGAGCAAGAAAGTCCACCCTATATATGTCCAAGCATCCACTATAATATACAATCATGTACAATAATGGCCTCTAGGGCATACATACAACTAACAATCTCCTTCTTGCACAAAGGCCAGTTATTGTAGTATCTCATACCAAACATCCCTTAAAGTCTCTCTAGGTAAAGGCCTTCGTGAGTGGATCCGCCGTGTTATTCTTCCTGTCAACTCTCCTGACCTCGATCTCCCGGAGATCCACCATCTACCTGATCAGGTGATACTGCCTAAGAATATGTCTGGATCACTGATAGGACCGGGGTTTCTAGGCCAAAGCCACAACTCCATTGTCACCGCAATGGTAGGAACCAAGTTCATCTCATGAACATCTATACCTAGACAACCTCTTTGGTAGCATCGTTGGCAGCGATGTATTCACCCTTTATCATTGGGTCTGCCACGGTATCTAGCTTGAAACTCTTCCAATATACCATCCCACCACTAAGGGTAAAGACAAAAACCGAGACTGTCTTACGGTCGACCTTATCACTCTGGAAGGTTGAATCAATAAAGGACTCCACATGGAGTTCACCGTTACCATACACTAAGAACGTTTCTTTAGTCCTTCTCAAGTACTTAAGAATGTTCTTCACTGCTGTCTAGTGTTTCTCCCCAGGATGTAAGAGGCATCACCAAAATCCTTTATGGAGAAACATAGTGATAAGTAGAGCTTGACCGATTGTAGCATAGGAACACCATTTCCTATCAAGAGTATGTCATCCATGTACAATACGAGGAAGACAACCTTACTCTCTACAACCTTCTTGTATATATAAGGTTCATCTACCATTTTGATGAAGTCAAACTTTTTGACTGCCACATCCAAACAGATGTTTCAACTCCGCGATGCCTGCTTTAATCCATATTTTTAATTAAGCAACTTGCACACCTTTCAGCTGCTCCCACTGTCTACGAAGCCCTTTGGCAGTGTCATGTACACGCTCTCTTCTAAATCATCATTTAGAAAAGTGGTCTTGACGTCAATCTGCCAGATTTCGTAGTCATGGTATGCAGCAATGGCAAGTACGATCCAGATGGACTTAAGCATGGCCATTGGAGAAAAGGTTTCATCAAAATCCACACCTGGTTATTGAAGACAACCTTTTGCAATAAGTCTGGCTTTGAAAGTCTCAACTTTTTCATCTACACCAAGAATCTTCTCAAGATCCACTTGCTCCTGATGGGTTTTACCCCTTCAGTTGCAACTACCAAAGTCCATACTTTGTTGGTGTATATGGATTCCATCTCAGATCATATAGCATCTAGCCATTTCACAGAGTCTCCACTTGTGATGGCATACTTGAAACTAGTTGGGTCATCATCTTCCATGATGCAATCCTCGCTCCCACTGTCATTAAGAAAACCGTAGTATCTCTCAGGTGGATGAGGAACCCTACTAGATCTGCGGAGAGGCTGAGGTTCGTCGGGAACTATTGAATCCTCCAGTTCTACCAAATCATCAGCCGTTAATTTGTCTAGCTGGAACTTCTTCCAGTTCTACCTCATGGCCACTAATTTCTTCTATAAGAAATTCCTTTTCTAAAAAGATGGCATGCTGAGAAACAAAACACATTTTTCTCCTCAGTGTGGTAGAAGATGTACCCTCGCGAATGTTCGGGATATCCAACAAACTTATACAGCACTGACCTTGCCTCGAGCTTGTCCGAATTTTTCTTTTCAATATAGGCCGGACAACCCCATATCTTAACTCGTTTAAGAGATGGTCTCTTCCCATTACATATCCCATATGGAGTGGTAGGCACTGATTTGGATGGAACTCTATTCAATAGGTATGCACCTTCTCAAGCGCATAACCCCAAAAGGAAACAGGTAACTCAGCGTTACTCATCATAGAGTACACCATATCTAATAGGGTGCGATTCCTCCGCTCCGATACACCGTTGTGCTGTGGTGTATACGGAGGAGTAAGCTGAGAGAGAATCTCATTCTCTTTTAAATAATCCAGGAACTCCGTGCTTAAGTATTCTTCTCCCCGATCAGATTGAAGGATTTTAATACTTTTACCCGTTTGGTTCTCCACTTCGTACTTATATTCCTTGAATATCTCAAAAAGCTTCAGACTTGTATTTCAACAGGAACACATGTCCGAATCTTGAGAGATCGTCGATGAATGTAATGAGGTAAGAAGAACCAACCCTGGCATGTGTAGACATAGGGCCGCATACATCACTATGTATCATTCCCAAGAGTTCAGTAGGTCTTTCTCCATGTCCAGTAAACGGAGTTTTGGTCATTTTACCTTTGAGACATGACTGGCAAGTTTCATATGATATAAATTCAAACTGATTCAAATATCCATCTTTATGCAACTTAGCAAGTCGTGTCGCATTGATATGACCTAATCTACAATGCCACAAGAAGGATTCGTTCATTTCTGAACTTTTTCTCTTGTGTGTGTTCTGTACGTTGAGAACTGTAGTTTGATTTAGAACGTATATGCCATTATATAACGTGCCTGATCCAATCAACTTTTGATTCAGGAAAATGTTCATAAAATTATCCAGTAATACAAGATTATATCCTTCTTTACATAATAAAGAAAATGATATAATATTGCATATCAGGTTCGGTATGTAATAACATTCGTTTAGAATCAATGTATTACCGGTTGGTAATACAAGGTGATATTCACCAACTGCTTTGGCTGTGCAACATTTGCACCATTCCCTACTCTAAAGAATGATCACCTTTACCCAGTTGTTTGCCTTTCTTTAGCCCATGTAACATATTACATATGTGGGGTCCCGATCCGGTATTTAATACCCAGGACGTAGAGTGTACTGAGCAACAATTCTCGGTAACAAACACACCCGAAGAAGATACATCAACATGCACATTCCTCGTTTGGGTCGCGTGGGAATCCGGATATTCCCATATTTCTTGCTCAGACTTATAACAATTATAAGATAGAGAGGAACCAACGTTCCCCAGCTCAGCACAACAAACGGGTTCGGTTAATACATCCAAATTATTATCTTGATTGAGACGTGATATGGTCGCTACCTGGAGAGAGAGAGAGAAGAAAACATTTTTTGTAGGCTTTTGCAAGATTAGATTGGTTATTATTTTATCTAATCGGGATGGCTCCCACTATTTTTATCAAATTTTCCTTCAAACCCTAAAAGGTAAGACTAGCCGGGATTGATTACACCCTACAAGTTCACCAATCTTTCGGCCAGGCTAGTGTCAGTACTTTGAGTGAGGTTCCCCGTGCTTTCGCATGGACCTAATTAAAATAAACCTCGTTTTCCCAGAGGCATAATTGTTGGATATATGTATGCCCTACAGGCCATTATCTGATAGTGGATGTATCGGTATGTGTGTATATATATCCAAAGGACATTCTTGCTTGACATGATAGTATGCTATCTGGTTGTACTTTATCTTGACATGTTCATTTAATCATGCATCTTACTCATTTGGTGTTGGCTATAGTGCCCTCAAGGCAATTATCATAGTTGCGGACTTATAATTATGGTGATTGAATGAGGACCTATACCGATAAAACAGTGTTACTCAAGATGATAGTATGCTATCTGGTTTGTCTTTATCATCATGTACGTGTTGATAGAGCCCATAGGATTCTTGCTTGACTGCCAGCATTATGATGGAGATCATATATGTGGGAGCTGGGGTCTATAAGCACATCCTTAAATGTCCCTAGTCGTAGGAGTATCAAGATCGGGCATCGATACTCCAGTGTAGACTAGTGTATACTGATCGAGACCCTGACGAGGGGCGGTGGCCAGGTCTCACAAGCCATTGGTGTTAGTTTGTTCATCTAAGATAGTATGCAGGTGCTCATTAGGTTATGAGTACACTGGACGGACTCGCCGGGAACCTGCTAGTTGGTATTATACCTATTGTCAGATAGCAGTTCCCAAGTGACATGTGTGCAGGTTAGTTTGCCGACCTGAGATCATCATTTGTCTCGTGTAAGTTCCCACTGTGCTTTGATTACTACCCAACCACGCCTCAAAGGAGTCGTGCAAACAGGTTTTAGTTTGGTACAGTCCCGAGCCACTTGGAGGCAGTGATCGGATTGTCGGGGATTCTTCTCTCTCGGTATTGGGGGTTGATGTCGCATTGTGTATAGGTGGCCATTACCACAAATCCATTGCCATGGTAGACGAGGATTACCGATCCAGGATCGATAGTTTCTAAGGAGGTGATGGGTTACATGCCGACACTAAATATTGCGTTATTAGGGGTCTGACTTTATCCACCCCCTAAACTCGATATGCGATATTCTTAGCCGAACAGACCGGACTATACGGACATTGTCACTGTCAGGCTCAGTAGGGGTTCTGCATGAGTTTGCTCGTCGGCCTCCCTTTCGCTCAATACTTGGGTAGCCGTTACGTACAGCTAGTGCCGCTGACATGCTTGTGGTTAAACCCACTGCCAGCGTATTGATGAGTTTTTAGAGTCCCACACAGAGGGTTTTCACGGTTCAGGCGATATGGTGTACATGGCGTATGTGGATACTTACAGGTGTCTGATTAAATATGTGCATGCTGCGCAGACTTTAATCGGACGGTTGATACTACTGTCGGATTAGGATTAAGCCGGATTATTAAATCGGGTTTTGATTTAATAATTTATATATGTATTTGTATATACGTATTCTAGTATTATTGTTCACTATTCGTTTTCTCTCTCGGCTATTCGTAATTTGGTATGAATACACGTATATGTATTTCGATACATATACCGGGAAGTATTCCGTATTTTATACGGAATAGCTTCTAGAAGAATTGTCACCTCATTATTGATTTTCCTTTTTAGTAAATTCATTCATTTTTTATAACGAGGTGGAGGGTGTGAGGTGGCATGAACATGGACATAGCTTGGAACAAAGTATGGTTCATTTGTTTATTGGTTTTTGACTTTGGTTATTTTTTCTTTTCTTGGAAATGAGAGAGGGAGAGGAGCCGGCCACTTTGAAGAATGGATGGGGTTCATTTTCATTTTGGGGTTGGATGATTAATTTACATACAAGCTCACTCTCACACTCTCTCATTCACACAAAACCCTTAACCATTTTTGTTCATGCCAAAGTTCATTCTCCTCACTTCATTCATCTTCTATGGTTGCCCATTTGAGCTTTGGGTGATGAAAGAAAATATAGTGACACACAACTACACCTCCACTCTCCATAGCTAGCGACTTTGGAGCGTCGGTTACCTCGTTTGTCGAGGTTGAAGCTTGCGTCATTTCCCTCGGGTGGATCATCGGAGATGGAGGAAGACCGGCAACCAAACATCATCAAAGGATCGCTAGGACCTTGGAATGAAGACCGAAGGACTTGGATCATCTCGGTATAACAATTCTAACATCTTCTTAGTTTGCTAGTTTTGGGTTTAAGGTCGATCCGGGATTCGGGTAGCGGTAGCGCCAGTTTCAGAAATTTTTGTTCTGCATTTTGGCCGCGTTTCGACGGCCGGGGCGCTGCCGGGACCCTACATGGTATCAGAGCCACCCTTTAAACCCTACTAGCTTGATAGATCGATCGACGGAATTTGCGAAATCACGATTCCATTTTTCCACAGTTTATGTCGATTTTTAAATGTGGTCAAAAAATTATTTGAAGCATCTTAAAAATTCGTGCAGGAAATTCTAAGGATACTGTAAAAATTTGGGCTCCTGATGACACTAAAGTGTCGCGGATCCGCCGCACTAACCCGCTTTTGGCGGCGGTTCCGCGTCCATTTATTGGCGACGGGCTTTCAAATTTTTTCTGTAGCCCCCTGATGTGAAATTTTGATTTTTTTGATGTTCTGTTTTGGCCCAGGTTTCAGTGAAGTATTCTTTTGCTATTGGGGCCAATTTGGAACTTAGTCGATGGATATTTTAAGCTTGCTTTTGACAGTACTTACATTACTATCTGCGACCGTGAATGTCATTTGATCGGTAAACCCATCTAACTGCTATATGTTCTTTTAAACGGGTTTGCGAACATGACATTCACGTTGATATTCTGTGTTGTGCTGTGATGTTGGTTGGATCGTCATGGTGGATAGTGTAAGTGCACGGCGGCACCCCGGCCGTCAACCCGAGGCCAAAATGCGGAAACAATAATTTACATTAACTTTTGAACCGGCACCAACGCGCACTAAAATCCCGGATCGGGCCATTAATCTAATCCTAGCTAACTAGAGAAGGGGTAGAGAGATATACCGAGCGATCCGTGTCCTTCGGTTTTCTCGACGTCGTCCCGATCTCCCCGCGGAATCTCCGGTCTTGAACTCCTCGTTGGAAGGGCACCACCTCGTCGGGTTCTTTTACGGGCTCCCACCTCTGGACCGAGGTAACTCGGGCACGAAGTTGGCGAGCCGACGTGCCGAAGAATTGCTGTTGAATAGTATGGAACTCTATGTCTCATTGGGGTAACACGAAGTTGCCTTTTGGTGGAGGAATGAGATATATACATTTGGAGATGAAGCTATGGGATTTTTGTGAAGCCAAAAGAACAATTTTTTAAAAATTGGGACAGCCCCTCCTCTTTCTTGGCTGGCCAATGATCAAGGAGAGAATAAGAGGAGAGTGTGAGGCCAAATGAAAAATGAGTGAGCCAAAATCAAGAGAGAGAAAGGGTTATCATTATGAAAAGAAATGATCACAAACAAATCCAACACTCCATCAACCATCATCACTCCCAAAGTCAAACAATCATAAAGTGAAAAAGTCAGATGATGGTGAAACCATCATGAAGCAACAATATGCAAAGACCACCCTCCACAAAACTAATTTGCACAATTGCAAATAAGCCCTCCTCCACCAATTTTCAGCCAAGGAAAGAAACAAAGGAAATTGGCCGAAACGGAAAGCAAACTGGCAACTTCATAAAACTTATCCCATAATAAATTACAGAAAACCCCGCTACTGTATATAAATACCAGCATTTGTATTCCGACCGAATACAAATGCAATGAGACAAAATCAACACTGTACAATACTAGGATCCGGCTTAAACCAAAGCCCGCTAGTATTATCCGTCCGATCATGATCCGTGCAATACCGCACGTATCTGATCGAACCCTGCCATATCTCGATACGACCTCTACAGCGTTTCGCCAGAAACTTGAGAAAGCGGTCTTTGGGGGACTCTAAAGACTCGTCAATACTTTGGCTGTGGATTTAACCACTAGCACGTTAGAGGTATTAGCCATACGTAACGGGCTACCAGGTATTGACCAATAGGGACATCGATGAGCGAACTCATCCTGACACCCTACTGAGCCTGCCAGTGACAATATTCATACAGTCCGGTCCGTTCGTCTATGAGCATCGCATGGCGGGCCTAAGGGATTGGTAAAAGTCAGACCCCCAAAAACGGTACAAGTCGTGTCGGAGTGTAGCCCAGAACACCCTGAGATACTACTGGAATACCTACCAGTAAATCTCCTGTCTTGGCCAAGGACTTCGTGTAATGGCTCTCCTAGACACAGCGCGACCTCACCCCCAATACCGGGAGAGACGAACCCCTGCAGATCCGCTCACTACCTCCATGTGGCTCGGGACTGTACCCAACTAAAACCTGTTTGCTCGTCTCCTTTGAGCGTGGTAGGGTAGTAATCAAAGTACAGTGGGAACTCACACAAGGCAAATGACGATCTCAGGTCGATGAACAAACCTGTACATATGTCACCAGGGAACTGCTATCTGACGTTAGGTATAAGACCAACTAGCATGTTCCCGGCGAGTCCTGTCCGGTGTACTCATAACCCAATGAGCACCTGTATACATCTTAGGTGAACCAACTGACGCCAATGGCTTATGAGACAGGCCACCGCCCCTCGTCGGGGTCTTGACTGTATACACTAGTCTACTCTGGAGTATCGATGCCCTGTCTCGAAACTCCCACGACTAGGGACCTTTTAAGGATGTGCTTATAGACTACCAGCTCCCACGTATATGATCGCCCTCATACTGCTGGCAGTCAAGCAAGAATCCTAGGGGCTTTATCAACGCGCAATGGTGACCTGTAAGGTCACCTAAAGCAATACACGATGATAAAGATAAACCAGATAGCATACTATCATCTTGAGTAAGATTGTCCTACTGGGACAGGTCCTCCCTCAATCATTGCAATCACGTGCCTGTGATCCAATAATTGACTTTGAGGGCACTATCTCCAACAATCTCCCACTTGCACTCAAGGCTAATTATTATGATGTCGCATACTCACAGCCCGTATGATACCGAACACCCAACTCCTCTACTAATCAGTCTCACAAAACCCGTTTGCGAAACTATTACGTTCGAGGAATAGCCTCAGTGAGTGTATCCGCCTTGATGTTTCTTTCTATGTCTCTCTACATTTCAAGTTCGCGGAGAAAGCCATCTCCCAAAATGATAAATACCTGTCTTAAAATATGTCTGGATATCTGATGGGACCTAGCTCACAAATGAACTCCAAATCCAAACTTCTTAGACTATATCGTCAACTGAACTTAATCAGTATCCTGTGTCATGCCTCCCTCAGTATCCCCTTGGACCACCTGTCCAAAATACTGCCCCTCGTCAGAAGGAAAACTATAACTCTGACAACCTCTCTGTCATCCATGTCACCTTGGAAGCCTGGAGTGATAACTGTCACCTAAAAGAGACCGTTGTTATCATATCCCTAGAACATCCACTTATGTTCTAAAACTACTTCCTAATGTTTCTCCAGGATTGGATTAATATCAACTTATTGCATCTACTGCAAAAACAACATCTGGTGTGGTACTTTACATCTCATGATTGACTCAATTACCTAAGCAAGTGATCTGCCAATCATGCACATCCCTCTTCCCTTTAGTCTGTAAGACACCTTTAGAGAGGGTGACTCCATCAGCTGCAGGTATACTACCGTGCCTGGAGTCGTCCATTCTAAAAACACCTTCAGAATGCTGTCTAAGTACCCTGATTGGGAAAATAGCCAAATCTAGATCTAAAACCATAGATCCAGTAACCAGAATGTCTTGATATTATATCCAAATCCTATGTGGTGAAACCACTGTGTGACAACCAAAGTATAACCAATCGTAGTATAGGAACATCGCTTCCTACTTTGTGTATGTCATCCAAATACCAAGACATCACACCCTACTACCTTCTTAACAGATCCATCCTCTATTCTGATGAAGTCAAACCTATGACTGTCACATCAGAAATAGATGATCTATCTCCGCTATATCTGCTTTAGTCTATAAATAGACATAAGCCACCTGTCCACCAATGCTTCCGCTGCTCCCACTGTCTATGACAACCCTCTGGCAGAGTCATATACACGTACACTTCTAAAGCTAGTTTAGAACGACACTATACTCATCCTCCTGCCGGGTCTCGCAGCCTAGAACAACAGCAATGGCAAGTCTGGGTAAACAAGAACCTCCTTGTCACTGTCCTTGAGGCTACCGGAGTACCCCTCGGGTGCCTGAGGTTACCCACCGTATCTGCGGAGTGGCCAATAGAATGTCAAGCCAGATTGAATCTTTAGGTTCCTTTCAAACTTTCAGTAATCGTTTGCGGTTCTGGAATCACTTCCAGTTCTACCATACTCCCACTACTGTTTTCTAAAAAAATCCATTTTTATTAAAACTGTGGCGAGTCAAGAACAATATCACTATTGATCTTCCAGATGGTAGAAAGTCAACCCTCGTAATAGCCTGGGTCAACCCATAAACAGCCATTACAGAAATGTGCCTTGAGTTATCCAGATTCTGGTTTTAAGCATAAGCCAGACAACTCCCCGTACCTTAACATCATTAAGATATTAACTGTTCTATATCCAATACGGAACCATAGGCACTGATTTAATTGAAGCAGATTCAAATCATGCAGCTGTCTCCAGTGCATGTTAACTAAATGGAAAGAGGCCGATCAGCGTTACTCAACTTAGGAATGCATCCAGATATGAATAACCTGAAAGAGAAGCAAGTTCTCTTAATCATTACTATCAACTGAATACCATTCACAAGTATCTACATCTTCGGTCAACTTGAAGAATCCTAATACTTGCAACACCTGGTTCTCTACTTTACTCTTATACCTATAACTTCTCAAAACTTGGACCCTGTGTTTCTACGAAACACATGTCTAAGAACTAGAGAAGGCATATGTAAACCGAATATAGTACGAGGACCAACCCCTCTGTCCTAATAGACACAGGATAATATACAATACTATGTATAATGTCCCATGAGTTTAGTGACTCATTCACTGTGTGTCGTAGGTTGAAAACTGTACTTATGGTTAAGAAGAATTACACCGCTGTTTAATGCTCCTTACCTAACCATCCACTGATATAGGTAAATGTCATGGACATAATTTCAAAAAGGTATATCTCACTCTATAAAAATAGACGTACAGATATATCAATTTGAAATTGGCGCATAACAGCGGATATTCAAAACCAAATATTTGCCGTCCGGCAAACAACCCAGGCGATTTCCTCAAATATCACCAATTGCAACGAATTCCGATATAATGAGGATGATCACCTAATTCCCAATAACTTACTCCCACTCATTATCTGTAAAACCATACAGATGTGTGAATCATACCTGGTAAATACATACCCTGGAGCAAGTGTTTAATTGGGAAATCAGTTTTCTTTTAACAGTACACAGTGAAACTGAAACATTGAAATGTTTCGTAGGGGTACGTTGGTATTCCTAGTAATGCCTCTTCCATTATACAGATTCACAACTGTAACCGTATAATTCTTTGCCATCTCTCCAAATCCTTTTATATGTATTTATTCATTATCATCTGTACACCATTTTAGGCCAAATGGTTTTCTTCATTCCCTACCGTTCGGCACCAGCCTATGGTTTGGAAGAAGACTATCCAATAAGCATAATGGGTGTACTGTCCTAATCCTAGGAGCACTCGCAACGCGAGAGAAGGTGAAGATAAAAGACATCAGAATAAACCTTATTCATATTTCTCCTGAACCAGAATCCATCCCCGAACTGGAAGAAGTTCCTTTCGAGTTCGTATATAACTATACGATGGAGTATCCAATAAACTGTGGATCTTTGTAGTGATATGGAGTGTCCTGGAGAAATACAAAGGTGATTTAGGATTGGCGAAGAAATACTTGGTTTGGTCGTGAATAGAAGTCGTAATTTACTTTGCCCTCTTACTAATCCATTTATTTGTCTTTACATAATACCTTCTGTACACCATCGTTAGGCTAATTGGTTTTCTTCATTCCCCACCGTTCGGCAACAGCCTAAGGTTTGGAAGAAGACTATCCAATTTGCGTAATAGGTGTACTATATCCTAAACCAAGGAGTACTCGCAACCTGAGAGAAGGTAAAAGGAAAAGATAACTGAATAGTCTTATCTGTTTTCTCCAGAACCGGAAACCATCCTCGAATAAATTCCTTCGAGTTCGTATATAACTATACGATGGTTTTGTCCAATGGAAGTGGACGTTCGTACTAATACGGGGTGTCCTAGAGAAAAGGGTAAAAGTAGGAGTGGCAAGGTGGTATGCAACTCTGACAATCCAAAAGCCAGTGTTTAAGAAGGTTCGGTCAACTTGGTCACTGAGTCATAGTCTAGGGTCGGGTTATGGTCGCTGCCAAAGAGAGAGAGAAAAGAAACACTCAGCGTGCACTCTAACCTAGATCAGAATGGTTACCAATTTATCTAATCTGGAAACCTCCCACTTTACCGTCAAATTCTCCTCCAAACCTGAAAGAAGAATTAGTCGGGATCACCCGAGGAGTAAACCAACTCATCAGTGGGAATCAGGATCCAACTATCATCGCATGATAACGTGACGGAATCCGCTCACGTTATCACATTCCAGAAGGTATGCGCATATCTGGCAAGTTTCAGTTTCGTTAGAAACTCCCGATGTGATTCTTGCCCCCATGCTCTTATGACCTTGACGAAGGCCAACAAATCATAGGTCACATGTAAAGTTCTACCCGTCATTCTCCAGGTTGATTTGAACCCACCCGTACCTACCCTTGACTTTAGCCAACAAGGCAGTACGACTGTCCCAAACCAACGCATCTATCTACGCTGCAGAAAGGCAACAAGCAGCTACCATACACTATGCCTTAACGAAGGCCAACAAACATAGCATGAATACTACGTGCTACCCGTCTGAAACGACGGAGGGCTACGAATGGTTTCTGGCGACAAACCTTTAACATAATGAACTTGATATCGTTGAAGGAACCGGATAGCTTTTATAAAAATATAGTAACGTAAACTTTTGCTAAAGAGGTCACTCCCGGTGAAGGGATCTCGGCTCTTTCCCCGTAGAATGAGGTGCAGGTTATTCCAACTGAATACCACGATGCAAAGCAAAAGTAATCGGCTATAGTGAAGTTATTACCCTGACACAAACTTCTGTCCAAGGGGTCACTCCCGGTGAAGGGATCTCGGCCCTTGCCTTGTCGACTGAGGTGCTAGATATTCATAACCGAATACCACTGTGCAAAACAAAAGAGAACGTCCTTGCAATAACAGCGTTTTGAAAAATGTTCCAACAACATCAGAATAGGTTTGTTTATCTTGCATTGATCCGAATCAATGCAGTCCCATCAATTGATCACACCAATAAAGAACAAAAATAAAGATGTACGTATATTCCATTCGCATTCGCCACTGGGTCCCGTCATCACCCGTTAGGTTACTTAACTAACGACAGAGCGGGGACTGGACTAGCGTGGATGCAAAACATATACAACATCTACTAGTATATATATCAATGTATAATATTCGCTCAAGGCGTGATAAAATGCAACATCACATAAATGTAATAAGCATCACAGAACAATACAGATATCTGGGATCCCCGGTTTTCATAGAGCCGCTACCGAAATCCGACATTCCCCTGGTCGTGTGGATAGCCTGTGCAATGAAATTCTAGACCCCTATGGGCGCGGCAAGTTACCCACCAAACCTGAAGCGAGGCAGCCCCCTTCAGCAACGTGAATGGACTACCCAGCACTTCACGGAATCCGGTAACTTGGGCACCCCTCCTGGGTCAACCTGTACCCCCTACGAGTGCGGCAAATAGCCCGCCAATTCTAGAGTGAGGCCCCCTTCGTCTCAACGCCATGAGATGCAGGCCCGTTGCCCTCTAGAACCCGGCTATCCATGCACCCCACCTTAGGGTAATCCTAGTACAGAAAGTAAAATATACATACAACAGGTACATCGACCTCACCCCGGTCGTGCCCCAAAAGAATAATATACAAAGAGGCAATGACGGCAGTCTACATGTCGGACGCTCGCCCCGCAATATCAAATGTACATATAAAACGAAACTGTACTAACATTACATCCAGACTATCCCTCACGACCCATCCGCAACATCACAGTACAACACAGTACATCAACGTAGATGTCACGTTCGCAAATCCGTCTAAATGGGGTATAGCAGTTAGACAGGATTTACCGATCAAGTGACATTCACGGTCGAAGATATAATGTAAATACTGTGAACTAACATGTTTAAAATTTTCGATCGATCAAATTTTCCCGAGTGGGCCCCAAGCACAACTGTAGCACTCAAAATAATTATGTGCTCAAACAAAGTATACCAAAAAACACATTTTCAACTCAGGAATCACTGCAAGAAATTTGGTGCAGTGACTTCACTGTTCGGCGGCGGAACCGCGGCCAAAAAAGGGTTACGGACGCAGTTCCGCGGCTACACAGTGAGTTCGGGCAACCAAATTTCAACAGTATTCACACAAAACCCTGCATAAGTTTCTGAAATGTACTGAAAAATTTTCTGAGCTAAAAAAAATTCGACAGAAACTGATGCAATAGAAATTGTGGTTTTCGGAAATTTGTTTGATCAAACTTGTAAACACGTTAGAGCAAGCTAGACTAGGTTAATGTCGTGGCTCTGATACCAGTGTAAGTGCACGGCGGCGCCCAGGCCGTCTACCCGAGGCCAAAATGAGGAAACGATAATTTACTTTAACTTTTGAACCGGCACCACCGCGTACTAAAATCCCGGATCAGGCCATTAATCTAATCCTAGCTAACTAGAGAAGGGGTAGAGAGATATACCGAGCGATCCGTGTTTTTCGGTCTTCTTATCGTCGTCCCGATCTCCCCGCGGAATCTCCGGTCTTCAACTCCTCGTTGGAAGGGCACCACGTCGACGGGTTCTTTTTCGGGCTCCCACCTCTGGACCGAGGCAACTCGGGCACGAAGTTGGCGAGCCGATATGCCCAAGAATTGCTGTAGAATAGTATGAAACTCTATGTCTCATTAGGGTAACACGAAGTTGCCTTTTGGTGGAGGAATGAGATATATACATTTGGAGATGAAGCTATGGGATTTTTGTGAAGCTAAAAGAACAATTTTTTTTCTTCCCAAAAAATTGGGACAGCCCCTCCTCTTGCTTGGCCGGCCAATGATCAAGGAGAGAATGAGAGGAGAGTGTGAGGCCAAATGAAAAATGAGTGAGCCAAAAATCAAGAGAGAGAAAGGGTTATCATTATGAAAACAAATGATCACAAACAAATCCAACACTCCATCAACCATCATCACTCCAAAAGTCAAACAATCATGAAGTGAAGAAGTCAAATGATGGTGCAACCATCATGAAGCAACAATATGCAAAGACCACCCTCCACAAAACTAATTTGCACAATTGCAAATAAGCCCTCCTCCACCAATTTTCAGCCAAGGAAAGAAACAAAGGAAATTAGCCGAAACGGAAAGCAAACTGGAAACTTCATAAAACTGATCCCTTAATAAATTACAGGAAACCCCGCTACAGTATATACATACCCGCATTTGTATTGCAACCGAATACAAATGTAATGAGACAAAATCTACACTGTACAATACTAGGATCCGGCTTAAACCAAAGCCCTCTAGTATTCTCCGTCCGATCATGATCCGTGCAATACCGCACGTATCTGATCGAATCCTGCCATATCTCCATACGACCTCTACAACGTTTCGCCCGAAACTTGAGAAAACGGTCTGTGGGGGACTCTAAGGACTCGTCAATACTTTGGCTGTGGATTTAACCACTACCACATCAGAGGTATTAGCCATACGTAACGGGCTACCAGGTATTGACCAAAAGGGACGTCGATGAGCGAACTCATCCTGACACCCTACTAAGCCTGTCAGTGACAATATCCGTACAGTCCTGTTCGTTCGTCTATGAGCATCACATGGCGGGCCTAGGGGGTTGGTAAAAGTCAGACCCCTAAAAGCGGTACAAGTCGTGTCAGAGTGTAGCACAGAACACCCTGAGATACTACTGGAATACCTACCAGTAAATCTCCTTCCTTGACCAAGGACATCGTGTAATGGCTCTCCTAGACACAACGCGACCTCACGCCCAATACCGGGAGAGACGAACCCCTGCAGATCCGCTCACTGCCTCCATGTGGCTCGGGACTGTACCCAACTAAAACCTGTTTGCACGTCTCCATTGAGCGTGGTAGGGTAGTAATCAAAGTACAGTGGGAACTCACACAAGACAAATGAAGATCTAAGGTCGATGAACTAACCTGTCACATGTCACCAGGGAACTGCTATCTGACGTCAGGTATAAGACCAACTAGCATGTTCCCGGCGAGTCCTGTCCGATGTACTCATAACCCAATGAGCAAATGTATACATCTTAGGTGAACCAACTGACACCAATAGCTTGTGAGACCGGCCACCGCCCCTCGTCGGGGTCTCGACTGTATACACTAGTCTACTCTGGAGTATCGATGCCCTGTCTCGAAACTCCCACGACTAGAGACCTTTTAAGGATGTGCTTATAGACTACCAGCTCGCACGAATATGATCGCCCTCATACTGCTGGCAGTCAAGCAAGAATCCTAGGGGCTCTATCAACGCGCAATGGTAACCTGTAAGGTCACCTAAAGAAGTACACGATGATAAAGATAAACCAGATAGCATACTATCATCTTGAGTAAGACTATTTTACTGGGACAGGTCCTCCCTCAATCATTGCAATCACGTGCCTGTGATCTAATAATTGACTTTGAAGGCACTATCTCCAACAGATAGCTGTGGTGCAATGTATAGTACAATTTTATTTCACTTGTACATTTGATATTGCGGGGCGAGCGTCCAACATGTGGACTGCCGTCACTGCCAGTTTGTATATTATTCTTTTGGGGCACAACCGGGCTGAGGTCGATGTCACCCTTGTATATTATTTTATTTTCTGTACTAGGATTACCCCACGGTGGAGTGCACGAATAGCCGGGTTCTAGAGGGCAACTGGTCCGCATCTCAAAGAATTCAGATGGAGGGGACCTTACTCTATGATTGGCGGGCTATTCGCCGCACTCGTAGGGGGTATATGTTGACCCAGGAGGGGTGCTCAAGTTTCCGGATTCCGTGAAGTACTGGGTGGTCCATTCACGTTGCTGAAGGGGGCTGCCTCATTTCTGGTTTTGGCTGGTAACTTGCCGCGCTCGTAGGGGTCTAGGTTTTCATTGCATAGGCTATCCACACGACAGAGAACGTCGGGTCTCACTTGCGGCTCAAGTGAAACTCGGGGCTCCAGATTATCCACCATTCTGTGTTGCTTCTGTGATGTTGCTTTATATCATGCCTGGGACGAATGTTTTATATATATATATATATATATATATATTTATATATACTAGTAGATGTTGTATATGTTTTGCACCCGTGCTAGTCCAGTCCCCGCTCTGTCATTAGTTAAGTAACCTAACGGGTGATGACGGGACCCAGTGGCGAATGCGTATGGCATATACGTACATTTTATTTTCGTTCTTTTCTGGTGTGATTAATTGATGGGACTGCATAGATTCTTATCAATGCAAGGATAAAACAAACCTATATATGATGTTGTTGGAACCATATTTTTTAAAAACTGACATTACAGATGTTTTCTTTTGCTTTGCACAGTGGTATTCATTTGGAATATCCTGCACCTCATTCGACGAGGCAAGGACCGAGATCCCTTCATCGGGAGTGACCCCTTGGGTAAAAGTTGGCGTCAACGTAATAACTTTACTATAGTCGATCATTTTTGCTTTGCATTATGGTATTCAGTTTGGGATATCCTGCACCCCATTCGACGGGGAAAGAGCCGAGATCCCTTGACCGGGAGTGACCTCTTTAGTAAATGTTTTCGCCACTATATATTTATAAAACCACTTGGATTTCTTCAACGATATCAAGTTCATTACGTTAAAGGTTTTTTGCCAAAACCAGCCGTAGCCCTCCGTCATTTCAGATAGGTATCTCGTAGTATTCGTGCTATGTACGTTGGTCTCTATCAAGGCATAGTGTACGGTTGTTGCGTGATACGTGTCTGTAGCATGGATATGCGATTATCTAGGATAGCCGCATAGTCACGTTGGTCTCTATCAAAGGCTTATGCGGGTGGGTTTAGATCAATCTTGTATAATGACGGGCTGATCATGACTAGCGACTTATGGCACGTTGGTCTCTATCAAGGCCATAAAGTAGTTAGGGGTAAAAATCACATCGGGAGTTTCAAACATACAGGAAACTTGCCAGGCTTGCGCATACCTTCTGGAGTGTGGTGACTTGAGTGGCTTCCATCAGGTTATCATGCGATGATAGTTGGATCCCGATTCCCACTGATGAGTAGCACTACTCCTCGGGTAATTCCGACTAATTCTCCTTTTAGGTTTGGAGGAGAATTCGAGGATACAGTGGGAGCCATCCAGATTAGATAAAATGATTGACCATTCTGATCTAGGTTAGAGTGCACGCTGAGTGTTTCATCTCTCTCTCTCTCTCTCTCTGGCTGCGACTATGACCCGACCTTTGACTAAAACTCATGAAACCAAATTGACCGAACCTTCTTAAAACACTTTGGCTTTTGGAATGTCACGGTGTCGCAAACATCATTGCCACTTCTATATCACCTTTGCATTTCTTCAGAACACCCCGTATTATTACTAACATCCACTTCCATTAGATAAATCCATCGTATGGTTATATACGAACTCGAAGGATCTGATTCGAGGATGAATTCTGGTTCTGGAAAGATTGAATAGGATTATTCGGTTGTCTTTTCTCTTTACCATCTCTCAGGTTGTGACGGCTCCTAGGATTAGGAGAAGGTACTGTAGGGTTCCTAGGTACTCTAAAGAGGTCTCACAAGGCATCAACCATGCCAATTTCAAAAATTATGGGTGCCGAGAAACCCTAATACGGATCGTTGACTAGAAGTTTAGGCGATATGTGAATCTAGTTAACAACTTAACTAAAAGAAGAGAGCTACAACCTTTGTAGATCCGGTTATCCACTTCCTTAGCTCCATGTAGGCATCCTCTCACTGTCCATCTCGAATCCCGAACTCATACGTCGGCTTCAACGGAGATTTGGGCGGACTAGGTCGTCGGCTTCGTGCAGAAGATGATCTACGTCGAGGCATCACAAGTTCAAGCTCCGACTTCACAAATTTGTGAAACTTGTGAAGAAAACACCCAAAACAACTTGGCAAGAGGTAGAGGGTGAAGAAATAGGAGGTGGGTTCACTTTAGAATTGGATTTCTCTCACTTTAGCTCAAGTTGCCATTGATGGACCTTAAGCTTTCCTTCTTGAAGATGAAGAAGAAGAAGTAGATAGAATATGATAAGTCTATTGATAAATGAAAAATAAATCAATACTTATCATTCACTAACTAAGGTTAAGTGTAGAGAATAGACCATGCTTACTTGAGAGGGTTAGGGTTAAGCATGATGACAAGAATGGTTATAAAAGTCAAAGCTTCATGAAGCTTCAACTTAAAACAAAGAAAGCCACCATTCTCATCATAATCCTTTTCAAATAAATAAATAAATAAATAAATAAATATGCAAAACCCTAATCAACACTTAACCATGGTTTTAATTCTTTACACTTAACAAAGTGATCAAGTATCATCAAACATGATACAAATATGTGCACAAAAGTATATCACATATACTTCTTGCACATCAAGTGAGAAAATCCATATAAAGTGAACCAATACTAGTTAATGCAATGTAATATATCAAATATATAATTATACATTAAATCATTAAATCAACATTTGATTCAATGATCCGGTCATGTCGCACATAACCGACTAGAATCCAATGTATCGATTTATCGAATCAATGATTCGATAACTAGGTCATATCGAATATAACCAATCGAAACATATATCGCGAGAATGAAATATGGTATCACATACACGCATTATTCTCGGTCCTGCACATATCTCATATGCGCTCCTATTTCGTTTCGCTTGAGCCAGGAAACCTCTGTGTAGGACTCTAAAGACTCGTCAATACGCCGGTAGCAGATGATGATCATATCAAGCACCCACAAGCCGCAAGCGGTCTGCTAAACGTAACAGCCATCCGGGTATTAAGCGATCAGAAGATCGACGAGCTACCCCGCTCACACTCCTGTGAATCCAACCAGTAACACTTACCGTACAGTCCGGTCTGTTCGTCTGATACGTCGCATATCAAATCTAGGGGTGGTAAACGTCAGACCCCAATAACCGATAAGTCGTGCCGATGTGAGGCTCATAACGGGTCGAGAAACTACTGGTAACACTTACCAGCAAATCTCTGATCAGCCCTGGCCAGGGACTTCCCTGTTACGGCCAATCGAGCACAGCGCAACATCAACTCCCAATACCGGGAGAGACGAAACCCCTCCTATCGCTCATTGCCTCCATATGAGTCGGGACTGTACCCAAAGACCACCGTTTTGCATGCCCTCATGGACGTGGTAAGGTGGAGATCAAAGGACAGTGGGAATCACACAAGACTCTATGACGATCTCGGGTCTACAGACTAACCTGCACAAGTGTCACCTGAGAACTGCCATCTGACGTGAGGTATAATACCATCTGGAAGTTCTCGGCGAGTCCGTCCAGTGTACCCAGTCTGCACTGAGCACCCGTACACCATCTCTGATGTCAAACACCAATGGATATGGGATCATCCATCGCCCATCTCATGGGTCGAGAAGCGTATACGCTAGTCTACACTGGTATATCGATGCCCCGTCTCGATACACCCACGACTAGGGACCTTGAAGGATGTACTTATGGACTACCATGTCCCCACTAGTATGATATGCATCATAGTCCAGGCAGTCAAGTACACATCCTAAGGGCTTTATCAACATGTAACTATAAGACAGTTTAAAGAGATAAGTGTACATGTTAAGATAAAGAGTAACCAGATAGCATACTATCATATCGAGCAAGAAAGTCATCTCTATATATGTCCAAGCATCCAATATAATATACATCATCTGTACAATACTGGCCTCTAGGGCATACATACAACTAACAATCTCCCACTTGCAGTAGGGCCAGCTGCTGTAGTATCGCATACCGAGCATCCCGAAGAGTCTCTCAAACTGTATCTGGGGAATGGCCTTCGTGAATGGATCCGCCGTGTTGTTCTTCGTGTCAACCCTCCTGACCTCGATCTCCCGGCGATCAACTATCTCCCGGATCAGGTGATACCGCCTCAGAATATGCCTGGATCGCTGATGGGACCTGGGTTCCTTGGCCAAAGCCACCGCTCCATTGTTATCGCAATACAAAGGTATTGGATGCTCAATGGATGGAACCACTCCAAGTTCAGTAATGAACTTCTTGATCCAGACAGCCTCTTTGGCAGCATCGTTGGCAGCGATGTATTCAGCCTCCATCGTCGAGTCTGCCACGGTTTCCTGCTTGGAACTCTTCCAGCTAACCGCCCCTCCGTAAAGGGTAAAGACAAATCCCGACTGCGACTTAGAGTCGTCCTTATCACTCTGGAAGCTCGAATCGGTAAAGGACTCAACTTGGAGTTCCCCGTTACCATACACCAAGAGCATCTCTTTAGTCCTTCGTAAGTACTTGAGAATGCTCTTCACAGCTGTCCAGTGACTCTCTCCAGGATCAGCTTGATACCTGCTCACTACACTTAGTGAGTATGCAACATCGGGTCTGGTACATAGCATCGCGTACATGATAGAGCCTACAGCTGAAGCATAGGGTATCCCTTGCATGCGAGCTCTCTCCAAATCAGTCTTGGGAGACATCTCTTTGGAGAGAGTGACTCCAGAGATCGTGGGCAAGTTCCCACGCTTGGATTCTTCCATACTAAACCTCTTTAGTATGGTGTCAATGTACCTGGATTGGGACAATCCCAAAATCCGTTTGGATCTATCTCTATAGATCCTAATTCCCAATATGCAGGAGGCATCACCAAGATCTTTCATTGAGAATCTTTGTGATAAGAAGAGCTTGACCGATTGCAGCATAGGAATATCATTTCCTATCAAGAGTATGTCATCCACGTACAATACGAGGAAGACAATCTTACTCTCTGCCACCTTCTTGTAGATACAAGGTTCATCTGGATTTTTGACGAAATCAAACTCTTTGATAACGACGTCAAAGCAGATGTTCCAACTCCGCGATGCTTGCTTTAATCCATAAATGGATTTAAGCAGCTCGCACACCTTCCCGCTGCTCCCACTGTCTACGAAGCCCTCTGGCTGAGTCATGTACACGCACTCTTCTAAATCACCATTTAGAAAAGCGGTCTTAACATCCATTTGCCAGATTTCGTAATCATGATATGCAGCGATGGCAAGCATGATCCGGATGGATTTAAGCATAGCCACTGGAGAAAAGGTTTCGTCATAGTCCACACCTGGTCTTTGACGAAAACCTTTTGCTACAAGTCTAGCTTTGAAAGTCTCCACTTTCCCATCTACACCAAGTTTCTTCTTGAAGATCCACTTGCTCCTAATGGGTTTTACCCCTTCAGGAGCAACGTCCAAACTCCATACTTTGTTGGTGTACATGGATTCCATCTCGGACCGCATAGCATCCAGCCATTTCACTGAGTCCCTAGTCGTGATGGCCTGCTCGAAGCTAGTTGGGTCATCATCCTCCATGATGCAATCCTCGCTCCCACCATCTATGAGAAAACCGTAGTATCTCTCAGGTTGGCGAGGAACCCTACTAGATCGGCGGAGAGGCTGAGGTTCATTGGGAGCTACTGAATCTTCTGGTTCCACTAAATCTTCAGTTACGGTTTGTGTATCTGGAACCTCTTCCAGCTCTACCACTTTGCCACTAATTTCTTTTTCAAGGAATTCCTTTTCTAAAAAGGTGGCATGTTGAGCATCAAACACTTTTTGTTCCTCACTGTGGTAGAAAAAATACCCATATGAATTCTTTGGATATCCCACAAACTTGCAGAGAACTGACCGTGCCTCGAGCTTGTCCGGATTTTGCCTTTTGACATAGGCCGGACAACCCCATATCTTAACTCGTTTAAAATATGGTCTCTTCCCACTCCATATCTCATATGGTGTGGTAGGTACAGATTTAGATGGAACTTGATTCAATAGGTATGTTGCTGTTTCCAGCGCATATCCCCAGAAGGAAATAGGTAACTCAGCTGTGCTCATCATAGTGCGCACCATATCTAATAGGGTGCGGTTCCTCCGTTCTGATACACCGTTGTGCTGTGGTGTATATGGAGGAGTCAGCTGAGAGAGAATCCCATTCTCTTTTAGGAAGTCCAGGAATTCATTGCTCAAGTATTCATCTCCTCGATCAGATCGTAGGATTTTAATACTTTTTCCGGTTTGGTTCTTAACTTCTTGTTTATATTCCCTAAATTTCTCAAAAACTTCTGATTTGTGTTTCATCAGGAACACATACCCGAACCTAGAGAGATCGTCAGTGAATGTAATGAAGTATGAAGAACCATCCCTGGCATGTGTAGACATGGGACCGCATACATCACTATGTATCAGTCCCAAGAGTTCGGTAACTCTTTCCCCGTGTCCCGTAAACGGAGTTTTGGTCATCTTGCCTTTGAGACATGACTGGCAAGTGTCATAAGATGAAAATTCGAAAGGTTTCAAATATCCATCCTTATGCAACTTAGCCAGTCGTATCACATTGATGTGACCCAGTCTACAATGCCATAAGTAGGATTCGTTCAGTTCTGAACTCTTCCTCTTGTGTGTGTTTGTTATGCTCAGTGATTTAGAACATAAATGCCATTGCACAACGTGCCTGATCCAACCAACTTTTGGTTACGGAAAATGTTCATAACATTGTCCTGTAATACAAAATTATATCCCTCTTTACTCAGCAAAGAAACCGATATAATGTTGCATATCAGGTTCGGCATGTAATAGCATTCGTTCAGAACCAATGTATTTCCAGTTGGTAATACAAGGTGATATTCTCTGACAGTCTTAGCTGCAACAATTGCACCATTTCCAACTCTAATGTCTTTATCACCTTCTCTAAGTTCTCTACCTTTCCTAAGCCCATGTAACTGATTACATATATGGGATCCTGACCCGGTATCTAATACCCAGGACGTAGAGCAAATGGAAAAACAGTTCTCTGTAACGAACACACCCGAAGAAAATGCATCAACATGTACTTTCTTCATTCTGGTGGCATGGGAATCCTGGTATTCCCCTATATCCTGTTCATTCCTATAACTCTTATAAGAAAGAACGGAACCAACGTTCCCCAGCACAGTATAACATGCGGGTTCGGTCAATACATCCATATTATTATCTTCATTAGGGCATGAAATGGTCGCTACCTGGAAAGAGAGAGAAGAAAACACTTTAGCGTATGCTCGTGCAAGATCAGATTGGTTATTATCTTATCTAATCAGGATGGCTCCCACTGGTTTTTATCAAATCTTCCTCCAAACCCTAAAAGGAAAGACTAGCCGGGATTAATTACACACTACAAGTTCGCCAATCTTTCAGCCAGGCCAGTGTCGGTACTTTGAGGGAGGTCCCCCGTGCTTTCGCACGAACCTAATTAATGTAAACCTCGTTTTCCCAGAGGCGTAACCTCGTTAACACCTTTCTAGACACCTACTTGATCGGCTAATTGTAATGTGTAAAACTCTCCCAGGAGTAACTCTTACTCGCAGTGGGTATCGGGATCCAACTATCTCATAGAAGGTATGCAATCTCATTGCAAATTTCAACACTTGAAATTCCCGATAATATTTTGCCCCGAACGATCTATGACCTTGACAAGGTCAACAAACCATAGACCGCAAGTCAAGTTCAACCCGTCATTTCTTGATTGAATCAAACCCACCCGCACGACCCTTGACAAGGTCAACAAGGCCGTATGACTACCCTAACCCAATCTGCATCATATGCATAAGCAGATAAATACTGGTTAGCTACCGCACACTGCGCCTTGACAAGGTCAACAAACGTAGCACGAATACTAAACATGACTTATCTGAAATGACGGAGGGCTACGACAGGTTTTTCTGAAAACCTATTGCGTAATGAACTTGATATCGTTGTAGAATCAAATGAAGTTTTGAAATGGAATGATTTTGAGGCTTTTCTAGTTTTGCTAAAGGGGTCACTCCCGGTGAAGGGATCGTCGGCCCTTTCCTCGTCGAATGAGGTGCGGGATATATCATATATATCACTGTGCAAAGCAGAAACTATAGAAGCTATCAAAAGCAAACCGAGTGTGTAGCATCTGCCAGTTATTGCTAAAGGAGTCACTCCTGGTGAAGGGATCTCGGTCCTTTCCTCATCGAATAAGGTGCAGGATATATCACATATACTCCTCGAGTTGGTCTCCCACTGGATCCCAGAACCCGGTTACTCGTGCTCCCCTCCTTGGGTCTATCCTAATGCGGAAAAGTAAATAATATACAAAAGGTGACAACTTCCGCTACCTGGAAGTGCCCCAAATAAAAAGAATATTACATACAAGTTTTTACATGAATGAAAATGAAAAACACTCATCTCACATAAAAACCCCCGGCTATTCAAACACGACGATCCAATATAACATATCCAGCAACACATAACATCACATGTCATCAACGTAAGTAAGTATGCATACCCCAATTGTCATCGCAACCTCTTTAGACATCACATGCCTAATCAAATGAAATACTTAGACATCACATGCCTAACAGTTATAAACCCCGCATTTTAGTCTCATTATCGAAAACTCTTTTCAATATCAAGTGAAACTAAACCGCTAGATTTATAACATTCATTCAGTTATCTCATAACTGTTTGTGAATTCCAATTATTTTATCCCATTCCAGATAAACAGAAAATGTTAAACTTTCCGATCGAATAGTCGAATACCCAAGTTTTCCCAATACAGCTCAATAAATGAAATAAGTCTAACAACATTCAGTTCGTGCCTCAGTACCAACGGTCCAGCCGTAGAAGGGTCAAGCCAACGCCTCACATGTGGCACGCCGTACTGCCCCAAACCCGAAAGTTCAAAGGGCAGTTCAAGACGGTCACATAATCGAGTTAAGGTTTGTTGTCTTCTAGAGGGTCCATTGCGTTACTTGCACTACTTAGAACGTCATTAAACTACGGAAAAAATCCAACACTTGGAAATTTCCCGATAGGGGAAAAATTGGGTATTTATATCTGGTAGAACTTTTTAACATATTCTAAAATTTATCCGGAAAGCCACACTGACAAAATTTGATAATCCGATCGAACATTCGAATCCCCAAAACAACCCAGAAAATTCAACTCTTGAAAAAATATTAAAAATTCTCAGGAAAACCAGAACTTTGGACTAAGAATTACTGTGCAAACGAAATTATATAATGAGGCCGTACGGCCGCGGAACCGCCGCATGAGCCATGCCCATGCCGCGGAACCGCGGCGAGTTAGTTGAATTGGGCTGTCGTATTTCACAGTAACTCTTAGATATTCCTGCTGGTTTTTCTACATATTTTTAATCTGGAAAAATCCCAGTTTTTAGAAAATGTCCAGAGAGCGAGTTTGTGTTAGGGTTTCGGGTTCGTTCGGATTTCAAACTCCGTATAGACTTCGCCTAAGGCTCTAGCTTGGCTCTGATACCACTGTAGGGTTCCTAGGCACTCTAAAGAGGTCTCACAAGGCATCAACCATGCCAATTTCAAAAATTATGGGTGCCGAGAAACCCTAATACGGATCGTTGACTAGAAGTTTAGGCGATATGTGAATCTAGTTAACAACTTAACTAAAAGAAGAGAGCTACAACCTTTGTAGATCCGGTTATCCACTTCCTTAACTCCATGTAGGCATCCTCTCGCTGTCCATCTCGAATCCCGAACACATACGTCGGCTTCAACGGAGATTTGGGCGGACTAGGTCGTCGGCTTCGTGCCGAAGATGATCTACGTCGAGGCATCACAAGTTCAAGCTCCGACTTCACAAATTTGTGAAACTTGTGAAGAAAACACCCAAAACAACTTGGCAAGAGGTAGAGGGTGAAGAAATAGGAGGTGGGTTCACTTTAGAATTGGATTTCTCTCACTTTAGCTCAAGTTGCCATTGATGGACCTTAAGCTTTCCTTCTTGAAGATGAAGAAGAAGAAGTAGATAGAATATGATAAGTCTATTGATAAATGAAAAATAAATCAATACTTATCATTCACTAACTAAGGTTAAGTGTAGAGAATAGACTATGGTTACTTGAGACGGTTAGGGTTAAGCATGATGACAAGAATGGTTATAAAAGTCAAAGCTTCATGAAGCTTCAACTTAAAACAAAGAAAGCCACCATTCTCATCATAATCCGTTTCAAATAAATAAATAAATGAATATGCAAAACCCTAATCAACACTTAACCATGGTTTTAATTCTTTACACTTAACAAAGTGATCAAGTATCATCAAACATGATACAAATATGTGCATAAAAGTATATCACATATACTTCTTGCACATCAAGTGAGAAAATCCATATAAAGTGAACCAATACTAGTTAATGCAATGTAATATATCAAATATATAAATATACATTAAATCATTAAATCAACATTTGATTCAATGATCCGGTCATGTCGCACATAACCGACTAGAATCCAATGTATCGATTTATCGAATCAATGATTCGATAACTAGGTCATATCGAATATAACCAATCGAAACATATATCGCGAGAATGAAATGCGGTATCACATACACACATTATTCTCGGTCCTGCACATATCTCATATGCGCTCCTATTTCGTTTCGCTTGAGCCAGGAAACCTCTATGTAGGACTCTAAAGACTCGTCAATACGCCGGTAGCAGATGATGATCATATCAAGCACCCACAAGCCGCAAGCGGTCTGCTAAACGTAACGGCCATCCGGGTATTGAGCGATCAGAAGATCGACGAGCTAGCCCGCTCACAATCCTGTGAATCCAACCAGTAACACTTACCGTACAGTCCGGTCTGTTCGTCTGATATGTCGCATATCAAGTCTAGGGGTGGTAAACGTCAGACCAGAATAACCGATAAGTCGTGCCGATGTGAGGCTCATAACGGGTCGAGAAACTACTGGTAACACTTACCAGCAAATCTCTGATCAGCCCTGGCCAGGGACTTCCCTGTTACGGCCAATCGAGCACAGCGCAACATCAACTCCCAATACCGGGAGAGACGAAACCCCTCCTATCGCTCATTGCCTCCATATGACTCGGGACTATACCCAAAGACCACCGTTTTGCACGCCCTCATGGACGTGGTAAGGTGGAGATCAAAGCACAGTGGGAATCACAAAAGACTCTATGACGATCTCGGGTCTACAGACTAACCTGCACAAGTGTCACCTGAGAACTGCCATCTGACGTGAGGTATAATACCATCTGGGAGTTCTCGGCGAGTCCGTCCAGTATACCCAGTCTCCACTGAGCACCCGTACACCATCTCTGATGTCAAACACCAATGGATATGGGATCATCCATCGCCCATCTCATGGGTCGAGAAGCGTATACGCTAGTCTACACTGGTATATCGATGCCCCGTCTCGATACACCCACGACTAGGGACCTTGAAGGATGTACTTATGGACTACCATGTCCCCACTAGTATGATCTGCATCATAGTCCAGGCAGTCAAGTACACATCCTAAGGGCTTTATCAACATCTAACTATAAGACAGTTTAAAGAGACAAGTGTACATGTTAAGATAAAGAGTAACCAGATAGCATACTATCATATCGAGCAAGAAAGTCATCTCTATATATGTCCAAGCATCCAATATAATATACATCATCTGTACAATACTGGTCTCTAGGGCATACATACAACTAACAGGTACACCTGTTGAGCTTATTGGATAGTCTTCTTCCAAACCATAGGCAGGTGCCGAACGGTAGGGAAGGAAGAAAACTAATTAAGCTTAAGTGCGGTGTACAGAACGTAATAAGTAAAGACATATAAAGGGATTAGAACAATTGCAAAGAAAATTGCGATCACCATCATTCACGACAAAGACCGGGTATACCCCTGCCACTCCTACATCCACATTGCATTTCACTAGGACACTCCGTATCACTATGGATATCCACTTCCATTGGATAAATCCATCGTATAATTACATACGAACTAGAAGGAACTTTTTCGAGGATGGATTCTGGTTCAGGAGAAAAAGAATAGGATTATTCAGATGTGTTTTCTCTTTTACATTCTCTCAGGTTGTGAGGGCTACTAGGATTAGGAGAGTACACCTATTACGCTTATTAGATAGTCTTCTTCCAAACCTTAGGCTGGTGCCGAAGGGTAGGGAATGAAGAAAACCAATTAGCGTAAAGGAGGTATACAGAAGGTAATAAGTAAAGACATAATAAAGGGATTGTAGTGAGGGCAGGAAATTATATGGTTACTGTCATGATTCAGGATAATGGAAGAGGCGTTACTAGGAATACCAGTTACCCCTTCGAAACATTTTCATGATTCAGTTTTACTGTGCGATGTTAATTGATAACTGTTTTCCCAATTGGAATCTAACTCCAGGGTATGTATTTACCAGATCAGTTTCTCACATTTGTATGTTATTACGAATTGTGAGTAGGAGTAAGATATTGGGAATTAGGTGATTAGATCCTCATTATATCGGAATTCGTTAAAATTGGTGATATTTGAGGAAATCATCTGGATTTTGCCGGATGGCAAATATTTGGTTTTGAATATCCGTTGTTATACACCAATTTAAAACTGATATATCTGTTCATTTATTTCATATAGTGAGATATAACTTTTTGATATTGTGTCTATGACATTTACCTATATCGGTTGGTGATTAGGTAAGGTGCATTCAACAGTGGTGTAATTTTTCTTAACCATACTATAGTTTTTTCAACCTACGACGCACAGGGTTTAAGTTATTGAACTCGGGGGACTTATTCAAAGTATTGTATGTTGTCCAGTGTCCATTAGGACAAAGGGTTTGGTACTTGTACTATATTGTGTTTACTTATGACTTCTCCAGTTCTGGACATGTATTTCGTTGAAATGCAAGGTCCAGATATTCAGAAGTTATCGGTATAAGAATAAAGTACAGAACCATTTGTTGTAAGTATCAGGATTCTTCGAGGAAGCCGAAAATGTAGATACTTGTGTTTGGTATTCCGTTAATAGTAATGGTTTTTGAGAACTTGCTTCTCTATTAGGTTACTCATATATGGATGCACTCCTAGATGAGTAATGTTGATTGTCCTCTTTCTATTTGATTGATATGCACTGGAGACAGCTGCGTGATTTTGAATCTGGTTCCAATTAATTTAGTGCTTTTTTTTTCTATATTAGATATATATAGAATCAATTTATATATTAACGATGTTAAGGTATAGGGAGTTGTCCGGCTGATGCTTAAAACCAGAATCCGGATAAACTCAAGGCACGTTTCAGTAATGGCTGTTTGTGGGTTATCCCGGGTTTTGACGAGGGTTAACTTTCTACCATCAGGAAGAACAATATTTATATTGTTCTTGACTCGCCACAGTTTTAATAAAATGGAATTTTTCAGAAAAACACAAGTGGAAGTATGGTAGAACTGGAAGTTATTCCAGAACCACAAACGATTACTAGAAATTTAATATAACCTAAGGATTCAATTGGATTTGATGATCCATTAGCCACTCTGCAGATTTGGTGGGTAACCTCAGTCACCCGAGAGGAACTTCGGTCTTCTCAGAGACGGTGACAGGGAGGTTCTTGTTTACCCAGCCTTGCCATTGCTGTTGTTCTAGACTATAAGACCCGGCAGGAGGATGAGTATAGCGTCATTCTAAACTAGCTTTAGAAGTACACGTGTATATGACTCTGCCAGAGGGTTGTTGTAGTCAGTGGGAGCAGCGGAAGCATAGTGGGAAAGCAGCTTATGTCTATTTATAGACTAAAGCAAGTATAGGCGGATATAGATCATCTAATTTTGATGTGACAGTCATAGGCTTTGACTTCATCAGAATGGGATATGGATCTGGTAAGAAGGTAGTAGAGAGTGATGTCCAGGTACTGGATGACATGCACTTAATAGGAAGAGATATTCCTATACTACGATCGGTTATACTGTGGTTGTCACAAAGTTATTTCTCCACACAGGATATGGATGTAATATCAGGGTTTCTGGTTACTAGATCTATGGTTTTAGATTTAGATTTGGGAAGTATCCAAATCTGGGTATTTTGACATTAAATAGACGACTCCTGGCATGGTGGTGTACCTGCAGGTGATGGAGTCAACCTCTCTAAAGGTGTCTTACAGACTAAAGGGGAGAGGGATCTACATGATTAACATATCACTTGCTTAGGCAATTGAGTTAATCATGAAATGTCAAGTACCACACAAGATATTGCTTTTTATACTAGATGCAATAAGCAGATATATTAATCCAATCCTGGAGAAACATTGGGAAACAGTTATTGAACATAAGTGAATGTTCTAGGGAAATGATTACGGCAACCTCCTTTAGGAGACGGTTAGCATTTCAGGCTTCCAAGGTGACCTGGATGACAGAGTGACTGTCAGAGTTATAACTTTTCCCTCTTTTGAGGGACAGTATGTTGGACAGGTGGTCCAAGCGGATACTGAGGAAAGGCAAGGCGCAGGATACTGATTAAATTCAGTGGACGATGTAGTCTAAGTAGTTTGCTGGA
This sequence comes from Agapanthus africanus, assembly GCA_030015575.1. Lineage (NCBI taxonomy): Eukaryota > Viridiplantae > Streptophyta > Magnoliopsida > Asparagales > Amaryllidaceae > Agapanthus > Agapanthus africanus. The sequence continues at coordinate 206,226,831 of CM057345.1, read as the reverse complement.
TTTGGAGTTCATTTGTGAACTGAGTCCCATCAGATATCCTGACAAATTCTGAGACAAGTATTGCTCATTTCGGGAGATAGTTTTCTCCGCGAAGTTGAGATTAAGAGAGATACAGAAATAAACATTGGAGCGGATCCACTCACTGAGGCTATTTCTCGAACGCAATCATTTTCGCAAACAGGCTTTGAGAAACTGATTAGTAGAGAAGTTGGGTGTTCGGTATCACATGGGCTGTGAGTATGCGACATCGCAATAATTGGCCTTAAGTGCAAGTGGGAGATTGTTGGCTATATTGCCCTCAAGGCAATTATCATAGTCGCGGACTTGTGATTACGATGATTGAGTGAGGACCTATACCGATAAAACAGTCTTACTCAAGATGAAAGTATGCCATCTGGTTTGTCTTTATCATCATGTACGTGTTGATAGAGCCCATGGGATTCTTGCTTGACTGCCAGCATTATGATGGCGATCATATATGTGGGAGCTGGGGTCTATAAGCACATCCTTAAATGTCCCTAGTCGTAGGAGTATCGAGATCGGGCATCGATACTCCAGTGTAGACTAGTGTATACTGATCGAGACCCTGACGAGGAGCGGTGGCCAGGTCTCACAAGCCATTGGTGTTAGTTTGTTCACCTCAGATAGTATGCAGGTGTTCATTAGGTTATGAGTAAACTGGACGGACTCGCTGGGAACCTGCTAGTTGGTATTATACCTATTGTCAGATAGCAGTTCCCAGGTGACATGTGTGCATGTTAGTCTGCCGACCTGAGATCGTCATTTGTCTCGTGTGAGTTCCCACTATGTTTTGATTACTACCCTACCATGGCTCAAAGGGGTCGTGCAAACAGGGTTTAGTTGGGTACAGTCCCGAGCCATATGGAGGCAGTGATCGGATCGTCGGGGATTCGTCTCTCCCGGTATTGGGGGTTGATGTCGCATTGTGTACGGGTGGCCATTACCATAAATCCATGGCCATGGTAGATGAGGATTACTGATCCAGGATCGATAGTTTCTCAGGAGGTGATGGGTTACATGCCGACACTAAATATCGCGTTGTTAGGGGTCTGACTTTATCCACCCCCCTAGAATCGATATGCGATATTCGTAAACGAACAGACCGGACTGTACGGATATTGTCACTGTCAGGCTCAGTAGGGGTTCTGCATGAGTTTGCTCGTTGGCCTCCCTTTCGCTCAATACCTGGGTAGCCGTTACGTACAGCTAGTGCCGCTGACATACTTGGGGTTAAAACCACTGCCAGCGTATTGACGAGTCTTTAGAGTCCCACACAGAGGGTTTTCACGGTTCAGGCGATATGGTGTACATGGCGTATGTGGATACTTACAGGTGTCCGATTAAATATGTGCATGCTGCGCAGACTTTAATCGAACGGTTGATAATACTGTCGGCTTAGGATTAAGCTGGATTATTAAATCGGGTTTTGATTTAATAATTTATATATGTATTTGTATATACGTATTCTAGTATTATTGTTCACTATTCGTTTTCTCTCTCAGCTAGTCGTATTTTGGTACGAATACGCGTATATGTATTTCGATACATGTACCGGGAAGCATTCCGTATTTTATACGGAATAGCTTCTAGAAGAATTGCCACCTCATTATTGATTTTACTTTTTAGGAAATTCATTTGTTTTTTATAATGAGGTGGAGGGTGTGAGGTGGCATGGACATGGACATAGCATGGAACAAAGTATGGTTCATTTGTTTATTGGTTTTTAACTTTGGTTATTTTTTCTTTTCTTGGAAATGAGAGGGGGAGAGGGGCCGGCCACTTTGGAGAATTGGTGGGGTTCATTTTCATTTTGGGGTTGGTTGATTAATTTACATACAAGCTCACTCTCTCACTCCCTCATTCACACAAAACCCTTAACCATTTTTGTTCATGCCAAAGTTCATTCTCCTCACTTCATTCATCTTCTATGGTTACCAATTTGAGCTTTGGGTGATGAGAGAAAATATAGTGACACACAACTACACCTCCACTCTCCATAGCTAGCGACTTTGGAGCGTCGGTTACCTCGTTTGTCGAGGTTGAAGGTTGCGCCGTTTTCCTCGGGTGGATCATCGGAGATGGAGGAAGACCGGCAACCAAACATCATCAAAGGATCGCTAGGAGCTTGGAATGAAGACCGAAGGACCTGGATCATCTCAGTATAATAATTCTAACCTCTTCTTAGTTTTCTAGTTTTGGGTTTAAGGTCGATCCGGGATTTGGGTACCGGTAGAGCCAGTTTCAGGAATTTTTGTTCCGCATTTTGGCCGCGTTTCGACGGCCGGGCGCTGCCGGGACCCTACATTTGGTACATGTTGATAAAGCCCTTAGGATATTTTCTTGACTACTGGGATTATGATGTGGATCATATTAGTGGGACACGTGTAGTTTATAATCATATCCTTGAAATGTTCCTAGTCGTGGGTGTATCGAGACGGGGCATCGATATTCCAGAGTAGACTAGCGTATATGGTTCTTGTCCCATATGATGGACGATGGATGATCCCATATCCATTGGTGTGGTGACACCAAAGACTGTATACGGGTGCTCAGTGGAGACTGGGTACACTGAACGGACTCAGCGAGAACTCCTATGTGGTATTATATATATCGTTGGATAGCAGTTCTCAGGTGACACTGGTACAGGTTAGTCTGTAGACCTGAGATCGTCATAGAGTCTTGTGTTTCCTCGCATTGTACTTTGATCTCCACCCTACCACGGCTCTATTGAGTCATGTAAACAGATGGATTTTGGGTACAGTCCCGAGGCACATGGATGCAATGAGCGATAGGAGGTGTTTCGTCTCTCTCGGTATTGGGGGTTGATGTTGCGTAATGCTCGATTGGCTATAACAGGAAGTCCCTGGCTAGGGCTGCTGAGATTTACTGATAAGTGTTATCAGTAGTTTCTCGATCTGTTATGAGCCATATACCGGCATGACTTATTGAGTTATTAGGGTCGACAATACCATCCCTAGACTCGATATGCAGTATATCTGAACAGACCGAACTGTACGGTAAGTGTTGCCAGTTGGCTCGACGGGAGTTTTGACAGGTTCACTTGTTTTTCTTCTGATCGCTCAACGTGGGATCCGTTACGTACAGCTAGTGCCGCTGACTGTTTGTTGGTATGTGATATGATCAATACCTATTGCTAGCGTATTGACGAGTCTTAGAGTCCCACAGAAGGGTTTTCTAGCTCAGGCGAAATGATATACGGTGCATATGAGATATGCGCGGGAGCTCGATTAAATGCGTGTATATGATATCGTATTTTAATCGGGGATTTTCTATTGGTCGGGTCGTATGAGATATGACCGGTTTATTAAATTAAGTGTTGATTTAATATTGACTTTTAGCTCACTTGTTTAAAACCTTTTCCTATTTGGATGTATGCATGAATGTATGTATGTATATACATGTTGATGTGAATGCACACATACATCCATACATGTGTCTTGATTGTTGATACGTTGGAGGTGGCAATGCGAGACTCACATGGTATATATATATATATATATATATAAATATATATATATATATATATATATATTTGTTATTGAGAAAAACAAAATGATTAAATCATGGTTGAATATTCTTCTACACTATTCTTTACTTTACCTAAGTTTTGACCATGGTTTAATTCTCTTTTGTTCTTTAACTCATTAACAAAATATCTAGATATTTATTAACCGTGGTTCCAAGTGAGTGTGACTCTCATATATATTTTCTTTTCTCATTTTTTTTGAGAATTATCACAAAATTGAGCTCAAGCTTTGCCATCTCCTTCTTCTTCCTCCTTCATGCTCCCTTGCCTTTTCTAGTGAGTGAAGAGAAAAAAAGGAAAGGTTTTTAAGTGAGAATACAAACCACATCACCAATCTATACTAGTTTAGCCCATTAGTGTAGGTTGTTTTCTCCACTTCTTCATATATCAAGTGAAGCTAGGAGATTGAGCCAAGGGACTTCGGGTGGATCGTCGTGGACTTAGAAGGATTCAAGCGAGCCGGTTCAAACCATTGTTGATCCAAGGAGTCACAAGAGGAGGTCTACAATGGTTGTATTTCTCTCCACTTAGTGTTAGATACAACATAATATGTGATATTAAAAGTTGTTACCCTAACTTTCTAGTTCGATTCCTTGGTTAGTTTGCTTAGGACGCCCTAAATATTTTAAAGTAGCATGTGTCATGCCTGCAAACCCTAGGCTTGGTGCTAAGGAAATCCCTACAGTGGTATCAGAGCCAGGCTAGAGTTTTAGAGTAACCTACACGACGTTAAAAACTTCGAACGAACATTGATTGCTCCAAAAAGTGCTCTCTGGAATTTTATCAAAATGTTGGAATTTTTCACATTAAAAATATTCAAAAAATCATGCAGGTAATTCTATGGACGCTCTAGAAGAACGATACCCTAAATCGATCAAATTACCGTGGAACCGTGGCGAAAACGAGCTTTTGGCAGCGGTTCCGTGGCTTCATTTGTGAGGCACGGTTCGGCCCTTCTACGGTTGGTCCATAGGTACTGTGGCATGCTTTTGGGCAGTTTTAATACCGCTTAGGTGTTGAGCTTCTCCGTGAATAATTTTTTAGGGCAATTGATCGATCAATCGAATGGTTTAACATTGCCTAGTTTATGAGAATGTGACACAACAATTGGAATATACACTAATTAGTTTTGTGAGAAGTAATTAGTTGCGTGTAAATTTAACATTTTGGTCTCGGTTGGAATCGGGAATCTGTTGAATTACCCGACTTCTTTTGAAAAGGTGTTTTCATAGTTGAGACCCAAATGTAAGATTTGCATCGTTAGGCATGAAATCCAGAATATGTGATATTCTGGGTTTATGATGTCTAAAAGCAGTGTTGATTCCAATTGCTGTGGTTTTTAACTTTTTTCTGCGACCGTAAGTGTAGTATGTGGTGTATCGCCAGTTTTGTTGCTATACATCAACGACAATTGGGGTACGCATACTTATTTATGTTGATGATATGTGATATTATGTGTTGCTGAGATATGATGTACAAGATCGTCGTGAATGAATGGCCGGGGTTTTTATGTGAGATGAGATTTTTTCTTTTCATTCGTGTAAAATTTATTGTATGTAATATTCTTTTATTGGGGCACTTCCGGGTTGAGGATGATGTCACCATTGTTGTATATTATTTAATTTTCCGCATTAGGATAGACCCAAGGAGGGGAGCACAAGTGACTTGGTTCTAGGGTTCAGTGGGAGGCCATCTCGAGAAGTCGAGACCGGGTCTTCTAAACTCTAGAATTGGTAGGGTCACTTACCGCTCTCGTAGGGGTCTAGAGATATAGGCTTAGCTATTCATCGCGACCGTGGAATCCGTATTTTTTATTGTTGGCTAAATACAAAATATAGACCTCCTAGAATATCCTATATTTTCATATATGTACTTCTGCTGTGGATATTCTGTGATGTGATCACTTTATATGATGAAACGAATGATGTATTATATATATGATATATAATAAACGTTGCTTATGTTTTGCATCCGCGCTAGTCTCGCCCCGCTATGCCGTTAGTTAAGTAACCTGAAGGTACATAACGGGACGTTGTGGCGAATGCGGATAGCATAAGAGTACGTTTTATTTTCGTTTCTTTTCTGTGATGGCTTAAGGACTTAAATGATGGGACTACATTAATGAGATTAATGTAATGAAAAATGAACCTAAAAGATGTTGTAGAATCGGATTTGAAACCTTCTCGGCTTTTTATGAAAAAGAAAGTTTTCAAAGTGTGGAGCTTAAGCCACTCCTTTTAAAATCATTAGATTCTACAACGACATCAAGTTCAAAGCGTTAAAGGTTTTCTTAAAAAATATTCGCAGCCCTCCGTCATTTTAGAAAGTAGAGTACTTAGTATTCGTTCTACGTATGTTGACTATAGCCAAGGCGTAGTGTACGATAGCTAAGTGATGTCTTCCTACACAGCATATGATGCGATTAATTAGGACAGTCACATAATTATGTTGACCATAGCAAAGGGTCATGTGGATGGGTCTAATTAATCATGAAATGACGGGTAGAACTTGACTAGTGCTTATAATATGTTGACCATAGCCAAGGTCATGAGTGATAGGGGTAAAAACCATATCGGGAGTTTCAAGAGTTGAAATTTGCAATGAGATTGCATACCTTCTATGTGATGGTAGGATCCCGATCCCACTGTGAGCAAGAGTTGCTCCCAGGAGAGTTTTGCACTTTACAATTAGCTAACCCATTAGATGTCTAGAAAGGGGTCAACAGGGCTACGCCTCTGGAAAAACGAGATTTATTTTAATTTTGTCTGTGCGAAATCACGGGGAACCTCCTTCAAAGTACTGGCACTGGCCTGGCTGAACGGTTAGTAAAGTTGTAGAATGCAATTAATCCTGGCTAGTTTTCTTTTTAAGGTTCGAAGGAAAATTTGATAAAAGCAGTGGGAGACATCGATTAAAAAAGATAATAACCAATCTGATCTTTGCAAGAGCTTTCGCTGAGTGTATTCTTTTCTCTCTCCTAATGGCAGATAACCATGGCTGGACTTAAGCTACTATTAGAGAAAAATAAGCTAACCGTGCCGATCTATAAAGACTTGCTGAGGAACATTAACATTGCTCTCACATATGATAAGGTATCATATGTCCTCACTGCCACAGCCCCGCCCAGCCCTGGCCCTGAATCTTTTGTTGTGGATAAGGAGATACGCAAAACGTAGGATATTGACAGTGCTACTACCAAATGCCTCGCGCTTGCATCGATGGACACTACACATCAAAAGCAATATGTGCAGATGGATGTTCAATCCATCTTTATCTATACAAAAGAGTTGTATGGGGAGCAATCTCGGACCCTGAGATACGAAGAATCTCGAAAGTTGTTTCAGATGTGGATGGCTCCTGGCACACCAGTAGGCGATCACGTTTTGAAGATGATATCTCTTATTGAAGAGCTTAAGGACCTCGGATGGACAATGGCACTATACTGATATTGTTCTTCAGTCTCTTCCCCCTGCCTTTGCTCAATTCATAGTAAAGTTCAACATGCATAACATGGAGAAGTCACTACCCAAACTTCTCAATATGTTGAGAAATGCGGAGAGCAGGCTTAAGGCGCAGTCCCCCTCTCTGATTGTTGGAAAATCTTCCTCTTCCATCCCAAAAGCCAAGGCCAAGGGAAGGAATAAGAAGAAATTCACCAAACCAAGAGGAAGAATCAAGAAGGCACAGAGGAGAGACAAATCCAAGGTGTTGGGTTACCTACAACGGCAGCAAGGTTTTGGGAGGCATCATCCATGCCAAGTTAAAATTTTGCCATTGAAGATAACTCTAAACCAAGGAACTTTAACTAGAGAATCAAACCAAACAAGTATGTTAAACACTTTAACATCCAAGAGTTAGGGATTACAACCTTTGTAGTCCGTTCCTTCGCTTCATAAGCTCCGTGTTGAGGTCCCTTCGCTGCGATCATCAAGTACCCGGACTCTAGAGAGGCTACATGAAGAGAAAAATGCAAGCTTTCTTCCAATCTTCAACAACTAAGATGATCTACCTTAAAGAAACTCAAACCCAAGCTCTTGCTTCACTAATCAAGTATTAGAAAAGCAAATACTCTAATCTAAGTAGCTAGAATAGATGAGGATGATGAAGTAGGAATTTTGCTCTCTTTTGTTTTCAATTTTTCACTTATAAACATCACAAATGAAAAAGCGAGTAAAGGTTTTCTTCATCAAGAAAGAAGAAGAAGATGATGCAAATCCTTTTGTGATGAATAATGAAAATTCTTGTTATGATTACAAATCAACCATGGGTTACGAATGATAGAGTTAACCCTTATAGAGAATAAACTAGAGGCTAAGCTTTGGGTTGGGTTAATAAATATCAATACAAAATATCCATGGTCAAAGTCAAATCTCATGAAGCTTCATGAAAGCTTCATCCAAGCTTAACCCTAATCCAAACCCTAACATGTTTAAACTCCACAAAACATGTTGCATTTGTAACCCTAACTTGTTACAACATTATATATCACATATATATTATATTTTGTAACAAAAGAAAAGAATACAATTAACATATATCGCATATATATCAATGTATTATCCCATGAGAAAATAAATCAATAAAGTGAGCTTATATTAGCTAATGTAAAGTAATATATCTCATATATAATTATACATTAAATTATCGAATCAACACTTGATCCGATAACCCGGCTATAATACATATAACCGACTAATATAACATGTACCAATTCATCGAATCAACACTTGATCCGATGACCCGGCCAATATCTCATATCGCGAGAATAGAATACGGTATCTCATAACGTATTATTCTCGGTCCCGCACATATCACATATGTGCTCTGATTGATCATCTAAGTTGTGAGGAAATGTAAAGTGTTCACAATCAAAGATATTTATACCGCAATCAATTAACGGTGTCGATGTAGCGCGTTAATGAATACGGATCGTCCACTGAGATGTGTATTTTGATCGATTTTTGTTTTAGATGAGTCGAAATGAAAATATAAAAGAAATTGCAAGAAAGTTGATTCAAGATTTGTATGATTTGATTTTAAGAAACATCAAGAAAATAGTAGATCCAAAATCAAGAATCAAGAAATGTCCCAATCACTTTGATTTATCAAGATAATGAAGAATAGCATGTAGGATTCGATTGAGTTAATAGTTAATGATAAATCTAATAATTCCTAATCTTATCTATCGATAATTTGTAGCTAGATTGATGATGATGATGAATGAAGATTAGGGATCTATTTAAGAAACTAGGGTTTCTCCTTCTATCCCTTGTCTTTTCAATCATGATTATTCGGATCTAGCCTCTAGCAAAGAAAATCATCAATCATTTGATCTCTAATTTTTCAACGAAATTCGCAAGAATGTGATCTCGATCCAAATTAGGTCATTGATGATTCTTTTTCTTAGAGTTCACAAATCTCATAAGACTTAAAATTAGTATTTAGATTTGAGCATCATTAGATCTATCAATTCTCTCGAATCCTCCACAAGCGGAGATTTACTCAAGCATCATGAAAATAAAAGGATCAAAGATCAAGAAATTTCACAACGCAAGAATGTAAAGAAAACAACAATTTCAATTATCACCTTTATTAAATCGACGACTAATTACACATTCCCTCAATTCGAGGTTAAAAGATGCTGCTCCCGATTGCTCCTTTTGAAGAGGTAACTAGATCCGTCGAAGTTCGCTCCGCTTGATCTCCGTGAGTCGCGAATCATCGTGGATCTCTTGCTCGGAAGAAGATTGGCTTCGCGGATAAAGAATCGATGGTTGCTTGCTTGATTTGCTTCTCAAAACGATCTTGATTTGGCTTTGGAAATTGGATTTAGGCTAGGGTTTTAGATCAAGTTGTGTCACTCAACTTGTGTAAATTTTGCTCAATGTTCAACCCTAATTGTGTAATTAATAAACAACCTTCAACAACACAAAACCCTAGATCTAGATCTCTTTTTATAACCACCTCATTTGAATCTTCCCTCCAAAGCTAGGTTGTTAGAGAGAGTCTTCTAAAAGAAGTTTGTTGGAGAGAATATTCTAGAATAATGTATATTCTAGGATAAGGTTGTTAGGCCGAGCCTTCTGGATAAAACCACGCGTTCTTTGGGAGTCTTCTGGAAGCTGAGGCCGTTATGAGAGACACGTGTAGGAATTTAAGATGCTGATGTGTCAAACTAGCCGCGGATCCGCGGCGGATAGGCCTACTCGGCCGCGGATCCGCAGCCAAGCAGAAGGAAACTGCTTGATTTCTATGGGTGGTTTTGTGCTGGCTTTTTGGCACTTCATGGGATGCTTGGAATCTTTTTATTCTTTCTTGTTTACTGCCAGATCACAAGTCTTGGACTTGGTGTATTTTATCAGCACTTTTATGATTCCGGCTCTTTAACCTGAAGGATTTTCTGCACACAATCTTGATAACAGTGTTGAGATAAACAATATCATGCGTGCAGTAATAAACACACAATTTCCCTCATAATGCCGGTTATAATGTATAACACATGTTATTTGATATTTTGCAGACGAATTGCTAATATGTGCTATATTCATACCAAACACCTTTAGATGATTGCAAAGAATAGGGAAATTGATGCGTTAAAAATGCAATATTTTCGACTGATCAAATTCCCTCAAACTTATTTTTGGTCATCTCGATCAAACATCTTTTATTTTTAAGGGAAGGAGAAAATAAAGAAAAAGAAAAACTAACTAGCACACTTTCGTAGGCAACACGATTGCACTGAGCACGTGCAACAAGCCTTTAAACCTCTAGGTGTCCCTAGTAGGAGGAGTGTTGTCTCCTGAGGGTTTTCAGCGGATTGCACCCAAAAAATCCCATAATAAAAGGAAGACCGTGAAAGTTACATTTAAAGATAAGAATTATAAAAGAAAGACTTTGAAAATTAGAGTTTCCAACTAATACTAGCTTTTCAGTTGTCTTAAGCCCTATCTTAATAGTCATGAAAAAATGTTAGAAATCACATCATCCCTCAATAAAACATCGTCTTTATTCTTCATTCCTACCTTTCTTCCAAACATCGATCATATACTCTACGTGTGTGTAAAATACATCCCTGCACTCGGAGAATTCAATTCAAGCTATCATACTCTTGTCCATCTACCTCAGTACTTTTTAATCGATATTTAGATGGATTTGCTCACACATTTTTCATGCGACCGTTAATATTTCTTGAGGTACTAACCGACCTATTACTCATGTGATCGCTTATACGGTGTATTTAGTATTTTCCTCGTCTTTCACCACCTAAGGCTTAGCAGTGACTCCCAAACCAGTTGGTCTAAGGCACTAGGTGATGAAGCACCCTCGCTATATTTTTTTATTGCTGCCTTGGTGATAACAAAACCAGTGTTCATTTTTCTACACCATTTTATATTTTCTTCATTTATTATTTCCTTCATACTTTGGCTTTTAGACAAGAGCATTTCAAGGTATGCTCTACTATCGCGAGTTTCAAGACGTGTGTAAGTGCGTATAGTAGGATATCAACATTCAAATGTTTGACTTCCAGAATAAGAACTATTTTTCAGATTTATTCTTATTCTCAGATTAGTGACTTCCTTCATCTTACTAACCCTTGGGACAACAGCTCATAACTACTTATTACTAGTTTTGTTTAAGAAAACTTCTAATTTTCTAGGTTTTCTTATATTTTTCTAGTCTTTTGAATGTAATTTTTCATTATCTAATCTTTTATTATATTATTTATGTACAATTTTTTTAATTTTTAATTTTTTTTTTATGTTTTGTGCTTATGCAAAGTATGATGCAAATGATGCGCAAATAAGCACAAACATCCCCCAAACTTGTTTACAACAGTGTCCTCACTGTTGTCTTCTGCTAATGCTCAAAAACCTGTAAGCTTGGGAGGAAATTTTTTAACGGGAGGCAATAAATATGATCATGAAAATCCTCCCCAAACTTATTCTTTGGCCCAAAATTTTGAGGACAACTTTTATGTTCAAGAGCCAAAAATATACCCCCTCAAACTTGAGTTAAAAAATGTTAATCTTTTAAAATCACAAGAGAGGGTCTAAGTTATTGGTCAATACCAAGCTTTGTAAAGACCGAAAGTCAACACCAACCATTCGAATAATTTATTCGTGAAAAGCACCGGTTGGTGGAAGAACATGCTGTAGAGAGACAGAAAGAAGTAGGGAAGAGTTAAGTGGTGTGAAAGAATGGGTTTGCATCTCAATTTGGAGAGACGACACGGTGATAGTGATGATGGATTACTCACATTCTTGTGATTATCAAGAAAAAGGGGTGGAGGTTCAATTTCTTTGTGGAGTTGATTCATCTCAACACTCGTGTTTGCTAAAAATGCGAGTTTATCAGCGAAACTTTCATTAATATCTCGAAGAATAATGTCATCGGAAAGAACGGGATGATACACAGACTCCATAAAAAGTCTATCATCGTCGTTAGATGTTGACCCGGACAACTCAAAAGAAGGGTCCGTATGTATATGATACATATCTGGGTCAAACAACAACGCATAAAGGAAGTCTGGATCAGTATCGTGAAGCTGATCAAATTCGGTGCTGTCGACATCCATTAATTTGACAGAACACACTCGAGCATGAGGATCGGAGGGTTGACTTCCCAACTTGTAAATGTTTAGCTCAATTGATCTATTCCCAAAAGATAGGTTCATAGAGTCGTTTCTATAGTTGATTACAGCGTTGGAAGTAGCCAAAAAGGGACGACCTAGAATCACCGGAATTTGGTTCCGTGGGTTCACTACAGGCTGTGTATCAAGAACAATAAAGTCCACATTGAATACAAATTCCCCGATTTTTATCAACACATCCTCAAGTTCACCCCTAGGTTTGGTGATTGATCGGTCGGCCATCTGGAGAGTTATGTTTGAGGGCTTTAACACTCCGATACCTAGTTGCTCATAGATTGAATATGGAAGCAAATTAACACTAGCACCAAGGTCGAGTAAAGTACGGTTAATGTGTTTATCCCCAATAGAAATAGAAATAGTAGGACAGCCAGGGTCCTTATGTTTCCTTGGTAATTGTTGGGAAAAATCTGTGTCTATAGTACTCGACATGAAAACTTTTTTAGGCACTTGAGTCTTCCTCTTCCTGGTGCACAAGTTCTTATGAATTTTTTCATAGGATGGAACTTGTTGTATAGCATCTAGGAGAGGGATGTTGATTTTAACTTGCTTAAACATTTCCACAAGCTTCTCCATTTGGGCATTGGTTTTGTTGGGTCTCAACCTTTCTGGAAATGGAGCTCTATCAATAGGTGTTGGGTCCAACATTTATGGAGAAGTTTGTGGGGGTGGAAAGAATGAAGTGGGTGGAGGGTTCGAGCCTTTGGGAAAACGGAGAATAGGCTCGGAAGAAGAAGAAGGTAAATTGGATGAAATAGGGTAAGAAGTAGAAGTGGGAATGGAAGTGGAAGTGGAATCCTAGGGTTCAATTGATTTCTCAACATCAATCTGTTCACCTACATGATTGTCTAGCACTCTTCGAGATCTCAACGTGGTAAGTGCATTCACATTAGTGTAATGTGAAAGGCCAGGATCAAGTAAAGGTTGAGCTGGAAGATTCCCTTTCTCTCTAGCACTCATTTCGGCTGTTAAATGTGCAATTTGTGCTTCCATCAATTTAATAATCTCACCTTGGGAGGCGGAGTTATTCTTTATATTATCGATAAAAGACTTAAAATCAGCCGACATTTGAATTGAACTTGTCAGAAGCAAACTCATGGTTTGTTCAAGTGCAGAGGTGTTATTGGTACCGGCAGAAAATGGATCAAAGTTGTTGGCCGGGTTTTGAAAATTTTGCGGTTGGTAGGGGTGCTGACTCTGTTGTGGTGGTTGCTGTTGTGGTGGAGGGACCCATTGAAAATTATTCTGGTTTGGATCCGTGTATTGAGTTTGGTGTTGGATCCAAGAAAGATGAGGGTGATTCCTCCAATCTTGATTATATGAGGAAGAAGAAGGAACGTTTCCAGGTCTTTGCTGAAATGCAGCATTAGTGTGACCTTGAAATGGTACATTCAAAGTACATTCTTCCGTCAAATGTGATGGATTGGAACAGCAACCTCACAAAGTTTTGGGAAGTGTGTATTGGTTTAGGGAAGCTGAAGAAATTCTGTTTTCTATTGCATCAAGTTTCCATTGTATTGCGGCCATTTCGGCTCTCTTCATGACGGAAATATCGAGCTGATTGATATCTTCCCTAGGCGATGGTGGTCGAACACTTTCCCATTGTAAAGTGTTTTGAGCTAAATCTTCTAGGCATTTTCAAGCTTCACCATCATCTTTAGATAGGAATTGGCAAAGACACATGGTTTCAAGCATCTGTTTAGTTGTGAAATCAATACTCTCATAGATAACTTGACACAGATCCCATCTAGGAATTCCGTCATAAGGACATTGTAAAAGAAGATCCTTGAACTGTTCAAAGAATTTCCAGAATGGTTCATTGGGAAGTTGGGTAAATTTGAAGATTTCGCTCCGAACACAGCTGGTCTTGTGATTGGGATAAAATTTCTTAAGGAATGCTGCAACAAATTCATCCTATTTTTAAATAGAATGTGCGGGTGTGTTATAAAGCCACTTCTTTGCTAAATGCACAAAGTGAATAGGAGAAGACGTAAATGCAGAGCATCCAAAGACAGTTGTGACGTTCCAATCATTGCGCATACGCTTTCGAATTTGGAGAAAAAAATGTATGCGTCTTCAAACTCAAGACCGTGAAATTTGGATAACAGTTTGATAAATTAGGTGTTGATTTTAAAATTTTCCCCGTTGGCGGGTGGAATAGAAAGGCAGGTGGGAAGGGGAACACGTGTAGGATAGCATCTTTCTTGGAGAGAAATGCGTGGAAGATTCTGCGCACCTGCGGGCGGTTGAAGAGTGGTGTTAAAGTGTGATGGATAACCGTCCATCGCAGTCGTGGTGGATGGTGGGAAAAAGAAAGTGTAGAAATACCGACTTTGCGGTCGATAAGGAAAATGCGGACAAAACGGGCACTAGTATCCCGTGTTCAGCCGAGCATGCACTAAAAGGTTTAGCACAAGTGGCAGCGTTGTGATAATTAGGGGAAAGATGGTTTGGTGTTTGTTTTGAAAAATACGGATTTTGAAAAATCAAATCATAAAAAATGCACACACCACCCTAGAACTAATGGTCACCTGGGTCAAGTCACGAGACCACTCCTAGACTTCCGGAAAACAAATCGCAGGATAAATCCTCTACTGCCTCTTTATCTCTTCTGTGTCCAGTTAAGTGCCAGGTAAGTGGGAGGTTATCCACTATATAAGTAGTAGGCCTAATTAAGTAACAACTTGTCTTAGACACACTTGCCTTAGACACCAAAAAAGAAACGCGGATAAGCAATAGATTACCCACGACCTCCTTCTGTCCTAATTGAGCGCGAAAGTCCATAGAGTATTGTCTAGATATTTTTTTAATTAATGAGTGTGATGTGGATGCAAGTTTCATGATTTTTGGGGCTTAGGAAGGGTAATGAAATACCCACCTAATCTGAATTTGGTCTTTGCCCATTAATTTCCGTATTAAAATATGAAAACAGCCAGGATCAAAACACGCAACAAATTTTTCTTTTAGCGGCGCTGTGAATTATGCAAAGAATCCTGCAGAAAAGTGGTTATTGGACAAGATCAGAGAGAAGATAAGAAAGTCAGAGATATACCTGAGAAATTTAGAGAACTGAATCGCCTAAACGGTGGCGGAACCGCCGCAAAAACCTACCATTGGCTGCGGATCCGTGGTGGGAAGGAGGGATTAGGTGATGAAAAAATTCTGCAGCTTCCTGTACTCCTCTGGAATCTGTAGAACCTCTCTGAATCTTGATCGCGCTGCTACAATGATTCCAGATTCCTTCGCAAAAATTCACAACCAATCGTTAAGTGCTTGATGCGATTTAGATCTAATAATTCTAATGGAATAATAATTTTCAACTCAAATAACAAAAACGAACAAAATAGCATACATCCCCGGCAACGGCGCCATTTGATTGATCGTCTAAGTTGTGATGAAATGTAAAGTGTTCACAGTCAAAGATATTTATACCGCAATCAATTAACGGTGTCGACGTAGAGCGTTAATGAATACGGATCGTCCACTGAGATGTGTGTTTTGATCGATTTTTATTTTAGATGAGTCGAAATGAAAATATAAAAGAAATTGCAAGAAAGTTGATTCAAGATTTGTATGATTTGATTTTAAGAAACATCAAGAACATAGTAGATCTAGAATCAAGAATCAAGAAATGTCCCAATCACTTTAATTTATCAAGATAATGAAGAATAGCTTGTAGGATTTGATTGAGTTAATAGTTAATGATGAATCTAATAATTCCTAATCTTATCTATCGATAATTTGTAGCTAGATTGATGATGATGAATGAAGATTAGGGATCTATTGAAGAAACTAGGGTTTCTCCTTCTATCCCTTATCTTTTCAATCATGATCATTCGGATATAGCCTCTAACAAAGAAAATCATCAATCATTTGATCCCTAATTTGCAACGAAATTCGCAAGAATGTGATCTCGATCCAAATTAGGTCATTGATGATTCTTTTTCCTAGAGTTCACAAATCTCATAAGACTTAAAATTAGTATTAAGATTTGAGCGTCATTAGATCTATCAATTCTCTCGAATCCTCCACAAGCGGAGATTTACTCAAGCATCATGAAAATAAATGGATCAAAGATCAAGAAATTTCACAACGCAAGAATGTAAAGAAAAACAAGAATTTCAATTATCACCTTTATTAAATCGACGACTAATTACATATTCCCTCAATTCGAGGTTACAAGATGTTGCTCTCGATCGCTCCTTTTGAAGAGGTAACTAGATCCGTCGAAGTTCGCTCCGCTTGATCTTCGTGAGTCGCGGATCGTCGTGGATCTCTTACTCGGATGAAGATTGGCTTCGCGGATAAAGGATCGATGGTTGCTTGCTTTATTTGCTTCCCAAAATGATCTTGATTTGTCATTGGAAATTGGATTTGGGCTAAGGTTTTGGATCAAGTTGTGTCACTCAACTTGTGTAAATTTTGCTCAATGTTCAACCCTAATTGTTTAATTAATGAACAACCTTCAACAACACAAAACCCTAGATCTAGATCTCTTTTTATAACCACCTCATTTGAATCTTCCCTCCAAAGCTAGGTTGTTAGAGAGAGTCTTCTAAAAGAAGTTTGTTGGAGGGAATATTCTAGAATAAGGTATATTCTAGGATAAGGTTGTTAGGTCGAGCCTTCAGGATAAAGCCACGTCTTCTTTGGGAGTCTTCTGGAAGATGAGGCCGTTATGAGAGATACGTGTAGGAATTAGAGATGCTGATGTGTCCAACTCCCGTACAGTCCGGTCTCTTCGTCTGATATGTCGCATATCTCGTCTAGGGGTGGTAAACGTCATACCCCAGTAGCTTGATAAGTCGTGTCGACATGAGGTCTATAACAGTTCGAGAAATTACTGATAACTCTTACCAGTAAGTCTAAGCAACCCTGGCCAGGGATTTCCAGTTATAGCTAATCGAACATAGCGCAACATCAACTCCTTATACCGGGAGAGACGAAACCCCTCCTGTCGCTCATTGCCTCCATGTGATTCGGGACTGTACCCAAAAGCCACCGTTTTGCATGCCCTCTTGGACGTGGTATGATGGAAATTAAAGCACAGTGGGAATCACACAAGACTCTATGACGATCTCGTGTCTACATACTAACCTGTACCAGTGTCACCATAGAACTACCATCTGACGTGAGGTCTGATACCTTCTGGGAGTTCTCGGCGAGTCCGTCCAGTGTACCCAGTCTCCACTGAGCACCCGTATACTATCTCTGATGTCAAACACCAATGGATATGGGATCATCCATCGCCCATCTACATGGGTCGAGAAGCATACGCTAGTCTACTCTGGTATATCGATGCCCTGTCTCCATACACCTACGACTAGGAATATTTGAAGTATGTACTTAGCGACTACACTGTCCCCACTAGTATGATCTACATCATAGTCCTGGTCGTCAAGTACTCATCCTAAGGGCTTTATCAACATATAACATAAAGACAATCAGAGTACATGTTAAGATAAAGAGCAACCAGATAGCATACTATCATGTCGAGCAAGAAAGTCGTCCATATATATATATATATGTCCAAGCATCCACTACAATATACATCATATGTAAAGTAATGGCCTCTAGGGCATACATATTACTAAAAATCCCCCACTTGCACTAGGGCCATCTATTGTGGTATGTCATACCCAACAATCAGCTGTGGTTGAAGTATCTCATACTCAACCATCCCATAAAAGTCTCTACTGGGAAATAGGCCTTTGTGAGTGGATCCGCGCTGTTTTCCTCTATGTCTACTCTCCTAACCTCGATCTCCCTGGAGATCAACCATCTCCATGATCAGGTGATACTGCCTAAGAATATGTCTGGATCTCTGATGGGATGGGGGTTCCTAGGCCAAAGCCACAACTCCTTTATCGCACAATGGTAGGAACGAAGTTCATCTCATGAAATATATACCTCAAGACTGTATCTTAGGTAGCATCTTAGGTAGCCATGTATCCAGCCTTTATCGTCTAGTATGCCACGGTATCTAGCTTGGAAATCTTCCAATATACCGTCCCTCCACTGAGGATAAAGACAATGCCTGTGACTGACATTCAGTCGTTTTTACCACCCTGGATCCTATCCAGTGATTCTCCCCAGGATCGATTGACACCATCTCACTACACCTAGTGAGAATTCTAACATCCACTTAGATCTATCTCATAGATCCAAAACCCAGAATTTAGGAGGTATCACTTTGATCCTATACTGGAGAATCCTTGTGATAAGAGGAGATTGACCGAGCGTAGCATAGGAAACTCCTTTCCTATCAAGAGTATGTCATCCACGTACAATACGAGGATCATCACCATACTCCCTACTACTTTTTTGTATATACAAGATTCATCTACCATTTTGATGAAGTCAAACTCTTTGACTACTACATCAAAATAGACGTTC
Organism: Agapanthus africanus; assembly: GCA_030015575.1. Lineage (NCBI taxonomy): Eukaryota > Viridiplantae > Streptophyta > Magnoliopsida > Asparagales > Amaryllidaceae > Agapanthus > Agapanthus africanus. The sequence goes on along the minus strand of CM057345.1, from coordinate 206,208,220 downwards.
TAACTCCGCGATGCCTGCTTTAACCCATAAAGCATCTTGCACACGTTTCCGCTACTCCCACTATCTATGAAGCCCTCTGGCTGTGTACTTATAGACGCTCTCTTCTATATCACTATTTAGAAAAGCATTCATGACACCCAACCGCCAGATATCGTAGTTATGGTATGTAGCAATGGCAAGTAGGATCTGGATGGATTTAAGCATAGCTTTGAAAGTCTTAACTTTTCCATGTACACCAAGTAATCTTCTCAAGATATACTTGCTCCTGATGGGGATTTAACCCTTCAGACAAAGCAACCAAAGTCCATACTTTGTTGGTGTGTATAGATTCCATCTCAGATCGCTTAGCATCTAGCCATTCTTACAGAGTCCCCACTCCTGATGGCCTGCTCGAAACTAGTTGGGTCATCATCTCATGATGCAATCCTCGCTTCCACTGTCATTGAGAAAATTGAAGTATCTCTCAGGTTGGTGAAGAACCCTACTAGATCGGCGGAGAGGCTGAGGTTCGTTGGAAACTATTGAATCCTCCGGTTCTATCAAATCATCAGCTGAAGTTTGTATAGCTGGAACTCATTCCAGTTCTACCTCATGACCACTAATTTCTTCACAAGAAATTCCCTTTCCAAAACGGTGGCATGCTGAGAAACAAAACACCTTTTGCTTCCCAGTTTGGTAGAAGATATTCCCTTGCGAATGCTTGGGATGTCCAACAAACTTCCACAGAACTGACCTTGCCTCGAGCTTGTCCGGATTTTGCTTTTAAACATTGGCCGGACAACCCCAAATCTTAACATACTTAAGACATGGGCTTTTTCTGTACCATATCACATATGGAGTGGTAGGCACCTGATTTGATTTGAACCCTATTCAATAGGTATGCAGCTTCACAAGTGCATAACACCCAAAAGGAAATAGGCAACTCAGTAGCACTCATCATAGAGCACACCATATCATAAAGGCTGCGATTGCTCCGCCCTAATATACTAATGTGTTGTGGTGCATACGGAGGAGTAATGCTGAGAGAGAATCTCATTCTCCTTTAGAATAGTCCAGGATCTCCATGCCTAAGTATTCTCCTCCCTGATCACATCAAAGGACATAATACGTATACCTGTTTTGGTTCTCTACTTCAAAAGTACATAGAACCAGTCCTGGTATTTGTAGACAGGGGACCTTACATACATCATCATGTATCAATCCAAAGAGTTCACTAACTCTTTCTCTGTTTCCAATAAACGAAGCTATGGTCATAATATCTTTGTGACATGATTGTCAAGATTCACAAGATGTAAATTCAAACAGATTTAAATATGCATCTAAATGTAACGTCAGCTAGTCGGGTCGCATTGATATGACCTAGTCTACAATGCCTTAAGAAGGATTCGTTCATTTCTGAACTCTTCCTCTTGTGTGTGTTCTGTACGTTAAGAACTGTAGTTCGATTTAGAACGTCTATGCTTTTAGATAACGTACCTGAACCGATCAACTCTTGATATAGGAAACATTCAAAACATTATCCAACAATACAAAATTATATCCTTCTTTACTAAATAAAGAGACTAATATGATGTTGTATATGAGGTGTTGGAGATAGTGCCCTCAGAGTCAATTATTGGATCACAGGCACGTGATTGCAATGATTGAGGGAAGGTCCTGTCCCAGTAGGACAGTCTTACTCGAGATGATAGTATGCTATCTGGTTTATCTTTATCATCGTGTACTGCTTTCGGTGACCTTTCGAGTCGCTATTACACGTTGATAAAGCCCCTTGGATTCTTGCTTGACCACCAGCAGTATGAGGGCGATCATATAAATGGGAGCTGGGGGTCTACAATCACATCCTTAAAAGGTCCCTAGTCGTGGGAGATTCGAGACAGGGCATCGTTTCTCCAGAGTAGACTAGTGTATACAGTCGAGACCCCGACGAGGGGCGGTGGCCGGTCTCACAAGCCACTGGTGTTAGTTGGTTCACCTAAGATGTATAGAGGTGCTCATTGGGTTATGAGTACACCGGACAGGACTCGCCGGGAACCTGCTAGTTGGGATTATACCAGACGTCAGATGGCAGTTCCCTGGTGACATGTGTATAGGTTAGTTCATCGACCTGAGATCGTCATTTGTCTCGTGTGAGTTCCCACTGTGCTTTGATTACTAACCTACCACGGCTCAAAGGAGTCGTGCAAACAGGTTTTAGTTGGGTACAGTCCCGAGCCACATGGAGGCAGTGAGCGGATCTGCAGGGGTTCGTCTCTCCCGGTATTGGGGGTGAGGTCGCGCTGTGTCTAGGAGAGCCATTACACAAAGCCCTCGGCCGAGGCAGGAGATTTACTGGTAGGTATTCCAGTAGTATCTCAGGGTGTTCTGGGCTACGCTCCGACACGACTTGTACCGCTTTTGGGGGTCTGACTTTTACCAACCCCCTAGGCCCGCCATGCGATACTCATAGACGAACGGACCGGACTGTACGGATATTGTCACTGACAGGCTCAGTTGGGTGTCAGGATGAGTTCGCTCATCGACGTCCCTTTTGGTCAATAGCTGGTGGCCCGTCACGTATTAGCTAATACCTCTGACGTGCTAGTGGTTAAATCCACAGCCATAGTATTGACGAGTCTTTAGAGTCCACCACACTTACAGTTACTCAAGCTTTCGGGCGAAACGCTGTAGAGGCCGTATGGAGATATGGCAGGGTCCGATCAGATACGTGCGGTATTGCACGGATCAGGATCGGACGGATATTACTAGCCGGCTTTGGTTTAAGCCGGTCCTAGTTTAGTACAGTGTAGTTTTTGTCTCATTGCATTTGTATCCGGACGGAATACAGATGCGGGTGTGTTTGCACAGTATCGGGGTTTTCCTGTGATTTATTACGGGACCAGTTTTCTGGAGTTGCCAGTTTGCATTCCGTTCCGGCCGGTTTTCCTTTGTTCTTTCCCGGCCGGACTTTTCCGATGGAGGGGGTTATTTGCAAGTTTGCAAATAACACTTTGTGGAGGATTTATTTGCATAAGGATTGATATGTTAAGCATCTTTGCTTTTCATGCATTTATTGTGATAAGAATGGATTTGATTTGGATTTGAGTTTTGTGATGATTATGTCTAGGATGTGGTCACCTCTTTTCACTTCCTACACTCACCTCCCTTCATGCTTCATAATCTTTGCTCCACCATTTTCTAAGTATGAGAGTTTTCATAAGAAAAGTGAGAAGAAGAAAAGAAAAAGAAGAGAGCTTCATCTTTGAGAGAGTAGCATTCTGGATCTCATTTTTGATGCTAGAAAAATGCAAGCACCATTTTTCTTACCTTGATTCCTCCTTCATCTACAAATGGCAACAAACCCCAAAAGAGACTATGATTCTACACTACACTTCCTACAGCATATCTTGAGCATGTCGAGTTGCCGGCTTCATGCCCGAGTTGCCTCGGTATTGAGGCGGGAGCCCGTAAAAGACGCAGGCGATGTGGTGCCCTTCCGGCGAGGAGGCGACGATGTGGAGGCAAGACTTTCCGCGGGATATCGGGACGATGACGAGAAGACCGGAGGACTCGGATCTCTCGGTATACTTCTCTTCCCATCTCTTGATTGCTAGCATTAGGTTAATGGTAAACGATCCGGGTTTTCATTGTCCGCGGTAGCGCCAGTTTCCAAGTAAGGAAAAATTTTGATTCCGCAATTTGGCCTCGGGTAGACGGCCGGGGCGCTGCCGTGGCGCAACATGGTATCAGAGCCACGCCATTAACCTTTCCTAGCTTGTTCTAATGCGTTTTGCTTATCCGATCGACCAAAATCCCAAAAACCACATTTTCCTTCACATCAGTTTTCTGTTGGAATTTTTTGGTGTCAAAAATTTTTTCAGGTTGTAGAAAACTGCTGTACAAGACATTCTAAGACTTCTGTTAAAATTCGACAGTGTCAGTCGCTGAGTGGAGCGCGGAACCGCGGCCAAACCCCCCCTTGGGCCGCGGTTCCGCCGCACTCTACTGTGCTCACTTTGTCCAATTTATACAGTGGCCTTATGGGCTTATTTTAAGGGTTTTGGGATATTAAATTTGGGCCCAGATCTTCTGTGACTGCTACAGTTTTACTTGGGGGCCCACTTGTTAATTGTTTGATCGATCGGATATTTTTAAACACATTATTTCACAGTATTTACATTATATCTGCGACCGTGAATGTCACTTGATCGGTAAATCCCGTCTAACTGCTATAGCCCGGTTAGACGGATTTGCGAACGTGACTTTCACGTTGATGTTCTATGTTTATGCTGTGTTGTTGCGGATCGGTCGTGGGGGATAGCCTGGATGCAATGCTAGTACAGTTTTGTTGTATTATGTACATTTGATATTGCGGGGCGAGCGTCCGACATGTGGACTGCCGTCACTGCCTGTTTGTATTATTCTTTTGGGGCACGACCTGGTTGCTGTCGATGTACCCGGTGTATGTATATTTTACTTTCTGTACTAGGATTACCCCGCGGAGGGGTGCACGGATAGCCGGGTACTAGAGGGCAACGGGCCCGCATCTCATGGCTTTGAGACGGAGGGGGCTTCACTCTAGGATTAGCGGGCTATTCGCCGCACTCGTAGGGGGTACAGGTTGACCCAGGAGGGGTGCCCAAGTTACCGGATTGCGTGAAGTGCTGGGTGGTCCATTCACGGTGCTGAAGGGGGCTGCCTCGCTTCAGGTTTTGGCGGGTGACTTGCCGCGCCCGTAGGGGTCTAGGATTTCATTGCACAGGCTATCCACACGACCAGGGGAACGTCGGGTTTCAGCAGCGGCTCTGTGAAACCCGGGGCTTCCAGATATCTGTATTGTTCTGTGATGCTGTACATTTCTGTGATGTTGCATTTTATTCACGCCTTGAGCGAAATACTATATATTGGTATATATATTAGTAGATGTTGTATATGTTTTTCATCCGCGCTAGTCCAGTCCCCGCTCTGCCGTTAGTTAGCTAACCTAACGGGTGATGACGGGACACAGTGGCGAATGCGGATGGCATATACGTACGTCAGTATATTTTCGTTCTTTGTGGTGTGATCAATTGATGGGACTGCGTTGATTCGGATCAATGCAAGCTAAACAAACCTAATCTGATGTTGTTGGAACAATTTTTCAAAAAGCTGTTATTGCAAGGACGCTCACTTTTGTTTTGCATCGTGGTATTCATTTGGAATATCCTGCTCCTCAGTCGACGAGGCAAGGGCCGAGATCCCTTCACCGGGAGTGACCCCTTGGACAGAAGTTTGCGTCAGGGCATTAACTTCACTATAGCCGATTACTTTTGCTTTGCATCGTGGTATTCAGTTGGAATATCCTGCACCTCATTCTACGGGGAAAGAGCCGAGATCCCTTCACCGGGAGTGACCTCTTTAGCAAAGGTTTTCGTCACTATATTTTTATAAAAGGCTATGCAGTTCCTTCGACGATATCAAGTTCATTACGTTAAAGGTTTTTCTCCAAAAACCAGCCGTAGCCCTCCGTCATTTCCTACAGGTATTATTTGGTATTCGTGCTGTGTTTGTTGACCTAGTCAAGACGTAGTGTTCGGTAGCTAAGTGGTACTTGTTTGTTGCATAAGTGGGATTGGTTGAGACAGTCGTGCGGCCTTGTTGACCTAGTCAAGGGCACGTGCGGGTGGGTTTAATGCAATCCAGAATAATGAAGGGTTGAACTTGACTGGCGGTTTATGGTTTGTTGACCTAGTCAAGGTCATAAACCGCTTGGGGTAAAAATCACATCGGGAGTTTCAAAAGAACTGAAACTTGCCAGGCATGCGCATACCATCTGGAGTGTGGTGACTTGAGTGGATTCCGTCAAGTTATCATGCGATGATAGTTGGATCCCGATTCCTACTGATGAGTTAGTTTACTCCTCGGGTGACCCCGACTGATTCTTCTTTCAGGTTTGGAGGCGAATTTGAGGTACAGTGGGAGGTTTCCAGATTAGACAAAGTGATAACCATTCTGATCTAGGTTAGAGTGCACGCTGAGTGTTTCTTTTCTCTCTCTGGCAGCGACCATTGACCCGACCCTAAGACTATGACTCAGTGGCCAAGTTGACCGAACCTTCTTAACACAGGCTTTTGGATTGTCAGAGTTGCAGACCTCTTTGCCACTCCTACTTTTACTCTTTTCTCCGGGACACCCCGTATTACTACGAACGTCCACTTCCATTGGACAAAACCATCGTATGGTTATATACGAACTCGAAGGACTTCGAGGATGGTTACAGGTTCTGGAGAAAATGAATAGGACTATTCAGTTGTCTTTTCCTTTTACATTCTCTCAGGCTGCGAGTACTCCTTGGTTTAGGAGATAGTACACCTATTATGCAAATTGGATAGTCTTCTTCTAAACCTTAGGCTGGTGCCGAACGGTAGGGAATGAAGAAAACCAATTAGCCTAAACGGTGTACAGAAGGTATTAAGTTCAGACAAAGCAAGGGATTAGTAAGAGGGCAAAGTAAATTGCGACTGCTATTCACGACCAAACCATGTACTTCTTTGTCAATCCTAAATCACCTATGAATTAAGTTCATTCGGTTGTCTTTTATCCTCACCTTCTCTCGCATTGTGAGTGCTCCTAGGATAAGGACAGTACACCCATTATGCTTATTGGATAGTCTTCTTCCAAACCATTGGCTGGTGCCGAACGGTAGGGAAGGAAGAAAACCATTTGGCCTAAAGGGGTGTACAGAAGGTAATGACTAAAGACATATAAAGGGATTTGGAGAGGTGGCAAAGAATTATACGGTTATAGTTGTGAATCTGGATAATAGAAGAGGCATTACTAGGAATACCAGGATACCCTATCGAAACATTTCAATGTTTCAGTTTCACTGTGTATTGTTAATAGAAAACTGATTTCCCAATTAGACACTTGCTCCAGGGTATGTATTTACCAGGTATGATTCTCACATCTGTATGGTTTTACAGATGATGAGTGGGAGTAAGTTTTTGGGAATTAGGTGATCATCCTCATTATATCGGGATTCATTGGAATTGGTGATATTTGAGGAAGCCACTTGGGTTGTTTGCCGGTCGGCAAATATTGGGTTTTGAATATCCGTTGTTATGCACCAATTTCAAATTGATATATCTGTACGTCTATTTTTATAGAGTGAGATATACCTTTTGAAATTATGTCTATGACATTTACCTATACCAGTGGATGGTTAGGTAAGGAGCATTGAACAGCGGTATAATTCTTCTTAACCAAAAGTACAGTTTTCAACCTACGACACACAGTGAATGAGTCACCAGACTCAGGGGACTTATACAGAGTATTGTATATTGTCCAGTGCCCATCAGGACAGAGGGGTTGGTCCTCGTACTATATTCTGTTTAGTTTTAACTTCTCTAAGTTCTTAGACATGTGTTTCGTAGAAACACAGGGTCTAAGTTTTGAGGAGTTATAGGTATAAGAGTAAAGTAGAGAACCAAGTATTGCAAGTATCGGGATTCTTCAAGGTGATCGAAGAGTAGATATTTGTGAATGGTATTCAGTTGATAGTAATGATTAAGAGAACTAGCTTCTCTTTCAGGTTACTCATAATTGGAAGTACTCCTAAGTTGAGTAACGCTGATCGGCCTCTCTTCCATTTAGTTGACATGCACTGGAGACAGCTGCATGATTTGAATCTGATTCAATTAAATCAGTGCCTCTGTTTCTTGGATATAGAACAGTTCATATCTTGATATTGTTAAGATACGGGGAGTTGTCCGGCTTATGCTTAAAACCAGACTCTGGACAACTCAAGGCACGTTTCAGTAATAGCTGTTTGTGGGTTGACCCGGGCTATGACGAGGGTTGACTTTCTACCATCTGGAAGATCAATAGTGATATTATTCTTGACTCGCCACAGTTTTATCAAAAATGGATTTTTTCAGAAAAACAGTAGTGGGAGTATGGTAGAACTGGAAGTGATTCCAGAACCACAAACGATTACTGAAGATTTCATAAGATCCTAAAGATTCAATCTGGTTTGACATTCCATTGGCCACTCCGCAGATATGGTGGGTAACCTCAGGCACTCGAGAGGTACTTCGGTATGCTCAAGGACGGTGGCAGGGAGGTTCTTGTTTACCCACACTTGCCATTGCTGTTGTTCCAGACTGCGAGACCCGGCGGAAGGATGAGTATAGCGTCGTTCTAAACTTGCTTTAGAAGCGTACGTGTATATGACTCTGCCAGAGGGTTGTCGTAGTCAGTGGGAGCAGCGGAAGCATTGGTGGACATCAGGCTTATGTCTATTTATAGACTAAAGTAGATATAGCGGAGATAGATCATCTATTTCTGATGTGACAGTCATAGGTTTGACTTCATCAGAATAGGGGATGGATCTGTTAAGAAGGTAGTAGGGTGTGATGTCCTGGTATTTGATGACATACACAGAGTAGGAAGTGATATTCCTATACTACGATCGGTTATACTTTGGTCGTCACACAGTAGTTTCTCCACATAGGACTTGGATATTATATCAGACATTCTGGTTACTAGATCTATGGTTTTAGATCTAGATTTGGGTGGTTTCCCAATCAGGGTACTTTGACAGCATTCTAAGAGTATTTAGAATGGACGACTCCTGGCACGGTAGTAAACCTGCAGGTGATGGAGTCACCCTCTCTAAAGGTGTCTTACAGACTAAAGGGGAGAGGGATACGCATGATTGACAGATCACTTGCTTAGGCAATTGAGTCAATCATGAGATGTCAAGTACCACACCAGATGTTATTCTTGCAGTAGGTGCAATAAGTTGATATTGATCCAATCCTGGAGAAACAGTCGGAAGCAGTTTTAGAACATAAGTGGATGTTCTAGGGATATGATAACGGCAGCCTCCTTTAGGAAACAGTTATCATTCCAGGCTTCCAAGGTGACATGGATGGCAGAGTGGCTGTCAGAGTTATAGTTTTCCCTCTGACGAGGTGCAGTATTTTGGACAGGTGGTCCAGATAGATACTGAGGGGAGGCATGGCGCAGGATACTGATTAAGTTCAGTTGACGATACAGTCTAAGAAGTTTGGATTTGGAGTTCATTTATGAGCTAGGTCCCATCAGACATCCAGACATTCTAGGACAGGTATTGCTCATTTCGGGAGATAGTTTTCTCTGCGAACATGAGATATAGAGAGACATAGAAAGAAACATCAAAGCGGATCCACTCACGGAGGCTATTCCTCGAACGCAATAGTTTCGCAAACGAGCTTTGTGAGACTGACTAGTAGAGGAGTTGGGTGTTCGGTATCACACGGGCTGTGAGTATGCGACATCGCAATAATTAGCCTTGAGTGCAAGTGGGAGATTGTTGGAGATAGTGCCCTCAGAGTCAATTATTGGATCACAGGCACGTGATTGCAATGATTGAGGGGAGGACCTGTCCTAGTAGGACAGTCTTACTCGAGATGATAGTATGCTATCTGGTTTATCTTTATCATCGTGTACTGCTTTAGGTGACCTTTCGAGTCGCTATTACACGTTGATAAAGCCCCTTGGATTCTTGCTTGACCACCAGCAGTATGAGGGCGATCATATAAGTGGGAGCTGGGGGTCTACAAGCACATCCTTAAAAGGTCCCTAGTCATGGGAGATTCGAGACAGGGCATCGTTTCTCCATAGTAGACTAGTGTATACAGTCGAGACCCCGACGAGGGGCGGTGGCCGGTCTCACAAGCCACTGGTGTCAGTTTGTTCACCTAAGATGTATACAGGTGCTTATTGGGTTATGAGTACACCGGACAGGACTCGCCGGGAACCTGCTAGTTGGGATTATACCAGACGTCAGATGGCAGTTCCCTGGTGACATGTGTACAGGTTAGTTCATCGACCTGAGATCGTCATTTGTCTCGTGTGAGTTCCCACTGTACTTTGATTACTACCCTACCACGGCTCAAAGGAGTAGTGCAAACAGGTTTTAGTTGGGTACAGTCCCGAGCCACATGGAGGCAGTGAGCGGATCTGCAGGGGTTCGTCTCTCCCGGTATTGGGGGTGAGGTCGCGCTGTGTCTAGGAGAGCCATTACACAAAGCCCTCGGCCGAGGCAGGAGATTTACTGGTAGGTATTCCAGTAGTATCTCAGGGTGTTCTGGGCTACGCTCCGACACGACTTGTACCGCTTTTGGGGGTCTGACTTTTACCAACCCCCTAGGCCCGCCATGCGATACTCATAGACGAACGGACCGGACTGTACGGATATTGTCACTGACAGGCTTAGTTGGGTGTCAGGATGAGTTCGCTCATCGACGTCCCTTTTGGTCAATAGCTGGTGGCCCGTCACGTATTGGCTAATACCTCTGACGTGCTAGTGGTTAAATCCACAGTATTGACGAGTCTTTAGAGTCCACCACACTTACAGTTACTCAAGCTTTCGGGCGAAACGCTGTAGAGGCCGTATGGAGATATGGCAGGGTCCGATCAGATACGTGCGGTATTGCACGGATCAGGATCGGACGGATATTACTAGCCGGCTTTGGTTTAAGCCGGTCCTAGTTTAGTACAGTGTAGTTTTTGTCTCATTGCATTTGTATCCGGACGGAATACAGATGCGGGTGTGTATGCACAGTATCGGGGTTTTCCTGTGATTTATTACGGGACCGGTTTTCTGGAGTTGCCAGTTTGCATTCCGTTCCGGCCGGTTTTCCTTTGTTCTTTCCCGGCCGGACTTTTCCGATGGAGGGGGTTATTTGCAAGTTTGCAAATAACACTTTGTGGAGGATTTATTTGCATAAGGATTGATATGTTAAGCATCTTTGCTTTTCATGCATTTATTGTGATAAGAATGGATTTGATTTGGATTTGAGTTTTGTGATGATTATGTCTAGGATGTGGTCACCTCTTTTCACTTCCTACAACCACCTCCCTTCATGCTTCATAATCTTTGCTCCACCATTTTCTAAGTATGAGAGTTTTCATAAGAAAAGTGAGAAGAAGAAAAGAAAAAGAAGAGAGCTTCATCTTTGAGAGAGTAGCATTCTTGATCTCATTTTTGATGCTAGAAAAATGCAAGCACCATTTTTCTTACCTTGATTCCTCCTTCATCTACAAATGGCAACAAACCCCAAAAGAGACTATGATTCTACACTACACTTCCTACAACATATCTTGAGCATGTCGAGTTGCCGACTTCATGCCCGAGTTGCCTCGGTATTAAGGCGGGAGCCCGTAAAAGACGCAGGCGATGTGGTGCCCTTCCGGCGAGGAGGCGACGATGTGGAGGCAAGACTTTCCGCGGGAGATCGGGACGATGACGAGAAGACCGGAGGACTCGGATCTCTCGGTATACTTCTCTTCCCATCTCTTGATTGCTAGCATTAGGTTAATGGTAAACGATCCGGGTTTTCATTGTCCGCGGTAGCGCCGGTTTCCGAGTAAGGAAAAATTTTGATTCCGCAATTTGGCCTCGGGTAGACGGCCGGGGCGCTGCCGTGGCGCAACATGAGGTACGGTATCTAATTAACATTCGTTCAGAATCAATGTATTTTGTAATAAAGGGTGATAACTGCTAACAAACTTGGCTGCAACACTTGCACCATTTCTAACTCTTGAAACTTATCACCCGTTCTCAGTTCTCTACCTTTCAGTAGCCCATGTAACATATTACATATGTGGGATCCTGATCCGGTATCTCATACCCAGGACGTAAAAGATACTGAGAAACAGTACTCGGTATTGAACACACCCGAAGAAGATGCATCAAGATGCACTTTCTTCATTTGGGCGGCACAGGAATTCTAGTAATCCCCAATATCCTGCTCGATTTTATAACAATTATAAATTGGAGTGGGACCAACGTTCCCTAGCGCAGTATAAAAAGCGGGTTCGGTCAATACAACCGTATTATTATCTTGATTAAGGCGTGACATGGTCGTTACCTGGAGAGAGAGAGAAGAAAACACTCAGCGTATGCTCTTGCAAGATTAGATTGGTTTCTAATATATCGAATCAGGATGTCTCCCACTGTTTTTGTCAAATCTTCCTTCAAACCCTAAAAGGAAAGACTAGCCGGGATATTAATTACACGCTACAAGTTCGCCAATCTTTCATCCAGGCTAGTGCCGGTACTTTGAGGGAGGTTCCCCGTCCTTTCGCACGGACCTAATTAAAATAAACCTCGTTTTCCCAGGGGCATAACCCCGTTGACACCTTTCTAGACACCTACTTGATCGGCTAATTGTAATGTGTAAAACTCTCCTAGGAGTAACTCTTACTCGCAGCGGGTATTGGGATCCAACTATCTCATAGAAGGTATGCAATCTCATTGCAAATTTCAACACTTGAAATTCCCAATAATATTTTACCTCTAGCATCCTATGACCTTGACGAAAGCCAACAAACCATAGGCTACTAGTCAAGTTCAACCAGTCATTTCCCGATTGAATTAAACCCACCCGCACGACCCTTGACGAAAGCCAACAAAGTCGCACGACTACCCTGACTCAATCGCATCATATGCTTATACAGATAAGCATAAATAGCTACGGCACACTATGCCTTGACGAAAGCTAACAAACGTAGCACGAATACTATGAAGTACTTATCTGAAATGACAGAGGGCTAAGACAGGTTTTTAAGAAAACTCTTTGCGTAATGAACTTGATCTCGTCGTAGAATCAAATGATTTAAATGGAGTGTTTTTAAGGCCTTTGCTAGTTTTGCTAAAGAGGTCACTCCCGGTGAAGGGATCTTGGCTCTTTCCTTATCGAATAAGGTGCAGGATATTTCACAAATACCACTATGAAAAGCAAGAACTAGAAAAGCAATCAAAAAACAAACCGAGTTTGTAGTATCTGCTAGTTTCGCTAAAGAGGTCATTCCCGGTGAAGGGATCTCGGCTCTTTCCTTATCGAATAAGGTGCTGGATATTCTACAAGGAATACCGCTATGCAAAGCAACAACTAGAGCTACTTGTTTTTGAAAATTCGATTATACAACATCTTTAGGTTTCTTTTATTTCATTAATCTCATTGATGAAGTCCCATTTTATTATGCTTCACAAGCATCACATTTGAAACGAAATCAACAATATATAATATATATCTCATATATATAATATAAACATTCGTCTCAGGCAGTAATATGATCTCATCACAGAACATAGCAGCAGAAGAACATATATGAAATATTGGATATACTAGGAGGTCTATGTTTTAATACGAGCCTGTATAAAACACGGATTCAACGGTCACGATGAATAGCCAATCCTACAACCTTAGACCCCTACGAGAGCATCAAGCAACCCTACTAATTTTAGAGTTAGGCGACCCGGTCTCGACTCCTCGAGATGGTCTCCCACTGGACCCTAGGACCCGGTTACTTGTGCTTCCTGCCTTGGGTCTATCCTAATGCGAAAAAGTAAATAATATACAATGGTGACATCATCCTCAGCCCGGAAGTGCCCCAATAAAAGAATATTACATACAACGAATTTTAGATGAATGAAAATAAAAACTCTCATCTCACATAAAACCCCGTCTATTCAAAACACGACGATCTAATATAACATATCACAGAAACATATAACATCACATGTCATCAACGTAAGTAAATATGCGTATCCCGATTGTCGTTGATGTATAGCAACGAAACCGGCGATACACCACATATTACACTTACGGTCGTAGAAAAGAAAGTGTAAAACTACAACAGTTGGAATCCGCAACCTCATTAGACATCGTATGCCTAACCAAATGAATTCCTTAAACATCGCATGCCTAACAATTATAAACCCCGCATCTTAGTCTCGATCTCGAAAACACTTTTCAATATCATGTCGAGAAATTCAACAAGATTCCCGACATCCTGACCGAATGATCGTCGGAACTTTAGTAGATGGCCGCACCCCCGATGCCGTCGACGAAGTGCACTAATGCGGAACACCGCTGCCGCGAGCACCCGAACGGATACTTTTGGCGACGGGGTTCTCCTACAGTCACTTAGTCGGGGCTATGGGGCATGGCTATCTATTAAGTTTACCCGGGGAGTATCCGCGTATGCTACGTGATTGCAACGGACTTTTGATCGCATCAAAATCCCGTGGCAACCGATCAAATAAGACTAAACTGCTAGATATATAACATTCAAATTATTTATCTCATAACTACATGTAGATTCCAAATATTGTATCACATTACAGAAAAAGTTAGACAATATTAAACATTCCAATCGAATCAACAAACACACAAAATTTCCCTTTGGTTCTAAATACTTGAAATTAGTTTAAAAGCATCCATCACATGCCATAGTACCAATGGTCCAGCCGTAGATGGGTCAAACCAACACCTCACATGTGGCAACGCCGAACTGCCACAAACCCTAAGGTTTAGAGACGGTTCAGACGGTCACATAATCAAGTTAAGGTTTGTGTTCTTCTAGAGGGTCCACCGCGTTACTTGCACGACTGTGAATGTTCTTTAACTAAGGAAAAATCCATCACTTGGAAATTTTCCGGCAGGGGAAAAAGTGAGTTATTGATATCCGTTCGAACTTTTTAACACTGTCTAAATAATCATGAAACCAAGCTAGAATTACGAATACGAAACACTTCGAATTTATTAATGGAGTAAATTAACATCACATGTAATTTTAGCAAAAATAAACAACACCACAAGTACCAAACCCAAGAAGCTGGAGCACAACACAAAACCCAAGCCCTAAGCCCATGGAAAAACTGGGGTCGCCGGAATTTGGCCTGAGTAGCTGGCCCAGAGCCGAGCAGGGGGTGGGTTTTGTGCTATGTTCAATATGTATCTCATACATCATTCTGCAACTGTTTGAAAAAATTTTAGAGCTCAATTTAAATTCGACAGAGAGTGGGGTTTCGCATCGGGTGTTTCGGAGTTGTTTCGGTTTCGTAATCCTACACTTATCCGTCTAATTCTCTAGCTAGGCTCTGATACTACTGTTGGGTTACCTACAACGGCAGCAAGGTTTCGGGAGGCATCACCCATGCCAAGTTAAAATTTTGCCATTGAAGATAACCCTAATCCTAGGAACTTTAACTAGAGAATCAAACCAAACAAGCATGTTAAACACTTTAACATCTAAGAGTTAGGGATTACAACCTTTGTAGTCCGTTCCTTCGCATCATAAGCTCCGTGTTGAGGTCCCTTCGCTGCGAACATCAAGTACCCGGACTCTAGAGAGGCTCCATGAAGAGAAAGATGCAAGCTTGCTTCCAATCTTCAACAACTAAGATGATCTACCTTGAAGAAACTCAAACCCAAGCTCTTGCTTCACTAATCAAGTATTAGCAAAGCAAACACTCTAATCTAAGTGGCTAGAATAGATGAGGATGATGAAGTAGGAATTTTGCTCTCTTTTGTTCTCAATTTCTCACTTATGAACATCACAAATGAAAAAGCTAGTAAAGGTTTTCTTCATCAAGAAAGAAGAAGAAGATGATGCAAATCCTTTTGTGATGAATAATGAAAATCCTTTTTGTGGTTACAAATCAACCATGGGTTAAGAATGATAAAGTTAACCCTTGTAGAGAATAAACTAGAGGCTAAGCTTTGGGTTGGGTTAATAAATATCAACACAAAATATCAAAGGTCAAAGTCAAAGCTTCATGAAGCTTCATGAAAGCTTCATCCAAGCTTAACCCTAATCCAAACCCTAACCATGTTTAAACTCCACAAAACATGTTGCATTTGTAACCCTAATTTGTTACAATATTATATATCACATATATAATATATTTTGTAACAAAAGAAAATAATACAATTAACATATATCGCATATATATATATATATATATATATATATTATCCCGTGAGAAAATGAATCAATAAAGCGAGCTTATATTAGATAATGTAAAGTAATATATCTCATATATAATTATACATTAAATTATGGAATCAACACTTGATCTGATAACCCGGCTATAATACATATAACCGACTAATATAACATGTACCAATTCATCGAATCAACACTGGATCCGATGACCCGGCTATATCACATATACCTGGCCGATATCTCATATCGCGAGAATAGAAAACAGTATCTCATATCGTATTATTCTCGGTCCCGTACATATCACATATGTGCTCCTACTCCGTTTTGCCTGAGCCAGGAAACCTTTGTGTAGGATTCTAAAGAATCGTCAATACGCCGGCAGTAGGTGATGATCATATCAAACATCCGCAAGCTGCAAGCGGTCAGCTAAACGTAACAGCTACCCAGGTATTGAGAGATCAGAAGATCAACAAGAAAGCCTATGCATTCTACTGTGAATCCAATCAGTAACACTCCCATACAGTCCGGTCACTTCGTCTGATATGTCGCATATCTCCCCTAGGGGTAGTAAACGTCAGACCCCAGTAGCTTGATAAGTTGTGTCGATATGAGGTCCATAACAGTTCAAGAAACTACTGATAACTCTTACCAGTAAATGTCAGCAACCCTGGCCAGGGATTTCCAGTTATAGCCAGTCGAACACAGCGCAACATCAACTCCCTATACCGGGAGAGACGAAACCCCTCCTATCGCTCATTGCTTCCATGTGATTCGGGACTGTACCCAAAAGCCACCGTTTTACACGCCCTCTTGGACGTGGTATGAAGGAAATTAAAGCACGGTGGGAATCACACAAGACTCTATGACGATCTCGGGTCTACAGACTAACCTGTACCAGTACCACCATAGAACTACCATCTGACATGAGGTATGATACCATCTTGGAGTTCTCGGCGAGTCCGTCCAGTGTACCCAGTCTCTACAGAGCACCCGTATACTATCTCTGATGTCAAACATCGATGGATATGGGATAATCCATCGCCCATCTACATGTGTCGAGAAGCATACGCTAGTCTACTCTGGAATATCGATGCCCTGTCTCGATACACCTATGACTAGAAACATTTGAAGGATGTACTTAGCGACTACACTATCCCCACTAGTATGATCTACATCATAGTCCTGGTAGTCAAGTACTCATCCTAAGGGCTTTATCAACATGTAACATAGAGACAATCAGAGTACATGTTAAGATAAACAGCAACCAGATAGCATACTATCATGTCGAACAAGAAAGTCGTCCATATATATATGTCCAAGCATCCACTACAATATACATCGTATGTAAAGTAATGGCCTCTATGGCATACATATCACTAACACACGGTTGAGAAGTCGGGAAAAGGAGAATGTTTTCACTGCAAGAAGACGGGGCACTGGAAGCGGAACTGTACTGAGTATCTTGATCTTAAGAAATGGAAGCATGGTGATGCTTCAGCTTCAGGTGTGTTCGTAACTGAAAACTGTTTTTCTATAAACTCTGCTTCATGGGTATTGGATATCGGTTCTGGTTCTTATATCTGCAATTCTGTGCACGCGTTGAGAAATAGCAAAGTTTTGAAGACAGGTGATCATACTTTCCGAGTTGGAAATGGTTCCAATGTACATGCAGTTTCAGTGGGAGAGTGTCACCTAGGGTTGCCGTCAGGTTGTATATTGGTTTTGAACCCATGTTATTTTGTACCAAGCATGCTTTGTAATATAATATCCGTTTCTTTGTTAGACAATGAAGGATATCATTTTGTATTGCAGCTAAATGTTATGAACATTGAAGTAAATAAAGAGTTGATCGGTTGTGGTACACTTAATAACGGGATATACGTCCTTAATCAACACACAGTTTTCAATGTACAACACATAAATAAAAGAAAATTTTTAGGTATAAATAAAGCTTTTCTTTGGCATTGTAGACTTGGTCATATTAATGAAAGAAGACTAAACAAGCTTCATAAAGATGGATATTTGAATCCTTTTGAGTATAAATCTTATGCGACTTGTCAGTCATGTATAAAAGGGAAAATGACCAAAACTCCGTTTACTGGATACGGAGAAAGAGCTACAGAACTCTTGGGCCCCATACATAGTGATGTATGTGGGCCAATGTTTACACATGCAAAGGCGGTTTTTCTTACTTTATAAATTTTACTGATGATTTCTCGAGATTCGGTCATGTGTTTTTATTAAAGCATAAGTCTGAAGCTTTTGAGAAATTCAAGGAGTACAAACTTGAATTAGAAAAACAAACATGAATGAGTATCAAAATACTTCGATCAGATCGAGGTGGAGATTATCTTAGAACCGAGTTTTCGAACTTCCTAAAAGAGAATGGGATTCTCTCTCAGCTCACTCCCTCTTACACACCACAGCACAACGGTGTGTCAGAGCAGCGGAATCGTACCCTATTAGATATGGTACGATCCATTATGAGTGATACTGAGTTACCTCTCTCCTTTTGGGGGCATGCATTGGAGACTGCGGCTTTTCTGTTGAACAAAGATCCAACCAAGACCATGTCTACCACTCCATATGAGATATGGTATGGGAAAAGACAATCTCTTAAACGAGTTAAGATTTGGAGTTTTCCGGCTTTTGTCAAATAGCAGAATCCAGACAAACTCGAGGTACGATCGGTCAAATGTATATTTGTGGGATATCCAAAACATTCGTTTGGATATCTTTTCTACCATAAGGAGGAACAAAAAGTGTTTGTTTCTCAACATGCCACATTTTTAGAAAATAACATTTTTCCAAATGATACTGATGGCAATGTGGTAGATCTAGAAGAGGTTCTAGAGACACAAGTTACAAATGACGACTGTGTTGAACCGGATGTTGCAACAGAATCTTATGAACCTCAGCCACTCCGTAGATCTGGTAGGACTTCTCGCCCACCGGAGAGATACTATGGTTTTCTCATCGATGGTGATAGAGAAGATTGCATCATGGATGATGATGACCCTACCAGTTTTCAGCAAGCTATCATGAGTGGTGACTCTGTGAAGTGGCTAGATGCCATGAGATCCGAAATGGAGTCTGTGTATACCAACAAAGTATGGACTTTGGATGTTGTACCCTCTAGGGTAAAACACCTAGGGTGCAAATGGATCTTTAAGAAAAAGATCGGTGTAGATGGGCACGTAGAGACCTATAAGGCAAGACTTGTGGCGAAAGGATTTCGTCAAAGACCGGGTCTGGACTATGACGAAACATTTTTTCTTGTCGCCATGCTTAAATCCATTCGGATCCTACTTGCTATTGCTGCTCACTACGACTATGAAATCTGGCAGATGGACGTTAAAACGGCTTTTCTAAATGGTGATTTAGAAGAATGCGTTTATATGGATCACCCAGAGGGCTTCATTGATAGTGGGAGCAGCGGGAAAGTATGTAGGTTGCTTAAATCCATTTATGGATTAAAGAAGGCATTACGGTGTTGGAACATCTGTTTTGATGATGTTATCAAAGAGTTTGATTTCGTAAAAAAATCCAGATGAACCTTGTACGTGGATGACATTCTTCTAATAGGAAACGATATTCCTATGCTATAATCGGTCAAACTGTTCTTATCACAAAGGTTCTCCATGAAGGACCTGGGTGATGCCTCGTTCATACTGCGCATGAAGATCTATAGGAATAGATCAAAAAGGTTGTTGGGATTTTCCCAAACCAGGTACATTAACACCATCCTAAAGAGATTTAGTATGGAAGACTCTAATTGGGGTGCCTTACCCGCTAGTCATGGAGTCACTCTCTCTAAAGACTTTTGCCCAAAGACTGATGAAAAAAGAGCTCGCATGAGGATTATAGCCAACGCTTTAGCTGTAGGATCTATAATGTATACGATGTTATGTACACGCCCTGATGTAGCTTATGCACTGAGTGTAGTAAGCAGGTATCAATCCAACCCAGGGGAGAATCACTGGACTGCTGTGAAGAACATTCTTAAGTACTTGCGAAGGACTAAAGAAATGTTCTTGGTGTATGGTAACGGGGATCTCCAAATAGAGGACTTTACCGATTCGAGCTTCCAGAATGATAAGGATGACAACAAATCTATCTCAGGGTTTGTATTTACCCTCAATAGAGGGGCGGTATTGTTGGATATAGTGCCCTCAAAGTCAATTATTAGATCGCAGGCATATGATTGCAATGATTGAGGGAGGAGCTATGCCGTGGGACAATCTTACTCGAGATGATAGTATGCTATCTGGTTTATCTTTATCATCGTGTACTGCTTTAGGTGATGTTAAAGATCACTATTGCACGTTGATAGAGACCTTAGGATTCTTGCTTGACTACCAGCAGTATGATGGTGATCATATACATGAGTGTTGGGTAGTCTATGAGCACATCCTTAAAGTTGTCCCTAGTCGTGGGAGTTTC
Organism: Agapanthus africanus; assembly: GCA_030015575.1. Lineage (NCBI taxonomy): Eukaryota > Viridiplantae > Streptophyta > Magnoliopsida > Asparagales > Amaryllidaceae > Agapanthus > Agapanthus africanus. Next base: position 206,188,036 of record CM057345.1, on the reverse strand, counting down.
GAGACTGGGCATCGATACTCCATTAGCAGACTAGTGTATACAGTCGAGACCCCGACGAGGGGCGGTGGCCGGTCTCACAAGCCATTGGTGTCCGTTGGATCATCTAAGATGTATACAGGTGCTCATTGGGTTATGAGTACACCGGACAGGACTCGCCGGGAATATTCTAGTTGGTATTATACCTGACGTCAGATAGTAGTTCCCTGGTGACATGTGTACAGGTTAGTTCATCGACCTGAGATCGTCATTTGTCTCGTGTGAGTTCCAACTGTGCTTTGATTACTACCCTACTACGGCTCAATGGAGTCGTGCAAACATGTTTTAGTTGGGTACAGTCCCGAGCCACATGGAAGCAGTGAGCGGATCAGCAGGGTTTTCTTCTCTCCCGGTATTGGGGGTAAGATCGCGATGTGTCTAGGAGAGCCATTACACGAAGTCTTTGGCCAAGGCAGGAGATTTATTGGTAGGTATTCCATTAGTATCTCAGGGTGTTCTGGGCTACACTCCGACACGACTTGTACCACTTTTGGGGGTCTGACTTTTACCAACCCCTAGGCCCGACATGCGATGCTCATAGACGAATGGACCAGACTGTACGGATATTGTCACTGACAGGCTTAGTAGGGTGTCAGGATGAGTTCGCTCATCGACCTCCTTTTTGGTCAATACCTGGTAGCCCGTTACGTATAGCTAGTAGCACTGACGTGCTAGTGGTTAAATCCACAACCAAAGTATTGACGGGTCTTTAGAGTCCCCCACAAACAGTTTCTCAAGTTTCGGGCAAAACGTTGTAGAAGTCGTATGGTATTATGGCCAGGTTCGATCATATACGTGCACTTGTGCACGGATCATGATCGGACGGATCATACTAGTGGGCTTTGGTTTAAGCCGGATCCTAGTATTAGATTTTTTGGATTATTTTAGTCTCATCGCATTTGCATTCAGTTGGAATGCGGATGCAGGTATGTATATACAGGTGATGGGTATCCTTATGATCCGTCACGAGTTTACTTTAGATGTTTCCATATCTTTTTATTGTTGTAAACATTTAGGTTAATGTTTACAAATGGTGGACATTGTGAGTGGATTTCATGATAAGGTGCTTTTAATGTGACATGGACATGTTTAGTGACTCATGGTCTCTTTATTTGTGCTAATGTCACATTAGGAGTTGATCATTGTGTTGATATGATTCTTGGAGAGAGAGAGGGCAGCCATGTTAGGCTTGGGGTTGCTCTTGATTTATTCTAGCACTCTCATTATTCTTCATCTTAACACAAAAGAAAAGAGCCTCTTCTTCTTCTTCCTCTAGCTCACAAGTTTCACCAATGGCATCAACTTCAACCTCCATCCATACACTCTCATGTGTTGAGAATCAATGGATGCTTGAGACAAAGTGATCACACACATTCTCTACTTCACCTTGGACATGTCGGCTAGCAAACTTCATATTCGAGTTGCTTTGGATGAAGCGGGAGCCCGTAAAAAAACTCATTGATGTGGTGCCCTTCTGACGAGGAGACTGGAGATCGGAGATGCCGCGAGGAGCTAGGGATGGTGGCTAAAGAACGAAGGACACGGATCGATCGGTATAGCTTTTCTAACCCTTCTCTAGTTGCTAGTTTATGTTAATGGTTCGATTTGGGTGAAAGACTACGATAGCGCCAGTTTCATAAAAGTTTTTGTTCCGCATTTTGGCCTCAGGTTAACGGCCGGGGCGCTACCGTAGACTTACATGGTATCAGAGGCACGCCATTCACCTTTACTAGCTTATTCTAACATATTTAAAACATCGATCGAACAAAATTTCTGAAACCGCATTTCCAATACTAAAGTTTCTGTCGAATTTATTTTGTCGTTGAAAAATTATTTTGAGTGTTTCAGAAAATCAGGCAGGCTTTTTTAAGAACTTTGTAGAAATTTGGTTGCATGAATCCTCAGTAACGCCGCGGAATCGCGGCATTAACCACGTTTTGGCCGCGGTTCCGCTGCAGTTATATGGCTTCAATGCACCATTTTTCTTGTGCTGGTCTTTTGTGTGAAAATGTGGTTTCTGGAATTTTTATTTTTGGCCCAGATTATTTTGAGTACTGGGATTTGTACTTGGGGCCCACTTCGGGAAATTTTGTCGATCGAAATTTTAAATAAGTTAGTTCACAGTACTTACATTATATCTGTGACCGTGAATGCCATTCGAGCGGTAAATCTTGTCTAATTGCTATAGCTCTTTTAGACGGATTTGCGAACGTGGCATTCACGTTGATGTTCTGTGTTGTGCTGTGATGTTGCGGATTTGTCGTGGTGGATAGCCTGGATGCAATGGTAGTACAGTTTGGTTATATTTGTATATTTGATATTGCGGGGCGAGCGTCCGACATGTGGACTGCCGTCACTGCTTGTTATATATTATTCTTTTGGGGCACGACCGGGCTGAGGTCGATGTACCCGTTGTATATATTTTTATTTTCTGTACCAAGATTACCCCGCGGTGGGGTGAACGGATAGCTGGGTTCTAGAGGGCAATGGGCCCGCATCTCATGGCTTTGAGATGGAGGGCGCTTCACTCTAGAATTGGCGGGCTATTCGCTGCACTCGTAGGGGGTACAGGTTGACCCAAGGTGGGGTGCTCAAGCTACCGGATTCCGTGAAGTGCTGGGTGGTCCATTCACTTTGCTGAAGGGGGCTTCCTCTCTTCTTGTTTTGGCGGGTAACTTGCCGCACCCGTAGGGGTCTAAGATTTCATTGCACAGGCTATCCACACGACCAGGGGAACGTCGGGTTTCAGTTGCGGCTCTATGAAACTCGGGGATCCCAAATTATCTGTATTGTTCTGTGATGCTTATTACATTTCTGTGATGTTGCCTTTTTTTCATGCCTTGAGCGATTATTATATATTGATATATATACTAGTAGATGTATATGTTTTACATCCGCGCTAGTTCAGTCCCCGCTCTGTCGTTAGTTAGGTAACCTAACGGGTGATGACGGGACCCAGTGGCGAATGCGGATGGCATATACGTACATCGTATTTTCGTTCTTTATTGGTGTGATCAATTGATGGGACTGCATTGATTCGGATCAATGCAAGCTAAACAAACCTGTTTGATGTTGTTGGAATATTTTTCAAAAAGCTGTTATTGCAAGGACGTTCACTTTTGTTTTGCATAGTGGTATTCAGTTGGAATATCCTGCATCTCATTCTACGAGGCAAGGGCCGAGATCCCTTCACCGGGAGTGACCCCTTGGACAGAAGTTTGCGTCTGGGTAATAACATCACTATAGTCGATTACTTTTTGCTTTGAATTATGGTATTTAGTTTGGAATATCCTGCACCTCATTCTACGGGGAAAGAGCCAAGATCCCTTCACCGGGAGTGACCTCTTTAGCAAAGGTTTTTGCCACTATATTTATAAAAACTATCCGGTTCCTTCAACGATATCAAGTTCATTACGTTAAAGGTTTTTCGCCAAAAAGCCCTCCGTCATTTCAGACGAGTGGCACTTAGTATTCATACTATGTTTGTTGGCCAAAGTCAAGGCATAGTGTATGGTACTTTTCTGTTGCATAGATAGATGCATTGGTTTAGGACAGTCTACCACTTTGTTGGCCAAAGTCAAGGGTGTGTGCGGGTGGGTCTAAATCAATCTGGATAATGACGGGTAGAACTTGACTTGCGGGTTATGATTTTTTGGCCAAAGTCAAGGTCATAAACCGCTTGGGGTAAAAATCACATCGGGAGTTTCTAAAGAAGCTTAAACTTGCCAGGCATGTGCATACCTTCTGGAGTGTGATAACGTGAGTGGATTCCATCACGTTATCATGCGATGATAGTTAGATCCCGATTCCCACTTATGAGTTGGTTTACTCCTCGGGTGATCCCGACTAATTCTTCTTTCAGGTTTGGAGGAGAATTTGAGGTTTTAGTGGGAGGTTTCCTGATTAGATAAATTGGTAACCATTCTGATCTAGGTTAGAGTGCATGCTGAGTGTTTCTTTTCTCTCTCTCTTTGGCAGCGACCATGGCCCGACCCTAGACTATGACGCAGTGACCAAGTTGACCGAACCTTCTTAAAACACTGGCTTTTGGATTGTCAGAGTTGCATACCTTGTAGGGTTCCTAGGCACCCCAAGGAGGTCTCACAAGGCATCGATCATGCCAATTTCAAAAAATCTAGGTGCCGAGAAACCCTAATACGGATCGTTGGCTAGAAATCTAGGAGAAAAAGATAACTAGTTAACACTTAACTAATAGAATACAGAAATACAACCTTTGTAGATCCGGTTCTCCACCTCCATTGCTCCGCAATGAAGTATCCTCGCTGTCCAAGTCGAACCCCGGGCTCTAGCGTCGGCTTCATCGGAGAATAGACGGGCTAGGTCATCGACGACGTGCCGAAGATGATCTACGTCGAAGCATCACTAGATCAAGCTCCACCTTGACCAAGCCATGAAAACTTGTGAAGGAAACACACTCTACTACTTGGCAAGTGGTAGAGGATGAAGAAATAGGAAGTGGGTAGACTTTAGAATTGGATTTCTCACTCTAATTCATCAATCACCATTGATGGATGCAAGCTTCTTTCTTGAAGAAGAAGAAGAAGAAGAAGATGATAATAATTATGATAAGTTATTTGTAAATGATAAATAAATCAATACTTATCATTTACTAACCCTTGGTTAGTTGTAGAGAATGGACCATGGTTAACTTGAATGGTTAGGGTTAAGGATGAGACAAGAATGGTGACTTGGTCAAAGTTTCAAGAAACTTCAACTAAAAACAAAACTAGCAACCATTCCATTTTCATATCATTTCCTTTTTCCAAAATAAACAAAAGGAATAAATAAATGAATAAGTAATTAAAAGGAAAACCCTAATCATAAACTTAACCATGGTCTAATTCTTTACACTAACCCTAGCTTGCATGTATCATCAAACATGATACAATCATGTGCACAAAATCATATCGCATATGCAATGCGCACATCCGAGTGAGAAAATCCATTTAAAGTGAACCGATACTAGTTAATGCAAAGTAATATATCAAATATATAATTATGCATTAAATCATTAAATCAACACTTGATTTAACGATCCGGTCATATCGCATATAACCGACTAATATCAACAGTAACAACTTATCGAATCAACACTTGATCCGATAACCCGGCTACATCACATATAACCGATCAATGTCACATATCGCGAGAATCGAATACAGTATCACATACTGGTATCATTCTCGATCCCGCACATATCTCATATGCGCTCCTATTTCGTTTCGCTTGAGCCAGGAAACCTCTGTGTAGGACTCTAAAGACTCGTCAATACGCCGGCAGCAGATGATAATCATATCAAACACCCACAAGCCGCAAGCGGTCTGCTAAACGTAACGGCCACCCGGGTATTGAGCGATCAGAAGATCGACGAGCAAGCCCGCTCACACTCCAGTGAATCCAACCAGTAACACTACCGTGCAGTCCGGTCTGATCGTCTGAGATGTCGCATATCTCGCCTAGGGGTGGTAAACGTCAGACTCCAATAGCTCGATAAGTCGTGTCGATATGAGGTCTATAACAATTCGAGAAACTACTGGTAACACTTACCAGTAAATCTCAGCAACCCTGGCCAGGGATTTCCTGTTATAGCCAATCGAACATAGCACAACATCAACCCCCTATACCGGGAGAGACGAATCCCCTCCTATCGCTCATTGCCTCCATGTGACTCGGGACTGTACCCAAAAACCACCGTTTTGCACGCCCTCTTGGACGTGGTAAGATGGAAATCAAAGCACAGTGGGAACCACACAAGACTCTATGACGATTTCGGGTCAACAGACTACTCTGTACCAGTGTCACCAGAGAACTGCCATCTGACGTGAGGTATAATACCATCTGGGAGTTCTCGGCGAGTCCGTCCAGTGTACCCAGTCTCTACTGAGCACCCGTATATCATCTCTGATGTCAAACACCAATGGATATGGGATCATCCATCGCCCATCTGTATGGGTCGAGAAGGTATACGCTAGTCTACTCTGGTATATCGATGCCCTGTCTCGATACACCCACGACTAGGGACCTTCAAGGATGTACTTATGGACTACCATGTCCCCACTAGTATGATCCGCATCATAGTCCAGGTAGTCAAGCACACATCCTAAGGGCTTTACCAACATGTAACAGAGAGACAATCAGTGTACACGTTTAGGTAAAGAGCAACCAGATAGCATACTATCATGTCGAGCAAGAAAGTCCTCCCTATATATGTCCCAGCTTCCACTACAATATACATCCTATATACAGTAATGGCCTCTAGGGCATACATATAACTAACATACCTCATTGTCACTCCTACTTTTACCCTTTTCTCCAGAACACCCCGTATTACTACGAACATCCACTTCCATTGGATAAAACCATCGTATGGTTATATACGAACTCGAAAGAACTTGTTCCAGATTCGAGGATGGTTTCCGGTTCTGGAGAAAATGAATAGGACTATTCAGTTGTCTTTTCCTTTTACCTTCTCTCAGGTTACGAGTGCTCCTTGGATTAGGACGGTACACCTATTACGCTAATTGGATAGTCTTCTTCCAAACCATAGGCTGGTGTCGAACGGTAGGGTATGAAGAAAACCGATTATCCTAAGTAAGGTTTACAGAAGGTAATAAGTAAAAACAAATAAAGGGATTAGAAAGAGGGCAATGTAAATTGCGACTGCTATTCATGACCGAACCACGTATTTCATTACCACTCCTACTTCACCTTTGTATTTCTCCAGAACACTCCGTATCACTACGAAGATCCACAGTTATTTGGATACTCCATCGTATGGTTATATATGAACTCGAAGGAATTTATTCCAGTTCGGGGATGGATTCTGCTTCAGAAGAAATAGGAATAAAGTTTATTCAATTGTCTTTTATCATCACCTTCTCTCAGGTTATGAGTACTCCTAAGGTTTAGAAGGGTACACCTATTACGCTTATTGGATAGTCTTCTTCCAAACCATAGGCTGGTAGGGAAGGAAGAAAACAATTTAGCCTAAAGATGGTGTACAGAAGGTAATGACTAAAGACAAATAAAGGGATTTGGAGATATGGTAAAGAGATATACGGTTACAGTTGTGAATCTGATAATAGAAGTGGTATTACTAGGAATACCCGGATACCCCTACGAAACATTTTAATATTTCAGTTTCATTGTACGTTGTTAATAGAAAACTGATTTTCCAATTAGACCCTTGCTCCAGGGTATGTATTTACCAGGTATGGTTCTCATATCTTTATGGTTTTACAGATGATGAGTGGAAGTAAATAATTGGGAATAAGGTGATCATCCTCATTATATCGGAATTCGTTGAAATTGGTGATATTTGAGAAAATCTCCTGGGTTGTTTGCCGGACGGCTAATATTTGGTTTTGAATATCCGTTGTTATGCACCAATTTCAAATTGATATATTTGTACGTTTATTTTTATAAAGTGAGATATACCTTGTTGAAATTATGTTGATGACATTTACCTATATCAGTTGATGGTTAGGTAAGGAGCATCAAATAGCGATGTTATTCTTCTTAACCATAAGTACAGTTTTTAACCTACGACGCACAGGGTTTGAGTTATTCAACACAGGGGACTTATACAAAGCATTGTATATTATCCGGTGTCCATTAAGACAGAGCGGGTTTGTCCTCATACTATATTCTGTTTACTTGTGACTTCTCTAGTATTAGACAGGTGTTTCGTAGAGACACAAGGTCAAAGTTTCAAGAAGTTATAGGTATAAGAGTAAAGTAGAGAACCAGCTGTTGCAAGTATCGGGATTCTTCAAGGTGATCGAAGATGTAGATACTTGTGTATGGTATTCAGTTGATAGTAATGGTTATTGAGAAACTTGTTTCTCTTTCAGGTTACTCATGTTTGATGCGCTCCTAAGTTGAGTAATGCTGATCGGCCTCTCTCTATTTAGTTAACATGCACAGGAGACAGCTGCATGATTTGAATCTGGTTCCAATTAAATCAGTGCCTCTGTTTCTATATTAGATATAGAATGGCTCATATCTTAACGATGTTAAGGTATATGGAGTTGTCCGGCCTATGCTTAAAACCAGACTCTGGATAACTCAAGGCACGTTTCTGTTATGGCTGTTTGTGGGTTGACCCGGGCTATGACGAGGGTTGACTTTCTACCATCTGGAAGACCAATAGTGATATTGTTCTTGACTCGCCATAGTTTTAAAAAAAATGGATTTTTTCAGAAAACAGTAGTGGGAGTATTGTAGAACTAGAAGTGATTCTGGAACCACAAACGAAAACTGAAAATTTAGTAAAAACCTAAAGATTCAATCTGGATAGACATTTCATTAGCCACTCCGCAGATATGGTAGGTAACCTCAGGAACCCGAGAGGTACTACGGTAGCCTCAAGGACGGTGACAGGGAGGTTCTTGTTTACCCAGACATGACATTACTGTTGTTCCTATAAGTCTACGGTAGCGCCCCGGCCGTCATTCTGACGCTAAATGCGGATCAAAAACTTTTTTACTGGCGCTATCGCATACTATAACCCGGATCTGCCATTAACGCAAAACTAACAAACTACAAAGTGGGTAGAAAGGCTATACTGAACAATCTGAGTCCTTCGTTCTTTAACCATCATCCCAAGCTCCGTTACGGCTACTCCGATCTCCTGGCTCCTTGTCGAGGTGGCACCACATCAATGGATCTTTAAATAGGCTCCCGCCTCTATACCGAGGCAACTCGGTCATCAAGCCTAATAAAAGAGATGACCATGATTGATATAGAGAATGAGTAGAATACTTTTTCTCGCTTCATCCAAAACCATGGATGAACGGTTAATGAAGTTTCCTTTTAGATTGATAAATTGAACTAGGAAATTTATCAAATATGAATCGTATCATTTTCAACCAAGTGAGTGAGTGGAAAATCAATCCATATGGCTTCCAAAATTGGCCGGCCACATATAGGGGGGTGAGTGTAGGAGGAAGGGTGACCATAAGCAATACTTATCATAACTCAAAAGATCTCACTCAAATATCTTAGCAAGAACAAAAGTCATTAAAGCAAAGAATGACTCACTTAACCATTTAATGCAAAATGAATGACTCACTAAACACCTCATCAACCTAGTCACCAAATCAAGAAGCTTCCTCATGACTCACCCTCATGACTCACCCAAGAAAAAGATAATTCTGTATTAAACCGAATGTTTAAGACGGGTGATAGAAAACTGGAAACTTCGAAAAGCGATCCAGAAACGAATTTCAGGATAACCCCGTAACTGTATAAATATACCCACATTTGTATTACGACCGAATACAAATGCAACTGAGAAAAAGATATTATATCTACACAATATAATACATAGATCCGACTTAAACCAAAGCCCACCAGTATTATCTGCTCGAAATATGACACGTGCGTAAACGCACGTGCATTTTCCGAACCCTGCCATAAAACCATACGGCCTCTACAACGTTTCGCCCGAACTTGGGAAACTATCTGTGGGGAACTCTAATGACTCATCAGTACCCTGGCAGTGGGTTTAACCATAAGCCATCAGCGGCACTAGCTGTGCGTAACGGCTGCCCATGTACTAACCTCAACGGAAGCCGGTGAGCGAACTCATCCTGGAACCCTACTGAGCCTAACAGTGATAGTATACATACAGTCCGGTCCGTTCGTCTATGAGTATCACATATCGGGCCTAAGGGGCTGGTAACGTCAGACCCCCAATAGCGGTATAAGCCGTATCGGAGTGTAGCCCAGAACACCCTGAGATACAACTGGAGTACCTACCAGTAAATCCCCTGCCTCGGCCGAGGGCTTTGTGTAATGGCTCTCCTAGACACAGCGCGATCTCACCCCCAATACCGGGAGAGACGAATCCCCTGCCGATGTTAGTGTATATGCCCTAGAGGCCATTACTGTATCATACTAGTATGTATATTACTTAATGGAAGCTTGGGATATTCACCTTGTATTCACAATCTTGCTCAAAATGGTAGTATGCTACTTGGTTTGTTTCTACTTTAATATGCACATGTGTATCTTTTAGCATATTGCTTATACATATTAGTAGAGCCCTTAGGATCTTTGCTTGATTACCAGCGTTGTGATGGCAGTCACACTCGTGGGGGCTGGGTAATCCACAAGCACATCCTTATGCAGGTCCCTAGTCGCAGGACTATCGAGACAGGGCATCGATACTCCGGAGTAGACTAGCGTATGCGCTTCTTATCCCAGCTTGGGAGACGGTCTGTCCCACAGCCGTCAGTACGTCGTACTTGAGATATTATGTGGGTGTACGTTAGGTTACGAGCACACTGGACAGGACTCGTCGGGAACTGATTGGTTGGTATTATACCTATCGTCAGTTATCAGTTCCCAGGTGACATGAGTACAGCTTAGTCCGCTGACTTGACACTATCACTTCGCCTCGAGTATGTTCCCACTGTACTTTGATTACTACCCTACCATGGCTCAAAGGAGTCGTGCAAACAGGTAGTAGTTGGGTGCAGTCCCGAAGCACTTGGAGGCAGTGACGGTTAGACACGATTCGTCTCTCCCGCTATTGGGGGTTGACATCGCGCTGTGTCTAGGAGAGCCATTATACGAGTAGTCCCTCGCCAGGGAAAGCGAGATATACTGGTAGGTTTCCCGTGTTATCTCAGGGTGTTCTGGGCTACACTCCGACACGACTTGTACAGCTATTAGGGGACTGATGTTCACCACCCCCTAGGCCCGCCATGCGATGGATCAGACGAACAGACCGAACTGTACAGAGACTGTCACATTCAGGCTCAGTAGGAGTTCAGATGGGTTTCACCTCGTCAGTCTTCTTATCGGTATCTACCTGGGGGCCGTTACGTACAGCTAGTGCCGCTTGCGGTCTGTGGTTAAACCCACTGCCAGCGTAGTGTCGAGTCTTTAGAGTCCCACACAGAGAGCTATTCGCCTTTAGGCAAAAGAGTAGAGGTCGCATGGTTTTGCTACAGGTCGCATGGTTTTGCTACAGGGTTCGGTCACATCCGTGCACTTGTGCACGTTCAGTGTCCGAACAGTTAACACTAGCGGGCTTTGGTTTAAGCCAGATCCTAGTATACGTTTTGGGATGGGTTTTATCTCGTTTGTATTCATGTTCCCCGGAACGCGGATACGGGTGTGTATGCACAGTTGACAGAGACAGAGGCAGAGGATTCTCATTAGGGTTGCTGACTGTTGACTTTTGTCAAACCCTAATGAGATTAAGACATATGATTAACAATAAAATTAATTGAGTATTATAGTGACATGGTTAGGGTTGAAAGGTTGACCTAGTTGACTTGTTGACTTTTGTTGTCCGGTTGACTAGGTTGGACTTGTTGACCACCATCATGACAATGGCCATCATTTGGTTGCATTGACTTATGCTTGCTTGTTTTGTTCACCATTTGCATTTAATGGAAGAAATGATAGTGTCATTTGTCATGATAATAACCTTTACAATATACTCAATTATCATTACTTGTTATCATGATGCTTTTGGATTTTGAGAGAGGGTATGAGAAAAGTGAGGCTCATTCTTTCATTAGGATTCTCTCTCTTGAGCTCTCTCATTTTTCTCTAGCTCTCACCCTCTTCCTCTTGCTCTCTCTCTACCTCAAGGGCAAACCATTCTCATGTGTTGAGACTCATTGCCCTAGAGATAAAAAGACACCAAAACAATCCTCTACTCAACCTAGTTCACAAAGTTTAGCAAACCGAGTGATCTAGTTTCTTCAAGTTCGAAGAAGAAGCCAAAAGTTGAAGCTTTCGGGTGGATCCGTCTTCGGCGCAAGAAGACGATGAGGAGAGGCCGGTCCGTACACCACACGAGTTGAAGACGAAGGAGTTCAAGAAAGGTATAAACCCCTAACCGAGTAGTTAAACATCTCCTAGTTAGGTTGTTAGATAGATAGTTTAACAAAGATCCGGTTTGAGTTCATGTTACAATCTCTAGAAAAATTGTTTTTCATCATTTCCGCAAGCCTGTAAGTACCGGGAGCGGTAGCATGGACTTACGGTGGTATCAGAGCCTAGTTAAACACTATCTAACATGTTAGCAAAGTTAGTAGAAATTCGATCGGAGAAAAAGTCGCGAAATACACCCGGAAATCAAACATTCTATCGATTTTTAAAGTGCTGTAAAAATAATAAATCATGCCTTAAAATTCGACTCAGGGTTTTTAGATCTCACTGTAGTAAAACATTCTACAGAGCTGATTAAAGAGCCATGGAAACGCGGCAGGAGCTTGCTTTTGCCGCGGTTCCGCGGCCGAGATGACTCGGCCGTGGACCATTTTTCTTGCAGTAAGTTCTATGGGGTATTTTGGGATTTTTGGAATATGTTTTTCCAGCCCAGATTTTCCAGAAAGAAAAATTTGTTTTTGGGGCTTTAAAAACCATATTTTGATCGAGTTTCTAATGACTTAAGCTAACTGGTTTATATCTGTGATGTGATATTTGTATTGAACGTCTGCTAATCGCTATATGTCGATTAGTGGGGGTTATACAAATCTGTGATCTGTAATGTGTAGGGTTGCTAGGCACGTACACAAGGGTCTACGAGGCATCAACCATGCCCGATTAAAAATTTAGCCGTGCCGAACAACCCGAATACGGAACTTTAAACTAGAGATTAGGCGAAAACTAGCATGCTAAACACTTTAACACTAAGTGAGAGGGATTACAACCTTTGTAGATCCAGTCCTTCACTTCATATGCTCCGTGTTGTGGTCCCTTCGCTGCGATCATCTGGATCCGGACTCTCGAGAGGTTCCACGAAGAGAAAGATGCAACCTTTGCTTCCGATCTTCGATACTAAGATGATCTACCTTGAAGTTTCTTTAACACAAGCTAACACTCATGAAATGATGTGAACACCCTCATCTAAATGGCAAGGGAAGATGAGGATGATGAAGTAGGATTTTTGCTCTCTTTATTTATCTTTTTCTCATATTTATTCATCACTTTTGAAAAATCAAGCAAGGTTTTTCATGAAAGAATGAAGGAAGAAGAAGATGAACATAATAATAATCCTTTTGTGATGAATAGGAAAAGGAGATAATGATCAATTATGCAACCATGGTTCACCTAACCATTGTAGAGAATTAACCAAAGGTTAGGGTTTTGGGTTGAGTTAAGAATGAGTCATAAGTAAATATCTTTTCCATGACAAAACAAAAACCTTCTAGAATCATCTAGAAATCATTAACCCAAATCAAACCCTAATCTTGTTTAATCTCTACTAAACATGTTGCATTATTTATCATATCATGTTACAATATTATATATCACATATATAATATTTATTGTAACCAAATAAAATAATACAATTAACATATATCGCATATATATCAATGTATTACCCGAGTGAGAAAAAGAATCTTTTAGTGAGCAAATATTAGTTAATGCAATTTAATATATCATATATATTATTATACATTAAATTATCGAATCAACATTTGATCCGACAATCCGGCTATATCGCATATAACCGACTAATATTTATCCGTACCGATTCATCGAATCAACACTTGATCCGATGACCCGGCTGATATCAAATATCACGAGAATACAATACGGTATCATATATCACATTATCCTCGGTCCCGCACATATCACATATGTGCTCCTACTCCGTTTTGCCTGAGTCAAGAAACCTCTGTGTAGGACTCTAAAGAATCGTCAATACGCCGGCAGTAGGTGATGATCATATCAAACACCCACAAGCTGCAAGCGGTCAGCTAAACGTAACAGCTACCCAGGTATTGAGCGCTCAGAAGATTAACAAGCAAGCCTGTACATTCTCCTACGAATCCAAACAGTAACACTCCCGTACAGTCCGGTCTCGTCGTCTGATATGTTGCATATCTCGCCTAGGGGTGGTAAACTTCAGACCCCAGTAGCTTGATAAGTCGTGTCGATTTGAGGTCTATAACAGTTCGAGAAACTACTGATAACACTTACCAGTAAATCTCAGCAACCCTGGCCAGGGATTTCCAGTTATAGCCAATCGAACACAGCACAACATCAACTCCCTATACCGAGAGAGACGAATCCCCTCCTATCGCTCATTGCCTCCATGTGATTCGGGACTGTACCCAAAAGCCACCTTTTTGCATGCCCTCTTGGAAGTGGTATGATGGAAATCAAAGCACAGTGGGAATCACACAAGACTCTATGACGATCTCGGGTCGATAGACTACTCTGTACCAGTGTCACCGGAGAACTGCCATCTGACGTATGGTATAATACCATCTAGGAGTTCTCGGCGAGTCCGTCCAGTGTACCCAGTCTCCACTGAGCACCCGTACACCATCCTTGATGTCAAACACCGATGGATATGGGATCATCCATCGCCCATCATATGGGTCAAGATGTGTATACGCTAGTCTACTCTGGTGCATCGATGCCCTGTCTCGATACACCCTCGACTAGGAACAGTTATAGGATGTACTCGTCGACTACCGTGGCCCCACTAGTATGATCTCATCATAGTCCCAGTAGTCAAGTACATATCCTAAGGGCTTTATCAACATGTAATATAGAGACAATCAGAGTACATGTTAAGATAAAGTACAACCAGATAGCATACTATCATGTCGAGCAAGAAAGTCCTCCCTATATATGTCCTAGCATCCACTACAATATACATCGTATGTACAGTAATGGCCTCTAGGGCGTACATATAACTAACAATCTCCCACTTGCACTAGGGCCATCTGTTATGGTATCGCATACCCAACAATTAGCTGCGGTTGAAGTATCTCATACTCAACCATCCCATAAAAGTCCCTACTGGGAAAAAGGCCTTTGTGAATGGATCCGCGCTGTCGTCCTCTGTGTCTGCTCTCCTAACCTCGATCATATTGGAGATCATCCATCTCCATGATCAGGTGATACTGCCTAAGAATTATATCTGGGTTTCTGATGGGACGGTAGTCCCTTGGCTAAAGCCACAACTCCATTGTCACACAATGGTAGGAATGAAGTTCATCTCATGAACTTATATATATCCAGACTGCCTCTTTGGTAGCATCCTTGGTAACGATGTATCTTGCCTTTAATCGTCTAGTATGTCACGGTATCTAGCTTGGAACTCTTCCAACATACCGTCCCTCCACTGAGGGTAAAGACAATGCCCGCGACTGACATTCAGTTGTCCTTATCATCCTGGAACCTTTCCAGTGATTCTCCCTAGGATCGATTGATACCATCTCACTACAACTAGTGAGTATCCTAACATCCAATTAGATCTATCTCATAGATCCAAAACCCAGGATTTAGGAGGTATCACTTTTATCCTATATGGAGAATCCTTGTGATAAGCGGAGATTGACCGAGCGTAGCATAGGAAACTCCTTCCCTATCAAGAGTATGTCATCCACGTACTCTACGAGGATCACCACCATACTCTCTACTACCATTTCGTATATGCAAGGTTCATCTACCATTTTGATGAAGTCAAACTCTTTGACTACCACATCAAAACCGATGTTCCAACTCCGCGATGCCTGTTTTATTATATAAAATATCTTGCACATGTTTCCGCTGCTCCCACTGTCTACGAAGCCCTCTGGCTGTGTACTTATAGACGCTATTTTCTAAAACATCATTTAGAAAAGCTGTCATGACACCCAACCACCAGATATCGTAGTCATGGTATGTAGCTGTGGCAAGTAGGATCTGGATGGACTTAAGCATAGCTTTGAAAGTCTCAACTTTTCCATGTACACCAAGTAATCTTCTCAAGATATACTCGCTCCTGATGGGGATTTAACCCTTCAGATAAAGCAACCAAAGTCCATACTATGTTGGTGTATAAGGATTCCATCTCAGATCGATAAGCACCCAGCCATTCTTACAGAGTCCCACTCCTGATGGCCAGCTCGAAACTAGTTGGGTCATCATCTCATGATGCAATCCTCGCTCCCACTGTCATGGAGAAACTAATGTATCTCTCAGGTGGGTGAGGAACCCTACTAGATCGTCGGAGAGGCTGAGGTTCGTTGGAAACTATTGAATCCTTTGGTTCTACCAAATCATCAGCTGCATTTTGTATAGCTGGAACATTTTCAGTTCTACATAACAGACCTTGCCTCGAGCTTGTCTGGATTTTGCTTTTAGACATAGGCCGGACAACCCCAAATCTTAACAAGCTTAAGATATGGGCACTTCCCTTTCCATATCATATATGAAGTGGTAGGCAACTGATTTGATTTCAACCCTATTCAATAGGTATGCAGCTTCTCAAGTGCATAACTCCCAAAAGGAAACAGGCCACTCATTAGTACTCATCATAGAGCACACCATATCACATAGGGTGCTATTGCTCCGCCCCGATATACCATCGTGCTATGGTGTATACGGAGGAGTAATGCTGAGAGAGAATCTCATTCTCCTTTAGAATAGTCCAGGAATTCCGTGCTCAAGTATTCTCCTCCTTGATCTCATCAAAGGACATAATACTTATACCCGTATTTTGGTTCTCTACTTCTAACTTAAATTCTGTGAATATCTCAAAAGGTTCGGACTTGTGTTTCAGCAGGAACATATGTCTGAATCTTGAGAGAATATCAGAGAATGTAATGAAGTACAAAGAACCAATCTTGGCATGTGTAGACAGGGGACCTTTCATGCATCAACATGTATCAATCCCAAGAGTTCACTAACTCTTTCTCTGTTTCCAACAAACAGAGCTGTGGTCATCTTATCTTTGTGACATGACCGGCAAGTTTCATAAGATGTAAATTCAAACTAATTTAAATATGCATCTATATGTAACTTCAGCCAGTCGGGTCGCATTGATATGACCTAGTCTACAATACCTCAAGAAGGATTCATTCATTTTTGAACTCTTCCTCTTGTGTTTGTTCCGTATACTAAGAACTGTAGTTTGATTTAGAACGACAATGCTTTTAGATAACGTGCCTGAACCGATCAACTCTTGATATAGGAAATGTTCAAAACATTATCCAACAATACAAAATTATATCCTTTCTTTACTAATAAAGAGACTGATATGATTTTGTATATCGGGTTCGGTATCTAATAACATTTGTTCAGAATCAATGTTTTCTGGTAATACAGGGTGATAGTGACCAACAGACTTGGCTGCAACACTTGCACCATTTTCTGTCTCATGAAACTTATCACCCGTTCTCAGTTCTCTACCTATCTGTAGCCCATGTAACAGATTACATATACGGGATCCTGATCCGGTATCACATACCCAGGACGTAAAGGATACTGAGAAACAGTTCTCTGTAATGAACACACCCGAAGATGATGCATCAGCATGCACTTTCTTCGTTTGGGCGGCACGGGAAATCTGGTATTCCCCAATTTCCTGCTCTGTCTTATAACAATTATAAGTTGGAGCGGGACCAACGTTCTCCAGCTCAGTATAACAAGCGGGTTCGGTCAATATATCCGTTTTATTATCTTGATTAAGGCGTGATATGGTCGCTACCTGGAGAGAGAGAGAAGAAAACACTCAGCGTATGCTCTTGCAAGATTAGATTGGTTATCTAATATATCTAATCAGGATGTCTCCCACTGTTTTAGTCAAATCTTCCTTCAAACCCTAAAAGGAAAGACTAGCCGGGATTAATTACACGCTACAAGTTCGCCAATCTTTCAGCCAGGCCAGTGTCGGTACTTTGAGGGAGGTCCCCCGTGCTTTCGCACGAACCTAATTAAAGTAAACCTCGTTTTCCCAGGGGCGTAACCCCGTTAACACCTTTCTAGACACCTACTTGATCGACTAATTGTAATGTGTAAAACTCTCCCACGAGTAACTTTTACTCGCAGCGGGTATCGGGATCCAACTATCTCATAGAAGGTATGCAATCTCATTGCAAATTTCAACACTTGAAATTCCCAATAATATTTTGCCCCAAGCCTCCTATGACCTTGACAAAGGCCAACAAACCATAGGCTGCTAGTCAAGTTCAACCCGTCATTTCTTGATTGAAGTAAACCCACCCGCACGGCCCTTGACAAAGGCCAAGAAGGTCGCACGACTACCCTAATCCAATCTGCATCATATGCATAAGCAGATAAGTACTATTCAGCTACCGCACACTACGCCTTGACAAAGTGTAACACCTTAGAATGTGTTTTGTAGCTAATTATATTTTAATGTATGGTTTTTAATAAAAAGTTTACCAAATTAAGTTTTAAATGTTTTATCCTAATTATTGTGTATTTTATTAGAATTTTGTTAGGCACACACACACTTGTGCATGATAACTAGGGTTGTTTTTGGGGTTAAACATGATTAGCAATCATGGTTAGCCAACCTTTTGTTTTAAGATTAGTTTAAGAGTTATGGTTGTTAATAGTATGGGTTTTAAGCATGATGGTTTTTTTTAAATGTAAATGAATTTAAAAAGGGGTTTTATTTTGAATTTTTGTTTTGTGCTTGGTTGACTTTGAGGGAGAGAGAGAGAGTGAGCATGAGCATCATGGCTTTGCCCATGCCTCATTATGAGAGAGAGAGTGAGAAGGGGGCCTTGGTGTGTGCTCATTTCTCCATCTCACTTCTTTCTCTCATTCTCTCAAACTCACACACACTCACTCACACACACCATCAGCATCATCATCATCATCATCATCTTCACAACAACAACAACACCACCACCACAACAACAACAACAACAATAGCAGCAGCAACAGGATCAGCAGGAGCAGCAGCAGCAGCTGCAGGCATCATCATCATCATCATCTTCACAACAACAACAACACCACCACCACAACAACAACAACAACAATAGCAGCAGCAACAGGATCAGCAGGAGCAGCAGCAGCAGCTGCAGGCATCATCATCATCATCATCTTCACAACAACAACAACAACAACACCACAACAACAACAACAACAATAGCAGCAGCAACAGGATCAGCAGCAGCAGCTGCAGGCATCATCATCATCATGATCTTCACAACAACAACACAACAACAACAACAACAGCAACAACAACAGCAACAATAGCAGCAACAGCAGCAACCGCAACAGGGGGCAGCAGCAGCAGCAACAGGGACCCCAGCTCTCGCAGGAGCTCTTCTCCACACCTTCACCTGCCTTCTAGGGTTCAGTGGGTATATTTCCTTAACCCCATTTCATGGTTTGCTTAGTTGTGCATCGATTGATTCGATTAGTGCTAAATTAGCTAGTTTAGAGCTAGTTTTGGGGTTTTGTGAGATATTGTGGTAATTTGTTGATTGTGTTAGCTACCTTAGGTTAGTTTAGTGTTAGTAAGGCCGCTTCAACTGAGAAATCCCGTGATTACACTAAAATAACATAAGATTTCTAATTTGTGCAAAATTGGTGAATTTTAAGCGATATTGTGATATCTGGAACCTGCTGTGACCCGAGATGTGTAATGGAAAATTAAGCAGTGTGATATTGTTGTACTAGATACCCTGGAGCACCACCTAGGAGACGGACCCCAGCCCACCGGCCAGGGCCGGCGACACATGAAGGAGGGGCCGGCGACGCCGGCCTTGTAGATGAGTTAGGGTTTGGGTTTTTGCCTGTAGGTGTGTTCTATTGGTTGGGTCCCTCTAGTCTTGTTTATTTGTTTAGTTTTCACAGTAGGCAAAATATGGGATCATATATCGCTTTTGTGTTTCGTTGTGTTTGCGCGATACGCGCGATACGTGAGTGAGTTCTGTGATCCAGCGTATCGCGGCGTGTCGTGATGGTTTTTAGACGCGCACACACACGATTCAGCGTATCGTGCACACGCGCGTTTAGTTCGCGACGCGAGTTTCTCGTTTCGTTTCGATATCGCGTTTCGTGAGATATTTGACTTATATGTGATTTCCATATCTTATTTGCAGGTTTGCAGGCAGGGACTACGGACACGGCTACAGGGGGAGCAGATGGTAGGATTCACCTAGCGTGGAATATAGGTGAGTAGATATAACATCTACAGGAGAATCGCCCGCATGGCGTTATGCGTCTGGGCTAGGATTCATTTACCTGTCGCACATTCTACGTCATTGTAGAATTGCGCCGTACTGCATTTCCTTAGATATTGTTATACTGTGACTAGCAGCCGCAGGACACTGCACACATTATTGACGGTCCATGTTGCACGAGCACGGATTGCATGCTACACACACACCGTCAATAATTGCCATGTCACACACTATCCCTTATAGCTACCATTGCTTGCCACACTTGACATCTAGCTTATCGGTATACCTATAGCGTATCATACCTTTAGTGATAGGTATATTTTCATGTTGCGATACAGCTACAGGTATACCTCCTACATATTTTACCTATACCGAGAGGGATTTCCTACATATGTTACTTATACCCAGGGGGGTATACGACGTCAGTTCCTATAGGTAGATACCTATACTTTGCTACACCTGTATGTCAGATACATATTCAGTTGTTGTCGCATACTCACATTTACTGATGTTACTTAGCTGTACCTTATCTTGATATCGCATACATCTGGTTCAGCTTTATACTTGTGTTTACCTGCTCGCATTCAGATATATCGCATACATTTATTCCTGGATTTGCGTATTGTTTCATCTGGACTTTATATGATGTTTTCGGGATTTGGGAACCGCGGGGGTTCATGAAGTTATGCATACATGTAACAACCCGGTTTCCTTGATATGATATTTGCGCATCCACCATGAGCTTTATCGGTGCTGATTATATATATACCCTTACGAGGAGGCGTCGAGGCCGTAGAGGGTACATGGTGGGGCCCGGTATGGTTCCCATCGGCAAGAAGATCGATGGATTTTGCCGATTGAGCCTGGAGGCGGGCTAGTACCTACCGGTGACAGTACTGATGACTCGGCGGGGGATCACGGAGACACCGCTTGGAGTCATGTACGTATGCATACGTCGAGAGGCGAGGGTCAGAGCTAGGCACTCGTGCTTTCGGGATAGCGTATGATACGTGGTCAGGATTTCTGTGTCGATGCTTGGCACACTGTTTTCATGATATTTCTTTAACCCCTTTTTGTATATATAACAGGGGATTTAGCCGTTGTTATATATACCCTTACACCAATATTAGTGGTATGGGACGCTAATAAATGTGTATTGCCCCCATCATATTTATTTCTGTACTTATATTTACCTTTAGGATGCTAGAAACTTACTTGAGATTGGACTTGGGATACTAGGTGATTCATTGGGATTGGATATTGGACACACCTGTGTAATTGGTGATTTGTACATTCGGGATATAGGAGATTACTCGATATTGTACATTGAGGAGATGTGAGACTTATACGATGTGAGTGCCCAATGTGGGGGCTGGTTTGAGGATTTGGGATTGGAGTATCTTGATGGATTGTGATCCTGCCACGACGTCAGGTTTCCGTGGGAAATGACATATTCCACCCTATACCTCACCCTTACCTACCTTATGCACAGATTCATATATTGGTAGAACTTATAGTGTACCCTTATGATAGCTGCATATTTGCTTCTCATATCTCTACTGCATAGTTATTGCACACTATTGTCATGATTACTATTGCTTCACATATTGATTGTACCTGCTAGTGTACTCTTCATATTTCAGCATTTCATGACATATTATTATTGTAATCGCATATCTTGGATTCATGCTGTACGTGCATTCCTGCGATTACCTGCATATGTTTTATACTATTCACGAGTTGGCAACTCACCCCCGTTGTGCCACAGGTGTTTCAGGTTGTTCCCCAGAGTAGTCGAGGCAGGCTATTTCTCTATTCAGCTATCCAGCTACCACCTTTTGCTACAGATACCGCATCAGCTCACAGTACCATTTTGCTTAGGTGGGTTAGACGGTTATCTGTATTTCATATTGTACTCTCTCTCCATCTACTATTGTATTTGTTGACATAGAGACTTGGTGAGGACGTTTTGTGTATTATTGTGGATTTGGTGTCTTTTATATACAGCTTTTCTCTACTGTCTTTATTTCTTTGCTACGGCGTCGTATATTTGTATTGTATTCATCTTGGCTGGTTTTCATCAAAAAGGGGTGTTGCGAAAATTTTGAAGAAGGAAAATAAGACTTTTAAAGAATTTGGGTTGCGATTTCAATGGTTTCAAAACTTAAATTATCTTTTCCGTATTTTTCATGGTTTAGATTTCTGGGTTTTGGCTTTCTTTTACTGCGTTACGTCCTTAGGCGTTGTGTAGTATTAGGGCCGTCACGGACCAATTTTTGGGTCGTGACAAAGTTGGTATCAGAGCGTTAGGTTTTACCTTTCGGAGTGTAGGATGACCTTAGTATGATGGAGTAGGTAGCTTAAGCAGGGTAACGTAGTGTGTGTATGTCTACAGCATACCCACAGCGCGGTACTTTGTATTAAGTGACCTAAGTACAATTTGCTTGACATTCTTTCCTTGATGATTCATATCCTTGAGATTCGAATTCCTCATTCTTATCGAATCTCATCTTATATCTATTTATAGCCTTGCCGCCGATGACTATGGGGACTCAGAGTGATGCAGCGAGGGCCGAGGTCAGAGTTAGCTCGGGTGAGATGAGTACTGACCAGGATGGCACTCTAGTTGCACAGCTGCAGACGGATCAGCCTACGACCTATACTATGGATAGACTGTTGGTAGAGATGCGGGAGTTCCGCCAGACGATGAGTTCGTTAGTTGACGTCGTTCGGGAGCTACGACAGGAGGTTGTCACCCCCGTTACTCAGCTATCTCTTACGATCAGTATGCAGCAGTCCGTCACCTACATAGCACCAGTGGTTGCAGCCCCAGTTGACGAGGCACATATTCCAGAGGCTCAGAGAATTCCAGGACAGTGGAGGACTCGTACCAGCGTACCAGCCCAGGGACAGAGGTTTGGTCGTCGAGACAGATTTCGTGGCCGTCGCGGGAGTAGCAGAGGCTTGGGACGAGGACAGTCGTTCAGCTCTCATCCCCAGGATGGTCAGCAGTCAGCACGTGGATGTTTTCGATGCGGAAGCCTTCAGCACTTCGTCAGGGATTGTTCCTCAGCACGGCGTCAGGATCGTATTCAGAGAGGCCGTGGACATGGAAGAATTGCTCATAGGGCTCAGTCTACCAGAGGAATTCATCCAGCTGCGAGTAGGGTGCAGACACAGGAGTTTGCTTCTACTCATCGGGACGCGCAGACGTCCAATGTGGAGTTTTCAGGTACCCTTGAGTTATATTTTCTCTTGGTGTATTTGTTTGTTTCTTGTTTGTACCGTGGTTGGGTAGATTAGTAGTAGTTGTTTTAACTTCTGTCAGCGATTCTTTTGTTGCGCGACACGTATTTCAGTTTTGTGCCAATCGGATAGGAGATAGAGATTCGTCCGTCGTTTTGATCCTTCTAGAGATGTTGGATTTGACGTTCTCCTGGGCATGGGTTGGTTAACTACGTGTTAGGCATCTGTGGACTACCGTGTGGAAACAAGTTAGGTTTTGTTTTCCCCGGCGAGTCAAATCTTGTTGTACAGGTGGATAGTGGTGCCGCCTCTTACAGCTTGAATTCAGCCTGTTTAGCTAGTCGGCTACTGAGGAGATGTCGTGGATTCTTGACGTTCATTCGTGATACCGGAGCCACAGTGGGATTGTTGGACCGGGTTCCTTTTGTGCGAGAGTTTTTCCGACGTTGTTCCAGATAGGCCAGCGAAGCTTGGGAGCTAAAGGATCAGCTGCAGAGTTTTGGTTTGGGGAGTTTTGTGCGTCTGAGTGTTTCGCTTTTGGAAACTCCTATTTCTGTTCGTCGAGGAGAAAGACGGCAGTTTAGGGTTGCGTATCGACGGATCGTCAATTGAACCGGCTTACGGTGCGGATAGGTATCCTTCACCTTGCCGTGGCGATTTCTTCGATCAGCCCCAGAGTGCGAGACATTTTTCTAAGTGTGTTTGGGATCAGGTCGTCATTTTGCGGATTCGGGATGACGGCATTCCGAAGACTGCCTTGTACGTGCTACGGGCTTTGTGTGTTTTTGTGAGTCGTTGGATTCACTGTCGCCCTAGCAGCATTCGTAGATATGATGAACCAGATTTCTGCAGGCCGTTCCTCGACCAGTTTTTGTTGTGTTACTTACGACACTCTGGTCTACTTAATGTGTCTTGAGGAACAGGAGTAGCACTTGAGGATTTGTTATACAGATACTGGGAGAGTACCAGTAGTTGCTAAATTCTCAGAGTGTTTCTTCAGGCTTGTTTGTGTTGACTTCTAGGTCTTGTAGTCACGGGAGACGGTTTCGTATGGTTCCGAGGGAGATCGTGGCCGTACAGCTTAGGCCCAGACCTGTGTGCAGGACGGAGGTCCGCAGATTGTTGGGCTTAGCAGGGTTTTGCCGCCGTCTCATGCAGGATTGCTAGAGCAATGCTGCACCGTCGACTGAATGGACCGGAAGGGAGGTTTCTTTTCTTGGACTGAGGCATGTGTACGGAGTTTTCAGCAGTTGAAGATTCAGTTAACAGCTGCATCAGTTCTTCCTTTGCTTTTGGTTCTGGCGATCTTGTTGTTTAACTGTAATGTTTCTGGAGTGGGCTCGAGTGTGTACTGAGGTGACACTATAGAGATATCGCTTTTGCTTTCCCTACATTTGGAGGAAGTACGAGGAGGATATTCCACTCATGATCTGGAGATGGCCGCGGTGGTTTTGCGTTGGAGATTTGGAGACACTACTTGCTTGAGAGTCGTGTCAGATTTTCCACGGACCACTAGAGCTTAATGTACATTTTCCTGCAGCAGATTTGGATTGTTGTGATGGTCTTCTGCAGATTTACAGTTCTTGTGTGATCATCGAGTATAGCTTAGTTCGTCTCTACGGAGGGGACAGCTTGCTCATGTCCGCGCCCGACCACTTTCCTTAAATCGTTTTCGCGAGACACTGCCCGTCGAAGCTCGTACGTCAGAGGTACTTGAGCATATTCGGCTAGGTAATGATTCGGAGACCTTGATCGTGACAATGATGTGCTAAGTTAGGGACACGTTTGTGTACCTGTCTTTATCAGGTAGAGACGTGTAATCCTAGCACATGCACATCTGTCAACTCTCTTTATTCATTCAAGTTCCACCAGCTTTGGCGTGACTTGTGAGATAGTTACGAGTGGACAGGGATGTAAAGAGAAGTTTCAGGTTTCATTTCAAGGTGTCAGTCTTGTTGTGTGCTTGAGTCGAGCATCTGAGGCCGGCTGGAGAGTTGCAATCTTTTTACCGTTCCGAAGAAGGAATGGGAGCAGATCTCCATGAATTCCGTTATGGTTTCTACCCAGTTAGTTAGGTGTGACTCCATTCGGATTCTTGTCATCCGGTTATACTCAGTTTGCTCAGTTGTTTTGTTAAGTTTGTGTGTTTGTTTGTTTGTTGGCAGCAGTTGGGGATCGTCACTCGCCATTGTTAGGGTTCTCCTTCGATAGCAGTTATCAGGAGACACTCCAATTGGCCACCCTTAGGCTTAGGGGTTAGGTCGTGTCGACCACCAGCCTGCTGTTTTGCTGACTTTGCGTAAGTAGGACTTTGGACCCCAGCTAGTCTAGAGACTTCGGAGACGGTCCAGTTGTGTTAGGTCAGGATGGGGATTGTCCATTTCGAACTGAGGTCTTATGACGGCTGTGTTGGTCATAGACTCGAGTTCGTAGGACAGATCATGGATTCCTATGGACTTTCCGATGAATGACGTGTTGGATGTTGGGAAGCTTATCCCAGGATTTTAGGTCCTTTTAGATCCTATAAGAGAGTTAGTTTCGTTGCCTTCAATTTGGCACTTCCGCCCAGATTTCTGGATTTTCACCCCGTATTCCTTGTGATGATACTTTACAATTACCTTCATGACCTTCTCGCATGATTTAGCATCAGACCTTTTAGCTAGACGCGATCTTTCGTTCACCCGCAGCCATGTGTGTTAATGGCTCGAAAGGTGAAGAAAAGTCGGTCAAAGGTCTTGCCATCTGTGAAGGGTTTTCTCGGGCGTAGCCGTGTAGTGAGATAGTCACTTGGGAGGCTACGAGCGAGATTTGAGGATTTTAATCTTCTCTTTGAAGGTATGCGTATCGGAATATTTTTAAATTCGGGGACGAATTTCTTTTAAGGGGGGGAGATTGTAACACCTTAGAATGTGTTTTGTAGCTAATTATATTTTAATGTATGGTTTTTAATAAAAAGTTTTCCAAATTAAGTTTTAAATGTTTTATCCTAATTATTGTGTATTTTATTAGAATTTTGTTAGGCACACACACACTTGCGCATGATAACTAGGGTTGTTTTTGGGGTTAAACATGATTAGCAATCATGGTTAGCCAACCTTTTGTTTTATGATTAGTTTAAGAGTTATGGTTGTTAATAGTATGGGTTTTAAGCATGATGGTTTTTTTTAAATGTAAATGAATTTAAAAAGGGGTTTTATTCTGAATTTTTGTTTTGTGCTTGGTTGACTTTAAGGGAGAGAGAGAGAGTGAGCATGGGCATCATGGCTTTGCCCATGCCTCATTATGAGAGAGAGAGTGAGAAGGGGGCCTTGGTGTGTGCTCATTTATCCATCTCACTTCTTTCTCTCATTCTCTCAAACTCACACACACTCACTCACACACACCATCAGCATCATCATCATCATCATCTTCACAACAACAACAACACCACCACCGCCACAACAACAACAACAATAGCAGCAGCAACAGGATCAGCAGGAGCAGCAGCAGCTGCTGCAGGCATCATCATCATCATCATCTTCACAACAACAACAACACCACCACCACAACAACAACAACAACAATAGCAGCAACAACAGGATCAGCAGGAGCAGTAGCAGCAGCTGCAGGCATCATCATCATCATCATCTTCACAACAACAACAACAACAACACCACAACAACAACAACAACAATAGCAGCAGCAACAGGATCAGCAGGAGCAGCAGCAGCAGCTGCAGGCATCATCATCATCATCATCTTCACAACAACAACACAACAGCAACAACAACAGCAACAATAGCAGCAACAGCAGCAACCGCAACAGGGTGCAGCAGCAGCAGCAACAGGGACCCCAGCTCTCGCAGGAGCTCTTCTCCACACCTTCACCTGCCTTCTAGGGTTCAGTGGGTATATTTCCTTAACCCCATTTCATGGTTTGCTTAGTTGTGCATCGATTGATTCGATTAGTGCTAAATTAGCTAGTTTAGTGCTAGTTTTGGGGTTTTGTGAGATATTGTGGTAATTTGTTGATTGTGTTAGCTACCTTAGGTTAGTTTAGTGTTAGTAAGGCCACTTCAACTGAGAAATCCCCTGATTACAGTAAAATACCATAAGATTTCTAATTTGTGCAAAATTGGTGAATTTTAAGCGATATTGTGATATCTGGAACCTGCTGTGACCCGAGATGTGTACTGGGAAATTAAGCAGTGTGATATTGTTGTACTAGATACCCTGGAGCACCACCTAGGAGACGGACCCCAGCCCACCGGCCAGGGCCGGCGACACATGAAGGAGGGGCCGGCGACTCCGGCCTTGTAGATGAGTTAGGGTTTGGGTTTTTGCCTGTAGGTGTGTTCTATTGGTTGGGTCCCTCTAGTCTTGTTTATTTGTTTAGTTTTCACAGTAGGCAAAATCTGGGATCATATATCGCTTTTGTGTTTCGTTGTGTTTGCGCGATACGCGCGATACGTGAGTGAGTTCTGTGATCCAGCGTATCGCGGCGTGTCGCGATGGTTTTTAGACGCGCACACACACGATTCAGCGTATCGTGCACACGCGCGTTTAGTTCGCGACGCGAGTTTCTCGTTTCGTTTCGATATCGCGTTTCGCGAGATATTTGGCTTATATGTGATTTCCATATCTTATTTGCAGGTTTGCAGGCAGGGACTACGGACACGGCTACAGGGGGAGCAGATGGTAGGATTCACCTAGCGTGGAATATAGGTGAGTAGATATAACATCGACAGGGGAATCGCCCGCATGGCGTTATGCGTCTGGGCTAGGATTCATTTACCTGTCGCACATTCTACGTCATTATAGAATTGCGCCGTACTGCATTTCCTTAGATATTGTTATACTGTGACTATCAGCCGTAGGACACTGCACACATTATTGACGGTCCATGTTGCCCGAGCACGGATTGCATGCTACACACACACCGTCAATAATTGCCATGTCACACACTACCCCTTATAGCTACCATTGCTTGCCACACTTGACATCTAGCTTATCGGTATACCTATAGCGTATCATACCTTTAGTGATAGGTATATTTTCACGTTGCGATACAGCTACAGGTATACCTCCTACATATTTTACCTATACCGGGAGGGATTTCCTACATATGTTACTTATACCCAGGGGGGTATACGACGTCAGTTCCTATAGGTAGATACCTATACTTTGCTACACCTGTATGTCAGATACATATTCAGTTGTTGTCGCATACTCACATTTACTGATGTTACTTAGCTGTACCTTATCTTGATATCGCATACATCTGGTTCAGCTTTATACTTGTGTTTACCTGCTCGCATTCAGATATATCGCATACATTTATTCCTGGATTTGCGTATTGTTTCATCTGGACTTTATATGATGTTTTCGGGATTTGGGAACCGCGGGGGTTCATGAAGTTATGCATACATGTAACAACCCGGTTTCCTTGATATGATATTTGCGCATCCACCATGAGCTTTATCGGTGCTGATTATATATATACCCTTACGAGGAGGCGTCGAGGCCGTAGAGGGTACATGGTGGGGCCCGGTATGGTTCCCATCGGCAAGAAGATCGATGGATTTTGCCGATTGAGCCTGGAGGCGGGCTAGTACCTACCGGTGACAGTACTGATGACTCGGCGGGGGATCACGGAGACACCGCTTAGAGTCATGTACGTATGCATACGTCGAGAGGCGAGGGTCAGAGCTAGGCACTCGTGCTTTCGGGATAGCGTATGATACGTGGTCAGGATTTCTGTGTCGATGCTTGGCACACTGTTTTCATGATATTTCTTTAACCCCTTTTTGTATATATAACAGGGGATTTAGCCGTTGTTATATATACCCTTACACCAATATTAGTGGTGTGGGACGCTAATATATGTGTATTGCCCCCATCATATTTATTTCTGTACTTATATTTACCTTTAGGATGCTAGAAACTTACTTGAGATTGGACTTGGGATACTAGGTGATTCATTGGGATTGGATATTGGACACACCTATGTGATTGGTGATTTGTACATTCGGGATATAGGAGATTACTCGATATTGTACATTGAGGAGATGTGAGACTTATACGATGTGAGTGCCCAATGTGGGGGCTGGTTTGAGGATTTGGGATTGGAGTATCTTGATGGATTGTGATCCTGCCACGACGTCAGGTTTCCGTGGGAAATGACATATTCCACCCTATAACTCACCCTTACCTACCTTATGCACAGATTCATATATTGGTAGAACTTATAGTGTACCCTTATGATAGCTGCATATTTGCTTCTCATATCTCTACTGCATAGTTATTGCACACTATTGTCATGATTACTATTGCTTCACATATTGATTGTACCTGCTAGTGTACTCTTCTTATTTCAGCATTTCATGACATATTATTATTGTAATCGCATATCTTGGATTCATGCTGTACGTGCATTCCTGCGATTACCTGCATATGTTTTATACTATTCACGAGTTGGCAACTCACCCCCGTTGTGCCACAGGTGTTTCAGGTTGTTCCCCAGAGTAGTCGAGGCAGGCTATTTCTCTATTCAGCTATCCAGCTACCACCTTTTGCTACAGATACCGCATCAGCTCACAGTACCATTTTGCTTAGGTGGGTTAGACGGTTATCTGTATTTCATATTGTACTCTCTCTCCATCTACTATTGTATTTGTTGACATAGAGACTTGGTGATGACGTTTTGTGTATTATTGTGGATTTGGTGTCTTTTATATACAGCTTTTCTCTACTGTCTTTATTTCTTCGCTACGGCGTCGTATATTTGTATTGTATTCATCTTGGCTGGTTTTCATCAAAAAGGGGTGTTGCGAAAATTTTGAAGAAGGAAAATAAGACTTTTAAAGAATTTGGGTTGCGATTTCAATGGTTTCAAAACTTATATTATCTTTTCCGTATTTTTCATGCTTTAGATTTCTGGGTTTTGGCTTTCTTTTACTGCGTTACGTCCTTAGGCGTTGCGTAGTATTAGGGCCGTCACGGGCCAATTTTTGGGTCGTGACACAAAAGCCAACAAACGCAGCACGAATACTAAATAGTCCTTATCTGAAATGACGGAGGGCTACGACAGGTTTTTAAGAAAACCCTTTGCGTAATGAACTTGATATCGTTGTAGAATCGAGTGATTTTAAATGGAGTGTTTTTGAGGCTTTTCTAGTTTTTCTAAAGGGGTCACTCCCGGTGAGGGGATCGTCCGCCTTTTCCTCATCGAATAAGGTGCAGGATATATCATATATAGCACTATGCAAAACAAGAACTATAGAAGCAATCAAAAGACAAACCGAGTTTGTTGCATCTGCCAGTTATTGCTAAAGGAGTCACTCCCGGTGAAGGGATCTCGGTCCTTTCCTTATCGAATAAAGTGCTGGATGTTCTACAAGGAACACCGCTATGCAAAGCAAGAACTAGAGCTACCAGTTTTTATTAAACAAGTTTCTACAACATCTTAGGTTTCTTTTATTTCATTAATCTCATGAATGAAGTCCCATTTTAATATGCTTCATAAGCATCACATTTGAAACAAAATCTGCAATATAACATATATCTCATATGTATATAATATAAACATTCGTCTCAGGCAGTAATATGATCTCATCACAGAACATTGCAGCAGAAGAACATATATGAAATATTGGATATACTAGGACGTCCGTGTTTTCAATACGAGCCAGTATAAAACACGGATTCCACGGTCGCGATGAATAGCCAAACCCACATCCCTAGACCCCTACGAGAGCGGCAAGTAACACTGCCAATTCTAGGGTTAGGAGACCCGGTCCCGACTCCTCGAGATGGTCTCCCACTGGACCCTAGAACCCGGTTACTTATGCTCCCCTCCTTGGGTCTACCTAATGCGGAAAAGTAAATAATATACAACGGTGACAGCTTCCGCTACCTGGAAGTGCCCCAATAAAAGAATATTACATACAAATGAATTTTACATGAATGAAAAAGAAAAACTCTCATCTCACATAAAACCCCCGGCTATTCAAAACGCGACGATCCAATATAACATATCACAGCAACACATAATATCTCATATCATCAACGTAAGCAAGTATGCGTATCCCGATTGTCGTTGATGTATAGCAACGAAGCCGGCGATACACCACATACTACGCTTACGGTTATAAAAAAGAAAATGAAAAACTACAACAGTTGGAATCCGCAACCTCTTTAGACATCGCATGCCTAACCAAATGAATTCCTTAGACATCGCATGCCTAACAATTATAAACCCCGCATTTTAGTCTCATTTATCGAAAACTCTTCTCAATATCAAGTCGGGCAATTCAACAAGATTCCCGACGTCCTGATCGAATGCTCGTCGCAAACTTTAGTAGACGGCCGCACCCCTGATACCATCGACGAAGTGCACCAAGGCAAAACACCGCTACCGCGAGCACCCGAACGGATGCTTTCGGCGACGGGGTTCTCCTATAGTCACTTGGTCGGGGCTATGGGGTGTAGCTGTCTATTAAGTTTACCCGGCGAGTATCCGCGTACTCTACGTGATTGCGACGGACTTTTGATCACATCAAAATTCCGTGGCAACCGATCATCTGAGACTAAACTGCTATGTCTATAATATTCAAATCAGTTATCTCATAACTATTTGTGGATTCCAAATATTGTATCACATTCCGGATAAATAGACAAAGTTAAACTTTCCGATCGAATCATCAAACACCCAAGATTTCCCCAATATATCTCAACACTTGAAATCAGTTTAAAAACAACCATCACATGCCACAGTACCAATGGTCCAGCCGTAGAAGGGTCAAGCCAACGCCTCACATGTGGCACGCCGTACTGCCCCAAACCCTAAGGTTCAAAGGGCAGTTGAAGACGGTCACATAATCGAGTTAAGGTTTGTTGTCTTCTAGAGGGTCCACCGAGTTACTTGCACGACTTAGAACATTCTTAAACACGAGGAAAAATCCAACTTTTGAAAAATTTTCCGACAGGGGAAAAAGTGAGTTATTGATATCCGTTCGAACTTTTTAACAGTTTCTAAAAATTATCAGGAAAAAACACATAGACAAAATTAGGCAATCCGATCGAATAATTGAATCCCCAAAACAACCCCAGAAAAACTCAACTGTTGAGTAAAAATAAAAATTTCCAGAAGACTCAGCACTTCAAGACAAGAATTACTGTGCAAGCCACGTGGTGTAACTCAGCCAAATGGCCGCGGAACCGCCGCGAAACGCAGGGTTAGGCCGCGGTTCCGCACCTCACTTGACGAGTTACAATCACGTGCTTCACAGTAACTCATAGAATTCCCTACTGAATTTTTTGGCAATTTTTAGTTCGCAAAAATCCAAACTTTCAGAAAATTTCCAGAGAAGGGGTTTGTTCGGGTTTTCCGGGTTCGATCGGACTTCAAACTTCGTCTAGACTTCGCCTAAAACTCTAGCATGGCCCTGATACCACTGTAGGGTTGCTAGGCACGTACACAACGGTCTACGAGGCATCAACCATGCCCGATTAAAAATTTAGCCGTGCCGAACAACCCGAATACGGAACTTTAAACTAGAGATTAGGCGAAAACTAGCATGCTAAACACTTTAACACTAAGTGAGAGGGATTACAACCTTTGTAGATCCGGTCCTTCACTTCATATGCTCCGTGTTGTGGTCCCTTCGCTGCGATCATCGGGATCCGGACTCTCGAGAGGTTCCACGAAGAGAAAGATGCAACGTTTGCTTCCGATCTTCGATACTAAGATGATCTACCTTGAAGTTTCTTTAACACAAGCTAACACTCATGAAATGATGTGAACACCCTCATCTAAATGGCAAGGGAAGATGAGGATGATGAAGTAGGATTTTTGCTCTCTTTATTTATCTTTTTCTCATATTTATTCATCACTTTTGAAAAATCAAGCAAGGTTTTTCATGAAAGAATGAAGGAAGAAGAAGATGAACATAATAATAATCCTTTTGTGATGAATAGGAAAATGAGATAATGATCAATTATGCAACCATGGTTCACCTAACCATTGTAGAGAATTAACCAAGGGTTAGGGTTTTGGGTTGAGTTAAGAATGAGTCATAAGTAAATATCTTTTCCATGACAAAACAAAAACCTTCTAGAATCATCTAGAAATCATTAACCCAAATCAAACCCTAATCTTGTTTAATCTCTACTAAACATGTTGCATTATTTATCATATCATGTTACAATATTATATATCACATATATAATATTTATTGTAACCAAATAAAATAATACAATTAACATATATCGCATATATATCAATGTATTACCCGAGTGAGAAAAAGAATCTTTTAGTGAGCAAATATTAGTTAATGCAATTTAATATATCATATATATTATTATACATTAAATTATCGAATCAACACTTGATCCGACAATCCGGCTATATCGCATATAACCGACTAATATTTATCCGTACCGATTCATCGAATCAACACTTGATCCGATGACCCGGCTGATATCAAATATCGCGAGAATACAATACGGTATCACATATCGCATTATCCTCGGTCCCGCACATATCACATATGTGCTCCTACTCCGTTTTGCCTGAGTCAAGAAACCTCTGTGTAGGACTCTAAAGAATCGTCAATACGCCGGCAGTAGGTGATGATCATATCAAACACCCACAAGCTGCAAGCGGTCAGCTAAACGTAACAGCTACCCAGGTATTAAGCGCTCAGAAGATCAACAAGCAAGCCTGTACATTCTCCTGCGAATCCAAACAGTAACACTCCTGTACAGTCCGGTCTCGTCGTCTGATATGTTGCATATCTCGCCTAGGGGTGGTAAACGTCATACCCCAGTAGCTTGATAAGTCGTGTTAATTTGAGGTTTATAACAGTTCGAGAAACTACTGATAACACTTACCAGTAAATCTCAGCAACCCTGGCCAGGGATTTCCGGTTATAGCCAATCGAACACAGCACAACATCAACTCCCTATACCGGGAGAGACGAATCCCCTCCTATCGCTCATTGCCTCCATGTGATTCGGGACTGTACCCAAAAGCCACCTTTTTGCACGCCCTCTTGGACGTGGTATGAGGGAAATCAAAGCACAGTGGGAATCACACAAGGCTCTATGACGATCTCGGGTCGACAGACTACTCTGTACCAGTGTCACCGGAGAACTGCCATCTGACGTATGGTATAATACCATCTGGGAGTTCTCGGCGAGTCCGTCCAGTGTACCCTGTCTCCACTGAGCACCCGTACACCATCCTTGATGTCAAACACCGATGGATATGGGATCATCCATCTTCCATCATATGGGTCAAGATGCGTATACGCTAGTCTACTCTGGTGCATCGATGCCCTGTCTCGATACACCCTCGACTAGGAACAGTTATAGGATGTACTCGTCGACTACCGTGGCCCCACTAGTATGATCTCATCATAGTCCCAGTAGTCGAGTACATATCCTAAGGGCTTTATCAACATGTAATATAGAGACAATCAGAGTACATGTTAAGATAAAGTACAACCAGATAGCATACTATCATGTCGAGCAAGAAAGTCCTCCCTATATATGTCCTAGCATCCACTACAATATACATCGTATGTACAGTAATGGCCTCTAGGGCATACATATAACTAACATAATGTTGCTTGTATGTGTATTTGAATTCATTCGATTGTCGCGGGTGAATAGCCGGGGGTTGTGAGACGAGAGTTTTCTTTTCTTTCAATTCATGTAAATTTATAAATTGATGTAATATTATTTATATGGCCGCACAACCGGGTCGGGGTTGTAACCGTCATTGTATAATTTCTTTTTACTATTTTTGCTCCTAGGATAGACCCAAGGTGGGGTGGACAAACTACCGGGTATCTCTAAGTGCCGAGTGGCCTACTCACGAGTTGAGGGAGGTTGCTTCGCTTCGAGTACTTGGCGGGTAGTTTGCCGCACCCGTTGGGGTCTAGGGTAGGGTTTGGCTATTCACCGCGACCGTGTAATCTGCTTTTCGTTACAGGCTCGTACGAATTGCGGATTCCTAATATATCCAAAGTGATCATCTGTGATCTGAAATAGCTATCATTGCAATATATCTATATATGATATTATTTAGGCGTTGCTTATGTTTTTCAGCCGCGCTAGCCCAGCCCCTGCTATGTCGTTAGTTAAGTAACCTAACGGGTAATGACGGGGGCCCGTGGCGAATGCGAATGGCATAAGCGTACGTCATATTTTGGTTGTTTTCTGCAATGGTAGGATTAAATGATGGGACGCATTAAAAGAATTAATGCAAGAAAATAAACTAAGTAAAAGTCGTTGGAACACTTTGAAAACCACTCGGTTCTTTTCAAAAACTAACTTTTAAATGCGGAGCTTGAGTCACTTCTTTTAAAAGCTATCTCGTTCCATCGATTATATCAAGTTCACTACGTTCACGGTTTTTCCAAAACCATTCGTAGCGCTCCGTCGTTTCACATGAATAGTCAATAGTATTCAAGCTATGTATGTTGGCCAAAGTCAAGGCATAGTGATTGGTAGCTATTGGGTATTCATGTGCAGCATAGATAGATGTGTTGGTTTGGGGCAGTCGTTCTACCATTTTGGCCAAAGTCAAGGGTATGTGCGGGTGGGCTTAAATTAACCTGAAGAATGACGGGTAGAACTTGACATGTGACTTATGATATTTTGGCCAAAGTCAAGGTCATAAGAGCAAGGGGCAAAAATCCACATCGGGAGTTTTATAAGTACTGAAACTTGTTAGCGCTGCATACCATTTAGAGTGTGATGATTCTGGTAGGATTCCTTCAGTTTTGTCACGCGATGATATTTGGATCCCGATCCTACTGTGAGTACATGCTACTCCTCGGGAAATTTCTCACTTAACGATCAATACTATAAACCAAGTAGGTGTCTAGAAAGGTGTTAGCGGGGCTACGTCCATAGGGAAAAGAGGTTATTTAATTAAGGAACTTCGCGAAAGCGTTGGAAAACCTCTCTCGAAGTACCGACACCAGCCTGGCCGAACGGTTAAGCAAGAATTGTACGGTGAGATTGATCCTGACTAATTCTTCCTTTTTGGTTTGAGGAGGGATTCGAGAGACAGTGGGAGCCATCCTGTTTAGACAAACTTAAAACCACTCTAAACTTGCAAGAGCATCATGCTGAGTGTTTCTTCTCTCTCTCCTAATTGCAGCGACCTATCAACATGACCAGACTTAAGTTACTTCTAGATAAAAACATACTGACAGGGCCAAACTACAAAGATTGGTTCAGGAATGTCAAAATGGCAATCACTTACGACAAGCTCCCCCTGTCCCAGGTCCCACCTCCGGCGTCGCGGATAAGGAAATCCGTAAGACTGGGAGATCGATTGCGCGAAGGCCAAGTGCCTCGTGCTTGCCTCTATGGACAACGAACATCAGAGGAGGCACGAGAATATGGACCTCAAATCCATATTTCTCCATACAAAAGAACTGTATGGAGAGCAATCTCGTATCGCAAGATACAAAGTGTCGAAGAAGTTGTTTTCGGCAAGATTGGCCGTCGGATCATCGGTAGCGGAACACGTGCTTAAGATGATTGGCTATATAGAGGAGCTCGTGGACCTTGGGACCACGTTTGAGAGTGAGCTCTATATGGACTTGATTCTCTAATCCCTTCCTTCCACTTACGCCCAGTTTATCCTGAACTTCAACTTACAAGAAAAGGAAGTTGAACTTTCAGAACTCCTCAACATGCTGAGGATCGCAGAGGGCACCCTACAGAAAGGTAGGGAAACATCCACTTTGTTTGTAGGAGGATCTTCCTCTTCTAGGTCCAAGGCGAAAGCCAAGATAAAGAAGAAGAAAGCCCCCGCCAAATCAAGGGGCGGTGTTAGTAAAGTGGATACGAAGGGAAAGGCAAAAGCAACAAAGGCAGCGGAGAAGCTTGTAGGTAAGGAAGAATGCTTCTATTGTCATAAGAGTGGACACTGGAAGAAATATTGCAGGGCTTGGAAGGCCAGAACACAGGATCTGAAGCAGGTTGCGGCTTCAGCTTCAGGTGTGTACGTTATTGAAAACTGTCTATCAATAAACTCTACTTGTTGGGTATTGGATACCGGATCAGGATCTCATATCTGTAATTCTTTGCAGGCGTTGAGAAACCGTAGGTTTTTGAAGGCAGGTGACATGATCCTCAAAGTTGCAAACGGAGCTAGCATGGATGCTATGGCCGTGGGGCACTATCACCTGGGAATGTCAGATGGACATGTTTTGGTTTTACGTAATTGCTTTTTTGTACCCAACGCAACTTGTAATATCATTTCTGTATCTTTGGTTTCTAAAGAAGGTTATGAATTTGCGTTTGTAAATAATGTTGTAAACATTCACCTTAATCAAGTCTTGATTGGGTCAGGTACATTGAGCAATGGTATATACGTATTAAACCAACCACAGATTTTCAATATCCAGAATACAAACAAAAGAAAGTCCATGGAAGTAAATCAGACTTTCTTATGGCATTGTAGACTGGGTCACATCAATGAGAGAAGATTGACGAAGTTACATACAGAAGGTTATTTGGATCCATTCGAATATCAATCGTATGCCACTTGTTAATCCTATCTCAAAGGAAAGATGACAAAGACTCCGTTCACTGGACACGGAGTAAGAGCTAGCGAGCTCTTGGGACTCGTACACAGCGACGTGTGCAGTCCAATGTCTACGCATGCCCGAAGTGGTTATTCTTCATCACTTTTACGGATGACTTTTCAAGGTACGAATATGTCTTCTTAATGAAACATAAATCCGAAGCCTTTAGAAAGTTCCAGGAATATAAGAATGAAGTAGAAAAACAAAACTGTAAAAGAATCAAGATACTAAGATCTGATCGAGGTGGTGAATACTTAAGTGCCGAGTTCCTGGATTACTTAAAAGAGAATGGAATTCTCTCTCAGCTTACTCCTCCATACACTCCGCAACACAACGGTGTATCGGAAAGACGGAACCGAACCCTATTGGATATGGTACGGTCCATGATGAGTAACGCTGAGTTACCGCGATCATTCTGGGGGTATGCGCTAGAATCAGCTGCATACCTTTTGAACCGAGTTCCCACTAAGACTGTGCCTACCACACCATATGAGATGTGGTGTGGAAAGAGGCCCTATCATAATCACATTAAGACATGGGGATGTCCAGCTTTTGTCAAAAAGCAGCATGCGAACAAACTCGAGGCACGCTCAGTACAGTGTAAGTTTGTAGGATATCCAAAGAACTCCAAGGGATATTTCTTCTATTGAAGAGGAACAAAAGGTTTTGTTTCTCGTCATGCCCACTTTCTAGAACAC
The DNA here is from genome assembly GCA_030015575.1 of Agapanthus africanus. Lineage (NCBI taxonomy): Eukaryota > Viridiplantae > Streptophyta > Magnoliopsida > Asparagales > Amaryllidaceae > Agapanthus > Agapanthus africanus. Next base: position 206,149,532 of record CM057345.1, on the reverse strand, counting down.
CAGTTCTTAGAAAAGGAAATTAGTGGGAGCGCAGTAGAACTGGAAGAAATTCCAGAACCACAGACTGTTACTGAAAGCTTAGTGGAACTAGAGGGTTCAAAAGAACAGGACATTCCTACGCCGCTCCTCAGGAGTAGTAGGCAGTCTCATCTGCCCGAGAGATGTTACGGTTTTCTCATAGACGGGGATAGAGAGGATTGCATCATTGATAGTAATGAGCCTACTAGCTTCCAGCAAGCCATTCAGAGAATTGAATCGGTAAAATGGCTGGATGCAATGCGGACCGAAATGGAGTCCATGTACACCAACAAAGTATGGACGTTGGACATTGCTCCAGATGGGGTAAAACCCGTAGGATGCAAGTGGATCTTCAAAAGGAAGATTGGTGTTGATGGACAGGTTGGGACCTATAAAGCTAGACTTGTTGCAAAGAGTTTCCGTCAAAGACCTGGCTTGGATTATGACGAAACCTTTTCTCCAGTGGCTATGCTGAAATCCATTCGGATCCTTCTTGCCATTGCTGCCTTCCACGATTATGAGATCTGGCAAATGGACGTAAAGACCGCTTTTCTAAATGGAAATTTAGAGGAGTGTGTCTATATGGACCAGCCAGAGGGTTTCATTCAGAGTGTGAGCAGCGGAAAGGTGTGCAAGTTGCTTAAGTCCATCTATGGACTAAAGCAGGCGTCGCGGAGTTGGAACATCTGTTTCGATGAGACGGTCAAAGAATTTGGCTTTATCAAAAATCCAGATGAACCATGCATCTATAGTAGATTTGTAGCGAGAACTGTAGTATTCCTCATTTTATACGTGGATGACATTCTCTTAACAGGAAATGACATTCCTATGCTACAATCTGTCAAAGGGTTCTTGTCACACAGGTTCTCCATGAAAGACCTGGGTGATGCCTCATACATTCTGGGGATCCGGATCTATCGTGACAGATCCAAGAGGATATTAGGACTTTCACAGTCCGGGTACATCGACACCATACTGAAAAGATTCAGTATGGAAGTTTCCAAGCGCGGTAATCTACCGGCTTGTCACGGGATCACCCTCTCCAAAGAGATGTCTCCCAAGACTGATTTGAAAAGGGATCTCATGTCTATTATACCCTACGCTTCTGCGGTAGGCTCTATAATGTATGCGATGTTGTGTACCAGACCGGATGTAGCGTATGCACTGAGTGTAGTAAGCCGGGATCAGTCAAACCCTTGGGAGAAACACTGGATAGCGGTAAAGAACATTCTCAAGTACCTAAGAAGGACAAAGGAGATGTTCTTGGTGTATGGCGGAAAAGACCTCCAGATCGAGGCCTTTGCTGACTCCAGCTTCCAGAGTGACAAGGATGCTTCCAAGTCCATGTCGGGCTTTGTCTTTACCCTCAACGGAGGGGCGGTGTGTTGGAAGAGTTCCAAACAGGAAACCATTGCTGACTCGACTATGGAAGCGGAATATATCGCTGCATCTGATGCCGCAAAAGAAGCCGTCTGGATGAGGAAGTTCTTGAAAGAGCTTCAGGTGGTTCTGTCCATTGTTGACCCAATACCTCTATATTGCGACAACAACGGGGCTATAGCTTTAGCGAAGGAACCCAGGTCCTATCAGAAATCCAGACACATCTTGAGGCGGTATCACCTGATCAGGGTGATCGTGGATCGCCAGGAGATCGAGGTTCGGAGGGTTGCTTCAAAAGATAACACTGCAGATCCATTCACCAAGGCCTTGCCCCAGACTCAGTTCGAGCGGCTGATCGAGATGATAGGTCTTCGATACGCCAGTACATGGCCTTAGTGCAAGTGGGAGATTGTTAGTGTATATGACCTTGAGGCCATTAATGTATCATACTAGTATGTATATTACTTAATGGAAGCTTGGGATATTCACCTTGTATTGACAATCTCGCTCAAAATGATAGTATGCTACTTGGTTTGTTCCTACTTTAATATGCGCATGTGTTTCTTTTAGCATATTGCTTATATATATTAGTAGAGCCCTTAGGATCTTTGCTTGATTACCAGCGTTGTGATGGCAGTCACACTCGTAGGGGCTGGGTAATCCATAAGCACATCCTTATGCAGGTCCCTAGTCGCAGGACTATCGAGACAGGGCATCGATACTCCGGAGTAGACTAGAGTATACGCTTCTTATCCCAGCTTGGGAGACGGTCTGTCCCACAGCCGTCAGTACGTCGTACATGAGATAGTTTGCGGGTGCTCGTTAGGTTACGAGTACATTGGACAGGACTCGTCGGGAACTGATTGGTTGGTATTATACCTATCGTCAGTTATCAGTTCCTAGGTGACATGACTACAGCTTAGTCCGCTGACTGGACACTATCACTTCACCTCGAGTGTGTTCCCACTGTACTTTGATTACTACCCTACCACGGCTCAAAGGAGTCGTGCAAACATGTAGTTGTTGGGTGCAGTCCCGAAGCACTCGGAGGCAGTGACGGTTAGACAGCGTCTCTCTCGGTATTGGGGGTTGACATCACGCTGTGTCTAGGAGAGCCATTACACGAGTAGTCCATGGCCAGGGCAAGCGAGATATACGGGAAGGTTTCCAGTGTTATCTCAGGGTGTTCTGGGCTACACTCCGATACGACTTGTACTGCTATTAGGGGACTGACGTTCACCACCCCCTAGGCTCGCCATGCAATGTATCAGACGAACAGACCGGACTGTACGGAGACTGTCACATTCAGGCTCAGTAGGAGTTCAGATGGGTTTCACCTCATCCGTCTTCTTATCGGCATCTACCTGGGGGCCGTTACGCACAGCTAGTGCCGCTTGCGGTCTGTGGTTAAACCCACTACCAACGTAGTGTTGAGTCTTTAGAGTCCCACACAGAGTGCTATTCGCCTTTAGGCAAAAGAGTAGAGGTTTCATGGTTTTCCGACAGGTCGCATGGTTTTGCGAAAGGGTTCGGTCGCATCCGTGCACTTGTGCACGTTCAGTGCCCGGACAGTTAACACTAGCGGGCTTTGGTTTAAGCCAGATCCTAGTATACGTTTTAGGATTGGTTTTATCTCGTTTGTATTCATGTTCCCCGGAACGCGAATACGGGTGTGTATGCACAGTTGACAGAGACAGAGGCAGAGGATTCTCATTAGGGTTGCTGACTGTTGACTTTTGTCAAACCCTAATGAGATTAAGACATATGATTAACAATAATATTAATTGAGTATTATAGTGATATGGTTAAGGTTGAAAGGTTGACCTAGTTGACTTGTTGACTTTTGTTGTCCGGTTGACTAGGTTGGACTTGTTGACCACCATCATAACAATGGCCATCATTTGGTTGCATTGACTTATGCTTGCTTGTTTTGTTCACCATTTGGATTTAATGGAAGAAATGATAGTGTCATTTGTCATGATAATAACCTTTACAATATACTCAATTATCATTACTTGTTATCATGATGCTTTTGGATTTTGAGAGAGGGTATGAGAAAAGTGAGGCTCATTCTTTCATTAGGATTCTCTCTCTTGAGCTCTCTCATTTTTCTCTAGCTCTCACCCTCTTCCTCTTGCTCTCTCTCCACCTCAAGGGCAAACCATTCTCATGTGTTGAGACTCATTGCCCTAGAGATAAAAAAACACCAAAACAATCCTCTACTCATCCTAGTTCACAAGGTTTAGCAAACCGAGTAATCTAGTTTCTTCAAGTTCGAAGAAGAAGCCAAAGGTAGAAGCTTTCGGGTGGATCCGTCTTCGGCGCAAGAAGATGACGAGTAGAGGTCGGTCCGTACACCGCATGAGTTGAAGACGAAGGAGTTCAAGAAAGGTATAACCCCCTAACCGAGTAGTTAAACAACTCCTAGTTAGGTTGTTAGATAGATAGTTTAACAAAGATCCGGTTTGAGTCCATGTTACCATCTCTAGAAAAATTGTTTTTCATCATTTCCGCAAGCCCGTAAGTACCGGGAGCGGTAGCATGGACTTACAGCCGATCCGCTCACTTGCCTCCATGTGGCTCGGGACTGTACCCAAAAAAGACCTATTTGCACGACTCCTTTGAGCCGTGGTAGGGTAGAAATCAAAGCACAGTGGGAAATCACACGAGGCAAATGACGACCTCAGGTCGATGAACTAACCTGTACACATGTCACCAGAGAACTGCTATCTGACGATAGGTATAAATAACAACTAGCAGGTTCCCGGTGAGTCCTGTCCAGTGTACTCATAACCTAATGAGCACCTGTATACATCTTTGGTGATCCAACTGACACCAGTGTCTTGTGAGACCGGCCACCGCCCCTCGTTTTGGTCTCGACTGTATACACTAGTCTACTCCGGAGTATCGATACCCAGTCTCGAAACTCCCATGACTAGGGTGTAAGTCCATGTCACGCACCCCACGAACTTGCGGGGAGGCGGAATATATGAAAAACGATTATCAAAGCTTCGTAACACAGACTTGAGCGCATGAATCGTTATCTAAACCATTACTAACAAAAAGATAGAGGTTTAACGACTCAGATACGAAGTTATACCTCACGTTACTTGTCCTTCGGGTCTTCATCACTGACATCTACTCCTCGTAGACTCCTTGGAACATCGGCACCTCAACGGCCTACTCGAATCAAAGACGATCCACCCGAAAGCTCCTACGCCAAGCTTAATCTCAAACTTGAGATAACTAGGTTGCTTAAAGTGCTAATCTAAGCTACCTAGGGGATATAGAGTGAGGTTATGGATGTATTAGTCTAGCTAACCCTTGATCTCAACTCATGAGAGGTTAGGGTTAGGGTTTGAAGAGAGAGTGAGCTTGAGGAGAGAGAAGGTGAAGATGATAATGAAAAGAATAATGAACTAATATGAATATATCAACCATAACAATTAATCAAATAAATAATATAAATGATTTATCATCATGGTTAGATTCATTCATCTAGTGTGATTCATCATATGACTCATTAATTCATTAATGAATCATTTAATGTAAAGGATGAATCACACAAACAAGTCATTAAGCAATTAATGCTCATACCACCTTAACCCTTTAGTCACCACTCTTCTAGAACCTTCCCAACAAATTACGAGAACGCCCCTCCAATCCGTGAAAACACGGAAAAACTTTAGACTGTATAAATCCAAGAACCCGATAATAGAATCTGGCTTAAACCAAAACCGGCTAGTAAAAACTGTCCGAAAAGTCGTACGTGCGTAAACACACGTACGCATCCGAACCCTTGTCGTAAAACCATACGACCTCTATATCGTTTCGCCTGGACCAGGGAAACTCTTTGTGTGGGACTCTAAAGACTCGACACTACGCTGGCAGTGGGTTTAACCACAAACCGCAAGCGGCACTAGCTGTACGTAACGGTCCCCACGTAGATGTCGATAAGAAGGCCGATAAGGAAAACCATCCGAACCCCTACTGAGCCTGATGTGACAATCTCCATACAGTCCGGTCTGTTCGTCTAAGACCATCGCATATCAAGCCTAGGGGCGGCAAGCGTCAGTCCCCTAATAGCTGTATAAGTCGTGTCGGAGCGAAATCCATTACACCCTGAGAAGCTACTGGAACCTACCAGTATATCTCGCTTGCCCTGGTCAGGGACTTTGCGTAATGGCTCTCTAACATAGTGCGATATCAACTCCCAAAACTGGAAGAGACGAATCCTATCTAACCGCCACTGCCTCCAAGTACTCAGGACTGCACCTAACTGCTACCTGTTTGCACGACTCCTTTGAGCCGTGGTAGGGTAGCAATCTAGGAACAGTAGGACACACTCGAGGCGAAGTAGCAGTGTCAAGTCTGCGGACTATGCTGTACTCATGTCACCTGGGAACTGTTAACTGACGATGGGTATAACACAAACCAATCAGTTCCACGGTGAGTTCTGTCCGATGTACACGTAACCAAACGAGCACATGTATACTATCTCTAGTACGACGTACTGATGGCTGTGGGATAGACCATCTCCCTAACTGGGATGAGAAGCGTATACATTTAGTCTACTCCGGAATATCGATGCCATATCTCGATAATCCAACGATCAGGGACCTGTATAGGATGTTGCTTAAAGACTACCCAGCCCCCACTAGTGTGACTGCCATCACAGCGCTTGTAATCAAGCAAAGATCCTATGGGCTCTACTAATATGTATAAGTGATATGTTACAAGAAACATATGCACATATTAAAGTAGACACAAACCAAGTAGCATACTACCATTTTTAGCAAGACTGTTATATACAACCGTGAATATCCCAAGCTTCCATTAAGTAATATACAACCTAGTATGATAAAATAATGGCCCTTAGGGCATATACACTAACAATCTCTCACTTGCACTAGGGCCATAAGCTGGCATATCGTAGACCTATCATCTCGAATAGCCTCTCGAACCGCGTCTGAGGAAGGGCCTTTGTGAATGGATCAGCAATATTATTCTCCGTCTCTACTCTCTTCACCTCGATCTCCCGGCGATATACTATCTCCCTGATCAGGTGATACCGCCTTAAGATGTGTCTGGACTTCTGATGGGACCTAGGTTCCTTCGCTAAAGCTATAGCGCCATTGTTGTCACAATACAGAGGTATTGGACTAACACTGGTAGGAACTACCTGAAGTTCCGTGAGGAACTTTTTCATCCAGACTGCTTCTTTTGCGGCATCGCAAGCAGCTATGTACTCCGCTTCCATTGTTGAGTCAGCAACGGTCTCCTGCTTGGAACTCTTCCTACAGACCGCCCCTCCATTGAGGGTACAGACATAACCCGACATGGATTTGGAGTCATCTTTGTCACTCTGGAAGCCGGAGTCGGCAAAGGCCTCCATCTGGAGGTCTTTTCCTCCATACACTAAGAACATCTCCTTAGTCCTCCTTAGGTACTTGAGAATGTTCTTTACTGCTATCCAGTGCTTCTCCCCTGGTTTTGCTTGATACCGGCTTACTACGCTCAATGTGTTTGCTACATCTGGTCTGGTACATAACATCGCATACATTATAGAGCCTACCGCAGAACCGTAGGGTATAATCGACATGCGATCCCTCTCCAAATCAGTCTTGGGAGACATCTCTTTGGAGAGTGTGATTCCGTGACAAGCCGGTAGGTTACCGCGCTTAGAATCATCCATACTGAATCTCTTCACTATGGAGTCTATGTACCTGGACTGCGAAAGTCCCAACATCCTCTTTGATCTATCACGATAGATCCGGATCCCCAGAATGTATGTGGCATCACCCAGGTCTTTCATGGAGAATTTATGTGACAAGAATCTTTCGACTGACTGTAACATAGGAATATTATTTCCTATTAGGAGAATGTCATCCACGTACAAGACGAGGAATACAACAGCTCTCCCTACAATCTTACTGTATATGCATGGTTCATCTGCATTTTTGATAAAGTCTAATTCTTTGACAGCATCATCAAAACAGATGATCCAACTCCGTGATGCCTGCTTTAGTCCATAAATGGACTTAAGCAGCTTGCATACTTTACCACTGCTCCCACTCTGAATGAATCCCTCTGGTTGATCCATATAGACGCTTTCTTCCAAATTAACATTTAGAAAGGCCGTCTTTACGTCCATATGCCAGATTTCATAATCGTGGAAGGCAGCAATAGCAAGAAGGACCCGAATAGATTTAAGCATAGCCACTGGAGAAAAGGTTTCGTCATAGTCCAAACCAGGCCTTTGACATAAACCATTTGCAGCAAGTCTAGCCTTATAGGTTTCAACTTGTCTATCTACACCAATCTTCTTTTTGAAGATCCATTTGCATCCTACGGGTTTTACCCCATCTGGAGCAACGTCCAAAGTCCATACTTTGTTAGTGTACATGGACTCCATTTCGGTCCACATTGCTTCCAGCCATTTTACTGAGTCACTACTCCGAATGGCTTGCTGGAAGCTAGTAGGCTCATCATAGTCTATAGTGCAATCCTCTCTATCCCCGTTTATGAGAAAACCGTAGTATCTCTCGGACGGATGAGATTGCCTACTACTCCTGCGGAGTGGCGTTGGGATGTCCGGTTCTTCTGAAACCTCTGGTTCTACCATACTTTCTGTAGCAGTTTGTGGTTCTGGAATTTCTTCCAGTTTTATTTCTCTCCCACTTGTTTCCTTTTCTAAAAACTGATATTCTAGAAAATGGGCATTACGAGAAATAAAAACCTTTTGTTCCTCTGCGTAATAGAAAAAATACCCCCTGGAGTTCTTTGGGTATCCCACAAACTTACACAGTACTGAGCGTGCCTCGAGCTTATCCGGATGCTGCTTTTTACAAAAGCTGGACATCCCCATGTCTTCAGGTACTGAAGACAGGGTTTCTTCCCACTCCACATCTGATATGGTGTGGTAGGCACAATTTTGTTGGAACCTTGTTCAAAAGATATGCAGCTGATTCTAGTGCATAACCCCAGAAAGATCGCGGTAACTCTGTCTTACTCATCATGGAACGAACCATATCCAATAGGGTTCGATTCCTTCTTTCCGATACATCGTTGTGTTGTGGTGTGTATGGAGGAGTAAGCTGAGAGAGAATTCCATTCTCTTTTAAGTGACTCAGGAACTCGGCACTTAAGTATTCACCACCTCGATCAGATCTCTGTGTCTTGATACTTTTTCCTGTTTGTTTTTCCACTTCATTTTTGTATTCCTGGAATTTCTCAAAGGCCTCGGATTTATGCTTCATCAAGAAGATATGTCCATACCTAGAGAAATCATCCGTAAAAGTAATGAAGTAGGAATAACCACCTCGCGCGTGTGTAGACATTGGACCACACACATCACTGTGTATGAGTCCTAAGAGCTCGCTTGCTCTTTCTCCGTGTCCAGTGAACGGAGTCTTTATCATCTTTCCCATGAGACAAGATTCACAAGTGGCATAAGACTGATACTCGAACGGATCCAAGTATCCCTCTCTATGTAACTTTGTTAATCTTCTCTCATTGATGTGACCAAGTCTACATTGCCATAAGAAAGCCTGATTTGTTTCCGGAGACTTTCTTTTAAGTGTTTTCTGGACACTGAAAATCTGAGCTTGATTTAATACATATATTCCGTTTTCTAATGTACCTGACCCAATCAAAACTTGATTTAGGTGGATCTGAACCACATCTCTTGCAAAAGTAAAATCATATCCTTCCTTAGAAAGTAAGGGTACAGATATGATATTACAGGTCGTACCTGGTATATAAAAACAGTTATGTAGAATCAATATCTTCCCAGTTGTCAGTCAAAGATGATATCCTTAAGGCTAATTATTGCGATGTCGCATACTCACAGCCCGTGTGATACCGAACACCCAACGAATCTACTAATCAGTTTCACAAAGCTCGTTTGTAAAACTCTTGTGTTCGAGAAATAGCCTCAATAAGTCGATCCGCCCCGATGTTTCTTTCTATGTCTCTCTTAATCTCAAGTTCGTGGAGAAAGCCATCTCCCAAATTGAGTAATACCTGTCTTAGAATATGTCTGGATATCTGATGGGACCTAGTTCATAAATGAACTCCAAATCCAAACTTCTTAGACTGTATCGACAACTGAACCTAATCAGTGTCCAGCACCATGCCTCCTACAGTATCCTCTTGGACCACCTGTCCATAATACTGTCCCTCGTCAGAGGGATAACTATAACTCTGACAATCACTCTGTCATCCATGTCACCTTTGAAGCCTGGAATGATAACCGTCCCCCGAAGGAGGCTGCCGTCAACAAATCCGCAGAACATCTACTTATGTTCTAAAACTACTTCCTTATGTTTCTTCAGGATTGGATTAATATAAACTTATCGCGTCTAGTGCAAAAACAACATCTGGTGTGGTACTTGACATCTCATGATCGACTCAATTGCCTAAGCAAGTGATTTGCCAATCATGCACATCCCTTTCCCCTTTAGTCTGTAAGACACCTTTAGAGAGAGTGACTAAATCACCTGCAGGTACACCACCATGCCAGTAGTCATCTATTCTAAAATACTATTAGAATATTTTCAAAGTACCAGATTGGGAAACTACCCAAATCTAGATCTGAAATCATAGATCTAGTAACCAGAATGTCTGATATTATATCCATATCCTGTGTGGAGAAACAACTGTGTGACAACCACAGTACAACCGATCGTAGTATTGGAATTTTACTTCTTACTCTGTGTATGTCATCCAAATACCAGGACATCACACCCTACTACCTTCTCAACAGATCCATCCCCTATTCTGATGAAGTCAAAGCCATGAATGTCACATCAAAATTAGATGATCTTTCTCCGCTATATCTTCTCTAGTCTATAAATAGACATAAGCTACTTGCCCACTATGCTTCCTCTACTCCCACTGACTACAATAACCCTCTGGCAGAATAATATATACGTGCACTTCTAAAGCTAGTTTAGAACGACGCTATACTTAACCTCCTGCCGGGTCTCATAGTCTGGAACAACAGTAGTGTTAAGTCTGGGTGAACAAGAACCTCCCTGTCACCGTCCTTGAGGCTACCGGAGTACCTCTCGGGTGTCTGAGATTACCCACCATATCTGCGGAGTGGCTAATGGAATGTCAAACCTGATTGAATCTTTAAGTTCTATTAAATTTTCTGTAATCGTTTGCGGTTCTGGAATCACTTCCAGTTCTACCATACTCCCACTACTGTTTTCTGAAAAAATCCATTTTACTAAAACTGTGGCGAGTCAAGAACAATATCACCATTGATCTTCCAAATAGTAGAAAGTCAACCCTCGACATTGCCTGGGTCAACCCACAAACTACCATTATAGAAACGTGCCCTGAGTTATCCAAAGTCTGATTTTAAGCATAAGCCGGACAACTCCCCGTACCTTAACATCGTTAAGATATGAACCATTCTATATCCAATATAAAAACATTGGCACTTATTTAATTGGAACCAGATTCTAATCATACATCTATCTCCAGTGCATATCAACTTAATGGAGAGAGGCTAATCAGCATTACTCAACTTAGGAATCCATCCAATTATGAGTAACCTGAAAGAGAAACAAGTTTCTCAAAACCATTACTTAAATACCAATCACAAGAATCTACATCTTCGATCTCTTTGATGAATCCCGATACTTGCGATATCTGGTTCTCTACTTTATTCCTATACCCACAACTTCTCAAAACTTAGACCTTGTATTTCTACGAAACACTTGTCTAAAAACTAGAGAAGTCATAAGTAAACAGAACATAGTACGAGGACCAACCCCTTTGTTCTGATGGACACTGGACAACATAAAATACACTGTATGAGCCCCCTGAGTCGAATAACTCAAAACCTGTGCATCGTAGGTTGAAAACTGTACTTATGGTTAAGAACTACTCCGTTGTTCAATGCTCCTTACCCAATCGTCAACTGATATAGGTAAATGTCAAGGACATAATTTCAAAAAGTTATATCTCACTTTATGAAAATAAACGTACAGATTTATCATTTTGAAATTGGTGCACAACAACGGATACTCAAAACCAAATACTTCCCGTCCGGCAAAAAACCCAGGTGATTTCCTCAAATATCACCAATTACAACGAATTCCGATATAATGAGGATGATCACCTAATTCCCAATAACCTACTCCCCTTCATCATCTGTAAAACCATACAGATGTGAGAATCATACCTGGTAAATACATATCCTGGAGTAAGTATCTAATCGGGAAATCAGTTTTCCTTTTAACAATGCACAGTGAAACTCAAGCATGAAAATGTTTCGTAGGGGTATCCTGGTATTCCTAATAATTCCTCTTCCATAATCCAATTCATGATTATAACCGTATATTTCTTTGCCATCTCTCCAAATCTCTTTATTTGTCTTTATTTATTGCCTTCTGTACACCCCTTTAGGCTAAGTGGTTTTCTTCCTTCCCAACCGTTCGGCACCAGCCTATGGGTTGGAAGAAGACTATCCAGTAAGTATAATAGGTGTATCATCCTAAACCAAGGAGTACTCGCAACTTGAGAGAAGGTGATGATAAAAGACAACTGAATACTACCTTATTCTATTTCTCCCGAACTGGGGAAAAATGCAAAGGTGAAATAGGAGTGGCGATGAACTACGCGGTTTGATCGTGAATGATAGCAGTCGCAATTTACTTTGCTCTCTTTCTAATCCCTTTATTTTGTCTTTATTTATTACCTTCTGTACACCCTACTTAGGCTAATTGGTTTTCTTCATTCCCTACCTTTCGGCACCTGCCTATGGTTTGGAAGAACACTATCCAATAAGCGTAATAGGTGTACTCTCCTAAACCAAGGAGTCGTCGCAACCTGAGAGAAGGTGATAATAAAAAACAACTGAATAAACCAATTGATCTTCTCCTGAACCTGGATCCATCCTTGAAGAAGTCCCTTTGAGTTCGTATATAACTATACGATGGATTTATCCAATAGAAGTGCATGTCCATAGTAATACGGGGTGTTCTGAGAAATGCAAAGGGTAAAAGAAGGAGTGGCAATGACTTATGCAACTAAGACAATCCAAAAGCCAGTATTTTAAGAAGGTTCGGTCAACTTGGTCACTGTGTCATAGTCTAGGGTCGGTCAAAGGTCGCTGCCAAAGAGAGAGAGAAAAGAAACACTCTGTGTGTACTCTAACCTAGATCAGAATGGTTATCACTTTATCTAATCAGGAAACCTCCTACTGTACTGTCAAATTCTTCTCCAAACCTAAAAGAAGAATCAATCGGGATCACCCGAAGAGTAAACCAACTCATCAGTGGGAATCAGGATCCAACTCTCATCGCATGATAACGTGAAGGAATCCACTCACGTTATCACACTCCAGAAGGTATGCGCATACTTAGCAAGTTTCAGTTTCTTTAGAAACTCCCGATATGATTTTTGCCCCATGCTCTTATGACCTTGACGTTGGCCAAAATGCCATAAGTTACATGCCAGGTTCTACCCATCATTATCTTGTCAATTTGAACCCACCCGCACTTGCCCCTGACGTTGGCCAAATGGCAGAACGACTATCCCAAACCAACTCATCTATCTATGCAACAAATGAATACCCAGCAGCTACCAAACACTATGCCTTGGCGTTGGTCAAAATACATAGCTTGAATACTACTGAATACCCCAAAGAAATGACGGAGGGCTACGGCTGGTTTTTAGCGAAAAACCTTTAACGTAACGAACTTGAGATCGCTGAAGGAACCTGATAGCTTTTTATAAAAATATAGTGACGAAAACCTTTGCTAAAGAGGTCACTCCCGGTGAAGGGATCTCGGCTCTTTCCTCATGGAATGAGGTGCAGGGTATTCCAACTGAATACCATTGTGCAAAGCAACATGTAATTGACTATAGTGAAGTCATTACCCTGACGCAAATTTCTGCCCAAGGGGTCACTTCCGGTGAAGGGATATCGGCCCTTGCCTCATCGAATGAAGTGCAGGATATTCCAACCGAATACCATTGTGCAAAACAAAAGAAAACGTCTTTGTAATAATACTTTTTAAAACTGTTCCAATAACGTCCAAACAGGTTTGTTTTCCTTTGCATTGATCAGAATCAACGCAGTCCCATCAATAAATCACAGCAGAAAAGAACGAAAATAAAATGTACGTATATGCCATCCGCATTCGTCACTGGGTCCCGTCATCACCCGTTAGGTTACTTAACTAACGACAGAGCGGGGACTGGACTTGCGCGGGTGTAAAACATATACAACATCTACTAGTATATATACTAATATACAATAATCGCTCTAGGCGTGATAAATGCAACATTACAGAAAAGTAATAAGTATCACAGAACAATAAAGATAATCTAGGATCCCGGGTTTCACAGAGCCACTACTGAAACCCGACGTTCCCCTGGTCGTGTGGATAGCCTGTGCAATGAAACCTAGACCCCTACGGGTGCGGCAAGTTACCCGCCAAAACCTGAAGCGAGGCAGCCCCCTACATCAAAATGAATGGAAAACACTGCACTTCACGGAATCCGGTAACCTCAGCACCCCTCCATGGGTCAACCTGTACCCCCTACGAGTGTGGCGAATAGTCTTCCAATTCTAGAGTGAGGCCCCTCTGCCTCTCAAAGCCATGAGATGCGGACCCGTTGCCTTCTAGAACTCGGCTGTCCGTGCACTTCATCGCGGGGTAAAACATAGTACAGAAATGAAAAATATGTACAACGGGTACATCGACCTCAGCCCGGTCGTGCCCCAAACGAATATTATACAAACAGGCAGTGACGGCAGTCCACATGTTGGACGCTCGCCCCGCAATATCAAATGTACAAATAAATCCAAACTGTACTACTATTGCACACTGCTATCCACCACGACAAATCCGCAACATCACAGCACAACACAGAACATCAACGCGAATGTCACGTTCGCAAACCCGTCTAAAAGGACTATAGCAATTAGACGCAATTTACCGCTCGAATGACATTCACAGTCGGAGATATAATATAAGTACTGTAAACTAACAAGTTTAAAATTCCGATCGACAAAACATCCCGAAGTGGGCCCCACGTACATCTGCAGTACAGTAAACAAATCTGGGCGCAAAAGAAATTTTCCAGGAACCATAATTTTACAAGAAGAGCCTACTGTAGAAAAATGGTTTACTATTGCTACAAAACGGCGGCGGAACCGCGGCCAAACCAGGGTTTGTGCGGCGGTTCCGCGGATCTTTGGAAGCTTCAGTCTACCCAATTTCACCAGAATTCTTAAAAAAGCATGCTCGATTTTCTGAGATGCTCAAAATAATTTTTAGACCTGTTTAAAAATTCGACGGAAACTTTACACTGAAAATCGAGGTTTGGGAAATTTCGTTCGATCGTTCTTTTAAACGCGTTAGAACAAGTTAGTAAAGCTTAATGGCATGGCTCTGATACCATGTAAGTCTATGGTAGCACCTTGGCCGTCATTATGTTGCCAAATGCGGAACAAAAACTTTTTAACTGGCGCTATCGCATACTATAACCCGGATCTGCCATTAACGCTAAACTAACAAACTACAAAGTGGGTAGAAAGGCTATACCGAACGATCCGAGTCCTTCGTTCTTTAACCATCATCCCACGCTCCGTTGCGGCTGCTCCTCTCTCATGGCTCCTCGTCGAGGTGGCACCACATCAACGGATCTTTAAACGGGCTCCCGTCTCTATACCGAGGCAACTCGGTCATCAAGTCTGCTAAAAGAGATGACCAAGATTGATATAGAGAATGAGTAGAATACTTTGTCTCGCTTCATCAAAAACCATGGATTAACTGTTAATGAAGTTTCCTTTTAGATTGATAAATTGAAGTAGGAAATTTATCAAATATGAATCATATCATTTTCAACCACGTGAGTGAGTGGAAAATCAATCCATATGGCTTCCAAAATTGGCCGGCCACATTAGAGAGGGGGTGAGTGTAGGAGGAAGGGTGACCATAAGCAATACTTATCATAACTCAAAAGATCTCACTCAAATATCTTAGCAAGAACAAAAGTCATCAAAGCAAAGAATGACTCACTTAACCATTTAATGCAAAATGAATGACTCACTAAACACATCATCAACCTAGTCACCAAATCAAGAAGCTTCCTCATGACTCACCCTCATAACTCCGTATTAAACCGAATGTTTAATATGGGTGATAGAAACTAGCAACTTCGAAAAGCGATCCCGAAACGAATTTCAGGATAACCCCGTAACTGTACATACAAACCTGCATTTGTATTACGACCGAATACAAATGCAGCTGAGACAAAGATATTATATCTACACAATATAATACATAGATCCGGCTTAAACCAAAGCCCACCAGTATTATCTTCCCGAAATATGACACGTGCGTAAACGCACGTGCATTTTCCGAACCCTGCCATAAACCCATACGGCCTCTACAACGTTTCGCCTGAACTTGGGAAACTATCTGTATGGAACTCTAATGACTCATCAGTATCCTGGCAGTGGGTTTAACCACAAGCCATCAGCGGCACTAGTGTAAGTCTACGGTAGTGCCCCGGCCATCTAACAGACGCCAAATGCGGAACAAAAACTTTCTAACTGGCGCTATCGTATACTATAACCCGGATCTGCCATTATTGCTAAACTAACAAACTACAAAGATGGTGGAAAGGTTATACCGAACAATCCGAGTCCTTCGTTCTTTAACCATCATCCCACGCTTGGTTGCGGCTGCTCCGATCCCGTCGATCTCCGATCTGCTCGTCCAGGTGGCACCACGTCAACGTTTCTTTAAACGGGCTCCCTCCTCTGATCCGAGGCAACTCGGTCATCAAGTTTGCTAAAAGAGATGACCAAGATTGATGTAGAGAATGAGTAAAATACTTTGTCTCACTTCGTCCAAAGTCGTGGACGATCGGTTAATGAAGTTGCCACTCGAAATGAAATGGAATGAGAAATGAGTTATCAAATTTCCATAAACTCAAAACCATAGTCTTTTTCCAAAAATCAATCTCCTTCTTAAGGGGAGGGGCCGACCAATATATATGGAGCAAGGGAGGTGAGGGTAGGAGCAAAGAAGGAGGGTGACAATTGTTGCGCCACGGCAGCGCCCCGGCCGTCTTACTCGAGGCCAAATTGCGGAATAAAAATTTTTCCTTGCTCGGAAACCGGCGCTACCGCGGACAAAGAAAAACCCGGATCGATTACCATTAACCTACGCTAGCTAACTAGAGATGGGGTGAGAAGTATACCGAGTGATCCGAGTCCTCCGGTCTTCTCTTCATCATCCCGATCTCCCGCGGAAAGTCTTGGCTCCACATCGTCGCCTCCTCGCCGGAAGGGGCACCATATCGCCTTTGCCTTTTACGGGCTCCCGCCTCAATACCGAGGCAACTCGCGCATGAAGCCGGCAACTCGACATGCTCAAGATGTGCTGTAGGAAGTGTAATGTAGAGTGCTTGTCTCACTTTGGGGTTTGTTGCCATTTGTAGAAGATGGAGGAAACAATATAAGAAAAATGGTGCTTGCATTTTTCTTAGCAAGAAGAAGAGATCAAGAAGAAACTCTCAAGATGAAACTCTCATTTTCTTTTTCTCTCATCTTTTTCTATCTTCATCAAGTGAGTAAGAGAATGGTGGAGGAATGACCATATGATAGCAAGAGGGAGGTGAGTGTAGGAGCAAGAGAGGGGTGACCACATCCAAGGTCAACAAAACATCAACCATGCTTAAAACACTATATGCTCCATAACCTTTCACTTCACTTTAAAAAGCAAGTCAAGGTTGAAAGATATGAAATCTATCATAATCAAACTTTATGCAAGAAACCCCCCCACAAAGTGTAATTTGCAAAACTGCAAATTACCCCCTCCATCAGAAAAGTCCGGCCGGGAAAGAACAAAGGAAAACCGGCCGGAACGGAATGCAAACTGGCAACTCCAGAAAACTGGTCCCGTAATAAATTACAGGAAAACCCCGACACTGTGCATACACACCCGCATCTGTATTCCGACCGGATACAAATGCAATGAGACAAAATCTACACTGTACTAAACTAGGACCGTCTTAAACCAAAGCCGGCTAGTAAATCTGTTCGATCCTGATCCGTGCAATACCGCACGTATCTGATCGAACCCTGCCATATAACTATACGGCCACTAGTACAATAACCGTCCGATCCTGATCCGTGCAATACCGCACGTATCTGATCGGACCCTGCCATATCTCCATACGGCCTCTACAGCGTTTCGCCCGAAAGCTTGAGTAACTGAAAGTGTGGTGGACTCTAAAGACTCGTCAATACTATGGCTGTGGATTTAACCACTGGCACGTCAGAGGTATAAGCCAATACGTGACGGGCCACCAGCTATTGACCAAAAGGGACGTCGATGAGGAAGCTCACCCCGACACCCTACTGAGCCTGTCAGTGACAATATCCGTACAGTCCGGTCCGTTCGTCTATGAGTATCGCATGGCGGGCCTAGGGGGTTGGTGAAAGTCAGACCCCCAAAAGCGGTACAAGTCGTGTCGGAGCGTAGCCCAGAACGCCCTGAGATACTACTGGAATACCTACCAGTAAATCTCCTGCCTCGGCCGAGGGCTTTGCGTAATGGCTCTCCTAGACACAGCGCGACCTCACCCCCAATACCGGGAGAGACGAACCCCTGAAGATCCGCTCACTGCCTCCATGTGGCTCGGGACTGTACCCAACTAAAACCTGTTTGCACGACTCCTTTGAGCCGTGGTAGGGTAGTAATCAAAGCACAGTGGGAACTCACACGAGACAAATGACGATCTCAGGTCGATGAACTAACCTGTACACATGTCACCTGGGAACTGCTATCTGACGTCTGGTACAAGACCAACTAGCAGGTTCCCGGCGAGTCCTGTCCGGTGTACTCATAACCCAATGAGCACCTGTATACATCTTAGGTGAACCAACTGACACCAGTGGCTTGTGAGACCGGCCACCGCCCCTCGTCGGGGTCTCGACTGTATACACTAGTCTACTAATGGAGTATCGATGCCCTGTCTCGAAACTCCCACGACTAGGGACCTTTTAAGGATGTGCTTATAGACTACCAGCTCCCACGTATATGATCGCCATCATACTGCTGGTTGTCAAGCACGAATCCTAGGGGCTCTATCAACGTGTAATAGCGACATGTCAGGTCACCTAAAGCAGTACACGATGATAAAGATAAACCAGATAGTATACTATCATCTCGAGTAAGACTGTCCTACCGGGATAGGTCCTCCCTCAATCATTGCAATCACGTGCCTGTGATCCAATAATTGACTCTGAGGGCACTATCTCCAACAATCTCCCACTTGCACTCAAAGCTAATTATTGCGATGTCGCGTACTCACAGCCCGTGTGATACCGAACACCCGACTCCTCTACTAGTCAGTCTCACAATGCTCGTTTGCGAAACTATTGCGTTCGAGGAATAGCCTTAGTGAGTGGATCCTCTGTGATGTTTCTTTCTATGTCTCTCTATATCTCAAGTTCGCGGAGAAAACCATCTCCCGAAATGAGCAATACCTGTCTTAGAATGTCTGGATGTCTGATGGGACCTAGCTCATAAATGAACTCCAAATCCAAACTTCTTAGACTGTATCATTAACTGAACTTAATCAGTATCCTGCGCCATGCCTCCCTCAGTATTGCCTTGGACCACCTGTCCAAAATACTGCCCCTCGTCAGAGGGAGAACTATAACTCTGACAACCTCCTTGTCGTCCATGTCACCTTGGAAGCCTGGAGTGATAACCGTCTCCTAAAGGAGACAGCCGTTATCATATCCCTAGAACATTCACTTATGTTCTATAACTGCTTCCCACTGTTCCTTCAGGATTGGATCAATATCAACTTATTGCACCTACTGCAAGAACAACATCTGGTGTGGTACTTGACATCTCATGATTGACTCAATTGCCTAAGCAAGTGATCTGTCAATCATGCGTATCCCTCTCCCCTTTAGTCTGTAAGACACCTTTAGAGAGGGTGACTCCATTACCTGCAGGTACACTACCGTGCCAGGAGTCGTCCATTCTAAATACTCTTAGAATGCTGTCAAAGTACCCTGATTGGGAAACCACCCAAATCTAGATCTAAAACCATAGATCTAGTAACCAGTATGTCTGATATAATGTCCAAGTCCCTTGTGGAGAAAACACTGTGTGACGACCAAAGTATAACCGATCGTAGTATAGGAATATCACTTCCTACCACCTTCTCAACAGATCCATCCCCTATTCTGATGACGTCAAACCTATGACTGTCACATCAGAAATAGATGATCTATCTCCGCTACATCTGCTTTAGTCTATAAATAGACATAAGCCTGATGTCCACCAATGCTTCCGCTGCTCCCACTGACTACGACAACCCTTTGGCAGAGTCATATAGACGTGCACTTCTAAAGCTAGTTTAGAACGACGCTATACTCATCCTCCTGCCGGGTCTCGCAGCCTGGAACAACAACAATGGCAAGTGTGGGTAAACAAGAACTTCCCTGTCACCGTCCTTGAGGCTACCGGAGTACCTCTCGGGTGCCTGAAGTTACCCACCTTATCTGCGGAGTGGCCAATGGAATGTCAAATCAGATTGAATCTTTAGGTTCCTTATCAAATCTTCAGTAATCGTTTGTGGTTCTGGAATCACTTCCAGTTCTACCATACTCCCACTACTTTTTCTGAAAAAATCCATTTTTAATAAAAACTGTGGCGAGTCTAGAACAATATTGCTATTGATCTGCCAGATGGTAGAAAGTCAACCCTCGTCATAGCCTGGGTCAACCCACAAACAGCCATTACAGAAACGTGCCTTGAGTTGTCCGGAGTCTGGTTTTAAGCATAAGCCGGACAACTTCCCGTACCTTAACATCGTTAAGATATGAACTGTTCTATATCCAATATAGAAACAGAGGCACTGATTCAATTGAACCAGATTCAAATCATGCAGCTGTCTCCAGTGCATGTCAACTAAATGGAGAGAGGCCGATCAGCGTTACTCAACTTAGGAACGCTTCCAATTATGAGTATCCTGAAAGAGAAGCAATCTGTCTTCATCATTACTATCAACTGAATACCATACACAAGTATCTACATCTTCGATCTCTTTGAAGAATCCCGATACTTGCTACACCTGGTTCTCTACTCTATTCAAATACCTATAACTCCTCAAAACTTAGACCCTGTGTTTCCACGAAACAGCTGTCTAAAATCTAGAGAAGTCATAAGTAAACCGAATATAGTACGAGGACCAACCCCTCTGTCCTGATGGACACTGGACAACATACAATACTCTGTATAAGTCCGCTGAGTCTAACAACTCTTTCACTGTGCGTCGTAGGTTGAAAACTGTACTTATGGTTAAGAAGAATTACACCGCTGTTTAATGCTCCTTACCTAACCATCCACTGATATAGGTAAATGTCATCGACATAATATCAAAAAAAGCATATCTCACTCTATGAAAATAGACGTACAGATATATCAATTTGAAATTGGTGCATAACCGCGGATATTCAAAACCAAATAATTGCCGACTGGCAAACAACCCAGGTGACTTCCTCAAATATCACCGATTACAACGAATCCCGATATAATGAGGATGGTCACCCAATTCCCAATAACTTACTCCCACTCATCATCTGTAAAACCATACAGATGTGAGAATCATACCTGGTAAATACATACCCTGGAATAAGTGTCTAATCGGGAAATCAGTTTTCTTTTAACAGTACACAGTGAAACTGAAACATTGTAATGTTTCTGTGGGGTATTCTGGTATTCCTAGTAATGCCTCTACCATTATCCAGATTCACAACTATAACCGTATAATTCTTTGCCACCTGTCCAAATCCCTTTATATGTCTTTAGTCATAACCGTCTGCACACCCCTTTAGGCCAATTGGTTTTCTTCCTTCCCTACCGTTCGGCACCAGCCTATGGTTTGGAAGAAGACTATCCAATAAGCATAAAGGGTGTACTGTCCTAATCCTAGGAGCACTCGGAATGCGAGAGAAGGTGAAGATAAAAGACACCTGAATGTACTTTATTCCTATTTCTCCTGAACCAGAATCCATCCCCGAACTGGAACAAGTTCCTTTCGAGTTCGTATATAACCATACGATGGAGTATCCAAATAAACTGTGGATCTTCGTAGTGATACGGAGTGTCCTGGAGAAATACAAAGGTGATTTAGGATTGGCGAAGAAATACTTGGTTCGGTCGTGAATAGCAGTCGCAATTTACTTTGCCCTCCTACTAATCCCTTGCTTTGTCTTAACTTAATACCTTCTGCACACCATCGTTATGCTAATTGGTTTTCTTCATTCCCTACCGGTCGGCACCAGCCTAAGGTTTGGAAGAAGACTATCCAATTTGCGTAATAGGTGTACTACTCCTAAACCAAGGAGTACTCGCAACCTGAGAGAAGGTGAAAAGAAAAGACAACTGAATAGTCCTATCCGTTTTCTCCAGAACCAGAAACCATCCTCGAAATCCTTCGAGTTCGTATCTAACCATACGATGGTTTTGTCCAATGGAAGTGGACATTCGTAGTAATACGGGGTGTCCTGGAGAAAAGGGTAAAAGTAGGAGTGGCAATGAGGTCTGCAACTCTGACAATCCAAAAAGCCAGTGTTAAGAAGGTTCGGTCAACTTTGGTCACTGAGTCATAGTCCAGGGTCGGGTCAATGGTCGCTGCCAGAGAGAGAGAGAAGAAACACTCAGCGTGCACTCTAACCTAGATCAGAATGGTTACCACTTTGTCTAATCTGGAAACCTCCCACTGTACCTCAAATTCTCCTCCAAACCTGAAAGAAGAATTAGTCGGGATCACCCGAGGAGTAAACTAACTCATCAGTGGGAATCGGGATCCAACTATCATCGCATGATAACTTGACGGAATCCACTCAAGTTACCACACTCCAGAAGGTATGCGCATGCCTGGCAAGTTTCAGTTCTTTTGAAACTCCCGATGTGATTTTTACCCCTAGGACCCAAGTGACCCTGACGAATAATCAACAAATCAAAAGGTCCTAGTCAAGTTCAACCCGTCATTATCTTGATTGCGTTAAACCCACCCGCACGACCCTTGACGAATAATCAACAAAGTCGCACGACTGTCCTAACCAATCCACATATCCATGCGACAGAAAGCATTACAGAGCTACCGCACACTACGCCTCGGCGAATAGCAACGACAAACGTAGCGCGAATACTAAGCAATACTAATCCGAAATGACGGAGGGCTACGAATGGTTTCTGGCGAAAACCTTTAACGTAATGAACTTGATATCGTTGAAGGAACTGGATAACTTTTATAAAAATATAGTGACGAAAACTTTTACTAAAGAGGTCACTCCCGGTGAAGGGATCTCGGCTCTTTCCCCGTAGAATGAGGTGCAGGATATTCCAACTGAATACCACGATGCAAAGCAAAAGTAATCGGCTATAGTGAAGCTATTGCCCTGACGCAAACTTCTGTCCAAGGGGTCACTCCCGGTGAAGGGATCTCGGCCCTTGCCTCGTCGACTGAGGAGCAGGATATTCCAAATGAATACCACGATGCAAAACAAAAGTGAACGTCCTTGCAATAACAGCTTTTTGAAAAAATGTTCCAACAACATCAGAATAGGTTTGTTTATCTTGCATTGATCCGAATCAACGCAGTCCCATCAATTAATCACACCACAAAGAACGAAAATATACTGATGTACGTATATGCCATCCGCATTCGCCACTGGGTCCCGTCATCACTCGTTAGGTTAGCTTACTAACGACAGAGCGGGGACTGGACTAGCGCGGATGAAAAACATATACAACATCTACTAATATATATACCAATATATTATATTTCGCTCAAGGCGTGATAAAATGCAACATCACAGAAATATACAGCATCACAGAACAATACAGATATCTGGAAGCCCCGGGTTTCACAGAGCCGCTGCTGAAACCCGACGTTCCCCTGGTCGTGTGGATAGCCTGTGCAATGAAATCCTAGACCCCTACGGGCGCGGCAAGTCACCCGCCAAGACCTGAAGCGAGGCAGCCCCCTTCAGTACCGTGAATGGACCACCCAGCACTTCACGGAATCCGGCAACTTGGGCACCCCTCCTGGGTCAACCTGTACCCCCTACGAGTGCGGCGAATAGCCCGCCAATCCTGGACTGAAGCCCCCTCCGTCTCAATGCCCTGAGATGCGGGCCCGTTGCCCTCCAGAACCCGGCTATCCGTGCACTCCACCGCGGGGCAACCCTAGTACAGAAAGTAAAATATACATACACCGGGTACATCGACCGCAACCAGGTCGTGCCCCAAAAGAATAATACAAACAGGCAGTGACGGCAGTCCACATGTCGGACGCTCGCCCCGCAATATCAAATGTACATAATACAACAAAACTGTACTAGCATTGCATCCAGGCTATCCCCCACGACCGATCCGCAACATCACAGCATAAACATAGAACATCAACGTGAAAGTCACGTTCGCAAATCCGTCTAACCGGGCTATAGCAGTCAGACCGGATTTACCGATCGAGTGACATTCACGGTCGCAGATATAATGTAAATACTGTGAAAAAATGTGTTTAAAATTTTCCGATTGACCAAAAATTAACAAGTGGGCCCCCCAATCAAAACTGTAGCACTCACAGAAAACCTGGGCCCAATTTTAATATTCCAAATACCCCATTTTCATGTACAAGACAATCTGGCAGAATTTGGTACAGTGAAAAAGTTAAAGCGCGGCGGAAGAGCGGCCAAAGCAAGGCTTTGGCCGCGCTTCCGCGGTGAAAACAGGGAATTAGGCTACCAATTTTTACCAGATATCTTATATTTCCCTGCATATCATTCTGCAACCACCTGAAAAATTTTTGGACTTCAAAAAATTTCGACAGAAACTGATATGCAATAAAAATACGGTTTTTGGAAATTTCGGTCGATCGGAAACGCAAACACATCAAACGAAGCTAGGTAAGGTTAATGGCGTGGCTCTGATACCATGTTGCGCCACGGCAGCGCCCCGGCCGTCTTACTCGAGGCCAAATTGCGGAATAAAAATTTTTCCTTGCTCGGAAACCGGCGCTACCGTGGACAAAGAAAAACCCGGATCGATTACCATTAACCTACGCTAGCTAACTAGAGATGGGGTGAGAAGTATACCGAGTGATCCGAGTCCTCCGGTCTTCTCTTCATCATCCCGATCTCCCGCGGAAAGTCTTGGCTCCACATCGTCGCCTCCTCGCCGGAAGGGGCACCACATCGCCTTTGCCTTTTACGGGCTCCCGCCTCAATACCGAGGCAACTCGCGCATGAAGCCGGCAACTCGACATGCTCAAGATGTGCTGTAGGAAGTGTAATGTAGAGTGCTTGTCTCACTTTGGGGTTTGTTGCCATTTGTAGAAGATGGAGGAAACAATATAAGAAAAATGGTGCTTGCATTTTTCTTAGCAAGAAGAAGAGATCAAGAAGAAACTCTCAAGATGAAACTCTCATTTTCTTTTTCTCTCATCTTTTTCTATCTTCATCAAGTGAGTAAGAGAATGGTGGAGGAATGACCATATGATAGCAAGAGGGAGGTGAGTGTAGGAGCAAGAGAGGGGTGACCACATCCAAGGTCAACAAAACATCAACCATGCTTAAAACACTATATGCTCCATAACCTTTCACTTCACTTTAAAAAGCAAGTCAAGGTTGAAAGATATGAAATCTATCATAATCAAACTTTATGCAAGAAACCCCCCCACAAAGTGTAATTTGCAAAACTGCAAATTACCCCCTCCATCAGAAAAGTCCGGCCGGGAAAGAACAAAGGAAAACCGGCCGGAACGGAATGCAAACTGGCAACTCCAGAAAACTGGTCCCGTAATAAATTACAGGAAAACCCCGACACTGTGCATACACACCCGCATCTGTATTCCGACCGGATACAAATGCAATGAGACAAAATCTACACTGTACTAAACTAGGACCGGCTTAAACCAAAGCCGGCTAGTAAATCTGTTCGATCCTGATCCGTGCAATACCGCACGTATCTGATCGAACCCTGCCATATAACTATACGGCCACTAGTACAATAACCGTCCGATCCTGATCCGTGCAATACCGCACGTATCTGATCGGACCCTGCCATATCTCCATACGGCCTCTACAGCGTTTCGCCCGAAAGCTTGAGTAACTGAAAGTGTGGTGGACTCTAAAGACTCGTCAATACTATGGCTGTGGATTTAACCACTGGCACGTCAGAGGTATAAGCCAATACGTGACGGGCCACCAACTATTGACCAAAAGGGACGTCGATGAGGAAGCTCACCCCGACACCCTACTGAGCCTGTCAGTGACAATATCCGTACAGTCCGGTCCGTTCGTCTATGAGTATCGCATGGCGGGCCTAGGGGGTTGGTGAAAGTCAGACCCCCAAAAGCGGTACAAGTCATGTCGGAGCGTAGCCCAGAACGCCCTGAGATACTACTGGAATACCTACCAGTAAATCTCCTGCCTCGGCCGAGGGCTTTGCGTAATGGCTCTCCTAGACACAGCGCGACCTCACCCCTAATACCGGGAGAGACGAACCCCTGAAGATCCGCTCACTGCCTCCATGTGGCTCGGGACTGTACCCAACTAAAACCTGTTTGCACGACTCCTTTGAGCCGTGGTAGGGTAGTAATCAAAGCACAGTGGGAACTCACACGAGACAAATGACGATCTCAGGTCGATGAACTAACCTGTACACATGTCACCTGGGAACTGCTATCTGACGTCTGGTACAAGACCAACTAGCAGGTTCCCGGCGAGTCCTGTCCGGTGTACTCATAACCCAATGAGCACCTGTATACATCTTAGGTGAACCAACTGACACCAGTGGCTTGTGAGACCGGCCACCGCCCCTCGTCGGGGTCTCGACTGTATACACTAGTCTACTAATGGAGTATCGATGCCCTGTCTCGAAACTCCCACGACTAGGGACCTTTTAAGGATGTGCTTATAGACTACCAGCTCCCACGTATATGATCGCCATCATACTGTTGGTTGTCAAGCACGAATCCTAGGGGCTCTATCAACGTGTAATAGCGACATGTCAGGTCACCTAAAGCAGTACACGATGATAAAGATAAACCAGATAGTATACTATCATCTCGAGTAAGACTGTCCTACCGGGATAGGTCCTCCCTCAATCATTGCAATCACGTGCCTGTGATCCAATAATTGACTCTGAGGGCACTATCTCCAACAACAATAAACATGAAGCTTATCATAACCATGAGTTATGATACACCTAGTATGAAAACATTAAATGAAACTAATGAATCACTTAACCTTGTCACCAAAATCATTAATGCAACATATGAGTCAAAAGCCTTATCACCACTTCTAGAAACATGACTCACCCTCATCCAAGAAAAGATAAATCCGTCTTTAACCGAATGTTAAAAGACCGACGATAGAAAACTGGAAACTGGAAACTGGCAACTTCCAAAAGCGATCCTGAAACGAATTTCAGGACAACCCCGTAACTGTATAAATATACCCGCATTTGTATTACGACCGAATACAAATGCAACTGAGACAAAGATATTATATCTACTCAATATAATACTCGGATCCGGCTTAAACCAAAGCCCACCAGTATTATCTGCCCGAAATATGACACGTGCGTAAACGCACGTGCATTTTCCGAACCCTGCCATAAAACCATACGGCCTCTACAACGTTTCGCCCGAACTTGGGAAACTGTCTGTGGGGGACTCTAATGACTCGTCAGTACCCTGGCAGTGGGTTTAACCACAAGCCATCAGCGGCACTAGCTGTGCGTAACGGCTGCCCATGGACTGACCTCAAGGGAGGCCAGTGAGCGAACTCATCCGAAAACCCTAAGGAGCCTAACAGAGACTTTGAATATACATTCCGGTCCATTCTTCTATGAGTATCGCATATCTGTCTATGGGGCTGGTAACGTCAGACCCCCTATAGCGGTATAAGTCGTGTCGGAGTGAAGCCTAAAAACACCCCGAGATACTACTGGAGTACCTACCTGTAAATCTCCTGCCACGGCCGTGGGCTTTGTGTAATGGCTCTCCTAGACACAACGCGATCTCACCCCCAATACCGGGAGAGACGAATCCCCTGCCGATCCGCTCATGTGCCTCCATGTGGCTCTGGACTGTACCCAAAAACTACCTGTTTGCACGACTCCTTTGAGCCGTGGTAGGGTAGAAATCAAAGCACCGTAGGAAATCACACGAGACAAATAACGACCTCAGGTCGATGAACTAACCTATACACATGTCACCAGGGAACTGCTATCTTACGATATGTATAATACCAACTGGCAGGTTCCCAGTGAGTCCTGTCCGGTGTACTCATAACCCAATGAGCACATGTATACATCTTAGGTGATCCAACTGACACCAGTGGCTTGTGAGACCGGCCACCGCCCCTCGTCGGGGTCTCGACTGTATACACTAGTCTACTCCGGAGTATCGATGCCCTGTCTCGAAACTCCCACGACTAGGGACCACAATTAAGGATATGCTTAAAAACCACCCAACTCTCACGTATATGATCGCCATCATACTGTTGGTAGTAAAGCAAGATCCTAAGGGCTCTATCAAAGTGTAACAGTGATCAGTCACCTGAACCTGTACACGACTGATAAAGGCAAACCAGATAGCATACTATCATCTCGAGTAAGACTGTCCTACCGGTATAGGTCCTCCGCAATCATTGCAATCACGTACCTGCGATACAATAATTGACTCTGAGGGCACTATATCCAACAATCTACCACTTGCACTTAAGGATAATTATTGCGATGCCGACTACTCACAGCCCGTATGAAACCGAACATCCAACTCCTCTACTAATCAGTTTCACAAAGCCCGTTTGTAAAACTATTGTCTTCGAGAAAATAGCCTCAGTGAGTGGATCCGCCCTGATGTTTCTTTCTATGTCTCTCTTAATCTCAAGTTCGCGGAGAAAGCCATCTCCCGAATTGAGTAATACCTGTCTTAGAATATGTCTGGATATCTGATGGGACCTAGTTCACAAATGAACTCCAAATCCAAACTTCTTAGACTGTATCGATCACTGAGCCTAATCAGTATCCGGCAACATGCCTCCCACAGTATCCTCTTGGACCACCTTTCCATAATACTGTCCCTTGTCAGAGGGAAAACTATAACTCTGACAATCACTCTGTCAACTATGTCACCTTTGAAGCCTGGAATGATAATCGTTTCCCGAAGGAGGCTGCCGTCATCAAATCCGTAGAACATGTACTTATGTTCTAAAATTTCTTCCTTATGTTTCTCCAGGATTGGATTAATACAAACTTATTGCATCTAGTACAAAAACAACATCTGGTGTGGTACTTGACATCTCACGATTGACTTAATTGCCTAAGCAAGTGATCTGTCAATCATGCACATCCCTCTCCTCTTTAGTCTGTAAGACACCTTTAGAGAGGGTGACTCCATCACCTGCAGGTACACCACCATGCCAGGAGTCAACTATTCTAAAAACAATCAGAATACTGTCAAAGTACCCACATTGGGAAACTACCCAAATCTAGATCCAAAACCATAGATCTAGAAACCAGAATGTCTGATATTATATCCATATCCTGTCTGGAGAAACAACTGTGTGACGACCACAGTACAACCGATCGTAGTATAGGAATTTTACTTCCTACACTTTGTATGCCATCCAGATACCAGGACATCACACCCTACTACCTCCTTAACTGATCCATTCCCCATTCTGATGAAGTCAAACCTATGACTGTCACATCAAAATTAGATGATCTATCTCCGCTATATCTGCTCTAGTCTATAAATAGACATAAGCTACTTGCCCACTAAACTTCAGCTGCTCCCACTGACTACGACAACCCTCTGGCAGAATAATATATACGTGCACTTCTAAAGCTAGTTTAGAACGACGTTATACTTAACCTCCTGCCGAGTCTCACAGTCTGGAACAACAGCAGTGTCAAGTCTGGGTAAAAAAGAACCTCCCTGTCACCGTCCTTGAGGCTACCTGAGTACCTCCCGGGTGTCTGAGGTTACCCACCATATCTGCGGAGTGGCTATTGGAATGTCAAACCTGATTGAATTTATAGGTCCTGTTAAATTTTCCGTAATCGTTCGCGGTTCTGGAATCACTTCCTGTTCTACCATACTCCCACTACTATTTTCTGAAAAAAAATCCAATTTACTAAAACTGTGGCGAGTCAAGAACAATATCACTATTGATCTTCCAAATGGTAGAAAGTCAACCCTCATCACAGCCAGGGTCAACCTACAAACAGCTATTACAGAAATGTGCACTGAGTTATCCAGAGTCTGGTTTTAAGCATAAGCCGAACAACTCCCCGTACCTTAACATCGTTAAGATATGAACCATTCTATATCCAATATAGAAACTTTGGCACTTATTTAATTGGAACCATATTCAATCATGCAGCTGTCTCCAGTACATATAAACTTAATGGAAAGAGGCTAATTAGCATTACTCAACTTAGGAATCCATCCAATTATGAGTAACCTGAAAGAGAAACAAGTTTCTCAAAAACCGTTACTATCATCTTAATACCAATCACAAGAATCTACATCTTCGATCTCTTTGAAGAATCCCGATACTTGTGACACTTGGTTCTCTACTTTATTCTTATACCCACAACTTCTCAAAACTTAGACCTTGTATTTCTACGAAACACTTGTCTAAAAACTAGAGAAGTCATAAGTAAACAGAACATAGTACGAGGACCTACCCTTTTGTCCTGATGGATACTGGACAACATACAATACTCTATATAAGTCCGCTGAGTTGAATAACTCAGAAACTTGTGCGTCGTAGGTTGAAAACTGTACCCTGGAGATTTCCTCAAATATCACTAATTACAACGAATTCCGATATAATGAGGATAATCACCTAATTTCCAATAAATTACTCCCACTCATCATCTGTAAAACCATACAGATATGAGAATGAAACCTGGTAAATACATACCCTTGGACTAAGTATATAATCGGGAAAACAATTTTGCTTTAACAATGCACTGAAACATGAAAATGTTTCGTATTGGTATGCTGGTATTCCTAGCAATGCCTCTTCCATAATCCAATTCATGACTTCAACCGTATATTTTATTTCCATCTCTCCAAATCCCTTTATTTGTCTTTAGTCATTACCTTCTGTACACCATCGTTAGGCTAAATGGTTTTCTTTCTTCCCTACCGTTCGGCACCAGCCTATGGTTTGGAAGAAGATTATCCAGCAAGCATAATAGGTGTACCCTCCTAAACCAAGGAGTACTCGCAACTTGAGAGAAGGTGATGATAAAAGACAACTGAATAATACCTTATTCTATTTCTCCCGAACTGCGGAAAAAAGAAAAGGTG
The DNA here is from genome assembly GCA_030015575.1 of Agapanthus africanus. Lineage (NCBI taxonomy): Eukaryota > Viridiplantae > Streptophyta > Magnoliopsida > Asparagales > Amaryllidaceae > Agapanthus > Agapanthus africanus. The sequence continues at coordinate 206,118,731 of CM057345.1, read as the reverse complement.
AAATAGGAGTGGCGATGAAATATGTGGTTTGGTCGTGAATGATAACAGTCGCAATTTACTTTGCCCTTTTTCTAATCCCTTTATTTTGTCTTTAGTTATTTTCTTCTGTACACCCTACTTAGGCTCATTGGTTTTCTTCATTCCTTACCTTTCGGCACCTGCCTATGGTTTGGAAGAAAACTATCCAATAAGCGTAATTGGTGTACTCTCCTAAATCACGGAGCCCTCGCAACCTGAGAGAAGGTGATAATAAAAGACATCTGAATAAGCCAATTCTATTTCTCCTGAACCTTGATCCATCCTCGAAGAAGTCCCTCCGAGTTTGTATATAACCATACGATGGATCTATCCAATGGAAGTGGATGTCCGTAGTAATAAGGGGTGTTCTGAGAAATGCAAAGGGTAAACGAAAGAGTGGCAATGACTTATGCAACTCGGACAATCCAAAACCCAGTATTTTAAGAAGATTCGGTCAACTTGGTCACTGAGTCATAGTCTAGGGTCGGTCAATGGTCGCTGCCAAAGAGAGAGAGAAAAGAAACACTCTGCGTGCACTCTAAGCTAGATCAGAATGGTTATCACTTTATCTAATCAGGAAACTTCTCACTATACTGTCAAATTCTCCTCCAAACCTGAAAGAAGAATCAATCGGGATCACCCGAAGAGTAAACCAACTCATCAGTGGGAATCGGGATCCAACTCTCATCGCATGATAACGTGACGGAATGCACTCACGTTATCACACTCCAGAAGGTATGCGCATGCCTAGCATGTTTCAGTTTCTTTAGAAACTCCCGATATCATTTTTGCCCCATGCTCTTATGACCTTGGCGTTAGGTCAAAATGTCATAAGTCACATGCCAAGTTCAACCCATCATTATCTTATCAATTTGAACCCATCCGCACATGCCCTTGGCGTTAGGTCAAAATGGCAGAACGGCTGTCCCAAACCAACTCATCTATCTATACAACAAATGAATACCCAGCAGCAACCAAACACTATGCCTTGGCGTTAGGTCAAAATACATAGCTTGAATACTACTGAATACCCAAAAGAAATGACGGAGGGCTACGGCTGGTTTTTGGCAAAAAACCTTGAACATAGTGAACTTGATATCGCTGAAGGAACCTGATAGCTTTTTATAAAAATATTGTGGCGAAAACTTTTTGCTAAAGAGGTCACTCCCGGTAAAGGGATCTCGGCTCTTTCCTCGTGGAATAAGGTACAGGATATTCCAACTGAATACCGCTATGCAAGGTAACTTGTAATCGACTATAGTGAAGTTATTACCCTGACGCAAACTTCTGCCCAAGGGGTCATTCCCGGTGAAGGGATATCGGCCCTTGCTTCGTCGAATGAGGTGCAGGATATTCCAACCGAATACCGCTATGCAAAACAAAAGGAAACGTCTTTGTAATAACACTTTTTAAAAAATATTCCAACAACATCCAAACAGGTTTGTTTTTCTTTGCATTGATCAGAATCAACGCAGTCCCATCAATTAATCACACCAGAAAATAACGAAAATAAAATGTACGTATATGCCATCCGCATTCGTCACTGGGTCCCGTCGTCACCCGTTAGGTTACTTAACTAACGACAGAGCGGGGACTGGACTAGCGCGGGTGTAAAATATATACAACATCTACTAGTATATATACTAATATACAATAATCGCTCCAGGCGTGATAAATGCAACATTACAGAAAAGTAATAAGCATCACAGAACAATAAAGATAATCTGGGATCCCGGGTTTCACAGAGCCGGTACTGAAACTCGACGTTCCCCAGGTCGTGTGGATAGCCTGTGCAATAAAACCTAGACCCCTATGGGTGCGGCAAGTTACCCGCCAAAACCTGAAGTGAGGCAACCCCCTACAGCATAGTGAATGGACCACCCTACACTTCACGGAATCCGGTAACTTGGGCACCCCAGCTTGGGTCAACCTGTACCCCCTACGACTGCGGCGAATAGTCTGCCAATTCCAGAGTAAGGCTCCTCTGCCTCTTAAAGCCATGAGATGCGGACCCGTTGCCCTCCAGAACCCGGCTATCCATGCACCCCGTCGCGGGGTAAACATAGTAGAGAAATGAAAAATATGTACAACAGGTACATCGACCTCAACCTAGTCGTGCCCCAAAAGAATATTATACAACAGGCAGTGACGGCAGTCTACATGTTGGACGCTCGCCCCGCGATATCAAATGTACAAATAAATCCAAACTGCACTACCACTGCACACTGCTATCCACCACGACAAATCCGCAACATCACAGCATAACACAGAACATCAATGTGAATGTCATGTTCGCAAACCCGTCAAAAAGAACTATAGCAATCAGACGCGGTTTACCGATCAAATGACATTCACGGTCGGAGATATAATGTAAGTACAGTAAACTAACATGTTTAAATTTCGATCGACCAAATATCACGAAGTGGGCCCTACGTACATCTGCTGTACAGTAACAAAATCTGGGACCAAAAGATATATACCAAAAACCACAATTTACCCAAGAGAAGCAACAGTACAAATTTGGATCAATGATCCGACAGATTGGCCGCGGATGTGCGGTCAAACCCTAAGTTTGACCGCAATTCCGCGGCGGTCTTGTAGGGTCACGTGACCAAATTTGTACCATGTGCTTAGAATAGCCTGCTGAATTTTCTGTGATGTGTAAAATTCTTTTTAGAACCCTTTTAAAATCGACAGAAACTAAGAACTTGGAATTTGCGGTTTTCGAAAATCCGTTCGATCGATATTTTGAACACGTTAGCACAAGTTATTAAAGAAAAATGGTGATGCTCTGATACCACTGTAAGTCTATGGTAGCGCCCCGGCCGTCTAACAGACGCCAAATGCGGAAGAAAAACTTTTTAACTGGCGCTATCGTATACTATAACCTGGATCTGCTATTATTGCTAAACTAACAAACTACAAAGTGGGTGGAAAGGTTATACCGAACGATCTGAGTCCTTCGTTCTTTAACCATCATCCCACGCTTGGTTGCGGCTGCTCCGATCACGTCGATCTCCGATCTGCTCGTCCAGGTGGCACCACGTCAACGGTTCTTTAAACGGGCTCCCGCCTCTGACCCGAGGCAACTCGGTCATCAAGTTTGCTAAAAGAGATGACCAAGATTGATGCAGAGAATGAATAAAATACTTTGTCTCGCTTCGTCCAAAGCCGTGGACGATCGGTTAATGAAGTTGCCACTCGAAATGAAATGGAATGAGAAATGAGTTATCAAATTTCCATACACTCAAAACCATAAACTTTTTCCAAAAATCAATCTCCTTCTTAAGGGGAGGGGCCGGCCAATATATATGGAGGAAAGAAGGTGAGGGTAGAAGCAAAGAAGGAGGGTGATAATAAACATGAAGGTTATCATAACCATGAGTCATGATACACCAAGTATGAACACATTAAATGAAACTAATGAATCACTTAATCTTGTCACCAAAATCATTAATGCAACATATGTGTCAAAAGCCTTATCACCATTTCTAGAACCTTCTAAAAGCATGACTCACCCTCATCCAAGAAAAGATAAATCCGTCTTTAACCGAATGTTAAAAGACCGGCGATAGAAAACTGGAAACTGGAAACTGGCAACTTCCAAAAGCGATCCTGAAACGAATTTCAGGACAACCCCGTAACTGTATAAATATACCCGCATTTCTATTACGACCGAATACAAATGCAACTGAGACAAAGATATTATATCTACTCAATATAATACTCGGATCCGGCTTAAACCAAACCCCACCAGTATTATCTGCCCGAAATATGACACGTGCGTAAACACACGTGCATTTTCCGAACCTTGCCATAAAACCATACGGCCTCTGCAACGTTTCGCCCGAACTTGGGAAACTGTCTGTGAGGGACTCTAATGACTTGTCAGTACACTGGCAGTGGGTTTAACAACAAGCCGTCAGCGGCACTAGCTGTGCGTAACGGCTGCTCATGGACTGACCTCAAGGGAGACCGATGAGCGAACTCATCCGGAAACCCTACTGAGCCTAACAGTGACTATGTATATACAGTCCGGTCCATTCGTCTATGAGTATCGCATATCTGCCTAGGGGGCTGGTAACGTCAGACACCCAAAAGCGGTATAAGTCATGTCGGAGTGAAGCCTAAAAACACCCTGAGATACTACTGGAGTACCTACCAGTAAATCTCCTGCCACGGCCGTGGGCTTTGTGTAATGGCTCTCCTAGACACAGCGCGATCTCACCCCCAATACCGGGAGAGACGAATCCCCTGCCGATCAGCTCACGTGCCTCCATGTGGCTCGGGACTGTACCCAAAAACTACCTGTTTGCACGACTCCTTTGAGCCGTGGTAGGGTAGAAATCAAAGCACAGTGGGAACTCAAACGAGACAAATGACGACCTCAGGTCGATGAACTAACCTGTACACATGTCACCAGGGAACTGCTATCTGACGATATGTATAATACCAACAAGCAGGTTCCCGGCGAGTCCTGTCCGGTGTACTCATAACCCAATGAGCACCTATATACATCTTAGGTGATCCAACTGACACCAGTGGCTTGTAAGACCGGCCACCGCCCCTCGTCGGGGTCTCTACTGTATACACTAGTCTACTCTGGAGTATCGATGCCCTGTCTCGAAACTCCCACGACTAGGGACCACAATTACGGATATGCTTATAAACCACCCAACTCTCACGTATATGATCGCCATCATACAGTTGGTAGTACAGCAAGATCCTAAGGGCTCTGTCAAAGTGTAACAATGATCAGTCACCTGAACCTATACACGACTGATAAAGGCAAATCAGATATCATACTATCATCTCGAGTAAGACTGTCCTACCGGTATTGGTCCTCCGCAATCATTCCAATCACGTACCTGCGATCCAATAATTGACTCTGAGGGCACTATATCCAACAACTAGCTATGCGTAACGGCTGCCCATGTACTGACCTCAAGAGAAGCCGATGAGCGAACTCATCCTGGAACCCTACTGAGCCTAACAGTAACAATATACATACAGTCCGGTCCGTTCGTCTATGAGTATCGAATATCGGGCCTAGGGGGCTAGTAACGTCAGACACCCAATAGCGGTATAAGTCGTGTCGGAGTGTAGCCCAGAACACCCTGAGATACTACTGGAGTACCTACCAGTAAATCTCATGCCTCGGCCGAGGGCTTTGTGTAATGGCTCTCCTAGACACAGCGCGATCTCACCCCCAATACCGGGAGAGACGAATCCCCTGCCGATCCGCTCACTTTCCTCCATGTGGCTCGGGACTATACCCAAAAAAGACCTGTTTGCACAACTCCTTTGAGCCATGGTAAGGTAGAAATCAAAGCACAGTGGGAAATCACACGAGACAAATGACGACCTCAGGTCGATGAACTAACCTGTACACATGTCACCAGGAAACTGCTATCTGACGATAGGTATAAATACCAACTAGCACGTTCCCGGCGAGTCCTGTCCGGTGTACTTATAACCCAATGAGCACCAGTATACATCTTAGGTGATCCAACTAACACCAGTGGCTTGTGAGACCGGCCACCGCTCCTCGTCGGGGTCTCGACTATATACACTAGTCTACTCCGGAGTATCGATGCCCAATCTCGAAACTCCCTTGACTAGGGACCACTTTAAGGATGTGCTCATAGACTACCCAACTCTCACGTATATGATCGCCATCATACTGTTGGTAGTCAAGCAAGATCCTAAGGGCTCTATCAACGTGTAATAGTGATCAGTCACCTGAACCTGTACACGACTGATAAAAGCAAACCAGATAGCATACTATCATCTCGAGTAAGACTGTCCTACCGGTATAGGTCCTCCTCAATCATTGCAATCACGTGCCTGCGATCCAATAATTGACTTTGAGGGCACTATATCCAACAGTTCCAGGCTATGAGACCCAGCAGGAGGATGAGTATAGCGTCGTTCTAAACTAGCTTTAGAAGTGCACATGTATATGACTCTGCCAGAGGGTTCTCGTAGTCAGTGGGAGCAGCGGAAGCATAGTGGACAAGTAGCTTATGTCTATTTATAGACAAAAGAAGATATAGAGGAGTTAGATCATCTATTTCTGATGTGACAGTCATAGGTTTGACTTCATCAGAATAGGAAATGGATCTGTTAAGAAGGCAGTAGTGTGTAATGTCCCGGTATTCGGATGACATACACAGAGTAGGAAATGAAATTCCTATACTACGATCGGTTATACTTTGGTTGTCACACGGTGTTTTCTCCACATAGGATATAGATATAATATTAGACATTCTGGTTACTAGATCTATGCTTTTAGATCTAGATTTGGGTAGTGTCCACATCTGGGTACTTAGACAGCATTCTAAAGGTGCTTTAGAATGGACGACTCCAAGCATGGTTGTGTACCTGCAGGTGATGGAGTCACCCTCTCTAAAGGTATCTTACAGACTAAAGGGGGGAGGGATGTGCATGATTTGCAGATCACTTGCTTAGATAATTGAGTCAATCATGAGATGTCAAGTACCGCACCAGATGTTGTTTTTGCACTAGTTGCAATAAGATGATATTAATCCAATCCGGGAGAAACGTTCGGAAGCAGTTTTAGAACATAAGTTGATGTTCTAGGGAATTGATAACGGCAGCCTCTTTCGAGAGACGGTTATCATTCCAGGCTTCCAAAGTTACATGGTTGACAGAATGACTGTCAGAGTTATAGTTTTCCCTCTAACGAGGGGCAGTAGTTTGGACAGGAGGTCCAAGCGGATACCGAGGGAGGTATGGCGCAGGATACTGATTAAGTTCAGTTGACGATACAGTCTAAGAAGCTTGGATTTGGAGTTCATTTATGAACTAGGTCCCATCAGATATCCGGACATATTCTAAGACAGGTATTGCACTTTTCGGGAGATGGCTTTCTCTACGAAATTGAGATAAAGAGAGACATAGAAAGAAATATCAGAGTGAATCCACTCACTGAGGCTATTTGTGGAACGCAATAACTTTACAAATGAGCTTTGTGAAACTGATTAGTAGAGGAGTTGGGTGTTCGGTGTCACACAGGCTGTGAGTATGCGACATCGCAATAATTAGCCTTGAGTGCAAATGGGAGATTGTTGGATATAGTGCTTTCAAAGTCAATTATTGGATCGCAGGCACGTGATTGCAATGATTGAGAGAGGACCTATGCCGGTAGGACAATCCTACTCGAGATGATAGTATGCTATCTGGTTTATCTTTATCATCGTGTACTGCTTTAGGTGATGTTAAAGATCACTATTGCACGTTGATAGAGCCCTTAGGATTCCTGCTTGACTACCAGCAGTATGATGGCGATCATATACGTGAGAGTTGGGTAGTCTATGAGCACATCCTTAAAGTGGTCCCTAGTTATGGGAGTTTCGAGACTGGGCATCGATACTCCATTAGTAGACTAGTGTATACAGTCGAGACCCCGACGAGTAGCGGTGGCCGGTCTCACAAGCCATTGGTGTCAGTTGGATCACCTAAGATGTATGCAGGTGCTCATTGGGTTATGAGTACACCGGACATGACTCGCCGGGAACATGCTAGTTGGTATTATACCTGACGTCAGATAGTAGTTCCCTGGTGACTTGTGTACAGGTTAGTTCATCGACCTGAGATCGTCATTTGTCTCATGTGAGTTCCCACTGTGCTTTGATTACTACCCTACCATGGATCAAAGGAGTCGTGCAAACAGGTTTTAGTTGGTTACAGTCCCGTGCCACATGGAGGCAGTGAGCGGATCGGCATGGGTTTCTTCTCTCCCGGTTATGGGGGTGAGATCGCGCTGTGCCTAGGAGAGCCATTACACGAATTCCTTGGCCAAGGCAGGAGATTTACTGGTAGGTATTCCAGTAGTATCTCAGGGTGTTTTGGGCTACACTCCGACACGACTTGTACCGCTTTGGGGGTCTGACTTTTACCAACCCCCTAGGCCCGACATGCGATGCTCATAGACGAACAGACCGGACTGTACGGATATTGTCACTGACAGGCTCAGTAGGGTGTTAGGATGAGTTCGCTCATCGACCTCCCTTTTTGTCAAAACCTGGTAGCCCGTTACGTACAGCTAGTACCACTGACGTGCTAGTGGTTAAATCCACAACCAAAGTATTGATGAGTCTTTAGAGTCTCCCACAGACAGTTTCTTAAGTTTCGGGCGAAACGTTGTAGAGGCCGTATGGTATTATGGCAGGGTTCGATCATATACGTGCACTTGTGCACGGATAATGATCGGACGGATCATACTAGTGGGCTTTGGTTTAAGCCGGATCCTAGTATTAGATTTGTTGGATTACTTTAGTATCATCCCATTTGCATTCAGTTGGAATGCGGATGCAGGTATGTATATACAGGTGAAGGGTATCCTTGTGATCCGTCACGAGTTTACTTTAGATGTTTCCATATCTTTTTGTTGTTGTAGACATTTAGGTTAATGTTTACAAATGGTGGAAATTGTGAGTGTATTTCATGATGAGGTGCTTTTAATGTGACATGGACATGTTTAATGACTCATGGTCTCTTTATTTGTGCTAATGTCACATTAGGAGTTGATTATTGTGTTGATATGATGCTTGGAGAGAGAGAGGGCAGCCATGTTAGGCTTGGGGTTGCTCTTGATTTATTCTAGCACTCTCATTATTCTTCATCTCAACACAAAATAAAAGAGCTTCTTCTTCTTCTTCCTCTAGCTCACAAGTTTCACCAATGGCATCAACTTAAACATCCATCCATACACTCCCATGTGTTGAGAATCAATGGATGCTTGAGACAAAGTGATCACACACATTCTCTACTTCACCTTGGACATGTCGGCTAGAAAACTTCATGTTCGAGTTGACTCAGATGAAGCGGGAGCCCGTAAATAGACTCATTGATGTGGTGCCCTTCCGACGAGGAGACCGGAGATCGGAGATGCCATGAGGAGCTAGGAATGGTGGCTAAAGACCGAAGGACACGGATCGATCGGTATAGCTTTTCTAACCCTTCTCTAGTTGCTAGTTTATGTTAATGGTTCGATCCGGGTGAAAGACTACGATAGCGCCGTTTTCAAAAAAGTTTTTGTTCCTCATTTTTCCTCGGATTGACGGCCGGGGCGCTACCATAGACTTACAGGTATGTTGGACGAGTTCCAAACAGGATACCATTGCAGACTCAACGATGGAAGCTGAGTACATTGCTGCAAATGATACTGCCAAGGAAGCCGTCTAGATGAGGAAGTTCATCTCGGAGCTAGGAGTAGTTCCAACCATTATTGATCCAATACCATTGTATTATGACAATAATGGGGCTATGGCATTGGCCAAAGAGCCCAGGTCCCATTAGCAATCTAGACACATCCTCAGGCGATATCATTTGATCCGGGAGATAGTAGATCGCCGTGAGATCGAGATTCGGAAAGTAGATACAAAGAATAACACCGTGGATCCACTCACCAAGGCCCTCCCTTTGCCGCAGCATGAGCGAATTTTTGAGATGTTTGGTATGAGATACGCCAATAATTGTCCTTAGTGCAAGTGGGAGATTGTTGGATATATGTATTCCCTAGAGGCCATTATATGATAGTGGATGTATCGGTAGTGTATATATATCCAGAGGACATTCTTGCTCGACATGATAGCATGCTATCTGGTTGTACTTTATCTTGACATGTTCATTTGATCATGCATCTTACTCATTTGGTACATGTTAATAAAACCCCTAGGATATTTGCTTGACTGCAGGGATTATGATGTGGATCATACTAGTGGGACTTGTGTGGTTTATAAGCATATCCTTGAAATGTTCCTAGTCGTGGGTGTATCGTGACGGGGCATTGATATTCCAGAGTAGACTAGCGTATACGGTTCTTGTCCCATATGATGGGCGATGGATGATCCTATATCCATTTGTGTGGTGACACCAAAGACTGTATATGGGTGCTCAGTGGAGACTGGGTACACTGAACGGACTCGCCGAGAACTTCTATGTGGTATTATATCTATCGTCAGATAGCAGTTCTCAGGTGTCACTGGTACATGTTAATCTGTAGACCTAAGATCGTCATAGAGTCTTGTGTGTCCTCCCACTGTACTTTGATCTCCACCCTACCACGGCTCTACTGAGTCATGCAAATAGGTGGATTTTGGGTACAGTCCCGAGGCACATGGAGGCAATGAGCGATAGGAGGGGTTTCATCTCTCCCGGTATTGGGGGTTGATGTTGCGCAATGCTCGATTAGCTATAACAGGAAGTCCCTGGCCAGGGCTGCTGAGATTTACTGATAAGTGTTATCAGTAGTTTCTCGATCTATAATGAGCTATATACTGGAATGACTTATTGAGTTATTGGGGTCGACGATACCATCCCTAGACTCGATATGCAGTATATCTGACGAAGAGACCGGACTCTACGGTAAGTGTTGCTAGTTGGCTCGACGGGAGTTTTGACAGGTTCGCCTGTTTTTCTTCTGATCGCTCAATACCTGGGAGCCATTACGTACAGCTAGTGCCGTTGACGGTTTGTGGGTATGTGATACAATCACTACGTACTGCTAGCGTATTGACGAGTCTTAGAGTCCCACAGAGGGTTTTCCTAACTCAGGCAAAATGATGTGGGGTGTATATGAGATATATATGGGAGCTCGATTAAATGCGTGTATATGATACCATGTTTTAATCAGGTGTTTTCTATTGGTCGGGTCATATGAGATATGACCGGTTTATTAAATCAAGTAATGATTTAATATTGACTTTTAGTTCACTTGTTTAAAACCTTTTCCTATGAATGTATGCATGTATATACACATTGATGTGAATGCACACATACATGCGTACATGTGTCATGGTTGATGATACATTGGAGGTGGCAATGCAAGACTCACATGGGGTGTGTGTGTGTGTGTATTTGTTATTGAGAAAAAGAAAATGATTAAATCAGGGTTGAATATTCTTCTGCACTATTCTTTACTTGACCTAAGTTTTAACCACGGTTTAATTCTCTTTTGTTCTTTAACTCATTAATAAAATATCTAGATATTTATTAACCATGGTTCCAAGTGAGTGTGACTCTCATATATATTTTCTTTTCTTATTTTATTTGAGAATTATCACAAAATTGAGATCAAGCTTTGCCATCTCCTTCTTCTTCCTCCTTCATGCTCTCTTGCCTTTTCTAGTGAGTGAAGAAAAGAAAAAGGAAAGGTTTTTAAGTGAGAATATAAACCACATCACCAATCTATACTAGTTTAGCCCATTAGTGTAGGTTGTTTGCTACACTTCTTCATAGATCAAGTGAAGCTAGGAGTTTGAGCCAAGGGACTTCAGGTGGATCGTCGTGGACTTGGAAGGATTCAAGCGAGCCGGTTCAAACCATTGTTGATCCAAGGAGTCACAAGAGGAGGTCTACAAAGGTTGTATTTCTCCCAACTTAGGTGTTAGACACTATATAATATGTGATATTAAAAGTTGTTACCCTAACTTTCTAGTTCGATTCCTAGGTTAGTTTGCTTAGCACCCCCTAAAAATTTTAAAGTGGCATGTGTGATGCTTGCAAACCCTAGTCATGGTGCTAAAGAAACCTTACAATAACCTCATTGACACCTTTCTAGACACCTATTTGATCGGCTAATCGTAATGTGCAAAACTCTCCCAGGAGTAACTCTTACTCGCAGTGGGTATCGGGATCTAACTATCTCATAGAAGGTATGCAATCTCATTGCAAATTTCAACACTTGAAATTCCTAATAATATTTTGCCCCTAACGTCCTATGACCTTGACGAAGGCCAACAAACCATAGCCGCTGGTCAAGTTCAACCCGTACATTTTGTGATTGAATTAAACCCACCCGTACGACCCTTCACGAAGGCCAACAAAGTCGCACGACTATCCTAATCTAATCGCATCATATGCAACAGATAAGCACTATTCAGCTACCGCACACTACGCCTTGACGAAGGCCAACAAACGCAGCATGAATACTAAATATTACTTATCTGAAATGACGGAGAGCTACGACAGGTTCTTTCGAAACCCATTTGCGTAATGAACTTGATATCGTTGTAGAATCGAGTGATTTTGAAAAGGAGTGTTTTTAGGCTTTTGCTAGTTTCGGTAAAGATGTCACTCCCGGTGAAGGGATCTCGTCTCGTTCCTCATCGAATGTGGTGCTGGATATTCATCAAGGAATACCATTATGCAAAGCAAGAACTAGATAAGCAATCAAAAGACAAAACCGAGCGGGTTGTAGCATCTGCAAGCTTTTGCTAAAGAGGTCACTCCCGGTGAAAGGGTCTCGGCTCTTTCCTCATCGAATGAGGTGCTGGATATTCATCAAGAAATACCACTATGCAAAGCAAAAACTAGAGCTACCCTTTTTGAAACAGGATTCTACAACATCTTTAAGTTTATTTCTTTTTCATTAATCTCGTTAATGACGTCCCATCATTTATGCTTCCTAAGCATCACAGATAAAGAAACGAAAATACTTTTATAATGTACGCTTATGCCATCCGCATTCATCACGGGGTCCCATCATTGACTGTTAAGTTAGATAACTAACGACAGAGCGGGGGCAGGACTAGCGCGGATGCAAAACCTAAGCAACGTTTATTATATATCATATATATAATAAAAGCATTTGTCTCAGGCAGTCATATGATCGCATCACAGAATATTACAGCAGAAGTCAACATATGAAATATTGGATATATTAGGAGGTCCGTGTTTTAAATTAAGCCAGTAAAAAAACACGGATTCCACGATCGTGATGAATAGCCAAACCCATATCCCTATACCCCTACGAGAGCGGCAAGCAACCCTACCAATTCTAGAGTTAGGAGACCCGGACTCGACTCCTCGAGATGGTCTCCCACTGGACTGTAGAACCCGGTTACTTGTGCTCCCCGCCTTGGGTCTTTCTTAATGCGGAAAAGTAAATAATATACATCAATGGTGACATCATTCTCAACCCGGAAGTGTCCCAATAAAACAATATTACATACATTTTTACATGAATGAAAATGAAAAACTCTCATCTCACGCAAAGAACCCCAGCTATTCAAACACGACGATCCAATATAACATATCACAGCAACACATAACATGGCATGTCATCAACGTAAGTAAATATACGTATCCCAATTGTCGTTGACGTATAGCAAGGAAACCAGCGATACACCACATATTGCACTTACGGTCGCAGAAAAGAAAACGAAAACTATAATAATTAGAATCCGCAACATCTTTAGACATCATAAACCCGGAATATGTCATACCCCGAATTTTATGCCTAACATATAAACCTTGCATTTTAGTCCCATATTGAAAACACGTTTTCAATAACCTAGTCGGGTAATTCAACAAGATTTCCGACAAATGATCGAATGCTCGTCGGAAACATTAGTAGACGGCCGCACCCCCGATGCCTTCGACGAAGTGCACTTAGGCGGAACACCGCGGCCGCGAGCACCTGAATGAATGCTTTTGGCTATGAGGTTCTCCTACAGTCACTTGGTCGGGGCTTTGGGGCGTGGCTATCTAGTAGTGTTACCCGGCGAGCGTTCGCGTACTATACGAGATTGCGACGGAGTTTTGATCCGAATTGAAACTCCGTGGCAATCTATCAGAAGTGACTAAATTTCTAGATTTACAGAACACTAACTAGTTTTCACAAAACTAATTATCGTGTACTCTAAATATTATATCATATTTCAATATCAAACCCAAAACGATGTTAAAATACAACTACAAAACACTCCGTATTGCCACTATAGAAAGATAACATCATATGCAATCTTGACAAAAACAAACATAACCTGAAACCCTTAAACCAAGAGATCAGAACACCACAAAAATTTCAAGATTTTTTTCTACAGAAAAAAGGGTGAGGCCGGTTTTTTAGACAATGTGGCGGCCAAAATTTTGGTGGTTTGCCTCAAATTTTTCTGGTGTTCTAGATACATCATAACTAGCTTTCTGCACTTGTTTAAAAAAATTTTAGAGGACTTAAAAAATTCGACAGAAACTAAGATTTCGAAATCCAGATTTCGGAGTTATTTCTTTTATGTAATTCAACGAACATCGTCTAATTCTCTAGCTTTGGCTCTGATACTACTGTAGGATTCCTTAGCACTCTCATTAGGTTTTATAAGGTATCCGGTATGCAATTTTAAAAAAAACTAGAGAGCAAAGCAACCCAAACCAAAAATCTAACTAAAGAATACAACCTTTGTAGACCGGTCATTCACTTCTAAAGCTCCGTGTAGTAGTCCCTTTGTTCCAAGTAGTGGTCTCCCGGACTCTCTTTAGGCTCCACTAGGCGAAAGGAACAAGCTTGCTCAAGGATTTTCGAGGCCGAAGATGATCTACGTCGAAGAATCTCTAACTCAAGCTACCTCTTCACTAATTGAGAATTAGTGAAGCAAACAACCTATACTAAATGGCTAGTTTGGTATAGATTGATGAAATAGAAATTTTGCACACTTCAGAATAATTTTTCTCTCTTTTCTTTTTCTTCTCACTCAAGAGCTAGAGAGCAAAAATGAAGGAGATGAAGAAAAGATCTCAAGTGATCATGTGTTGAACCATGGGTGAGAAAATATCTCATATCAACTCATATAGAGACAAAACCATAGCTAAAGATAATGGTTAGGTTAATAAATATTTAGAGTAAGTCAAAATTAGTGAACTTAAGTTAAAGATTTTCCATGCTTCCACAAGCATCTTAGCCAAGCTAATTTCCACCTAATTTTGAGTTTTACCTTAATATTTAAACACTCAAATTATATTAAGTTAGCTATGAGTCTCATACACCCAAGTCCAATGTATCATCAAGCATGACACATAATAAATATATTAATATATATCACATATATGTTTGTATGTATTTTGAGAAAAACATTTTCTTAAGTGAGCTAATATTAGTTAATGTATATTAATATATCAAATATATTTAATTATGCATTAAATTATTAAACCAACTCTTGATTTAATGTAACATTTCAGAAAAATATAAAATATTATTATTGGAATTTAATATTAAAATAATATATTTCGCGAAAACTACCCGATTTGCGAATTTAGGGTTTTCGTAAAATAGTATAAATATATACCAATAATTGTGAAATAATTGGAGATTAAAATGATTTATTCATTTAAAAATATATTTATCGGATTTGGGCATTTTTATAATTAATTATAACCAAGTTTAAATAAAAATTGATTAGTGCACTACTAATCACGATTAGGCAAAATCCGTATTTCTACATTTTCAATGGTTAGTGCACCATGACATGTTGCATTTTTGTTACATGTTGTTTCATTTGTATTTGTTGATATTTGGCTTTAAAAGAAAAAGAGAAAAGAAAAAAAGACAATTATTGAAGAGAGAGAGTGTAGCATGGCATGTGATAATTGAGAGAGAGTGAGTATAAGAGAGAGAGAGAGAGAAAGTGGGCTGCCTCATTCCCTCCCCCTTTTGTTTTCTTCTTCTCCTTCTTCAACTCTTCCTCCACCTCCTCTACCCCCATGGATCATCTCCATAACCTTGCCAAAACCCTATACTCCCTTCATTAAAAATGATCCCCACCTATCTACAAACCCATTGGACATTTCAAAGTTGGATTTTGAAGACTTTGCAAATGAGGTAATTCCTACATTTCTAGTTTAGATTTTGAGTTTCCCAGCACCCTATAGTAGTTTAGAGTTAAATCGATTTAGTTTAGTGATGTTTGGAACTTCCAAGAGAAGGTTTAGGTGTTTGTGTGCACTTGTGATCTGTAGTGGGTGTTTACTTAACTCTTAGTGGTGATTTACTGGCCAAGACCTGAGATTAGAACCAAAATACGAACTTAGAATTTTTTTCGTGTCGGTTTTGTAGTGGTTTTTAGCCTACAGGGTATCAGGAGCAACCTGGGATATTTATGAGGAAAACTAGCAATATCACTGACCTAAATTAACCACTAGAAACCCACCAACGAAGTACGAACCCAAGACTCCTCTGTACGGCCGGCGAGCATGGATTTATTGATTTTTTTGCCAGATTTCTGTTGGCTTCTAGTGTTGAGTTTTTTGGTGTAGATCCTAATCCCTGTAACCTATTCCCTTTATTCGCTTGTTTAGTCCTAATTAACCTGAGATGAAATCCGGGGGTGATTTCCTATGTTGTTGAATTTGGTATTCGTGATTTATGAACTTGAGATTTGGTATTTGATATTGTATTGGGTCGTTGGATGTTTGTATGTCAACGACGAGGGTTGTTTGGTTGTTTTTGCATGCGTATGCTATAGGTTCTAACCTATAGCGCACCGTATGCCGTATCAGTTTTCGGATATTGATTTTAATAGCATTGCGATTGTGTATTGATTGTAGGTACTTTCGCGTGGATTCCGAGACGACGAAGCACATCGACTACGGCTGAACAAGGAGTTCCGCAGGTGAGTAGATTTATATCTACGGGGGAAGTCGGGTGGATGGCGTATAGCACCCCCATAAATTATAAATGGAAACCAATATATATAGAATATGGTTGGAGAAACCATGTGAGAAACTTATGGATATGGTTAAAAGATTTAGTAGCCGATGAGATAAGATAATACGAGCGGATATGATTGATATAAGATATGAAACGAGATGTATAAGGATATGACATGAGATCGATGAATAGGATAAGATTAAGATAAATGTATATATGATTACTTGATGTGAGATATTGATGTGATGAAAAGAGTATACGATGAGATATGATGACTTGGTTTGATATGTCGTTGCGGATGCGAGGCGGTATGAGATAATTGATACCCTTGTCGGTCCCCTATTATGAGATTGATACGGATATGACCTGAGATATAGGTATATATATAATTATGTGATTGATGAGTGAGATGTCGTACGAGACTTTAAATCCGTACCCTCATTGTTGTATAGGTCGATAGAATCCTTATTCTGTTTGTTGTCACCGCACGCGATGCTTTACTGGATTATTGATCCATACCCTTAATTAGAGGATGTCGTACGATGGATTATACCGTACATGATGTTGTGAGACTGGATGCCGATTGATAGATTCACCGACTCGGATATGTTATAGATGTTTAATCCCGCTTTACACCGCTTAGTTTAGCCTTTACGTATATGTTAGATTGGATACGTATACTTTGTAGCATTTCGTTTACGATGTACTCTATGCTACGTTCATGATATTCTCATTGCATTACATATACATGTGCTAGTACACCAACATAATTATCGTTGATGCGTATGTTACACTTACACAGATTGCCGGCTCACACACTTTCATCATAGATAATTGATATGTCACTTACACGGTAGAATTGCCACATCATGCTATTACTTTTAATTGTTCAGTACTGTCACATGATTCCTTCGCATGATATACTTGCTATGCTCACATCACCATTCTATGTTGCATGATATACTGACATGCTCACATTTCTGTTCTATGTTTGCATACATCATGCTTTACGATTATATGCAATGAGATGTTGTTTTCATGAGATTCTGGATTTGAGAACCATGGGGATATTTCAAGAAAATATTAATTGTTTTGAAAACCCGGTTTCTCTTGATATGATATTTCGGTGCGTCCACCATGAGTTTTCTCGGTTCTGAGACTTGTGTTAGAAACCTGATTCGAGAAGCGGTAGGCACCGTCTGCGGGTACATGGTGGACCCGGTATGGTACCCCCGGGGCAAGAAATGATTTTTTTGGTGTAGACAATGAGCCTGGCAGAGGGAGTACTACCTGCCGGTGATTGGTTGGACCTGTTAGTTATATGTATGCCCTAAAGGCCATTATTGTACATGTGATGTATATTGTAGTGGATGCTTGGACATATATGTTAGTGTATATGCCCTAGAGGCCATTACTGTATCATACTAGTTTGTATATTACTTAATGGAAGCTTGGGATATTCACCTTGTATAGACAATCTTGCTCAAAATGGTAGTATGCTACTTGGTTTGTTTCTACTTTAATATTTGCATGTGTTTCTTTTAGCATATTGCTTAAACATATTAGTAGAGCCCTTAGGATCTTTGCTTGATTACCAGCGTTGTGATGGCAGTCACACTCGTGGGGCTGGGTAATCCACAAGCATATCCTTATACAGGTCCCTAGTCATAGGACTGTCGAGACAGGTCATCGATACTCCGGAGTAGACTAGCGTATGCGCTTCTCATCCCAGTAGGGGAGACGGTCTGTCCCACAGCCGTCTGTACGTCGTACTTGAGATAGTATGCGGGTGCTAGTTAGGTTACGAGTACACTGGACAGGACTCATCGGGAACTGATTGGTTGGTACTATACCTATCGTCAGTTATCTGTTCCCAGGTGATATGAGTACAGCTTAGTCCGCTGACTTGACACTGTCACTTCGCCTCGAGTGTGTTCCCACTATACTTTGATTACTACCCTACCACGGCTCAAAAGAGTCATGCAAACAGGTAGTAGTTGGGTGCAGTCCCGAAGCACTTGGAGGCAGTGACGGTTAGACAGGATTCGTCTCTCCCGGTATTGGGGGTTGACATCGCGCTGTGTCTAGGAGAGCCATTACACAAGTAGTCCCTGGCCAGGGCAAGCAAGATATACTGGTAGGTTTCCAGTGTTATCTCAGGGTGTTCTGGGCTACACTCCGACACAACTTGTACCGCTATTAGGGGACTGACGTTTACCGCCCCCTAGGCCCGCCATGCGATGTATCAGACGAACAGACCGGACCATACGAAGATTGTCACATTCAGGCTCAGTAGGAGTTCAGATGAGTTTCACCTCGTCCGTTTTCTTATCGGCATCTACCTAGGGGCCGTTACGCACAGCTAGTGCCGCTTGCGGTCTGTGGTTAAACCCACTGCCAGCGTAGTGTCGAGTCTTTAGAGTCCCACACAGAGAGCTATTCGCCTTTAGGCAAAAGAGTAGAGATCGCATGGTTTTGCGACAGGTCGCATGGTTTTGCGACAGGGTTCGGTCACATCCGTGCACTTTTGCACGTTTAGTGTCCGGACAGTTAACACTAGCGGGCTTTGGTTTAAGCCAGATCCTAGTGTATGTTTTGGGTTTGGTTTTATCTCGTTTGTATTCGTGTTCCTCGGAACGCGGATGCGGGTGTGTATGCACAGTTGACAGAGAGACAGAGGCAGAGGATTCTCATTGGGGTTGTTGACTGTTGACTGTTGACCATTGACTTTTGCTAAACCCTAGTGAGAATAAGAAATATGATTAATAATAATATTAATTAAGTATTATTGTGCCATGGTTGGGTTGAAAGGTTGACTTTGTTGACTTGTTGACTTGGTTGACCGGTTGACTAGGTTGGACTAGTTGACCATCATCATTACAATGGCTATCATTTCGTGCAAAGACTTTTGCTTGCTTGTTGAGCTTTGCAAAATGAGTGCATGAAATGATAATGCCACTTGATATGATATGATCCATCACATAATACTCAATTACTATTATTATTATTATTCTTTTTGGATTATGAGAGAGAGGTTGAAAAAAGTGATGCTCATTCTTTCATTTGTTTTCTTTCTCTTGAGCTCTCTCTTGTTCAAGCTCTCCCTCTTCCTCTTGCTCTCTCTAGCTCAAGGCAACCCCCCTCTCATGTGTTGAGAAACATTGCCTTAGAGATAAAAACACCAAAACAATCCTCTACTCATCCTAGTTCACAAGGCCTAGCAAGCCAAGTGTTCTAGTTTCTTCAAGTTCGAAGAAGAAGCCAAAAGGTAGAAGCGTTCGGGTGGATCCATCTTCGGCGCGAGAAGACGACGAGGGGAGGCCGGTCCGTACGCCACAAGAGTTGAAGATGAAGGAGTTCAAGAAAGGTATAACCCCCTAACCGAGTAGGTAAAACTCCTTGTTAGGTTTGTTAGATGGTTGTTTAACAAAGATCCGTATTATGAGTCCATGCCACCACCTCTTGAAAAATCGTTTTTCACTAATTCCGCAACCCCGTAAGTACCGGGGAAGGGTAGCATGGACTTACAATATATAGGGAGGACTTTCTTGCTCGATTTGATAGTATGCTATCTAGTTGCTTTTTATCTTAACATGTTGACTTGTATAAGTGATGATGTCTTGTTCTCACATATCGATAAAGCCCTTAGGATGTGTACTTGACTACCATAACTATGATGGGGATCATACTAGTAGGGCCAAGGGTAGTCCACAAGTACACCCTATAATTGTTCGTAGTCGTAGGAGTATCGAGACAGGGCATCAATACTCCAGAGTAGACTAGCGTATATGCTTCTCGACCCATATGATGGGCGATGGATGATCCCACATCCATTGGTGTTTGACATCAGAGAAGGTATACGGGTGCTCAGTGAAGACTGGGTACACTGAACGGACTTGCCGAGAACTCCTAGATGGTATTATACCTATCGTCAGATAGCAGTACTCTGGTGACACTGGTACAGGTTAGTCTATAGACCCGAGATCGTCATAGAGTCTTGTGTGATTCCCGCTGTGCTTTGATTTCCACCATACCACAGTCAAGAGATCGTGCAAAAAGGCGGTTTCTGGGTACAGTCCCGAGTCACATGGAGGCAATAAGCGATAGGAAGGGTTTCGTCTCTCCCGGTATTGGGAGTTGATGGTGCGCTATGCTCGATTGGCCATAACAGGAAATCCTAGGCCAGGGTTGCTGATATCTACTGGTAAGTGTTGTCAGTAGTTTCTCGAACCGTTATGGACCTTGCATCGGCATGACTTATCAGGCTATTGGGGTATGACGTTATACAACCCCCAGGCTATGATATACGACATATCAGACAAAGAGACGGGATTGTACGGTAGTGTTACTGATTGGATTCCCAGGAGTACGAGTAGGCTTGCTTATTGATCTTCTGATTGCTCAATACCCGGGTGGCCGTTACGTTTAGCAGACCGCTTGTAGCTTGTGGCTGTTTGATATGATCATCACCTACTGCCGGCGTATTGACGAGTCTTTAGTGTCCTACACAGAGGTTTCCTGGTTCATGCTAAATGAAGTAGGAGCACATATGTGACATGTGCGGGACCGAGATTAATACTTGTATGGCATACCGTATTCTATTCTCACGATTTGTGACAACGTCGGTTATATGTGATATAGCCAAGTTATCGGATCAAGTGTTGATTCGATAAGTTGTTACATTTGATATTAGTCGGTTATAAATCAAGTGTTTATTTAATAATTTAATGTAGAATTATAAATTTGACATATTAAATTACATTAACTAACATTAGCTCACTTAAGTATTCATTTTTCTCACTTATGATGCATTGATATATATATGATATATTTTAAACGTATTGTTTTCTTTTTGCACACATAAATATATATGTGATATATATTCATGTGTCATGCTAGGTTACCCATGCAACAAGGGTGTATGAGACTTAGACCATGCTAGGGTTAATGTTAGGGTTTATATTTATCATTACGTAATTCAAATAAAGTGGAATGAGTCATGGTTATGAGCATGGATGAAGCTTGTAGAATATTGACTAAGTCAACCACTTTTGTTTTCACTTAAGATATTTATTAACTTAACCTTTAACCCTTAGCCATGGTTTATTCTCTACATGGGTTAAGCATGATATAACTCACCCATGGTTGCATTTCTAACCTCATCTCCTTTGTTCGTCACTTGATCTTCTTCTTCCTCTTGAAGCTCTCTTGCTTTTGACAAGGTGATGGAAAATTGTGAGAAAAATAAATCTAAAGTGAGCCCACTTCCTACTTCATCATCCTCTACTATTAGCCATTTAGTTTAGGGTGTTTGCTTCACTAATTTCACCATTAGTGTAGAGGTAGCATGAGCTCGAGTCTTCTCGACGTTGATCATCTTCGGCCTCGAAGATATTGAGCAAGCTTGTTCGTTTCATCAAGTGAACCCTTACTTGATTCTGGGTCTTCACAACTTGCACCGAAGGGACTACGACATGGAGCTTTAGAAGTGAATGACCGGTCTACAAAGGTTGTATTCCCTCATTCACTTAGATGTAAAGTGTTTACATTTAGTATCGTCGGATTCTCTAGTAACGATTCTAGGGTTAGGGTTAGCTAATACGGAAATTTTTTTTAAATGGCATGGACGATACCTCCCGAAAACTTGCTGCCACGCTAGGTAACCCTACAGTGGTATTAGAGCCATTCTAGAAAATTAGGCGATGTTTGCTAGGATTACGAAACCGAAGCAACTCCGAAACACCCGATACAAAATCTAGTTTCTGTCGAATTTTTTGGGGTGTCAAAATTTTTTTTAAACAACTGCAGAATGTTGTATGTGATATAGCATGAACACTAGCAAAATTTGAAACATTTTAGCATGATTTTGGCCGTCCACATGGGGGTTAAAACCGAGCTCACCGGATCAAATTTGGAATTCTGGCTTCAAATTTTCATGGTGTTGCAGTCTCTGGGTTTTGGTGTTTCAGGTGTTATTTGTTTTTGCTAAATTTTCATGTGATGTTAACTTTCTGCAAAAGCAATTCGGAGTGTTTCGAAATCGTAATTCTAACATGTATTCGAGTTATTTAGACGACGTTAAAAAGTTCGTACGGATATCAATAACCCAATTTTTCTCTCGCTGAAACTTTCCAAGGGTTGGATTTTTCCGAGTTTAAAATTTTCAGAAAATCATGCAAACGATTCTATGGACCCTCTAGAAGAACGATACCCAAACTCGAATTTTTTTGGATCGCCGAACCGCGGTCAAACCCTAGGGTTCGCCACAGTTCCGTGGCGACATGAGTGAGGCATGGGTCGGCCCTTCTACGGATAGTTCATAGGAGCTGTGGAAGTTTCTAGGCACTTTTTGAACTCCGCTCAAGTGTTGAGCTTGTTGGGAAATTTTGGGTGCTTGCTTATTTGATGGGAAAGTTTAACTTCATCTAGCTATCTGTGATTGTGATACAATATTTGGAATCCACAATTAGTTATGAGATAACTAGTTTGAATTTTATAAATCTAGCAGTTTAGTCTCATTTGATCGGTTGCCACGGAATTTTGATGTGGATTAAAAGTCCGTCGCAATTACGTAATGTACGCGGATACTCGCCGGGTAACCTTACTAGATAGCTATGTCCCATAGCCCCGACCAAGTGACTTTAGGAGAACCCCGTCGCCAAAAGCATCCGTTCGGGTGTTCGCGGCCGCGGTGTTCCGCCTTAGTGCACTTCGTCGACGGTATCGGGGGTGCGGCCGTCTACTAAAGTTTCTGACGAGCATTCGATCATGTTATCGGGAATCTTTTTGAAATACCCAACAGGTTATTGGAAAGTGTTTTCAATATCGACACTAAAATGCGGGATTCATAATTGTTAGGCATATGATATCTAAGGAATTCATTTGGTTAGGCATGAAATCCAAATTATGAGATACGTTGTGTTTATGATGTCTAAGGTGGTTGCGGATTCCAATTGTTGTAGTTTTTCACTTTCTTTTCTGCGACCGTAAGTGTAATATGTGGTGTATCGCCGGTTTCGTTGCTATACGTCAACGACAATTGGGATACGCATATTTACTTACGTTGATGACATGTGATGTTATGTGTTGCTGTGATATGTTATATTGGATCGTCGTGTTTTGAATAGCCGGGGAATTTTATGGATGAGAGTTTTTCATTTTCATTCATGAAAAAGCTTGTATGTAATATTCTTTTATTAGGGCACATCCGGGTTGAAGATGATGTCACCATTGATGTATATTATTTAATTTTCCGCATTAGGATAGACCCAAGGCGGGGAGCACAAGTAATCGGGTTCTAGGGTCTAGTGGGAGACCATCTCGAGGAGTCGAGACTGGGTCTCCTAACTCAAGAATTGGTAGGGTTGCTTGCCGCTCTCGTAGGGGTCTAGGGATGTGGGTTTGGCTATTCATCGCGACCGTGGAATCCGCGTTTTTTATTTGCTTAAATAGAACACGGAATTCCTAGTATATCCAATATTTCATATATGTTCTTCTGCTGCTGATATTCTGTGATGTGATCACTTATATTCTGAGACGAATGCTTATATTTTATATATATGTGATATATAATAACTATTGCTGCTTTCGTTTCTTCTGTGATGCTTAGGAAGCATAATTGATGGGACTTCATTAATGAGATTAATGAAATAAAAAAAACCTAAAGATGTTGTAGAAACTTGTTTAAAAACTGGTAGCTCTAGTTCTTGCTTTGCATAGCGGTATTCCTTGTAGAATATCCAGCACCTTATTCTATAAATAAAGAGCCGAGATCCCTTCACCGGGAGTGGCCTCTTTAGCGAAACTACCAGATGCTACAACCCACTCGGTTGGTCTTTTGATTGCTTCTATAGTTTTTGCTTTGCATAGTGGTATTTATGAAATATCCTGCACCTTATTCGATAAGAAAGAGCCGAGATCCTTTCACCGGGAGTGACCTCTTTAGCAAAACTATTAAAAGCCTCAAAAACACTCCTTTTAAAATTCACTTGATTCTGCAATGATATCAAGTTCATTACGCTCATGGTTTTCTTAAAAACCTGACGTAACCCTCCATCATTTTAGGAAGTAGAGTACTTAGTATTCATGCTACGTTTGTTGACCATAGTTAAGGCGTAGTGTGTGGTAGCTAAGTGATGTCTTCCTACACAGCATATGATGCGAATAATTAGGACAGTCATGTGACTTTGTTGACCATAATTAAGGGTCATGTCGGTGGGTCTAATTAATCAAGAAATAACGGGTAGAACTTGACTAGTGCTTATGATTTGTTGATCATAGTTAAGGTCATAAGTCACTAGGGGTAAAAACAATTATCGGGAATTTCAAGTGTTGAAATTTGCAATGAGATTGCATAGCTTCTATGAGATAGTTGGATCCCGATACCCACTGCGAGTAAGAGTTACTCCTGGGAGAGTTTTACACATTACAATTAGTTGATCAAGAAGGTGTCTAGAAAGGTGTTAACGGGGTTACGTCCCTGGGAAAACGAGGTTTATTTTAATTAGGTCCGTGTGAAAGCATGGGGAACCTCCCTCAAAGTACCGACACTGGCCTGGCCGAAAGATTGGCGAACTTGTAGGGTGTAAATAATCCCGGCTAGTCTTACCTTTTAGGGTTTGAAGGAAGATTTGATAAAAAACAGTGGGAGCCATCCTGATTAGATAAAATAATAACCAATCTAATCTAGCAATAGCGCACGCAGAGTGTTTTCTTCTCTCTCTCTCCTGGTAGCGGCCATGTCACGCCTTAATCAAGATAATAATATAGATGCATTGTGTTAGTTGTATGTATGCCCTAGAGGCCATTATTGTACATATGATGTATATTATATTGGATGCTAGGACATATATATAGAGGACGTTCTTACTCGAAATGATAGTATGCTATCTGGTCGCTCTTTATCTTAACATGTATACTTGTCTCTTGATACTGTCTTGTGGTTACATGTTGGTAAAGCCCTTAAGATGTGTACTTGACAACCAGGATTATGATGCAGATCATACTAGTGAGGCCATAGTAGTCCATAAGTTCATCCTTTAATGTTTCTAGTCATAGGTGTATCGAGACAGGGCATCGATATACCAGAGTAGACTAGCGTATACGCTTCTCGACCCATGAGATGGGTAATGGATGATCCCATATTCATTGGTGTTTGACATCAGAGATGGTATATGGGTGCTCAGTGAAGACTGGGTATACTGGACGGACTCGCTGAGAACTCCTAGATGGTATTATACATCACGTCAGATAGTAGTTCTTTGGTGACACTGGTACAGGTTAGCCTGTAGACTCGAGATCGTCGTAGAGACTTGTGTGATTTCCACTGCGCTTTGATTTCCACCTTACCACATTCAAGAGCACGTACAAAACGTTGGTTTTTGGGTACAGTCCTGAGTCACACTCGTATATATCCAAGAAAGTCCTCTCTGTATATATCCAAGCATCCATCATAATATACATCATATGTACAACAATGGCCTCTAGGGCATATACATAACTAACAACTCCTTGGCATGATATACTTGCTATGCTCACATCACCATTCTATGTTGCATGATATACTGATATGCTCACATTTCTGTTCTATGTTTGCATACATCATGCTTTACTATTATATGCAATGAGATGTTGTTTTCATGAAATTCTGGATTTGAGAACCATGGGGATATTTCAAGAAAATATGCATTGTTTTGAAAATCCGGTTTCTCTTGATATGATATTTCGGTGCGTCCACCATGAGTTTTCTCGGTTCTAAGATTTGTGTTAGAAACCCGATTCGAGAAGCGGTAGGCACCGTCTGCGGGTACATGGTGGACCCGGTATGGTACCCCCGGGGCAAGAAATGATTTTTTTGGTGTAGACAATGAGCCTGGCAGAGGGAGTACTACCTGCCGGTGATTGGTTGGACCTGTTAGTTATATGTATGCCCTAAAGGCCATTATTGTACATGTGATGTATATTGTAGTGGAAGCTTGGACATATATGTTAATGTATATGCCCTTGAGGCCATTACTGTATCGTACTAGTTTGTATATTACTTAATGGAAGCTTGGGATATTCACCTTGTATAGACAATCTTGCTCAAAATGGTAGTATGCTACTTGGTTTGTTTCTACTTTAATATGTGCATGTGTTTCTTTTAGCATATTGCTTATACATATTAGTAGAGCCCTTAGGATCTTTGCTTGATTACCAGCGTTGTGATGGCAGTCACACTCGTGGGGGCTGGGTAATCCACAAGCATATCCTTATACAGGTCCCTAGACGTAGGACTATCGAGACGGGTCATCGATACTCCGGAGTAGACTAGCGTATGTGCTTCTCATCCCAGCAGGGGAGACGGTCTGTCCCACAGCCATCAGTACGTCGTACTTGAGATAGTATGCGGGTGCTCGTTAGGTTACGAGTACACTGGACAGGACTCGTCGGGAACTGATTGGTTGGTACTATACCTATCGTCAGTTATCTGTTCCCAGGTGATATGAGTACAGCTTAGTCCGCTGACTTGACACTGTCACTTCGCCTCGAGTGTGTTCCCACTGTACTTTGATTACTACCCTACCACGGCTCAAAGGAGTCGTGCAAACAGGTAGTAGTTGGGTCCAGTCCCGAAGCACTTGGAGGTAGTGACGGTTAGACAGGATTCGTCTCTCCCGGTATTGGGGGTTGACATCGTGCTGTGTCTAGGAGAGCCATTACACAAGTAGTCCCTGGCCAAGGCAAGCGAGATATACTAGTAGGTTTCCAGTGTTATCTCAGGGTGTTCTGGGCTACACTCCGACACGACTTGTACCGCTATTAGGGGACTGACGTTTACCGCCCCCTATGCCCGCCACGCAATGTATCAGACGAACAGACCGGACTGTACGGAGATTGTCACAGTCAGGCTCAGTAGGAGTTCAGATGGGTTTCACCTCGTCCGTCTTCTTATCGGCATCTACCTAGGGGCCGTTACGCACAGCTAGTGCCGCTTGCGGTCTGTGGTTAAACCCACTGCCAGCGTAGTGTCGAGTCTTTAGAGTCCCACACAGAGAGCTATTCCCCTTTAGGCAAAAGAGTAGAGATCGCATGGTTTTGCGACAGGTCGCATGGTTTTGCGACAGGGTTCGGTCACATCCGTGCACTTTTGCACGTTTAGTGTCCGGACAGTTAACACTAGCGGGCTTTGGTTTAAGCCAGATCCTAGTGTATGTTTTGGGGTTGGTTTTATCTCGTTTGTATTCGTGTTCCTCGGAACGCGGATGCATGTGTGTATGCACAGTTGACAGAGAGACAAAGGCAGAGGATTCTCATTGGGGTTGTTGACTGTTGACTGTTGACCATTAACTTTTGCTAAACCCTAGTGAGAATAAGAAATATGATTAATGATAATATTAATTAAGTATTATTGTGCAATGGTTGGGTTGAAAGGTTGACTTTGTTGACTTGTTGACTTGGTTGACCGGTTGACTAGGTTGACCGGTTGACCATCATCATTACAATGGTTATCATTTCATGCAAAGACTTTTGCTTGCTTGTTGGGCTTTGCAAAATGAGTGCATGAAATGATAATGCCAATTGATATGATATGATCCATCACATAATACTCAATTACTATTATTATTATTATTATTCTTTTTGGATTATGAGAGAGAGGTTGAAAAAAGTGATGCTCATTCTTTCATTTGTTTTCTCTTTCTTGAGCTCTCTTTTGTTCAAGCTCTCCCTCTTTCTCTTGCTCTCTCTAGCTCAAGGCAACCCCCCTCTCATGTGTTGAGAAACATTACCTTTGAGATAAAAACACCAAAACAATTCTCTACTCATCCTAGTTCACAAGGCCTAGCAAGCCAAGTGTTCTAGTTTCTTCAAGTTCGAAGAAGAAGCCAAAAGGTAGAAGCTTTCGGGTGGATCCATCTTCGGCGTGAAAAGACGACGAGGGGAGGCCGGTCTATACACCACAAGAGTTGAGGATGAAGGAGTTCAAGAAAGGTATAACCCCCTAGCCGAGTAGGTAAAACTCCTTGTTAGGTTTGTTAGATGGTTGTTTAATAAAGATCCGTATTATGAGTCCATGGCACCACCTCTTGAAAAATCGTTTTTCACTAATTCCGCAACCCCGTAAGTACCGGGGAAGGGTAGCATGGACTTACAATATATAGGGAGGACTTTCTTGCTCGACATGATAGTATGCTATCTGGTTGCTCTTTATCTTAACATGTTGACTTGTATAAGTGATGTTGTCTTGCTCTCACATGTCGAGAAAGCCCTTAGGATGTGTACTTGACTACCATGACTATGATAGGGATCATAATAGTAGGGCCAAGGGTAGTCCACAAGTACACCCTATAATTGTTCCTAGTCGTAGGAGTATCGAGACAGGGCATCGATACTCTAGAGTAGACTAGCGTATATGCTTCTCGACCCATATGATGGGCGATGGATGATCCCACATCCATTGGTGTTTGACATCAGAGAAGGTATACGGGTGCTCAGTGAAGACTAGGTACACTGAACGGACTCGACGAGAAATCCTTGATGGTATTATACCTATCGTCTGATAGTAGCTCTCTGGTGACACTGGTACAGGTTAGTCTGTAGACCCGAGATCGTCATAGAGTCTTATGTGATTCCTGCGGTGCTTTGATTTCCACCATACCACAGTCAAGAGATCGTGCAAAAAGGTGGTTTTTGGGTACAGTCCCGAGTCACATGGAGGCAATAAGCGATAGGAAGGGTTTCGTCTCTCCCGGTATTGGGAGTTGATGTTGCGCTATGCTCGATTGGCCATAACAGGAAATTCCAGGCCAGGGTTGCTGAAATCTACTGGTAAGTGTTGTCAGTAGTTTCTCGAACCGTTATGGACCTTGCATCGGCATGACTTATCAGGCTATTGGGGTATGACGTTACACCACCCCCAGGCTATGATATGTGACATATCAGACAAAGAGACCGGATTGTACGGTAGTGTTACTGATTGGATTCCCAGGTGTACGAGCAGGCTTGCTTATTGATCTTCTGATTGCTCAATACCCGGGTGGCTGTTACGTTTAGCAGACCGCTTGTGGCTTGTGGCTGTTTGATATGATCATCACCTACTGCCGGCGTATTGACGAGTCTTTAGTGTCCTACACAGAGCTTTCCTGGTTCATGCTAAACGAAGTAGGAGCACATATGCGACATGTGGGGGACCGAGATTAATACTTGTATGGTATACCGTATTCAATTCTCACGATTTGTGACATCGTCGGTTATATGTGATATAGCCAAGTTATCGGATCAAGTGTTGATTCGATAAGTTGTTACATTTGATATTAGTCGGTTATATGTAACATAGTCGGATTATTAAATCAAGTGTTTATTTAATAATTTAATGTAGAATTATATATTTGACATATTAAATTACATTAACTAATATTAGCTCACTTAAGTATTCATTTTTCTCACTTATGATGCATTGATATATATACGATATATTTTAAATGTATTGTTTTGTTTTTGAACACATAAATATATATGTGATATATATTCATGTGTCTTGCTAGGTTACACATGTAACAAGGGTGTATGAGACTTAGACCATGCTAGGGTTAATGTTAGGGTTTATATTTATCATTAAGTAATTCAAATAAAGTGAAATGAGTCATGGTTATGAGCTTGGATGAAGCTTGTAGAATATTGACTAAGTCCACCACTTTTGTTTTCACTTAAGATATTTATTAACTTAACCTTTAACCCTTAGCCATGGTTTATTCTCTACATGGGTTAAGCATGACATAACTCACCCATGGTTGCATTTCTAACCTCATCTCCTTTGTTCGTCACTTGATCTTCTTCTTCCTCTTGAAGCTCTCTTGCTTTTGACAAAGTGATGGAAAATTGTGAGAAAAATAAATCTAAAGTGAGCCCACTTCCTACTTCATCATCCACTACTATTAGCCACTTAGTTTAGGGTGTTTGCTTCACTAATTTCACCATTAGTGAAGAGGTAGCATGAGCTCGAGTCTTCTCGACGTTGATCATCTTCGGCCTCGAAGATATTGAGCAAGCTTGTTCGTTTCATCAAGTGAACCTTTACTGGATTCTCGGTCTTCACAACTTGCACCGAAGGGACTACGACATGGAGTCTTAGAAGTGAATGACCGGTCTACAAAGGTTGTATTCCTTCATTCACTTAGATGTAAAGTGTTTACATTTAGTATCGTCGGATTCTCTAGTAACGATTCTAGGGTTAGGGTTAGCTAATACGGAAAATTTTAAAAAATGGCATGGACGATACCTTCGGAAAACATGCTGCCATGCTAGGTAACCCTACAGTGGTATTAGAGCCATTCTAGAAAATTAGGCGATGTTTTCTAGGATTACGAAACCGAAGCAACTCCGAAACACCCGATACAAAATCTAGTTTTTGTCGAATTTTTTGGGGTGTCAAATTTTTTTTTAAACAACTGCTGAATGTTGTATGTGATATAACATGAACACTAGCAAAATTTGAAACATTTTAGCATGATTTTGGCCGGCCACATGGGGGTTAAAACCGAGCTCACTGCATCAAATTTGGAATTCTGGCTTCAAATTTTCATGGTGTTGCAGTCTCTGGGTTTTGGTGTTTCAAGTGTTATTTGTTTTTGCTAAATTTTCATGTGATGTTAACTTTCTGCAAAAGCAGTTCGGAGTGTTTCATAATCGTAATTCTAATATGTATTCGAGTTATTTAGACGACGTTAAAAAGTTCGTACGGATATCAATAACCCAATTTTTCTCTCGCTGAAACTTTCCAAGAGTTGGATTTTTCCGAGTTTAAAATTTTCAGAAAATCATGCAAACGATTCTATGGACTCTCTAGAAGAACGATACCCAAACTCGACTTTTTTTGGATCGCCGAACTGCGGTCATACCCTAGGGTTTGCCCCAGTTCCGTGGCGACATGAATGAGGCATGGGTCGGCCCTTCTACGGATAGTTCATAGGAGCTGTGGAAGTTTCTGGGTACTTTTTGAACTCCGCTCAAGTGTTGAGCTTGTTGGGAAATTTTGGGTACTTGCTTATTCGATTGAAAAGTTTAACTTCATCTAGCTATCTGTGATTGTGATACAATATTTGGAATCCACAATTAGTTATGAGATAACTAGTTTGAATTTTATAAATATTTAGTCTCATTTGATCGGTTGCCACGGAATTTTGATGTGGATTAAAAGTCCGTCGCAATTACGTAATGTACGCGGATACTCGCCGGGTAACCTTACTAGATAGCCACGTCCCATAGCCCCGACCAAGTGACTGTAGGAGAACCCCGTCGCCAAAAGCATCCGTTCGGGTGTTCGCGGCCGCGGTGTTCCGCCTTAGTGCACTTCGTCGACGGTATCGGGGGTGCGGCCGTCTACTAAAGTTTCTGACGAGCATTCTATCATGTTATCGGGAATCTTGTTGAATTACCCGATAGGTTATTGGAAAGTGTTTTCAATATCGACACTAAAATGCGGGATTTATAATTGTTAGGCATATGATATCTAAGGAATTCATTTGGTTAGGCATGAAATCCAAATTATGAGTTCCGTTGGGGTTATGATGTCTAAGGTGGTTGCGGATTCCAATTGTTGTAGTTTTTCACTTTCTTTTCTACGACCGTAAGTGTAATATGTGGTGTGTCGCCGGTTTCGTTGCTATACGTCAACGAGAATTGGGATACGCATATTTACATACGTTGATGACATGTGATGTTATGTGTTGCTGTGATATGTTATATTGGATCGTCGTGTTTTGAATAGCCGGGGAATTTTATGGATGAGAGTTTTTCATTTTCATTCATGTAAAAGCTTGTATTTAATATTCTTTTATTAGGGCACTTTCGGGTTGAAGATGATGTCACCATTGATGTATATTATTTACTTTTCCGCATTAGGATAGACCCAAGGCGGGGAGCACAAGTAATCGGGTTCTAGGGTCTAGTGGAAGACTATCTCGAGGAGTCGAGACTGGGTCTCCTAACTCTAGAATTGGTAGGGTTGCTTGCCGCTCTCGTAGGGGCCTTGGGATGTGGGTTTGGCTATTCATCACGACCGTGGAATCCGCGTTTTTTATTTGCTTAAATAAAACACGGAATTCCTAGTATATCCAATATTTCATATATGTTCTTCTGCTGCTGATATTCTGTGATGTGATCACTTGATATTCTGAGACGAATGCTTATATTTTATATATATGTGATATATAATAACTATTGCTGCTTTCGATTCTTCTGTGATGCTTAAGAAGCATAATTGATGGGACTTCATTAATAAGATTAATGAAATAAAAGAAACCTAAAGATGTTGTAGAAATTTGTTTAAAAACTGGTAGCTCTAGTTCTTGCTTTTCATAGCGGTATTCCCTGTAGAATATCCAGCACCTTATTCGATAAAGAAAGAGCCGAGATCCCTTCATCGGGAGTGGCCTCTTTAGCGAAACTAGGAGATGCTACAACCCACTCGGTTGGTCTTTTGATTGCTTCTATAGTTTTTGCTTTGCATAGTGGTATTTATGAAATATCCTGCACCTTATTCGATAAGAAAGAGCCGAGATCCTTTCACCGGGAGTGACCTCTTTAGAAAAACTAGTAAAAGTCTCAAAAACACTCCTTTTAAAATTCACTTGATTCTGCAATGATATCAAGTTCATTACGCTCATGGTTTTCTTAAAAACCTGACGTAACCCTTCATCATTTTAGGAAGTAGAGTACTTAGTATTCATGCTACGTTTGTTGACCATATTTAAGACGTAGTGTGCGGTAGCTAAGTGATGTCTTCCTACACAGCATATGATGCGAATAATTAGGACAGTCATTTGACTTTGTTGACCATAATCAAGGGTCATGTGGGTGGGTCTAATTAATCGGGAAATCACGGGTAGAACTTGACTAGTGCTTATGATTTATTGATCATAGTTAAGGTCATAAGTCACTACGGGTAAAAACAATTATCGGGAATTTCTGGTGTTGAAATTTGCAATGAGATTGCATAGCTTCTATGAGATAGTTGGATCCCGATACCCACTGCGAGTAAGAGTTACTCCTGGGAGAGTTTTACACATTACAATTAGTTGATCAAGAAGGTGTCTAGAAAGGCGTTAACGGGGTTACGTCTCTGGGAAAACGAAGTTTATTTTAATTAGGTCCGTGTGAAAGCATGGGGAACCTCCCTCAAAGTACCGACACTGGCCTGGCCGAAAGATTGGCGAACTTGTAGAGTGTAAATAATCCCGGCTAGTCTTACCTTTTAGGGTTTGAAGGAAGATTTGATAAAAAAACAGTGGGAGCCATCCTGATTAGATAAAATAATAACCGATTTAATCTAGCAAGAGCGCACGCAGAGTGTTTTCTTCTCTCTCTCTCTCCTGGTAGCGACCATGTCACGCCTTAATCAAGATAATATTATGGATGCATTGTGTTAGTTGTATATATGCCCTAGAGGCCATTATTGTACATATGATGTATATTATATTGGATGCTAGGACATATATATAGAGGACGTTCTTGCTCGAAATGATAGTATGCTATCTGGTCGCTCTTTATCTTAACATGTATACTTGTCTCTTGATACTGTCTTGTGGTTACATGTTGGTAAAGCTCTTAAGATGTGTGCTTGACAACCAGGATTATGATGCAGATCATACTAGTGAGGCCATGGTAGTCCATAAGTTCATCCTTTAATGTTTCTAGTCATAGGTGTATCGAGACAGGGCATCGATATACCAGAGTAAACTAGCGTATACGCTTCTCGACCCATGAGATGGGTGATGGATGATCCCATATTCATTGGTGTTTGACATCAGATATGGTATATGGGTGCTCAGTGGAGACTGGGTATACTGGACGGACTCGCCGAGAACTCCTAGATGGTATTATACATCTCGTCAGATAGTAGTTCTTTGGTGACACTGGTACAGGTTAGCCTGTAGACCTGAGATCGTCGTAGAGACTTGTTTGATTTCCACTATGCTTTGATTTCCACATTACCACATTCAAGAGCACGTACAAAACGGTGGTTTTTGGGTACAGTCCTGAGTCACATGGAGGCAACGAGCGATAGGAGGGGATTTCGTCTCTCTCGGTATTGGGGGTAGATGTTGTGCTGTACTCGATTGGCTATAACTGGAAGTCCCTGGCCAAGGCTGAATTAGAGATTTACTGGTAAGTGTTATCAGTAGTTTCTTGACCCGTTATGAGCCTCGTATCGGTATGACTTATCCAGTTATTGGGGTCTGACGTTTACCACCCCTGGACTTGATATGTGACATCTTAAACGAAGAGACCAGACTGTACGGTAGTGTTACTGACAGGCTTTACAGGAGTTAGTACGGGCTTGCTTGCTGATCTTCTGATCGTTCAATACCCGGGTAGCCGTTACGTCGATCTAGTACCGCTGACGGATTGTGGGTGCTTGATGTGATCATCACCTAATGCCGGCGTATTGACGAGTCTTTAGAGTCATACACAGAGGTTTCACTGGCTCAGGCAAAACGAAGTAGGAGCACATATGTGATGTGTGCGGGACCAAGATTAATACGAGTATGTGATACCGTATTCTATTCTCACGATATTCATATCGGTCGGTTATATGTGATATAGCCGGGTTATCGAATCAAGTGTTGTTTCGATAAGTTGATACAAATTATATTAGACCGTTGTGTGTAATATAGCCGGATTATTAAATCAAGTGTTGATTTGATAATTTAATGTATAATTGTATATGTGATATACTAGATTACATTAACTAATATTAGCTCAGTTAAACATTTCTTTTTCTCACTTGTGTGCATGTAATATATATGTAACATATATTAATGTATATTATTTTTGTGTCATGCTTGATGATACACACTACATGGGTGTATGAGACTTACACCATACTAATTATAATGTAGGGTTTAAATATTTAATGCAAATCCAAATTAGTGGATAACTAGTCACATGCATGAAGCTTGTAGAAGCTTGTGGATGCATTGACTTAGTCCACTAATTTTGTTTTACTTAAGATATTTATTAACCGAACCATTATAACTTAGCCATGGTTATGTCTCTACATGAGTTAGTATATGATACAAACTCACCCATGGTTGCCATTCACTCTCACAACATTATCTCTCTTCATCTTCTTCTTCAAAGCTCAAGAGCTCTCTAGCTTTTGTGCAAGTGAGAAACATTAGTTGGAAAATCAATTCTAAAGTGAGCAAAAATCCTACTTCGTCATCCTCTACTGGATTAGCACTTTAGTATAGTGTGTTAGATTCACCAATCTCTCATTAGTGAAGTAGTAGCTTGGGTTAGTGTCTCCTCGACGTAGATCATTTTCGGCCTTGAAGACTTCAAGCAAGTTCGTTCCTTTCTTCTTGTAAAGACATGCTAGAGTCCGGAAGATCACTACTTAGAGCGAAGGGACTACTACACGGAGATATTGAAGTGAAGGATCGATGTACAAAGATTGTATTTCTAGTTCACTTAGTTTTAAAGTAGTTTACAATTTATTTCGTATGATTCTCTAGTTAACGATTCTAGTTTAGGGTTCTTTAAAACGGCAAAATTTTGAAAATGGCATGGGCGATGCCTCCCGAAACCTTGTTGTCATTCATAGGAACCCTACAGTGGTATCAGAGCCTAGCTAGAGAATTAGACGGATTGTGTAGGAATACGAAACCGAAACAACTCCGAAACTTGAAACAAGATTACCTAGTTTCTGTTGATTTTAAAACGTGCTCTAAAAGTTTTTTAAACAACTGCAGAATGTTGATGAGATGCAACATGAAAACAATACAAAATTTAGCCCAGGACCTCGGATTTTGGCCGGCCACAAGCTTTTTAAAACATGCCTGCTCAGATTTTTTGGATGAGTCTGGAGTTAAAATTTGTACTGTGTTCCAGTCTCTGGGCTTTGGTGTTTCGGGTGTTGTTTGTTTTTGCTAAATTTTAATGTGATGTTAATTTACTATAAAGGCAACTCGGAGTGTTTCGTAGTCATAATTCTAACAATTTTTCGGGATACTTTAGACAGTGTTAAAAAGTTAGAATGGATATCAAATACCCATTTTAACCCTCGCCGGAAATTTTCCAAGTGTTGGATTTTTCCTTAGTCTAAAACTTTCAGAAAATCATGCAAGCGACACTGTGGACCCTCTAGAAGAACGAAACCTTAACTCGATTATGTGAATGTCAGAATTGCCACTAAACAGTAGGGTTTGTGGTAGTTCAGCGGTGCCACATATGAGGCATTGGTTGACCCTTCTACGGTTGGTTCATAGGAGCTGTGGCATGTATTGAGTATTTTTAAACTACGCTCAAGTGATGAGCTTTTTGGGTAATTTTGGATGTTTCTTGATTCGATCGGAATGTTTAATATCGTTTAGCTATTTGTGGAATGTGATACAATATGTGGATGTAACGCCTTGAAAAGTCGTTTAGGTATTTTCCCGATAATTGGTATTTTTTCGTAAATTGTCATTATAATTATTTTTCAATATAGGCCTAATTATACCTAATTTGGATAGGTAATTGCTAATATTTAGTAGGTAATGAGTCACTTATAAATTTCTGGTCGTTTCAAATTTTTTCTCTAATTTACTAATTTTAATATTATTTTTAGCTGTTAAATATACATTAAATTAGTGATAAATACAAATTTGAATGGGCTAATTACATACTTAAGAACCAGAACAACTAAAATCTAGTTGTAATTTAAATTTTTAGTATGTTATTCCAAGTTCTAATTGGTTATAATCAAGGGAAAATTAAAATTTAAGTAAATTAAACTAAAACTTGCAATTATGAACTTGTTGGGGGTCTGTTTGCATGGAAATTTTTTTGGCAATCACTCACACCCTCACCCCTCCATCTTCATCGAGCCTCACTGCTGGAAATCCCCCTCAAAATTTTCTTTAACTCATGTGAAGGGAATGATTTGAAAAGGAATAAAATATATTAATTAGAGTATGGTGTACATTGTGAATGGAATGGGCTTTGACTTGGGGAAAAATTTATACAATCCCACACCATTCTCCCCCACTCACTCCACTACCGAGAGCTGCTGCTGCTGTCCCCAAATTTTCCCCATCTCTTTTTCTTCAAATTTCACCTCAAAATCCATATAAATCCACAAATTTTTTCACAAAACTCAAACAAATCCTTGTGCTATCTCTTCTCAAGCCTAAATTAGTTGAAAACATGGGGAAATGAGGCATCTTTGGAGGCAAATCACCATGATAGATCCCTAGAAAATTGAGGTATAATCTTGACCTAATAAATACTTATGGTTAAATTCCTTGAATGAAATTGTTTTAGTGTTAAATTTGAGTGCTAATTTAAATTCTAGGTTTTTAAAGAGGATGGTTTGAGTTGAACTAGGGTTTTAAAGCACCATTACTAGGTTAATTAAGTTTATTTTATTATCTAGTTCTTATACAAACATAATCTAAGAGGTTACTTTGCTTAAGTGGGCTTCAATTTGTGTTAATTTAGGTTTTTCAAGTGTGGAATGGATTTAAGTTGCTAGTATATAAAATTCTAGAAAGGGTTTGATTTTGGGATTAGGGTTTGAAGCATTTTTAAATGGGTTGGATTAAGTGTAGTAGCTTGCTAGTTGTGTGGTTGGTTGATTATGCTAGGTTGTGGTCATTTTGTCGCTAATCTACGATGTTTGCACCAAATTTGGAGTTTTTGTGCTTACTAGGTTTTTGATACAAATAGGAGGTGAATTAATTTCGTTATATTGAGTTATATTATTAGCTTCTACTATGGTATTAAGGGTGTGCGAATACGTATTGGTTTGATCGGGTCTTAGTTTTGGCGGTTGTTCCGAACGACAATTCTAGTAACGGTTGTAGTGGTTGTCGTGTGTGTTTCGCGCACCAAGTGCACAATGTGCCTAACTCGTAGACGTTGGCCCTTTCATTTTGTGACTTGGCGTCGTTTCAGGATATGTAATCTTATGTTGTGTGTTGTGCAAATTCCAGGATCGGTCGCGGAGACTTCGGACACGGTACGAAAAGGGAAAGCGGTGATTTGACCAAGCTGGCTGGGGATTTCCGGTGAGTAGATGTATACATCTACGGGGGAAATCGTTTGGATGGCGCGAGGTGCCTGATGGTTTAGAATTTCTAGTAATGCTAGCTTGTTGCATGTAGTTCATAGTTACCTATTTTACTGTATTGCATAACCTTAATAACCATATATGTGTTAATTCTGTAAGTCTACGGTAGCGCCCCGGCCGTCTGTCCGAGGCCAAAATGCGGAAACGAAAACTTTTCTTAACTAGAAAACCGGCGCTACTACGGGCTTAAAACCCAGATCGGGCCATTAACCTACTATTAGCTAATTGGAGAAGGAGTAGAGAGCTATACCGAGCGATCCGTGTCCTTCGGTCTTCGGCCACCATCCCGATCTCCCCGCGGAATCTCCGCTCTCGATCTCCTTGTCGGAAAGGGCACCACATCACCGAGTCTTTTTACGGGCTCCCACCTCTGAAACGCGGCAACTCGGACACGAAGTTCGCAATCCGACGTGTCCAAGATTGCTGTAAACTGAGTGTAGAACGGTTTGCCTCAAGGGGTTGATGAAGTTGCCTTTTGGATTCGAGAAGGAGATATGAACTTTTGTGATGGCTAAGAAATTTTCTTGCAAGCAAGAATGAGATGAATATTTTTCCCACACCCAAAAAGAATCCCATGCCAAACTAGTGGCCGGCCAAGTCCAGAGGAGGAGGGAAAAATGATGGAATAAAGCAAGTGGGGAAAATGTGTGATAATGAGAAAAATATGTCACCCTTATTTCCTATCCAAATCCCATCTCATTTAAAGCAAAGGAAATGATTCAAAAGGAATCAAATGATGCTAGAACCATCATGTAAACCCTCCATTACAAAAACACCCTCCCACTTTTCTAATTTGCACATTTGCAAATAAGCCCCTCCCACCAATTTTCAGCCAAAGAAAGAAAGGAAGAAAAATGGCCGAAACGGAATGCAAACTGGCAACTCCAAAAAAGCGATCCCGTAATAAATTACAGGAAAACCTCGCGACTGTATATACATACCCGCATTTGTATTCCAACCGAATACAAATGCAATGAGACAAAATCTACACTGTACAATACTAGGATCCAGCTTAAACCAAAGCCCGCTAGTATTATCCGTCCGATCAAGATCCGTGCAATACTGCACGTATATGATCGAACCCTGCCATATATCCATACGGCCTCTACAGCGTTTCACCCGAAACTTGAGAAACTGTCTGTGGGTGACTCTAAAGACTCGTCAATACTTTGGCTGTGGATTTAACCACTAGCACGTCAGAAGTTTTAGCCGTACGTAACGGGCTACCAAGTATTGACTAAAAGGGAGGTCGATGAGCGAACTCATCCTGACACCCTATTGAGCCTGTCAGTGACAATATCCGTATAGTCCGGTCCGTTCGTCTATGAGCTTCGCATGGCGGGCCTAGGGGGTTGGTAAAAGTCAGACCCGCAAAAGCGGTACAAGTCGTGTCGGAGTTTAGCCCAGAACACCCTGAGATACTACTGGAATACCTACCAGTAAATCTTTTGCCTGGGCCAAGGACTTCGTGTAATGGCTCTCCTAGACACAGCGCGACCTCACCCCCAATATCGAGAGAGACGAACCCCTACAAATCCGCTCCATGTGCCTGGGGACTGTACCCAACTAAAACCTGTTTGCACGACTCCTTTGAACCGTGGTAGGGTAGTAATCAAAGCACAGTGGGAACTCACACGAGACAAATGACGATATCAGGTCGATGAACTAACCTGTACACATGTCACCAGGGAACTGCTATCTGACGTCTGGTATAATCCCAACTTGCAGGTTCCCGGCGCGTCCTGTCCGGTGTACTCATAACCCAATGAGCACCTGTATACATCTTAGGTGCACCAACTGACACCAGTGGCTTGTGAGACCCGCTACCGCCCCTCGTCGGGGTCTTGAATGTATACACTAGTCCACTAGTCTACTCCGGAGTATCGATGCCCTATCTCGAATACTCCCACAACTAGGGACCACTTTAAGGATGTGCTTACAGACCCCAGCTCCCACGTATATGATCGCCATCATACTGCTAGTAGTCAAGCAAGAATCCTATAGGCTCTATCAACGTGTAATAGATACTTGTAAGGTCACCTAAAGCAGTACACGATGATAAAGATAAACCAGATAGCTTACTATCATCTTGAGTAAGACTGTCCTACCAGCATAGGTCCTCCCTCAATCATTGCAATCACGTGCCTGTGATCCAATAATTGACTCTGAGGGCACTATATCCAACAATCTCCCACTTGCACTCAAGGCTAATTATTGCGATGTCCCATACTCACAGCCCGTATGATACCGAACACCCAACTCCTCTACTAATCAGTCTCACAAAGCCCGTTTGCGAAACTATTGCGTTCGAGTAATAGCCTCAGTGAGTGGATCCGTCCTGATGTTTCTTTCTATGTCTCTCTTTATCTCAAGTTCGCGGAGAAAGCCATCTCCCGAAATGAGCAATACCTATCTTAGAATATGTCTGGATATCTGATTGGACTTAGTTCATAAATGAACTCCAAATCCAAACTTCTTAGACTGTATCAACAACTGAACTTAATCAGTATCATGCGCCATGCCTCCCTCAGTATTCCCTTGGACCACCTGTCCAAAATAATGCCCCTCGTCAGAGGGAAAACTATAACTCTGATAGTCACTCTGTCATCCAGGTCACCTTGGAAGCCTCGAATGATAACTGTCTCCCGAATGAGGCAGTCGTTATCATATCCCTAGAACATCCACTTATGTTCTAAAACTGCTTCCGAATGTTTCTCCAGGATTGGATCAATATCAACTTATTGCATCTACTGCAAAAACAACATCTGGTGTGGTACTTGACTTCTCATGATTGACTCAATTACCTAAGCAAGTGATCTGCCAATCATGCACATCCCTCTTCCCTTTAGTCTGTAAGACACCTTTAGAGATGGTGACTCCATCACCTGCAGGTACACTACCGTGCCAGGAGTCGTCCATTCTAAAAACAACTTTAGAATGCTGTCTAAGTACCCAGATTAGGAAACTACCCAAATCTAGTTCTAAAACCATATATCTAGTAACCAAAATATCTGATATAAAATCCAAGTCCTATGTGGAGAAACCACTGTGTGACAACCAAAGTATAATCGATCGTAGTATAGGAATATCACTTCCTACTCTGTATATGTCATCAAATACCTGGACATCACACCCTACTACCTTCTTAACAGATCCATCCCTTATTCTGATGAAGTCAAACCTATGACTGTCACATCAGAAATAGATGATCTATCTCTGCTATATCTGCTTTAGTCCATAAATAGACATAAGCAACTTGTCCACTATACTTCCGCTTCTCCCACTGACTATGACAACCCTCTGGTAGAGTCATATAGACGTACATTTCTAAAGCTAGTTTAGAACGACGCTATACTCATTCTCCTGCCGGGTCTCACATCTGGAACAACAGAAATGGCAAGTCTGGGTAAATAAGACCTTCCCTGTCACCGTCCTTGAGGCTACCGGAGTACCTCTCGGGTGCCTGAGGTTACCCACCATGGAGTGGCTAATGGAATGTCAAACCAGATTGAATTTTTAGGTTCTTATCAAATTTTCAGTAATCGTTTGCTGTTCTGGAATCACTTCCAGTTCTACCATACTCCCACTGCTGTTTTCTGAAAAATCCATTTTTATTAAAACTGTGGCGAGTCAAGAACAATATCACTATTGATCTTCCAGATGGTAGAAAGTCAACCCTCGTCATAGCCCGGGTCAACCCACAAACAACCATTACAGAAACGTGCCTCGAGTTATCAAGAGTCTGGTTTTAAGCATAAGCTGGACAACTCCCCGTACCTTAACATCGTTAAGATATAAACTGTTCTATATCCAATACAGAAACAGAAGCACGGATTTAATTGAACCAGATTCAAATCATCCAACTGTCTCCAGTGCATGTCAACTAAATGGAAGGAGGCCGATCAGCGTTACTCAACTTAGGAGTACATCCAGATATGAGTAACCTGAAAGAGAAACAAGTTCTCTTAAAACCATTACTATCAATTGAATACCATACAAAAGTATCTACATCTTCGATCACCTTGAAGAATCCTGATACTTGCAACACCTGGTTCTCTACTTTATTCATATACCTATAACTT
Source organism: Agapanthus africanus (assembly GCA_030015575.1). Taxonomy (NCBI): domain Eukaryota; kingdom Viridiplantae; phylum Streptophyta; class Magnoliopsida; order Asparagales; family Amaryllidaceae; genus Agapanthus; species Agapanthus africanus. The sequence continues at coordinate 206,076,088 of CM057345.1, read as the reverse complement.
CTTAGAACTTGGACCTTGTGTTTCTACGAAACACTTGTCTAAGAACCAGAGAAGTCACAAGTAAAAAGAATATAGTACGAGTACCAACCCCTCTATCCTAATGGACACTGGACAACATACAATACTCTGTATGAGTCCCTTGAGTCTAATAACTCAAACCCTGTGCGTCGTAGGTTGAATACTGTACTACGGTTATGAAGAATTATACCGCTGTTTAATGCTCCTTACCTAACCATCAACTGATATAGGTAAATGCCAAAGACATAATTTGAAAAGGTTATATCTCACTCTATAAAAATAGACGTACAGATATATCAATTTGAAATTGGTGGATTATAACGGATATTCAAAACCAAATATTTGCCGTCCGGCAAACAACCCAGACGATTTCCTCAAATATCACCAATTATAACTAATTCCGATATAATGAGGATGATCACCCAATTCCCAGTAACTTACTCCCACTGATCATCTATAAAACCATACAGATGTGAGAATCATACCTGGTAAATACATACTCTGGAGCAAGGGCTAATTGGGAAATCAGTTTTCTTTTAACAGTACACAGTGAAACTGAAACATGTAAATGTTTCGAAGGGGTATCCGGGTATTCCTAGTAATGCCTCTTCCATTATCAGATTCACAACTGTAACCGTATATTTCTTTGCCATCTCTCCAAATCCCTTTATATGTCTTTTAGTCATTACCTTCTGTACACCCCTTTAGGCCTAGTTGTTTTCTTCCTTCCCTACCGTTCAGCACCAGCCTATGGTTTGGAAGAAGACTATCCAATAAGCATAATGGGCGTACTGTCCAAATCCTAGAAGCACTCGCAACCCGAGAGAAGGTAAAGATAAAATACAACTGAAAAAAACCTTATTCCTAGTTCTCCTGAACCAGAATCCATCCCCGGCCTGGAACAAGTCCCATCAAGTTCGTATATAACCATACGATGCAGTATCCAAATAACTGTGGATCTTCGTAGTGATACGGAGTGTCCTGGAGAAATACAAAGGTGATGTAGGATTGGCGAAGAAATACTTGGTTTGGTCGTGAATAATAGTCGCAGTTTACTTTGCCCTCTTACTAATCCCTTTATTTGTCTTAACTTATTACCTTCTGTACACCATCGTTTGGCTAAATGGTTTTCTTCCTTCCCTACCTTTCGGCACCTGCCTATGGTTTGGAAGAAGACTATCCAATTAGCATAATAGGTGTACTGTCCTAATCCAAGGAGCACTCGCAACTTGAGAGAAGGTAAAAGGAAAAGACAACTGAATAGTCCTATTCGTTTTCTCCAGAACCGGAAACCATCCTCGAATCTGGAACAAGTTCCTTCGAGTCCGTATATAACCATACGATGGTTTTATCCAATGGAAGTGGACGTTCGTAGTAATACGGGGTGTCCTGGAGAAAGGGTAAGAGTAGGAGTGGCAATGGGGTATGCAACTCTGACAATTCAAAAGCCAGTCTTATAAGAAGGTTCGGTCAATTTGGTCACTGAGTCATAGTCAAGGGTCGGGCCATGGTCGCTGCCAAAGAGAGAGAGAAAAGAAACACTCAGTGTGCACTCTAATCTAGATCAGAATGGTTATCAATTTATCTAATCAGAAAACCTCCCACTGTACCGTCAAATTCTCATCCAAACCTGAAAGAAGAATTAATTGGGATCACCCGAGGAGTAAACCAACTCATCAGTAGGAATCGGGATCCAACTATCATCGCATGATTACGTGATGGAATCCACTCACGTTATCACACTCCAGAAGGTATGCACATATCTGGCAAGTTTCAGTTTATTTAGAAACACCCGATGTGATTTTTACCCCATGCTCTTATGACCTTGATGAAGGTCAACAAATCATAAGTCACATGTCAAGTTCTACCCGTCATTGTCCAGGTTAATTTGAACCCACCCGTACAAGCCCTTGACTGTCACGTCACGAAAGTACGGAACATGACCGGTACTTAAACTACGAAACGTCTCGAGGCGTACGTAATCTAAGTTAGCCGAAAACCCAGAAATCCAAACCAAGAAAAGTATTAGAGTGAAGGAAAACCAATTTAAAATCAAGTAGTTTCAATGGCATAAGCCGAATTATGCGGTTTTAAAAACATCAAATATTTCCTGAAAATTTCGGCAGAGTCTCCTTTGTAAATACTGCCCCCTAAACGGGATACAATATGAATAGTATACGAAATCAAAAAAAGGCATCCCCAAGCGAGAGCTAGCTCTTCGTCAATCGACGGCCACAACCACACAAGCAATATAATATACAACGCCAAGGGCGAGGATCAAAACTCAAATAGAAACTCAAAACAACAAGAAATCCACAGAAATACAACGCGCGACTCTAAGGTCGAAAGAATAACATCACTGGTCTCTATCTCAAAAATAAAACATGTTTGGTTGATGGAACTTCTAGATACAACAGAATAATGATATACAAGATATATAATGGGGGTACGATACAAGTAAACCCACCTACTAGCAATTCACCCGAAGGAAACTATGCCCGCAAAGCCGTAATGAAACCTGTACGGCAAACCTGCAAGAAACTGGGGCACAACGGGGGTGAGTTACCAACTCGTGAATAGAAAAGCATCTACGGAAAGAAATCGCATAAATAACGCAACCTAGGTCAATGATCATAATATATACTCAATTATATATATAACATGCAACCTATAACAAGGCTAGGGTAAATATCTAACCCGAGTGTAATCTCATGTGCCCGTGTCAGTGCCTCAGGTAGAAATATATCATATGAATGAGGTATGAATGCATGAAAACAAAATACATGTAAATGAAGAATCTGTTTTTATAATTTAGTGAGATTTCCTTTGTATTTTTAAATGAGGTATCATAATGAAATCCGCATAAAACAGTGCCTAGCATCGGCACAAAACGTAATCCCAATATCTCGATATCTCTGTATCACAGTCTTTGTACCTCAATATCTTGAAATCTCAATGTCTCAATCACAAGATCTAGGGCGCCGTCATTCCAGACCGGCCCCTACCATCCATCTCAACACCATGACGGTATCCTCCGGATATCCGATACGTCGGGTAAAATCACCGGTAGGTAGTGCTCCCCTGCCAGGCTCACATCGTCATCATCACGCGCTTCTTACCCCGGGGTACCTTACCGGGTCCACCATGTACCCGAAACGGTTCATCCAACTCCTCGAATCGGATCTCGAAATCCATCAGCAAACTCATGGTGGACGACTCATATATCATGGGAAAAACTGCGCATTTCATTTAAAAAGAGAAAGAAGAAGTTTGTATATGTTTTGCGGTTTTCCCCAAATCCAGAAAATCTCATGGAAATCCGAATCCAAAACCTCAATAGCACGTAAAAAGTGAATATATGCATGAGAATCCATGAATGCGGCATAACAATGAATAACGGTATGCATGAAGCGACAGTAATAACTACAATATCTAAGCTGGCGTATAAGGTAAGTACACTAATATCATGTCAAACTACTAGCTATCAAGCGAAGATAAGCAATAATATTTTCTAGGGTGTGCGTGACATGGCAATTACCGATGAAGGTGTGTGTGAGCCGGCAAGTAAGTGTACGTGGTACATACGCATCATCGGTAATGGTGCTGGTGTCCTAACAACATAATATCAACAATGCAATATGAAATAACAATGTAAGTATGCGATGCGGAGCGAGCAACCAAAATGAGCGGGAGCTAAATATTAAACAATGGTGCCATTTGAAATAACACGAATCGCGGGGTTTTGAAAATAGGGGCTACGGTGGTTTTTTAAGAAAGGATACGTCTTTTAAAATATCCGTAGACCCCTTGACCTATCTTTTAAAATAACCACGATCTGCTAGTTTTGAAATAGGTAGGAGTCTAATCTAATCTAACAACTACACTAAACTATACGGCTGAACTAACAAGCTGAATTACAGGTAAGGAAACCGCCTATCATCTGAGTCGATACATATACATACCTGTATATGTATAGTCGGTGATCCTGCCTCAATAATATCACATCCGATACCATATCTATAATCAGGCATCCCAAGTCAAGAGTGCGGATCAATCATCAAGATATAGCTCGTACGTAAATCCGTCGTACGGCATCCCCAAATCTGGGTATGGGTCAATATCATATTCCTCACACCATTCCTCTGGTATCCTCTTTATTCAAGATCATAGTCTAGGATACTGACCTGTGTCTAGTACAATACTAATATCCTCAATATACTCATGATCTGACTACTGATCGACAATCTCGTACAAACCGATATCATTAGTACATATCATCATCAAGGGGTTTACATCGCCCAATACGGCCTAGTATCAATATCCTAGCATATCATATCTTATATCACGATCACATGCCGACCATTTTATTAATAACACTATTCACCCGTATCGTCGTCCCAAGACCCGCTATAACACCAGGACGTACCTCAAATACGAATACTGCCATATCACCGATATCACAACCACAAAACAAATCTCATCGACTCAGCTCAATCCCAAGTATCATCCTCAAATCCGTATGTGAACACATAGTCCCATACCCATGTGAACACATAACTATAAAGAATCCCATGAGCACATATAAATAGGAATGTATGCAAGTATGTATGTGTCTATGTGTAGTGCAACACTACCCTAGGGTTCGCAACACTAAAATAATCCAACACACCAATATCCATCCTAAATATCGTTATTAATCCCAAATAACATATAATAATTGTTGGTGTGTATACGCATCCGTATACACCACCACGGACTGCGGGGGTGCTATATGCCATCCACTCGACTTCTCCCCGTAGATACAAATCTACTCACCTGGTCCTCACTCGCCGGTGCCGACGTCGCCACGCGCTTGCTTGTCGTCTCGAAGTCCACATGGGGTACCTACATATCATAACGCACCGTATCGCATTAAAATCCGACTCATGACCAAAACGACTCACGAATCCCACATAGGTCAAAACCTATGGTTTGCTTCCACAATTCAGCCTAAAAACCCTCGATGTCGGCGTACAAACGCCAAACCATCGAGAAAAACCCAAACACATTCATTTGTACCATCACAAGCACTAATTATAATATGAAATAGGTTGCAATTCATAAAAACCTCAAACTCACTTTAAAAGCTATTTTTTCGAAAATCTAGCAAGCAAAATTTACCCGTTTTTGTACAAAACATGACGTTTTAACAAAACTAATGGCCATAAGGCTCACTAACCATCTTAATTAAGTCATACCAATGTTAATTAGATTTTAAACTTAATTCTTAATATCAATCTCAAAATCTAGTTTGCAAACATAACCAATTTTAACAATTTCATAGCAAAAATGCACGAACTACAATCTAGCTTAGATTTGCATGATCTAAAGCATTAAACTACACTTAATAATGTTAACGAAGTCATGAAAAACCTAATTAGATTTTTAGTCTAACATTTGCAATAAATTTCCAAAACCTAGTTTGCATAAAATTCCAATTTTAACAATTACAAGCCTCAATTAGTAAACTAGCAACTAGGTTAGTTTTAGCATCAAATTAACATGTTAATCCACTCATTTTAACCATGATTACATGATAAGAACCCTAATTGCAATTCAAAACCCTTTCTTGAATTTTCTAAATAAGCAAATAAACCTAATACACACCTAATTAGCTTCACTTGAAGTATGATAGCAACAATTAAGTAACTAATTAATAATCAAACCATGGAACAAAGATTTATACCTCACAAAACTTGTAGATCTACATGCAACTTAGCCTCCCAAATTAGCTTCTATACCCTAAGATCCATGCTAGGTGAGCTAAAGAATAATTGGTAAGTGTTGGATTTGGATTTAGCTTTGATTTTTGTGTGGATTTGAAGCATTTTTGGTGAATTTTTTTGATGCAAAAATGGAGTGAGATTTGGGGATGGGGCTGCTATTGTAGGGACAGAATTTCGGCCAGAAATGGTGGGGGGTTGGGTGAGGGAGGAGAGAGAGTGAGGTGGAGAAAGTTGAATTTAGTCAAAGTCCACTCTATTCTTATCATTTTCTACTCTTTTCTTTTCTTTTCTTTTGAAAAAAAGAAGTGATTGGAGAGAGGGAGAGCGGAAGGGCTGTCATGGTGGGGCCGGCCACATGGGGAAAGGGTGAGGTGTGGGTGTGTCGGTTAGGAAAAAGATAAATGTTATACCCCAATTCCATTAACACTAATTTCACCGAAAAAAAGCCTTTTTCTTCGATATTTTCTAAACAGTTTTGGCAAACGATTTCGTTTTAAAAACCACATGATAAAATTTTATTTAATGTTTTACGATGCACAAAATTTGTTTCAACTCATTCCAATTTGTAATTTTCCCTAATTAAATATATTATTGACGGCTTAAAATAATATTAAAATAATTAATTTCGGAAAAATTTCAGAAAATTTGAAATTTCACCAGCGACTCAATAAACACCAAATACTAGCAATTACATAGCTAGAATATGTATATTTAATTTTATAATAAAGATATTTGCATTTTGACTTTTTACAGAAAACCCCCTTATTTTACCGTTTTTTCGAAATTTCACCGAAACGATTTTCAAAACGTTACATTGACGAAGGTCAACAAGGCTATACGACTGTCCCAAACCAACGCATCTATCTATGCAGCAGAAAGGTAACAAGCAGCTACCATTCACTATGCCTTGACAAAGGTCAACAAACATAGCATGAATACTACGTGCTACCCGTCTGAAATGACGGAGGGCTATGAATGGTTTTTGGCGAAAAACCTTTAACGTAATGAACTTGATATCGTTGAAGAAACCGGATAGCTTTTTATAAAAATATAGTGATGAAACCTTTGCTAAAGAGACCACTCCCGGTGAAGGGATCTCGGCTCTTTCTCCGTAGAATGAGGTGCAGGATATTCCAACTGAATACCACGATTCAAAGAAAAAGTAATCGACTATAGTGAAGTTATTGCCCTGACGCAAACTTCTGTCCAAGGGGTCACTCCCGGTGAAAGGATCTCGGCCCTTGCCTCGTCGACTGAGGTGCTGGATATTCATAACCGAATACCACTGTGCAAAACAAAAAAGAACGTCCTTGCAATAACAACTTTTTTTGAAAAATGTTCCAACAACATCAGAATAGGTTTGTTTAGCTTGCATTGATCCGAATCAATGCAGTCCCATCAATTGATCACGCCACAAAAGAACGAAAATAATAATGTACGTATATGCCATCCGCATTCACTACTGGGTCCCGTCATCACTCGTTAGGTTACTTAACTAACGACAGAGTGGGGACTGGACTAGCGCGGATGCAAAACATATACAACATCTACTAGTATATATATCAATATATAATATTCACTTAAGGCATGATAAAATGCAACATCACAGAGAGTAATAGGCATTACAGAACAATACAGATATCTGGGATCCCCGGGTTTCATAGAGCCGCTACTGAAACCCGACGTTCCCCTGGTCGTGTGGATAGCCTGTGCAATGAAATCCTAGACCCCTACGGGCGCGACAAGTTACCCGCCAAAACCTGAAGCGAGACAGTCCCCTTCAACAACGTGAATGGACCACCCAGCACTACACGAAATCCGGTAACTTGAGCACCCCTCCTTGGGTCAACCTATACCCCATACGAGTGCGGCGAATTGCCCGCCAACTCTAGAGTAAAGCCCCCTCCGTCTCAAAGCCATGAGATGCGGGCTCGTTGCCTTCTAGAACCCGGCTATCCGTGCACCCCTCCGCGGGGTAATACTAGTACAGAAAGGAAAATATACAATGGGTACATCGAACTCAGCCCGGTCGTGCCCCAAAAGAATAATATACAAACAGGCAGTGACGGCTGTCCATATGTCGGACACTCGCCCCGCAATATCAAATGTACATATACAACCAAACTGTACTACCATTGCAACCAGGCTATCCACCACGACAAATCCACAACATCACAGCACAACACAGAACATCAACGTGAATGTCACGTTCGCAGAACCGTCTAAAAGGGCTATAGCAGTTAGACAGGATTTACCGATCAAGTGACATTTACGGTCGCAGATATAATGTAAATACTGTGAACTAACATATTTAAAATTTTCGATCGAAAAAATTCCCGAAGTGGGCCCCAAGCACAACTATAGCACTCAAAATAAATCTGGGCCCAAACAGAATATACCAAAAACCACATTTCCAAGTCAGAGAGCACTGTAGGAAAAATGGTGCAATGAAGCTACTGTTCAGCGGCGGAACCGTGGCCAAAATGGGGTTATGGCCGTGGTTCCGCGGCGCTACAGTAGGATCAGGGTACCAAATTTTTACAGTGTTCTATGAAAACCCTGCACATATTTCTTCAATAAACCAAATATTTTTTCGAGAACAAAACAAAATCGACAGAAATAGCACTTTTGAAATCGGGTTTTCGGAATTTTTGTTCGATCAAAGTTCTAAACAAGTTAGAGAAAGCTAATAAAGGTTAATGGCATGGCTCTGATACCATGTAAGTCTACGGTAGCGCCCCGGCCGTCTGTCCGAGGCTAAAATGCGGAAACGAAAACTTTTTCTAAACTAGAAAACCGGCGCTACCGCGGGCTTAAAACCCGGATCGGACCATTAACATACTATTAGCTAATTGGAGAAGGAGTAGAGAGCTATACCGAGTGATCCGTGTCCTTCGGTCTTCAGCCACCATCCCGATCTCCCCGCGGAATCTCCGGTCTCGATCTCCTCGTCGGAAAGGGCACCACATCACCGAGTCTTTTTTCGGGCTCCCACCTCTGAACCGAGGCAACTCGGACACGAAGTTGGCAAGCCGACGTGTCCACGATTGCTGTAGACTGAGTGTAGAACGGTTTGCCTCAAGGGGTTGATGAAGTTGCCTTTTGGATTGGTGAAAGAGATATGAACTTTTGTGATGGCTAAGAAATTTTTTTGCAAGCAAGAATGAGATGAATATTTTTCCCACACCCAAAAAGAATCCCATGCCAATCTAGTAGCCGGCCAAGTCCAAAGGAGGAGGGAAAAATGATGGAATAAAGCAAGTGGGGAAAATGTGTGATAATGAGAAAAATATGCCACCCTCATTTCCTATCCAAATCCCATCTTATTTAAAGCAAAGGAAATGATGCAAAAGGAATCAAATGATGCTAGAACCATCATGTAAACCCTCCATTACAAAAACACCCTCCCACTTTGCTAATTTTCACATTTGCAAATAAACCCCTCCCACCAATTTTCAGCCAAAGAAAGAATGGAAGAAAAATGGCCAAAACGGAATGCAAACTGGCAACTTCAAAAAAGCGATCCCGTAATAAATTACAGGAAAACCCCGCGACTGTATATACATACCCGCATTTGTATTCCCACCGAATGCATATGCAATGAGACAAAATCTACACTGTACAATACAAGGATCCGGCTTAAACCAAAGCCCGCTAGTATTATCCGTCCGATCATGATCCGTGCAATACCGCATGTATATGATCGAATCTTGCCATATATCCATACGGCCTCTACAGCGTTTCGCCCGAAACTTGAGAAACTGTATTTGGGGGACTCTAAAGACTCGTCAATACTTTGGCTATGGATTTAACCACTAGCACGTCAGAGGTATTAGCCGTACGTAACGGGCTACCAAGTATTGACTAAAAAGGAGGTCGATGAGCGAACTCATCCTGACACCCTACTGAGCCTGTCAGTGACAATATCCGTACAGTCTGGTCCGTTCGTATATGAGCATCGCATGGCGGGCCTAGGGGGTTGGTAAAAGTCAGACCCCCAAAAGCGGTACAAGTCGTGTCGGTGTTTAGCCCAGAACACCCTGAGATACTACTGGAATACCTACCAGTAAATCTCCTGCCTTGGCCAAGGACTTCGTGTAATGGCTCTCCTAAACACTGCGTGACCTCACCCCCAATACCGAGAGAGATGAACCCCTGCAGATCCGCTCATTGCCTCCATATGGCTCGGGACTGTACCCAACTAAAACATGTTTGCATGACTCCTTTGAGCCGTCGTAGGGTAGTAATCAAAGCACAGTGTGAACTCACACGAGACAAATGACGATCTCAGGTCGATGAAGTAACTTGTACACATGTCACCAGGGAACTGCTATCTGACGTCTGGTATAATCCCAACTAGCAGGTTCCCGGCGAGGTCTGTCCGGTGTACTCATAACCCAATGAGCACCTGTATACATCTTAGGTGAACCAACTGACACCAGTGGCTTCTGAGACCGGCCACCGCCCCTCGTCGGGATCTCGACTCTATACACTAGTCTACTCCGGAGTAACGATGCCCTATCTCGAATACTCCCACGACTAGGGACCACTTTAAGGATGTGCTTATAGACCCCAGCTCCCACGTATATGATCGCCATCATACTGCTGGTAGTCAAGCAAGAATCCTAAGGGCTCTATCAACGTGTAATAGCGACATGTAAGGTCACCTAAAGAAGTACACGATGATAAAGATAAATCAGATTGCATACTATCATCTTGAGTAAGACTGTCCTACCGGCATAGGTCCTTCCTCAATCATTGCAATCACGTGCCTGTGATCCAATAATTAACTCTGAGGGCACTATATCCAACAAATTCATCGTATCGAAACCATTAAAATGAGATATGCGACACAAGAAATATTTGGCTTGCTTAGTTCATTATATATAATTGTGCAACTTCATCTCATACGACACTTGCACCATTACCAGGGTTTTATGCAGCACGAGCACTATTCATGCGCACACACACGCCTTGGTAATTGCTATGCCACAAACACCAGATAACTTGTTTAAACTGGAATTTAGAATAATTTCACTATATAAGACGTATAAACCAGTACTAATATATTAAATTCCGCAAGATAAACATGTAGAATTGCTAGTCATATGCATTTACCTCATTACATCATTCGATCATACATAGTCTTTTAGCCATATATCGCAGTTCGCATTGTTGATAACATAGGCATTCATCATCATTGACATGTGTACTTATGGTACCTTCTTTCTTGAGGATTTCAGCATTTGAGATTTATGAGATTTTGGAGAAACCGGAAGGACTTAATAAAACAAACATCATTTTAAATATTGCAAGTTGTGGTTTTCTCGTGATATGATACTTGTGTCGTTCACCGTGAGTTTTCTGTTAGTTTTCAAGACCCGTTTCGAGGAGTAGGATGAACCGTCTCGGGTACATGGTGGGCCCGGTAAGGTACCCTTGGGCAAGAAGTTCGAGTTGTAGACGATGAGCCTAGCAGGGGCAGACTACCTACCGGTGATTGTTGGCACGGCGGATATCCGGAGGATACCGACCGTGGTGTAAGATATTGTTGATACTTTAGATGGGCCAGTCCGGCTTACCGGAGCCCGAGACTTTTTGAGATACTAATACTTTGGGACACTGAGATATTCATTAGAGGTGTTGATGCTTGACATGGATTTCTGTTGATTTAATTGATATTACTTCAGATATTTCAAAAGAGTTTTCTAAGATGAAAATAATGATTTTCTCATATCAGCATATTCAGATCACGTATTAAATTGCATTCATGTCGCATACATGCTAGTACATCATACCATATCAATATTGTAGAATTGTGACACTTTACGTATATGCTTACAATAGTTTTTATAGATGTTACATATTACTCACGCATTGGCAACTCACCCCCGTTGTGCCATAGCCTTTTTGCAGGTCCGATCCATCAGCACTGTACCGGCGGACGCACTTCCTCCTTTTGCTTGGATTTGAGGCTTTTGCTCATAGATGGGTTGTGTCATTATTTTGTTTCCACCTTGTATATTCATTGTATCTAGTGTACTCCATCTACTGTATCATCTACCAGTACTGATGTATATTGACTTAGAGACAAGACAGTGAGATTTGTGGGCATGTATGTTGTTTCTTTGGGTCGCGCTCACTTGAGCCGACGTGTTGCTTATTACTTGTGCCTTTTTATGCTTATTTTGCATATTGATGATTTATATTGCGTGGGATTTAAGTCCGCCTTGAGGCGAAGTGCTAGCTCCCGCTTGAGGATGCCTTATTTCATGTTATTCATATATATTCCTGTTTGTACCCGTTTGGGGGCCAGTATTTACAAAGGAGACTCTGGTGAAATTTTCAGAAAAATGGATGTTGCTTTTAAAAAGCTTGATGTGACTTATTGGATTAAAATCGCTTTTAATGAATTGGTTTTCCTTCACTCTACTGCTTATTTGGTTTTGATTTCTGTGTTTTGGCTTACTTAGATTACGTATGCCTCGAAACGTTCGTAATTTAAGTACCTGTCATGCTCCGTACTTTTCGGGTCGTGATATTGGAATTTATATAGTTAGGCCTGAAATCCAAAGTATGTGATATTTAGGTTTATGATGTCTAAGGTTATTATGGATTCCAAATGTTGTAGTTTGACATTTTATTTTCTGGGACCGTAAGTGTAATATGTGGTGTATCGCCGGTTTCGTTGCTATATGTTAACGACAATTGGGATACGCATATTTACTTACATTGATGAAATATGATGTTATATGTTGGTATGATATGTTATATTGGATCGTCGCGTTTTGAATAGCCGGGGTTTTTATGTGAGATGAGAGTTTTTATTTTCATTCATGTAATATTCTTTGTATATTATATTCTTTTATTGGGGCACTTCTGGGTTGAGGATGATGTTACCATTGTTATATATTATTTACTTTTCCCCATTAGGATAGACCCAAGGAGGGGAGCACAAGTAACCGGGTTCTAGAGTCCAGCGGGAGACCAACTCGAGGAGTCGAGTCCGGGTCTTCTAACTCTAGAATTGGTAGGGTTGATTGCCGCTCTCGTAGGGGTCTAGGGATGTGGGTTTGGCTATTCACCGCGACCGTGGAATCCGTGTTTTATAAAGGCTCAAAAAAAACACGGACCTCCTAATATATCCAATATTTCATATGTTTCTTCTGCTGCTTTGTGATGTGATCACTGTGGATTCTGAGACGAATGGACATATTTTATATATGAGATATATAATAAACGTTGCTTATGTTTTGCACCCGCGCTAGTCCCGCCCTGCTATGCCGTTAGTTAAGTAACCTAACGGTGCATAACGGGACGCTGTGGCGAATGCGGATGGCATAAGCGTACGTTGTATTTTCGTTTCTTCTGTGATGCTTAGGAAGCATAAATGATGGGACTTCATTAATATGACTAATGAAAGTAAAGAAACCTAAAAGATGTTGTAGAATCAAATTTTCAAAAAGGGTAGCTCTAGTTTTTGCTTTGCATAGTGGTATTCCTTGTAGAATATCCAGCACCTTATTCGATAAGGAAAGAGCCGAGATCCCTTCTCCGGGAGTGACCTCTTTAGCGAAACTAACAGATGCTACAACTCACTGGGTTTAGTTTTAGATTGCTTCTATAGTTCTTGCTTTGTATAGTGGTATTTATGAAATATCATGCACCTTATTCGATAAGGAAAGAGCCGAGATCCCTTCACCGGGAATGACCTCTTTAGCGAAACTAGTAAAAGCCTCAAAAACACCCCTTTTCAAAAATCACTTGATTCTACAACGATATCATGTTCATTACGCAAAATGTTTTCATAAAAACCTGTCGTAGCCCTCCGTCATTTCAGATAAGTCCTACTTAGTATTCGTGCTACGTTTGTTGACCTCCGTCAAGGCGTAGTGTGCGGTAGCTGACTAGTATTTATCTGCTGCATATGGTGCGATTGTTTTAGGGTAGTCGTGCGACCTTGTTGACTTCCGTCAAGGGTCGTGCGGGTCGATTTAATTCAATCAAGAAATGATGGGTTGAACTTGACTAGCAGCCTATGGTTTGTTTACCTCCGTCAAGTTCATAGGACACTAGGGGAAAAATATTATCAGGAATTTCAAGTATTGAAATTTGCAATGAGATTGCATACCTTCTATGAGATAGTTGGATCCCGATACCCACTGCGAGTAAGAGTTACTCCTGGGATAGTCTTGCACTTTACAATTAGCCGATCAAGTAGGTGTCTAGAAAGGTGTCAACGGGGTTATACCTCTGGGAAAATGAGGTTTATTTTAATTAGGTCAGTGCGAAGGCACGGGGAATCTCCCTCAATGTACCAGCACTGGCCTGGCTGAAAGATTGGCGAACCTGTAGGGTGTAATTAATCCCGGCTAGTCTTTCTTTTTTGGGTTTGAAGGAAGATTTGATAAAAATAGTGGGAGCCATCCTAATTAGATAAAATAATAACCAATCTGATCTTGCAAGAGCATACACTAAAATGTTTTCTTCTCTCTCACTCTCCAGGTAGAGACCATGTCACGTCTTAATCAAGATAATAATATGGATGTATTGACCGAACCCGCTTGTTATAATGAGCAGGAGAACGTTGGTCCCGCTCCGACTTGTAATTGTTATAAGTCCGAGCAGGGAATAGGGACATATCATGATTCCCACGCCGCCCAAATGAAGAATAAACATGTTGATGCATCTTCTTCGGGTGTGTTAGTCATCGAGAACTGTTTCTCAGTTCACCATACGTCCTGGGTATTAGATACCGGATCGGGATCCCACATATGTAATATGTTACATTGGCTAAGGAATGGTAGAAAACTGGGAATGGGTGATCATTCCGTAAGAGTGGGGAATGGTGCAAATGTTGCAGCCAAAGCTGTTGACGAATATCACCTTGTATTACCAAATGGTAATACATTGATTCTGAATGAATGCTATTACATTCTGACCCTGATATGTAATCTTATATCAGTTTCTTTATTAAGTAAAGAAGGATATAATTTTGTAGTACAGGATTATATTATGAACATCTTCCTGAATCAAAAGTTGATTGGATCGGGCTCGTTAAATAATGGCATATACGTTCTAAATCAAACTATAGTTCTTAATGTATAGAACACACACAAGAGGAAGAGTTCAGAAATGAATGAATCCTTCTTGTGGCATTGTAGACTAGGTCATATCAATGCGACACGACTAGCTAAGTTACATAAAGATGGATATTTGAATCCGTTCGAATTATCATCTTATGAAACTTGCTATTCATGTCTCAAAGGAAATATGACCAAAACATCGTTTAGTAGACACGGAGAAAGAGTTACGGAACTCTTGGGACTGATACATAGTGATGTATGCGGTCCCATGTCTATACATGCCCGGAATGGTTCTTCGTACTTCATTACATTCACTGACGATCTCTCATGATACGGACATGTGTTCCTGATGAAACACAAGTCTAAAGCTTTTGAGAAATTCAAGGAATATAAATCCGAAATCGAGAACCAAACGGGTAAAAGTATTAAAATTCTTCAAACTGATCGAAGAGGAGAATCTTGAGTAATGAGTTCCTGGATTATCTAAAAGTGACTGGGATTCTCTCTCAGCTTACTCCTCCATATACACCACAGCACAACGGTGTATCGGAGCGGAGGAATCACACCCTATTAGAAATGGTGCGTTCTATGATAAGCACTGCTGAGTTACCTATTTCCTTATGGGGGTATGCACTTGAGACAGCCATATTCCTATTGAATAGAGTTCCAACCAAATCAGTGCCTACCACTCCATATGAAATATGGGAGGGGAAGAGACCGTGTCTTAATTTTGTTAAGATATGGGGTTGCCCGGCCTATGTTAAAAAACAAAATCCATACAAGCTCGAGGCAAGGGCTATTCTGTGCAAGTTTGTAGGATATCCCAAGCATTCGCGTGGACATATCATCTACCACCCTGAGGAACAAAAAGTGTTTGTTACTCAACATGCCACCTTCTTAGAAAAGGAATTTCATGCAAAGGAAATTAGTGGCGAGGAGGTAGAACTGGAAGAAGTTCCAGCAACACAAACTACATAAGAAGATTTGGTAGAACCAGAGGATTCGATAGCTCCCAATGAACCTCAGCCTCTCCGCCGATCTAGTAGAGTTCCTCATCCACCTGAGAGATACTATGGTTTTCTCGTTGATGGTGGGAGTGAGGATTGCATCATGGAGGATGATGACCCAACGAGCTTCGAGCAAGCCATCATGAGTGGGGACTATGTGAAGTGGCTGGATGCAATGCGATCTGAGATGGAATCCATGTACACCAACAAAGTATGGACTTTGGAAGTTTCTCCTGAAGGGGTAAAACCCATTGGGAGCAAATGGATCTTTAAGAAGAAACTTGGTGTAGATGGAAAAGGTTATACTTTCAAAGCTTGACTTGTTGCAAAGGGTTTTCGTCAACGACCAGGTGTGGATTATGACGAAACCTTTTCTCTAGTAGCAATGCTTAAGTTCATCCGGATCCTACTTGCCATTGCTGCATACCATCTGTAAGTCCACGTTGCGACCCCCGGTTCTTACGGGGAGGCGGAAACGGTATAAAAATCAAATTTTTAGCGCATGGGGCAACATGGACTAACAAAGTCGGGATCTTTTCCTAAACTAAAACTAGCAAACATGCTAAAGAGAGTTAGCTACTCGGAAAGATGGTTATACCTAAACTTGAACTCCTTCTTCTTCAAACTTTGTAGAGGTTGATGGTTCTTTCCTCGTCGCCTTCTTCCGTCGAAGATGGATCCACCTGAGGGTTCAACCTTCGGGCTCTTCCTCGAACTTTGAGTGAACTAGAATCTCCGGCTTGCTAAACCCTTGATCCTAGAGTGAGTAGAGAGTGTCTAGGGGTTGTTTTCTTTTCAAGGAGAGGGATTCTCAACACATGAGAAGGATTCTCCTTGAGCTTGAGGAAGAAGAAGATGAAGTGAGGAGAGAGAATGATTATGATAGAATGAGCTCTCTTTTTCCTTTTGCAACCATATCAAAAAGAAAAAGAATTATCTAAATGATAATAATAATTCAAATGAGAATAGTTGATGGTTGTTTTGGAATGACCACTATCATACATCATTAAATGAAATGTAAGCTAGAATCAAGGAGCATCCTTGCAAAGTAATGATGATGGTCAAACATTCAACCATGGTCAAAAAGTCAACCATGGTCAACAAGTCAACAAAACCAACCATAACATAATTTCATTTAATTACTATTATTAATTGATAATCCATAAATCTATTAGGGTTTGGAAAAAGACGACTGTCAACTGTGCATACGCACCCGTTCCGAAACCCTAATGAAAAACCTCATCCTCCGCCTTAAACAACTGTGCATACACACCTGTATTCTCGTTCCGAGGAACAAGAATACCGAGATATAAAAGCAACCCCAAAACATATACCAGTATCTGGCTCAAACCAGAGCCTGCTAGTATAACCCGTCCGGACTCCAAATGTGCACAAGTGCACGGATGAGAACGAACCCTGTCGCAAAACCATGCGACCTCTACTCTGTTTTGCCCAGAGGCGAATACCCTCTGTGTGGGACTCTAAAGACTCGACACTACGCTGAAAGTGGGTTTAACCACAGACCGCAAGCGGCACTAGCTGTGCGTAACGGTCCCCAGGTAGATGCCGACAAGAAGGCTGGCGAGGTGAACCCCATCTGAACTCCTACTGAGTCTGAATGTGACATTCTCCATACAGTCCGGTCTGTTCGTCTGATACATCGCATGTCGGGCCTAGGGGGCGGTAAAACGTCAGTCCCCCAATAGCGGTACAAGTCGTGTCGGAGTGAAGCCCAAAACACCCTGAGATAACACTGGAAGCCTACCAGTATATCTCGCTTGCCCTGGCCAGGGACTACTCGTGTAATGGCTCTCCTAGACACAGCGCGATGTCAACCCCCAATACTGGGAGAGACGAATCCTGTCTAACCGTCACTGCCTCCAAGTGCTTCGGGACTGCACCCAACCACTACCTGTTTGCACGACTCCTTTGAGCCGTGGTAGGGTAGTGATCAAAGTGCAGTGGGAACACACTCGAGGCGAAGTGCCAGTGTCAAGTCAGCGGACTAAGCTGTACTCATGTCACCTGGGAACTGATAACTGACGATAGGTATAATACCAACCTGTCAGTTCCCGACGAGTCCTGTCCAGTGTACTCGTAACCTAACGAGCACCCGTATACTATCTCCAGTACGACGTACCGATGGCTGTGGGACAGACCATCTCCCACACTGGGATGAGAAGTGCATACGCTAGTCTACTCCGGAGTATCGATGCCCTGCCTCGATAGTCCTGCGACTAGGGACCTGTATAAGGATGTGCTTATAGATTACCCAGCCCCCACTAGTGTGACTGCCATCACAACGCTGGTAATCAAGCAAAGATCCTAAGGGCACCACTAATGCGTATAGGTGATATCGCAAAATAAACACATGTACACATTGAAGTAGAAACAAACCAAGTAGCATACTACTATATTGAGCAAGATTGTTTATACAAGGTGAATATCCCAAGCTTCCATTAAGTAATATACAAACTAGTATGATACAGTAATGGCCTCTAGGGCATATACACTAACAATCTCCCACTTGGACTAAGGCCATGTACTGGCGTATCGAAGACCTATCATCTCGATCAGCCACTCGAACTGAGTCTTGGGTAGGGCCTTGGTGAATGGATCTGCAGTGTTTTCTTCTGAAGCAACCCTCCGAACCTCGATCTCCTTCCGATCCACGATCTCCTTGATCAGGTGATACCGCCTCAAGATGTGCCTGGATCTCTGATGGGACCTGGGTTCCTTCGCTAAAGCTATAGCCCCGTTGTTGTCGCAATACAGAGGTATTGGGTCAACAATGGACGGAACCACCTGAAGTTCTTTCAAGAACTTCCTCATCCAGACAGCTTCTTTTGCGGCATCAGATGCAGCGATGTATTCCGCTTCCATAGTCGAGTCTGCAACGGTTTCCTGTTTGGAACTTTTCCAACACACCGCCCCTCCATTGAGGGTAAAGACAAAACCCGACATGGACTTGGAATCATCCTTGTCACTCTGGAAGCTGGAGTCAGCAAAGGCCTCGATCTGGAGGTCTTTTCCGCCATACACCAAGAATATCTCCTTAGTCCTCCTCTGGTACTTGAGAATGTTCTTTACTACTATCCAGTGTTTCTCCCCATGGTTCGACTGATACCTGCTTACCACACTCAGTGCATAAGCTACATCCGGTCTGGTACACAACATCGCATACATTATAGAGCCTACCGCAGAAGCGTAGGGTATAATAGACATGCGATCCCTCTCCAAATCAGTCTTGGGAGACATCTCTTTAGAGAGGGTGATCCCGTGACAAGCCGGTAGGTTACCGCGCTTGGAATGTTCCATACTGAATCTTTTCAGTACGGTGTCGATGTACCTGGACTGTGAAAGTCCTAATATCCTCTTGGATCTATCACGATGGATCCGGATCCCCAGGATGTAAGAGGCATCACCCAGGTCTTTCATGGAGAACCTGTGTGACAAGAAACCCTTGACAGATTATAGCATAGGAATGTCATTTCCTATTAAGAGAATGTCATCCACGTATAAAACGAGGAATACTACAGTTCTCGCTACAAATCTACAATAGATGCATGGTTCATCTGGATTTTTGATAAAGCCAAATTCCTTGACCGTCTCATCAAAACAGATGTTCCAACTCCGCGATGCCTGCTTTAGTCCATAGATGGACTTAAGCAACTTGCACACCTTTCCGCTGCTCCCACTCTGAATGAAACCCTCTGGCTGATCCATATAGACACACTCCTCTAAATTTCCATTTAGAAAAGCGGTTTTTACGTCCATCTGCCAAATCTCATAATCGTGGAAGGCAGCAATGGCAAGAAGGATCTGAATGGATTTCAGCATAGCCACTGGAGAAAAGGTTTCGTCATAGTCCAAACCAGGTCTTTGACGGAAACCCTTTGCTACAAGTCTAGCTTTATAGGTCTCAACCTGTCCATCTACACCAATCTTCCTTTTGAAGAACCACTTGCATCCTACGGGTTTTACCCCGCCTGGAGCAATGTCCAACGTCCATACTTTGTTGGTGTACATGGACTCCATTTCGGTCCGCATTGCATCCAGCCATTTTACCAAGTCAACGCTCTGAACGGCCTGCTGGAAGCTAGTAAGCTCATCATAATCTATGATGCAATCCTCTCTATCCCCGTCTATGAGAAAACCGTAGTATCTCTCGGGCGGATGAGACTGCCTACTACTCCTGCGGAGCGGCGTAGGAATGTCCTGTTCATTTGAACCCTTTGGTTCCACTAAGCTTTCAGTAATAGTCTGTGGTTCTGGAATTTCTTCCAGTTCTACTGCGCTCCCACTTAATTCTTTTTCTAAGAACTGGTGTTCTAGAAAGTGGGCATGACGAGAAACAAGAACTTTTTGTTCCTCCTCGTAGTAGAAGAGATATCCCTTGGAGTTGTTTGGGTATCCCACAAACTTGCACAGTACTGAGCGTGCCTCGAGCTTGTCCGTATGCTGCTTTTTGACATAAGCTGGACATCCCCAAATCTTCAGGTACTGAAGATAGGGTTTCTTCCCACTCCATAACTCATATGGTGTGGTAGGCACAGTCTTAGTAGGAACTCGGTTCAAAAGGTATGCAGCTGTTTCTAGCGCATACCCCCAGAATGATCGCGGTAACTCAGCGTTACTCATCATGGACCGTACCATATCCAATAGGGTTCGGTTCCGTCTCTCCGATACACCGTTGTGCTGCGGAGTGTATGGAGGAATGAGCTGAGAGAGAATCCCGTTCTCTTTTAAGTAATTCAGGAACTCGGCACTTAAGTATTCTCCACCTCGATCCGATCTTAGAATCTTGATACTTTTGCCGGTTTGTTTTTCAACTTCATTTTTATATTCCTGGAACTTTTCAAAGGCTTCGGACTTATGTTTCATTAAGAAGACATGACCGTACCTTGAAAAGTCATCCGTAAAAGTAATGAAGTAAGAATAACCGCTTCGCGCATGTGTAGACATTGGACCGCACACGTCGCTGTGTACGAGTCCCAAGAGCTCGCTTGCTCTTACTGCGTGTCCAGTGAACGGAGTCTTTGTCATCTTTCCTTTGAGACAGGATTGACAAGTGGCATACGATTGATATTCGAACGGATCCAAATACCCTTCTGTATGTAACTTAGTCAACCTTCTCTCATTGATGTGACCCAGTCTACAATGCCATAAGAAAGTCTGATTGATTTCCTGAGACTTTCTTTTGTGTGTATTCTGGACATTAAAAATCTGTGGTTGGTTCAATACGTATATACCATTGCTCAATGTACCTGACCCAATCAGAACTTGATTAAGGTGAATGTTTACAACATTACTTACAAACGCAAATTCATAACCTTCTTTAGAAACCAAAGATACAGAAATGATATTACAAGTTGCGTTGGGTACAAAAAAGCAATTACGCAAAACCAAAACATGCCCATCTGACATTCCCAGGTGATAGTCCCCCACGGCTTTAGCATCCATGCTAGCTCCGTTCGCAACTCTGAGGGTCATGTCACCTGCCTTCAAAACCCTACGGTTTCTCAACGCCTGCAAAGAATTACAGATATGAGATCCTGATCCGGTATGCAATACCCAGGAAGTAGAGTTTATAGAAAGACAGTTTTCAATAACATACACACCTGAACCTGAAGCCGCAACCTGCTTCAGTTCCTGTGTCCTGGCTTTCCAAGCCCTGCAATCTTTCTTCCAGTGTCCACTCTTGTGACAATAGAAGCATTCCTCTTTACCCACAAGCTTCCCCACTATCTTTGTTGCCTTTTCCTTTCCCTTCGTACCCACTTTACTAACACCGCCTCTTGGTTTGGCGGAGGCTTTCTTCCTCTTTCCCTTGGCTTTCGCCTTGGACCTAGAGGAAGAAGATCCTCCTACAAACAAAGCGGGTGTTTCCCTACCCTTCTGTAGGGTGCCCTCTGCGCTCCTCAGCATGTTGAGGAGTTCTGAAAGTTCAACTTCCTGTTCTTATAAGTTGAAGTTCAGTATAAACTGGGCGTAAGTGGATGGAAGGGACTGGAGAATTAAATCCGTATAGAGTTCACTGTCCAACGTGGTCCCAAGTTCCGCGAGCTCCTCAGTGTAGCCAATCATCTTAAGCACGTGGTCCGCTACCGATGATCCGACGGCCAACTTTGTCGAAAATAACTTCTTCGACACTTCGTATCTTGCGATACGAGACTGCTCTCCATACAGTTCTTTTGTATGGAGAAATATGGACTCGAGGTCCATATTCTCATGCCTCCTCTGATGTTCGTTGTCCATAGAGGCAAGCACGAGGCACCTGGCCTTCACGCAATCAATCTCCCAAGTCTTACGGATTTCCTTATCCGCGACGCTGGAGGTGGGACCTGGGACGGGGGGAGCTTTGGTGGTAAGAAGATACCCCAGCTTGTCGTAAGTGATTGCCAATTTTACATTCCTGAGCCAATCTTTGTAGTTTGGCCCTGTCAGTATGTTTTTATCTAGAAGTAACTTAAGTCCAGTCATTTCAATTTTTGTCGCTGCAGGGGGGAGAGAAGAAACACTTTAGCACGATGCTCTTGCAAGTTTAGAATGGTTTTTAATTTGTCTAAACAGGATGGCTCCCACTGTCTCTCGAATCCCTCCTCAAACCACAAAGGAAGAATTAACCGGGATCAATCCCACCGTACAATACTTGCTTAACCGTTCAGCCAGGCCAGTGTCGGTACTTCGAGGGAGGTTTTCCAACGCTTTCGCGAAGTTCCTTAATTTAAGAACCTCTTTTCTCTGGGGGCGTAGCCCCGCTAACACCTTTCTAGGCACCTACTAGGTTTATAGCATTGATCGTTTAGTGAGAAATTTCCCGAGGAGTAGCATATACTCACAGTAGGATCGGGATCCAAATATCACCGCGTGACGAAACTGAAGGAATCTTACCAGAATCATCACACTCCAAATGGTATGCAAATCTAGCAAGTTTCAGTACTTGTGAAACTCCCGATGTGGATTTTTGCCCCATGCTCTTATGACCTTGGCGTGAGGTCAAAATGTCATAAGTCACATGTCAAGTTCTTCCCATCATTATCCCGGTTGATTTAAACCCACCCGTACCTACCCTTGACGTAGGCCAAAATGGCAGTACGATTGTCTCAAACCAACGCATTCTATCTATGCAACAGATAAATATCCGGCAGCTACCAATCACTATGCCTTGGCGTGAGGTCAAAATACATAGCTTGAATACTACCGTATATTTAACTGAAATGATGGAGGGCTATGAATGGTTTTGGCGAAACCGTGAACGTAGTGAACTTGATATAATCGATGGAACGAGATAGCTTTTAGAAGGAGTGGTTCAAGCTCCGCATTTAAAAGTTAGTTTTGAAAAGAACCGAGTGGTTTTTCGAAAGTGTTCCAACGACTTTAACTTGGTTTATTATCTTGCATTAGTTCTTTTAATGCGTGATATTCTTGCATTATTTCTTTTAATGCGTCCCATCATTTAATCCTACCATTGCAGAAAACAACCAAAATATGACGTACGCTTATGCCATTCGCATTCGCCACGGGGTCCCGTCATCACTCGTTAGGTTACTTAACTAACGACAGAGCGGGGGCTGGGCTAGCTCGGCTGTAAAACATAAGCAATGCCTAAATATAAAGCAATGATAGACATTACAGATCACAGATGAATACATTGGATATACTAGCAATCCGCAATCCGTTCGAGCCTGCAACGAAAAGCGGATTACACGGTCGCGGTGAATAGCAAATACCCCACCCAAGACCCCTACGGGTGCGGCAAACTACCCGCCAAGTACCCGGTAGTTTGTGCACCCCTCCATGGGTCTATCCTAGGAGCAAAAACAGTAAAAAGAATTATACAATGACGGCTACAACCCCGACCCGGTTGTGCGGCCATACAAATAATATTATTACATCAATTTACATTTACAAATGAATGAAAGAAAAACAAAAGCTCATCTCACATCCACCCCGGCTATTCACCCGTGACAGTCCAACACATTCATATACACATTCCAATATCAAACACAGATCACAGAGATGTATAACCCCGACTAATCGACTTATAGCGATTAGCCGATGTTCAATACATACAAACATCACAGATATAACCATCATAGTCAAAGTGCAGTGAAGTTCGGAAAAAAAATACGGAATTATAGGACCCCAAAAGTAAATTTCTGTTCTGGAAAATCTGGGCACATATAATATATCTTAAAAATCCCAAAATCCTACCAGAAGAACACTGCACAAAAAACGATCACAAGAGGAAACAAAACGGCGGCGGTTCCGCGGCCTAAGCCACCTATTGCCGCGGAACCGCGGCGCTTTAAGGGAATCATGCGATCGTTTTTCTTGGGTGTTCTTACAAAACCCTGAGCCGATTTTAGGTGTATAACAAATCTTGTTTTGACCAGAAAATTTTTTAACAGAAACTAGGGTTTTGTAAAAGTTTGGATTTTGGATTTTTCGGTTCCGAACTTCGTTACACTTCACTACCAAGCTAGTTTAAGTTTAGTTAGTCTCTGATACCACTGCAAGTCCACGTTGCGACCCCCGATTCTTACGGGGAGGCGGAAACGGTATAAAAATCAAATTTTTAGCGCATGGGGCAACATGGACTAACAAAGTCGGGATCTTTTCCTAAACTAAAACTAGCAAACATGCTAAAGAGAGTTAGCTACTCGGAAAGATGGTTATACCTAAACTTGAACTCCTTCTTCTTCAAACTTTGTAGAGGTTGATGGTTCTTTCCTCGTCGCCTTCTTCCGTCGAAGATGGATCCACCTGAGGGTTCAACCTTCGGGCTCTTCCTCGAACTTTGAGTGAACTAGAATCTCCGGCTTGCTAAACCCTTGATCCTAGAGTGAGTATAGAGTGTCTAGGGGTTGTTTTCTTTTCAAGGAGAGGGATTCTCAACACATGAGAAGGATTCTCCTTGAGCTTGAGGACGAAGAAGATGAAGTGAGGAGAGAGAATGATTATGATAGAATGAGCTCTCTTTTTCCTTTTGCAACCATATCAAAAAGAAAAAGAATTATCTAAATGATAATAATAATTCAAATGAGAATAGTTGATGGTTGTTTTGGAATGACCACTATCATACTTCATTAAATGAAATGTAAGCTAGAATCAAGGAGCATCCTTGCAAAGTAATGATGATGGTCAAACATTCTACCATGGTCAAAAAGTCAACCATGGTCAACAAGTCAACAAAACCAACCATAACATAATTTCATTTAATTACTATTATTAATTGATAATCCATAAATCTATTAGGGTTTGGAGAAAGACGACTGTCAACTGTGCATACGCACCCGTTCCGAAACCCTAATGAAAAACCTCATCCTCCGCCTCAAGCAACTGTGCATACACACCTGTATTCTCGTTCCGAGGAACAAGAATACCGAGATATAAAAGCAACCCCAAAACATATACCAGTATCTGGCTCAAACCAGAGCCTGCTAGTATAATCCGCCCGGACTCCAAACGTGCACAAGTGCGCGGATGAGAACGAACCCTGTCGCAAAACCATGCGACCTCTACTCTGTTTTGCCCAGAGGCGAATACCCTCTGTGTGGGACTCTAAAGACTCGACACTATGCTGGCAGTGGGTTTAACCACAGACCGCAAGCGGCACTAGCTGTGCGTAACGGTCCCCAGGTAGATGCCGACAAGAAGGCTGACGAGGTGAACCCCATCTGAACTCCTACTGAGTCTGAATGTGACATTCTCCATACAGTCCGGTCTGTTCGTCTGATACATCGCATGTCGGGCCTAGGGGGCGGTAAAACGTCAGTCCCCCAATAGCGGTACAAGTCGTGTCGGAGTGAAGCCCAAAACACCCTGAGATAACACTGGAAGCCTACCAGTATATCTCGCTTGCCCTGGCCAGGGACTACTCGTGTAATGGCTCTCCTAGACACAGCGCGATGCCAACCCCCAATACCGGGAGAGACGAATCCTGTCTAACCGTCACTGCCTCCAAGTGCTTCGGGACTGCACCCAACCACTACTTGTTTGCACGACTCCTTTGAGCCGTTGTAGGGTAGTGATCAAAGTGCAGTGGGAACACACTCGAGGCGAAGTGCCAGTGTCAAGTCAGCGGACTAAGCTGTACTCATGTCACCTGGGAACTGATAACTGACGATAGGTATAATACCAACCTGTCAGTTCCCGACGAATCCTGTCCAGTGTACTCGTAACCTAACGAGCACCCGTATACTATCTCCAGTACGACGTACTGATGGCTGTGGGACAGACCATCTCCCACACTGGGATGAGAAGCGCATACGCTAGTCTACTCCGGAGTATCGATGCCCTGTCTCGATAGTCCTGCGATTAGGGACCTGTATAAGGATGTGCTTATAGATTACCCAGCCCCCACTAGTGTGACTGCCATCACAACGCTGGTAATCAAGCAAAGATCCTAAGGGCTCCACTAATGCGTTTAGGTGATATCGCAAAATAAACACATGTACACATTGAAGTAGAAACAAACCAAGTAGCATACTACTATATTGAGCAAGATTGTTTATACAAGGTGAATATCCCAAGCTTCCATTAAGTAATATACAAACTAGTATGATACAGTAATGCCTCTAGGGCATATACACTAACACCATGACTACGAAATCTGGCAAATGGATGTTAAGACCGCCTTTCTAAATGGTGATTTAGAAGAGTGCGTGTACATGACTCAGCCAGTGGGCTTCGTAGACAGTGGGAGCAGCGGAAAGCTGTGCAAGCTACTTAAATCCATCTACGGGTTAAAGCAGGCATCGCGGAGTTGGAACATCTGTTTTGATTTCGTTGTCAAAGAGTTTGACTTCGTCAAAAACATAGATGAACCTTGTATATACAAGAAGGTGGCAGAGAGTAAGGTTGTCTTCCTCGTATTGTACGTGGATGACATACTCTTGATAGGAAATGACATTCCTATGCTGCAATCGGTCAAGCTCTTCTTATCACAAAGATTCTCAATGAAAGATCTAGGTGATGCCTCATACATCTTGGGGATTAAGATCTTTAGAGATAGATCTAAACAGATACTGGGATTGTCCCAATCCAGGTACGTTGACACCATACTAAAAAGGTTTAGTATGAAAGAATCCAAGCATGGGTTTTTACCTACGATCTCATGACTCACTCTCTCCAAAGAGATGTCTCCCAAGACTGATTTGGAGAGAGCTCGCATGCAAAGGATACCCTACGCTTCGGCAGTAGGCTCTATCATATACGTGATGGTATGTACCAGACCCGATATAGCATACTCACTAAGTGTAGTGAGTAGGTATCAAGCATATCCAGGAGAGAGTCACTAGACATCTGTGAAGAGCATTCTCAAGTACTTGAGAAGGATTAAAAAGATGCTCTTGGTGTATGGTAACGGAGAACTCTAAGTGGATTCCTTTACCGATTCGAGATTCCAGAGTGATAAGGACGACTCTAAGTCGCACTCGGGATTTGTCTTTACCCTCAATGGAGGGGCGGTTTGTTGGAACAGTTCTAAACAGAAAACCGTGGCAGACTCGATGATGGAGGCTGAATACATCGCTGCCAACGATGCTTCTAAAGAGGCTGTCTGGATGAAGAAGTTCATAACTGAACTTGGAGTGGTTCCATCCATTGAGTATCCAATACCTTTGTATTGTGATGACAATGGAGCTGTGGCTTTGGCCAAGGAACCCAGGTCCTATCAGCGATCCATGCATATTCTGAGGCGGTATCACCTGATCCGGGAGATAGTTGATCGCCGGGAGATCGAGGTAAGGAGAGTTGACATGAAGAACAACACAGCGGATTCACTCATGAAGACCATTCCCCATATACAGTTCGAGAGACTCTTCGGGATGTTGGGTATACGATACTACAACAGCTGGCCCTACTGCAAGGGGGAATTGTTAGTTGTATGTATGACCTAGAGGCCATTATTGTACATATGATGTATATTATATTTGATGCTTGGACATATATAGAGAGGACTTTCTTGCTCGACATGATAGTATGCTATCTGGTTGCTCTTTATCTTAACATGTATACTGGTCTCTTGATATTGTCTTGTGGTTACATGTTAGTAAAGCCCTTAGGATGTGTACTTGACTACCAGGATTATGATGCAGATCATACTAGTGGGGCCATGGTAGTCCATAAGTTCATCCTTTAATGTTCCTTGTCGTAGGTGTATCGAGACAGGGCATCGATATACCAGAGTAGACTAGCGTATACGCTTCTCGACCCATGAGATGGGCGATGGATGATCCCATATCCATTGGTGTTTGACATCAGTGATAGTATACGGGTGCTCAGTGGAGACTGGGTATACTGGACGGACTCACTGAGAACTCCTTGATGATATTATACCTCACGTCAGATAGCAGTTCTCTGGTGACACTGGTACAGGTTAGTCTGTAGACCCGAGATCGTCATAGAGTCTTGTGTGATTCCCACTGTGGTTTGATTTCCACCTTACCATGTTCAACAGGACGTGCAAAACGATGGTTTATGGGTACAGTCCCGAGTCAAATGGAAGCAATGAGCGATAGGAGGGGATTTCGTCTCTCCCGGTATTTGGTGTAGATGTCGTGCTGTGCTCGATTTGCTATAACTGGAAATCCCTGGCCAGGGCTGATTTAGAAATTTACTGGTAAGTGTTATCAGTAGTTTCTCGACCCGTTATGATCTTCGTATCGACATGACTTATCGAGTTATTAGGGTCTGACGTTTACCACCCCTAAACTTGATATGCGACATCTTAGACGAAGAGACCGGACTTTACGGTAGTGTTACTGACAGACTTTACAGGAGTTATAGCGGGCTTGCTTGCTCATCTTCTTATCGTTCAATACCTGGGTAGCCGTTACGTCCTGCTAGTACCGCTGACAGCTTGTGGGTGCTTGATGTGATCATCACCTACTACCGGCGTATTGACGAGTCTTTAGAGTCCTACACAGAGGTTTCACTGGCTAAAGCAAAATGAAGTAGGAGAACATATGTGATGTGTGCGCGACCGAGATTAATACGAGTATGTGATACCGTATTCTATTCTCGCGATATTCGTATCGGTCGGTTATATGTGATATAGCTGGGTAATCGAATTAAGTGTTGATTTGATAAGTTGATACAAATTATATTAGTCGGCTGTATGTGATATAGCCGGATTATTAAATCAAGTGTTGATTTGATAATTTAATGTATAATTGTATATGTGATATACTGGATTACATTAACTAATATTAGCTCACTTAAACATTTCTTTTTCTCACTTGTGTGCATGTAATATATATGTGATATATATTAATGTACATTATTTTTGTGTCATGCTTATTGATACACACTACATGGGTGTATGAGACGTACACCATACAAATTATAAGGTATGGTTTAAATATTTAAAGTAAATCCAAATTAGTGGATAATTAGTCACATGCATGAAGCTTGTAGAAGCATGTGTGCATTGACTTAGTCCACTAATTTTGTTTTACTTAAAATATTTATTAACATAACCGTTATAACTTAGCCATGGTTATGTCTGTACATGAGTTAGTATATGATACAAACTCACCCATGGTTGCCATTCACTCTCACAACATTATCTCTCTTCATCTTCTTCTTCAAAGTTCAAGAGCTCTCTAGCTTTTGTGCAAGTGAGAAACATTAGTGAGAAAAACAATTCTAAAGTGAGCAAAAATCCTACTTCATCATCCTCTACTAGATTAGCACTTTAGTATAGGGTGTTAGCTTCACCAATCACTCATTAGTGAAGTAGTAGCTTGGGTTAGTGTCTCCTCGACGTAGATCATCTTTGTCCTCGAATACTTCAAGCAAGTTCGTTCCTTTCTTCTTGTGAAGCCATGCTAGAGTCCGGAAGATCACTACTTGGATCGAAGGGACTACTACACGGAGCAATTGAAGTGAAGGACCGATCTACAAAGGTTGTATTTCTAGTTCACTTAGATGTAAAGTATTTTACAATTTTTTCCGTATGATTCTCTAGTTAACGATTCTAGTTTAGGGTTCTTTAAAACGACAAAATTTTGAAAATGGCATGGACGATGCCTCCCGAAACCTTGTTGTCATTCATAGGAACCCTACACATTGACCGAACCTACTTATTATGCTAAGCTAGAGAACGTTGGTTCCGCTCTATCTTATAACTGTTATAAGTCCGAGCAGGAAATAAGTGAATATCCGGATTCCCATGCCACCCAATCGAAGAAAGTGCATGTTGATGCATCTTCTTCGGGTGTGTTCATTACCAAGAACTGTTTCTCAGTATCCTCTACATCCTAGGTATAAGATACCGGATTAGGATCCCATATATGTAATCTGTTACATGGGCTACAGACAGGTAAAGAACTGAGAATGGGTGATATGTCTCTATGTGTTAAAGAATGGTGCAAGTGTTGCGGCCATATCAGTTTGCAAATATCAACTTGTATTAATACATTAATTCTAAACGAGTGTTATTACATACCGAACCTGATATACAATATTACATCAGTTTCTTTATTAAGTTAAAGAAGGATATAAT
The DNA here is from genome assembly GCA_030015575.1 of Agapanthus africanus. Taxonomy (NCBI): domain Eukaryota; kingdom Viridiplantae; phylum Streptophyta; class Magnoliopsida; order Asparagales; family Amaryllidaceae; genus Agapanthus; species Agapanthus africanus. The sequence continues at coordinate 206,045,697 of CM057345.1, read as the reverse complement.
TATGTATTGGAGGATAATGTTGTGAACATTTTCCTCAATCAAGAGTTGATTGGATCAGGCACGTTATATAATAGCGTACACGTTCTAAATCAAACCACAGTTCAAAGTATCAAGAACACACACAAGAGGAGTAGTTCATAAAGGAACGAATCCTTCTTGTAGCATTGTAGACTAGGTCATATCAATGCGACACGACCAACTAATTTACATAAGGATGAATATAAGAATCTGTTCGAATTTTCATCTTATGTCTCAAAGGTAAAGTGACCAATACTCCGTTTACTGGAAACAGAGAAAGAGTTATTGAACTCTTGGGACGGATACATGATGATGTATACGGTCCTATGTCTACAAATGCCAAGATTGGTTCTTCGTGTTAGTTGTATGTATGCCCTAGAGGCCAGTATTGTACAGATGATGTATATTATATTGGATGCTTGGAAATATATAGAGATGACTTTCTTGCTCGATATGATAGTATGTTATCTGGTTACTCTTTATCTTAACATGTATACTAGTCTCTTTAAACTGTCTTATAGTTACATGTTGGTAAAGCCCTTAGGATGTGTACTTGACAACCTGGACTATGATGCAGATCATACTAGTGGGGACATGGTAGTCCATAGGTACATCCTTCAAGGTCCCTAGTCATGGGTGTATCGAGACGGGGCATCGATATACCAGTATAGACTAGCGTATACGCTTCTCGACCCATGAGATGGGCGATGGATGATCCCATATCCATTGGTGTTTGACATCAGAGATGGTATACGGGTGCTCAGTGGAGACTGGGTACACTGGACGGACTCGCCGAGAACTCCCAGATGGTATTATACCTCACGTCAGATGGCAGTTCTCAGGTGACACTTATGCAGGTTAGTCTGTAGACCCGAGATCGTCATAGAGTCTTGTGTGATTCCCACTATGCTTTGATCTCCACCTTACCACGTCCATGAGGGCGTGCAAAACGGTGGTTTTTGGGTACAGTCCCGAGTCACATGGAGGCAATGAGCGATAGGAGGGGTTTCGTCTCTCCCGGTACTGGGGGTTGATGTTGCGCTGTGCTCGATTGGCCGTGACAGGGAAGTCCCTGGCCAGGGCTGATAAGAGATTTGCTGGTAAGTGTTACCAGTAGTTTCTTGACCCGTTATGAGCCTCACATCGGCACGACTTATCGGTTATTGGGGTCTGACATTTACCACCCCTAGACTTGATATGCGACATATCAGACGAACAGACCGGACTGTACGGTAAGTGTTACTGGTTGGATTCACAGGAGTGTGAGCGGGCTTGCTCGTCGATCTTCTGATCGCTCAATACCCGGGTGGCCGTTACGTTTAGCAGACCGCTTGCGGCTTGCGGGTGCTTGATATGATCATCATCTGCTGCCGGCGTATTGACGAGTCTTTAGAGTCCTACACAGAGGTTTCCTGGCTCAAGTGAAACGAAATAGGAGCGCATATGAGATATGTGCGGGACCGAGAATAATGCGTGTATGTGATACCGTATTTCATTCTCGCGATGAATGTTTCGATTGGTTGTATGCGATATAACCTAGTTATCGAATCGAAGATTGATTCGATAAGTCGATACATTGGATACTAGTCGGTTATGTGCGACATGACCGGATCATTGAATCAAGTGTTGTTTTAATGATTTAATGTATAATTATATATTTGATATATTACTTTGCATTAACTAGTATTGGTTCATTTTAAAAGGATTTTCTCACTTGATGTGCACATTGTATATGTGATATATTTTGTGTGCACTTAATTGTATCATGTTTGATGATACATACTCACTTGGGTTTGTGCAAAGAATTAAACCATGGTTAAGTTAATGATTAGGGTTTTGTTTATTTGCTTATTTATTTATTTATTTATTTTTCCATTATGGAAAGGATAAATATGATATGGTGGCTTTCTTTGGATGCTTGTTGAAGCTTCATGAAGCTTTGAACAAGTCCACCATTCTTGTCTCATGCTTAACCCTAACCACTAAAAGTAACCATGGTCTATTCTCTACACCTAACCAAGGTTAGGATATGATAAGTATTCATATTTTTTTTCTTTTCAAATAACACTTATCATATTCTATCTTGATCTTCTTCTTCCTCTTGAACAAGATGAAAAGCTTACTAGCTTTAATGGCATCTTGAGTAAAAGAGTGAGAAATCCAATTCTAAAGTGAACCCACCTCCTATTTCTTCATCCTCTACCTCTTGCCAAGTAGTATAGGGTGTTTTCTTCACAAGTTTCACGACTTGGTGAAGTTGGAGCTTTATCTTGTGTAACCTCGACGTAGATCATCTTCGGCATCGAAGCCGACGACTAGTCCGCTCATTTCTCCGATGAAGCCGATACTAGAGCCCGAGATCCGACATGGAAAGCGAGAGAACGTCTACATGGAGCTAAGGAACTGGAGAACCGGATCTACAAAGGTTGTAGCCTCTTTCTCTTAGTTAAGATGTTAACTAGTTTCACTTTTCGCCTAAACTCTAGTCAACGAATCCGTATTAGGGCTTCTCGGCACTTGTAAAATTTGAAATTGGCATGGTTGATACCTTGTGAGACCTCCTTAGCATGCCTAGGAACCCTACAGTGGTATTAGAGCCTAGCTAGAGCCTTAGGCGAACTGTGGACGACGTTTGAAACCCGATCGAACCGAAAACCTCAATTCCAAAATGCTCTCTGGAAATTTTCTGAAAATTTGGATTTTTGTGAATTAAAAATATGCAGAAAAGTAAGCAGGAATTTCTAAGAATTACAGTGAAGTACGATCACATGATTCCACAAAAGTGCGGCGGAACCGCGGCATTAGCATGGCAAATGCGGCGGTTCCGCGGCCACTTTGTCTCTTCTCCTATTTCTTTCTGCACAGTAATTCTTATATTTGACTGCTATATTTTCTGGGTATTTTTATTATGACTCAATAGTTGAGTATTCTGGAGTTGTATAGGGAATCGAAGATTCGATCGGATTATCAAATTTTGTCTATGTGTTTTTCTGGATATTTTAAGAATATGTTAAAAAGTTCGACCGGATGTAAATACCCAATCTTTCCCATGCTGGGAAATTTCCAATTGTTGGACTTTTCCGTAGTTTAATGACGTTCTAAGTAGTGCAAGTAATGCGATGGTCCCTCTAGAAGACAACAAACCTTAACTCGATTATGTGACCGTCTTGAACTGCCCTTTGAACCTTAGGGTTTGGGGCAGTACGGCGTGCCACATGTGAGGCGTTGGTTTGACCCTTCTACGGCTGGACCATTGGTACTGAGGCATGAAGTGAATGTCTTTGAACTTATTTCATGTGTTGAACGGTTTCGGGAAAACTTGGGTGTTCGAATGTTCGATCGGAAAGTTTAATATTTTCTATTTATCCGGAATGGGATACAATAATTGGAATTCACAAACTGTTATGAGATAACTGAATAAATGTTATAAATCTAGCAGTTTAGTCTCACTTGATATTGAAAAGAGTTTTCGATAATGAGACTAAAATATGGGGTTTATAATTGTTAGGCATGTGATATCTAAGTATTTCATTTGATTAGGCATGGGATGTCTAAAGAGATTGCGGATTCCAACTATTGTAGTTTTACACTTTCTTTTCTGTGACCGTAAGTGTAATATGTGATATCGCCGGTTTCGTTGCTATATGTCAACGACAATTGGGATACGCATATTTACTTACGTTGATGACATGTGATGTTATGTGTTGCTGGATATGTTATATTGGATCGTTGTGTTCGAATAGCCGGGTTTTTTTTATGTGAGATGAGTGTTTTTCATTTTAATTCATGTAAAAACTTGTATTTAATATTCTTTTATTGGGACACTTCCAGGTTGCGGAAGATGTCACCTTTTATATATTATTTACTTTTCCGCATTAGGATAGACCCAAGGAGGGGAGCACAAGTAACCGGGTTCTAGGGTCCAGTAGGAGACCATCTCGAGGAGTGGAGTCCGGGTCTCCTAACCCTAGAATTGGTAGGGTTGCTTGCCGCTCTCGTAGGGGTTTAGGGGTGTGGGATTGGCTATTCATCACAACCGTGGAATCCGTATTTTATACTGGCTCGTATTAAAAACACGGACGTCCTAGTATATCCAATATTTCATATGATATTTTCTGCTGCGATATCTGTGATGTGATCATTTGATATGTTCTGATGGATACAGTATATAGTATATATGATATATTATATAGATGTTACTTATGTTTTGCTCCCGCACTAGCCCAGCCCTGCTCTGTCGTTAGTTACCTAACCTAACGGTGCACGAGGGGACATCGAGGCGAATGCGGATGGCATAAGTGTACGTCATATTTATCTGTGATGTTTAGGTGACTTAAATGATGGGACTTCATTAATGTGATTAATGAAAGAAAAGAAACTTAAGATGTTGTAGAATCAAATTTTAAACAAAACAGGTAGCTACAGTTCTTTCTTTGCACAGCGGTATATGTGATATATCCTGCACCTTATTCGATGAGGAAAGGACCGAGATCCCTTCACCGGGAGTGACTCCTTTAGCAATAACTGGCAGATGCTACACACTCGGTTTGTCTTTTGATTGCTTCTATAGTTTCTGCTTTGCACAGTGATATATATGATATATCCCGCACCTCATTCGACGAGGAAAGGGCCGACGATCCCTTCACCGGGAGTGACCCCTTTAGCAAAACTAGAAAAGACTCAAGAACACTCCATTTCAAAATTCACTCGATTCTACAACGATATCAAGTTCATTACGCTTATGGTTTTCAGAAAAACCTGACGTAGCCCTCCGTCATTTCAGATAAATCCTACTTAGTATTCATGCTACGTTTGTTGACCTCCGTCAAGGTGTACTGTGCGGTAGCTAACTAGTATTTATCTGTTTATCCATATGATGCAAATTGGATTAGGGTAGTCGTACGACCTTATTGACCTCCGTCAAGAGTCGTGCGGGTGGGTTTGATTCAATCAAGAAATGACAGGTTGAACTTGACTTGCACCCTGTGGTATGTTGACCTCCGTCAAGGTCATAGGATGCTTGGGGCAAAATATTATCGGGAATTTCAAGTGTTGAAATTTGCAATGAGATTGCATACCTTCTATGAGATAGTTGGATCCCGATACCCACTGCGAGTAAGAGTTACTCCTGGGAGAGTTTTACACATTACAATTAGCCGATCAAGTAGGTGTCTAGAAAGGTGTCAACAGGGTTACGCCTTTGGGAAAACGAGGTTTACTTTAATTAGGTCCGTGCGAAAGCACGAGGAACCTCCCTCAAAGTACCGACACTGGCCTGGCTGAAAGATCGACGAAGTTATAGGGTGTAATTAATCCTGGCTAGTCTTTCCTTTTAGGGTTTGAAGGAAGATTTGATAAAAACCAGTGGGAGCCATCCTGATTAGATAAGATAATAACCAATCTGATCTTGCACGAGCATATGCTAAAGTGTTTTCTTCTCTCTCTCTCCAGGTAGCGACCATGTCATGCCCTAATAAAGATAATAATATTGATGTATTGACCGAACCCGCGTGTTATACTGTGCTGGGGAACATTGGTTCCGTTCTTTCTTATAAGAGTTATAGGAGTGAACAGGACATAGGGGAATACCAGGATTCCCATGTCACCCGAATGAAGAAAGTACATGATGATGCATTTTCTTCGGGTGTGTTCGTTACAAGAACTGTTTCTCCATTTGCTCCACGTCCTGGGTATTAGATACCGGGTCAGGATCCCATATATGTAATCAGTTACATGGGCTCAGGAAAGGTAGAGAACTTGGAAAAGGTGATAAAGACATTAGAGTTGGAAATGGTGCAATTGTTGCAGCTAAGACTGTCGGGGAATATCACCTTGCATTACCAACTGGTAATACATTGGTTCTGAACGAATGCTATTACATGCCGAACCTGATATGCAACATTATATCGGTTTCTTTATTGAGTAAAGAGGGATATAATTTGTATTAGAGGACAATATTATGAACATTTTCCGTAACCAAAAGTTGGTTGGATCAGGCACGTTGTGCAATGGCATTTATGTTCTAAATCAATCAACAGTTCTGAGCATAACAAACACACACAAGAGGAAGAGTTCTGACATGAACGAATCCTTCTTGTGGTATTGTAGACTGGGTCACATCAATGCGACACGACTAGCAAAGTTGCATAAGGATGGATATTTAAATCAGTTTGAATTTTCATCTTATGACACTTGCCAGTCATGTCTCAAAGGCAAGATTACCAAAACTCCATTTACGGGACACGGAGAAAGAGTTACCGAACTCTTAGGACTAATACATAGTGATGTATGCGGTCCCATGTCTACACATGCCAGGGATGGTTCTTCGTACTTCATTACATTCACTGACGATCTCTCTAGATTCGGATATGTGTTCCTGATGAAACACAAATCAGAAGCTTTTGAGAAATTTAGAGAATATAAACAAGAAGTCGAGAACCAAACCGGAAAAAGTATTAAAATCCTTCGATCTGATCGAGGAGGTGAATACTTGAGCATTGAATTCCTGGACTTCCTAAAAGAGAATGGGATTCTCTCTCAGCTAACTCCTCCATATACACCACGGCACAACGGTGTATCAGAACGGAGGAACCGCACCCTATTAGATATGGTGCGCTCTATGATGAGTGTAGCTGAGTTACCTATTTCCTTCTGGGGATATGCACTGGAAACAGCAGCATACCTACTGAATAGGGTTCCCACCAAATCTGTACCCACCACACCATATGAGATATGGGAGGGGAAGAGACCATATCTTAATTTTATAAAGATATGGGGTTGCCCGGCCTATGTCAAAAGACAAAAACCGGACAAACTCGAGGCAAGGTCTGTTTTGTGTAAATTTGTTGGATATCCCAAACATTCGCGAGGGTATATCTTCTACCACAGTGAGGAACAAAGAGTATTTGTTGCCCAACATGCCACCTTTTTAGAAAAGGAATTTCTTGCAAAAGAGATTAGTGGCTCTGAGGTAGAACTGGAAGAGGTTCCAGCTGAACAAAACACAACAGAAGATTTAGTGGAACCAGAAGATTCAGTGGCTCCCAATGAACCTCAGCCACTCTGCCGATCTAGTAGGGTTTCTCACCCACCTGAGAGATACTACGGTTTTCTCATGGATGGTAGGAGCGAGGATTGCATCATGGAGGATGATGACCCAACTAGCTTCGAGCAGGCCATCACGAGTAGGGACTCAGTGAAATGGCTGGATGCTATGCGGTCCGAGATGGAATCCATGTACACCAACAAAGTATGGACTTTGGAAGTTGCTCCTGAAGGGGTAAAACCCATTGGGAGCAAGTGGATCTTCAAGAAAAAACTTGGTGTAGATGGGAAAGTGGAGACTTTCAAAGCTAGACTTGTTGTAAAAGGCTTTCGTCAAAGACCAGGTATGGACTATGACGAAACCTTTTCTCCAGTGGCTATGCTTAAATCCATCCGGATCATGCTAGCCATCGCTGCATATCATGACAACGAAATCTGGCAAATGGATGTTAAGACCACCTTTCTAAATGGTGATTTAGAAGAGTGCGTGTACATGACTCAGCCAGAGGGCTTCGTAGACAGTGGGAGCAGCGGGATGGTATGCAAGCTGCTTAAATCAATTTATGGATTAAAGCAAGTATCGCGGAGTTGGAACATCTGCTTTGACGTCGTTATCAAAGAGTTTGATTTCGTCAAAAACCCAGACGAACCTTGTATTTACAAGAAGGTGGCAGAGAGTTGTCTTCCTCGTATTATACGTGGACGACATATTCTTGATAGGAAATGATATTCCTATGCTGCAATCGGTCAAACTCTTCTTATCACAAAGATTCTCAATGAAAGATCTTGGTGATGCCCCCTGCATATTGGGAATTAGGATCTATAGAGATAGATCCAAACGGATATTGGGATTGTCCCAATCCAGGTACATTGACACCATACTAAAGAGGTTTAGTATGGAAGAATCCAAGCGTGGGAACTTTCCCATGATCTCTGGAGTCACTCTTTCCAAAGAGATGTCTCCCAAGACTGATTTGGAGAGAGCTCGCATGCAAGGGATACCCTATGCTTCGGCTGTAGGCTCTATCATGTACGCGATGCTATGTACCAGACCTGATGTAGCATACTCACTAAGTGTAGTGAGCAGGTATCAAGCTGATCCTGGAGAGAGTCACTGGACAGCTGTGAAGAGCATTCTCAAGTACTTGTGAAGGACTAAAGAGATACTCTTGGTGTATGGTAACGGAGAACTCCAAGTGGAGTCCTTTACCGATTCGAGCTTCCAGAGTGATAAGGACGACTCTAAGTCGCAGTCGGGATTTGTCTTTACCCTTTACGGAGGGGCGGTTAGCTGGAAGAGTTCCAAGCAGGAAACCGTGGCAGACTCGACGATGGAGGCTGAATACATCGCTGCCAACGATGCTGCCAAAGAGGCTGTCTGGATCTAGAAGTTCATTACTGAACTTGGAGTGGTTCCATCCATTGAGCATCTAATACCTTTGTATTGTGATAACAATGGAGCGGTGGCTTTGGCCAAGGAACCTAGGTCCCATCAGCGATCCAGGCATATTCTGAGGCGGTATCACCTGATCCGGGAGATAGTTGATCGCAGGGAGATCGAGGTCAGGAGGGTTGACACGAAGAACAACACGGCGGATCCACTCACGAAGGCCATTCCCCAGATACAGTTTGAGAGACTCTTCGGGATGCTCGGTATGCGATACTACAGCAGCTGGCCCTAGTGCAAGTGGGAGATTGTTAGTTGTATGTATGCCCTAGAGGCCAGTATTGTACAGATGATGTATATTATATTGGATGCTTGGACATATATAGAGATGACTTTCTTGCTCGATATGATAGTATGCTATCTGGTTACTCTTTATCTTAACATGTATACTAGTCTCTTTAAACTGTCTTATAGTTACATGTTGGTAAAGCCCTTAGGATGTGTACTTGACTACCTGGACTATGATGCAGATCATACTAGTGGGGACATGGTAGTCCATAGGTACATCCTTCAAGGTCCCTAGTCGTGGATGTATCGAGACGGGGCATCGATATACCAGTGTAGACTAGCGTATACGCTTCTCGACCCATGAGATGGGAGATGGATGATCCCATATCCATTGGTGTTTGACATCAGAGATGGTATACGGGTGCTCAGTGGAGACTGGGTATACTGGACGGACTCGCCGAGAACTCCCAGATGGTATTATACCTCACGTCATATGGCAGTTCTCAGGTGACACTTGTGCAGGTTAGTCTGTAGACCCGAGATCGTCATAGAGTCTTGTGTGATTCCCACTGTGCTTTGATCTCCACCTTACCATGTCCATGAGGGCATGCAAAACGGTGGTTTTTGGGTACAGTCCCGAGTCACATGGAGGCAATGAGCGATAGGAGGGGTTTCGTCTCTCTCGGTATTGGGGGTTGATGTTGCGCTGTGCTCGATTGGCCGTGGCAGGGAAGTCCCTGGGCAGGGCTGATAAGAGATTTGCTGGTAAGTATTACCAGTAGTTTCTCGACCCGTTATGAGCCTCACATCGGCACGACTTATCGGTTATTGGGGTCTGACATTTACCACCCCTAGACTTGATATGCGACATATCAGACGAATAGACCGGACTGTACGGTAAGTTTTACTGGTTGGATTCACAGGAGTGTGAGCGGGCTTGCTCGTCGATCTTCTAATCGCTCAATACCCGGGTGGCCGTTACGTTTAGCAGACCGCTTGCAGCTTGCGGTTGCTTGATATGATCATCATCTGCTGCCGACGTATTGACGAGTCTTTAGAGTGCTACACAGAGGTTTCCTGGCTCAAGCGAAACGAAATAGGAGCGCATATGAGATATGTGCGGGACCGAGAATAATGCGTGTATGTGATACCGTATTTCATTCTCGCGATGAATGTTTCGATTGGTTGTATGCGATATAACCTAGTTTTCGAATCGAAGATTGATTCGATAAGTCGATACATTGGATACTAGTCGGTTATGTGCGACATGACCGGATCATTGAATCAAGTGTTGATTTAATGATTTAATGTATAATCATATATTTGATATATTACTTTGCATTAACTAGTATTGGTTCATTTTAAAAGGATTTTCTCACTTGATGTGCACATTGTATATGTGATATATTTTGTGTGCACTTAATTGTATCATGTTTAATGATACATACTCACTTGGGTTTGTGCAAAGAATTAAACCATGGTTAAGTTAATGATTAGGGTTTTGTTTATTTGCTTATTTATTTATTTATTTTTCCATTATGGAAAGGATAAATATGATATGGTGGCTTTCTTTGGATGCTTGTTGAATCTTCATGAAGCTTTGAACAAGTCCACCATTCTTGTCTCATGCTTAACCCTAACCACTAAAAGTAACCATGGTCTATTCTCTACACCTAACCAAGGTTAGGATATGATAAGTATTCATATTGTTTTTCTTTTTAAATAACACTTATCATATTCTATCTTGATCTTCTTCTTCCTCTTGAACAAGAAGAAAAACTTACTTGCTTTAATGGCATCTTGAGTAAAAGAGTGAGAAATCCAATTCTAAAGTGAACCCACCTCCTATTTCTTCATCCTCTACCTCTTGCCAAGTAGTATAGGGTGTTTTCTTCACAAGTTTCACGACTTGGTAGAGTTGGAGCTTGATCTTGTGTAACCTCGACGTAGATCATCTTCGGCATCGAAGCCGTCGACTAGTCCGCTCATTTCTCCGATGAAGCCGATGCTAGAGTCCGAGATCCGACATGGACAGCGAGAGGACGTCTACGTGGAGCTAAGGAAGTGGAGAACCGGATCTACAAAGGTTGTAGCCTCTTTCTCTTAGTTAAGATGTTAACTAGTTTCACTTTTCGCCTAAACTCTAGTCAACGAATCCGTATTAGGGTTTCTCGGCACTTGTAAAATTTGAAATTGGCATGGTTGATGCCTTGTGAGACCTTCTAAGCGTGCCTAGGAACCCTACACTTCGTAGTTCATTATATTCACTGATCATCTCTCAAGATTCGAACATATATTCCTGTTGAAACACAAGTCTGAAACTTTTGAAAACTTCAAGGAATATAAGCATGAAGTTGAGAACCAGACGTGTAGAAGTATTACAGTACTACGATGTGATCAAGGAGGAGAATACTTGCGCATGGAGTTCCTGGATTTTCTAAACAGAGAATGGGATTCTCTCTCAGCTTACTCCTTCGTATACACCACAGCACAACGGTGTATCAGGGTGGAGGTATCACACCCTATGAGATATGGCGCGCTCTATGATGAGTACTACTGAGTTACCTGTTTCCTTTTGGAGTTATGCACTTGAGAAGTTGCATACCTATTGAATGGGGTTCCATTCAAATCAGTGCCTACCACTCCAAACGAAATATGGAATGGGAAGAGACCATATCTTAAATGAGTTAAGATATGGGGTTGTCCGGCTTATGTTGAAAAGAAAAATCCGAACAAGCTCGAGGTAAGGTCAGTTCTGTATAAGTTTGTTAGCATATCCCAAACATTTGTGAGGGAATATCTTCTACTACTATAAGGAGCAAAAAGTGTTTTGTCTCTCAGCATGCCACCTTTTTAGAAAAGGAATTTCTTGTGAAGAAATTTCTGGTCATGAGGTAGAATTAGAAGGTGTTACAGCTAGACAAACTAACAGCTGATGGTTTGGTAAAACTAAAGGTTTCAATAGTCTCCGATGAGCCTCAGCCTCTCCGCAAATCTGGTAGGATTCCTCATCCACTTGAGAGATACTACGGTCTTCTCGTTGACAGTGGGAGCGAGGATTGCATCATGGTAGATGATGGCCCAACTAGGTTCATACAGGCCATCATGAGGGGGGACTCTGTGAAAGGGTTGGATGCTATGCGATCAAAGATGGAATCCATGTACAACAACAAAGTATGACTTTGAATGTTGCACCTAAAGGGGTAAAACCTATTGGGAGCAAATGTATCTTGAGAAGATTCTTGGTGTAGAAGGAAAAGTTGAGACTTTCAAAGCTATGCTTAAGTCCATCAGGATCAATGCGCGCATCGCGGAGTTGGAACATCTGTTTTGATGTGGTAGTCAAAGGGTTTGACTTCATCAACAATGAGATAAACCTTGTATATATAAGAAGGTTGTAGAAAGTGAGGTTGTCTTACACATATTGTACGTAGATGGCATACTCTTGATAGGAAATAGTTTCTTATGCTACCATCGGTCAAGCTCCTCTTATCACGAGGATTCTCCATAGAAGATCTGGATGATACCTACTACATCTTGTGGATTATGATCTATGCTGATAGATCTAAATGGATATTGGGAGTGTCCCAAATCCAGGTACATTAAAACCATACTAAAGGGGTTTAGTATGGAAGATTCTAAGCGTGGTGGTTTTCCCACTTACTCATAGATCACTCTCTCCAAAAAGATGTCTCCCAAGACTGATTTGGAGAGAGCTCGCGTGCAAGGGATACCCTATGCTTCGGCAGTAGGCTCTATCATGTGTGCGATGTTATATACCAGACCAGATGTAGCTAACTCACTAGGTGTAGTGATCAGGAATCAATCGGATCTTGGGAGAATCGCTGGAAAGCTATGGAGGACATTCTTAAGTACTTGAGAAGCACTAAAATAAAGTTCTTGGTTCGAGCCTCCAGAGTGATAAGGATGACTGAGAGTCAGTCACAGGCATTGTCTTTACCCTCAGTGGAGGGAAGGTATGTTGGAAGAGGTCCAAGCTAGATACCGTGGCATACTAGACAATAAAGGCTGAATACATTGCTACCAACGATGTTGCCAAAGTGGTTGTTTGGGCATTTCTTGTTCATGAGATGAACATGGTTCCTACCATTTGTTAGTTATATGTATGCCCTAGAGGCCATTACTATACATAGGATGTATATTGTAGTGGATGCCTGGACATATATAGGGAGGACTTTCTTGCTCGACATGATAGTATACTATCTGGTTGATCTTTACCTTAACGTGTACACTGATTTTCTCTCTGTTACATGTTGGTAAAGCCCTTAGGATGTGTACTTGTCTACCTGGACTATGATGCGGATCATACTAGTAGGGACATGGTAGTCCATAAGTACATCCTTCAAGGTCCCTAGTCGTGGGTGTATCGAGACGGGGCATCGATATACCAGAGTAGACTAGCGTATACCTTCTCGACCCATATAGATGGGCGATGGATGATCCCATATCCATTGGTGTTTGACATCAGAGATGATATACGGCTGCTCAGTGAAGACTGGGTACACTGGACGGACTCGCCGAGAACTCCCAGATGGTATTATACCTTACGTCAGATGGCAGTTCTCTGGTGACACTGGTACAGAGTAGTCTGTTGACCCGAGATCGTCATAGAGTCTTGTGTGGTTCCCACTGTGCTTTGATTTCCATCTTACCACGTCCAAGAGGGTGTGCAAAACGGTGGTTTTTGGGTACAGTCCCGAATCACATGGAGGCAATGTGCGATAGGAGGGGATTCGTCTCTCCCGGTATAAGGAGTTGATGTTACGCTGTGTTCGATTGGCTATAACCGGAAATCCCTGGCCAGGGTTGCTGAGATTTACTGGTAAGTGTTACCTGTAGTTTCTCGAATTATTATAGACCTCATATCGACATGACTTATCGAGCTATTGGGGTCTGACATTTACCGCCCCTAGGCAAGATATGCGACATATCAGAGGACGAGACCGGACTGTACGGTAAGTGTTACTGGTTGGATTCACAGGAGTGTGAGCGGGCTTGCTCGTCGATCTTCTCATCGCTCAATACCCGGGAGGCCGTTACGTTTAGCAGACCGCTTGCGGCTTGTGGGTGTTTGATATGATCATCACCTGCTGCCGGCGTATTGACGAGTCTTTAGAGTCCTACACAGAGGTTTCCTGGCTCAAGCGAAACGAAATAGGAGCGCATATGAGATATGTGTGGGACCGAGAATAATGCGAGTATGTGATACCGTATTCTATTCTCGCGATGAATGTATCGATATGGTTGTTTGCGATATAACCTAGTTATCGAATCGAGGATTGATTCGATAAGCCGATACATTGGATATTAGTCGGTCACATGCGATATGACCGGATCGTTAAATCAAGTGTTGATTTAATGATTTAATGCATAATTATACATTTGATATATTACTTTGCATTAACTAGTATTGGTTCACTTTAATGGTTTTTCTCACTTGTTTGTGCACATTGTATATGTGATATATTTTTGTGCACAAGTTTGTATCATGTTTGATGATGCATGCTAACTTGGGTTTGTGTAAAGATTAAACCATGTTTATATGAATGGTTAGGGTTTTGTTTTCTTTTTCATTTATCTTATTTAGTTATTCATTTGGAAAATAATAAGCATAAAGAGAAAACGGTGGCTTTCTTTGTTTGTATATTGAAGCTTTATGAAGCTTTGACTAAGTGACCATTTTTGTCTCATGCTTAACCCTAACCATTCCACTTAACCCTAGTTCATTCTCTACACTTGACCATGATTGGATTATGATAAGTATTCATTTTATTTTATTTTTGAATTAACTTATCATAACATTTTCTTCTTCTTCTTCTTCATCATCAACATGAAGAAACCTTGCTCCATTAATGGCAACTTGAGCAAATGAGTGAGAAATCCAATTCTAAAGTGAACCCACCTCCTATTTCTTCATCTTCTACCTCTTGCCAAGTAGTATAGGGTGTTTTCTTCACAAGTTTCATGACTTGGTGAAGTGGGAGCTTGATCTTGTGATGCCTTGACGTAGATCATCTTCGGCATCGTAGTCGATGACCTAACCCGCCCATTTCTCCGATGAAGCCGATGCTAAAGCCCGGGATCCGATTTGGACAGCAAGGGGACTTCATCATGGAGCTATGGAGGTGGAGAACCAGATCTACAAAGGTTGTATTTCCGTTCACTTAGTTAAATTGTTAACTAGCTTCTTTGTTTCGCCTAAAATTCTAGTTAACGATCCGTATTAGGGTTTCTCGGCACCCGTAAAACTTGAAATTGGCATGGTTGATGCCTTGTGAGACCCCATTAGAGTGCCTAGGAACCCTACACCATTGAGTGTCCAATAACTGTTATTGTGACAACAATGGAGTTATGGCTTTGTCCTAGGAACACAGGTCCCATCAGCGTTCCAGACGTATTCTGAGGCAAGTATCACCTGATCAGGGAGATGGTTGATCTCCAAGGGATCGAATTAAAGAGAGTAGATTTGGAGGTTAACACGGCAGATCCATTCACCAAAGCTTGCTTCCCCAAATACAAATTGAGTGATTTTGGGATGGTTGAGTATGGGATACTACAACTACTGCTATATTGTTGGGTATTCGATACTACAACAGATGGCCTTAGTGCAAGTGGCAGATTGTTAGTTATATATATGCCCTAGAGGCCATTACTGTACATGTGATGTATATTGTAGTGGATGCTTGGACATATATAGGGAGGACTTTCTTGCTCGACATGATAGTATGCTATCTGGTTGCTCTTTATCTTAACATGTTGACTTGTATAATTGTTGCTGTCTTGCTCTCATATGTTGATAAAGCCCTTAGGATGTGTACTTGACTACCACGACTATGATTGAGATCATACTAGTGGGGCCAAGGGTAGTCTACAAGTACACCATATAATTGTTCCTAGTCGTGGGATTATCGAGATAGGGTATCGATACTCCAGAGTAGACTAGCGTATACGCTTCTCGACCCATATTATTAGCGATGGATGATCCCACATCCATTGGTGTTTCACATCAGAGAAGGTATACGGGTGCTCAGTGAAGACTGGCTACACTGAATGGACTCGTCGAGAACTCCTAGATGGTATTATACCTATCATCAGATAGCAGTTCTCTGGTGACACTGGTACAGGTTAGTCTGTAGACCCGAGATCGTCATAGAGTCTTGTGTGATTCCCACTGTTGTTTGATTTCTACCATACCACGGTCAAGAGATCGTGCAAAAAGGTGGTTTTTGGGTACAGTCCCGAGTCACATGGAGGCAATGAGCAATAGGAGGGGTTTCGTCTCTCCCGGTATTGGGAGTTGATGTTGCGCTATGCTCGATTGGCCATAACAGGAAATCCCTGGCCAGGGTTGCTGAGATCTACCGGTAAGTGTTATCAGTAGTTTCTCGAACCATTATAGACCTTGCATCGGCATGACTTATCAGGCTATTGGGGTCTGACGTTATGCCACCCTCAAGCTATGATATGCGTCATATCAGACGAAGAGACCGGACTGTACGGTAGTGTTACGGATTGGATTCGCAGGAGTACGAGCAGGCTTGCTTGTTGATCTTCTGATCGCTCAATACCAGGGTGGCCGTTACGTTTAGCAGGCTGCTTGCAGCTTGTGGGTGTTTGATATGATCATCACCTACTGTCGACGTATCGACGAGTCTTTAAAGTCCTACACAGAGGTTTCCTGGTTCATGTGAAATGGATTAAGAGCACATATGTGACATGTGCGGGACCGAGATTAATACGTGTATGGGATACCTTATTCTATTCTCACAATTTGTGACATCGTCGGTTATATGTGATATAGCCAAGTTATCGGATCAAGTGTTGATTCGATAAGTTGTTACATTTGATATTAGTCGGTTATATGTAACATAGCCGAATTATTAAATCAAGTGTTGATTTAATAATTTAATGTAGAATTATATATTTAATATATTAAATTACATTAACTAATATTAGCTCACTTAAGTATTCATTTTTCTCACTTATGATGCATTGATATATATGTGATATATGTTAAATGTATTGTTTTCTTTTTGCACACATAAATATATATGTGGTATATATTCATGTGTCATGCTAGGTTACACATGCAAGGGTGTATGAGACATAGTCCATGCTAGGGTTAATGCTAGGGTTTATATTTATCATTATGTAATTCAAATAAAGTGGAATGAGTCATGGTTATGAGCTTGGATGAAGCTTGTAGAACATTGACTAAGTCCACCTCTTTTGTTTTCACTTAAGATATTTATTAACTTAACCTTTAACACTTAGCCATGGTTTATTCTCTACATGGGTTAAGCATGACATAACTCAACCATGGTTGCATTTCTAACCTCATCTCCTTTGTTCATCACTTGATCTTCTTCTTCCTCTGGAAGCTCTCTTGCTTTTTACAAAGTGATGAAAAAGTGTGAGAAAAATAAATCTAAAGTGAGCCCACATCCTACATCATCATCCTCTACTATTAGCCATTTAGTTTAGGGTGTTTGCTTCACTAATTTCACCATTAGTGAAAAGGCAGCATGAGCTCGAGTCTCCTCAACATAGATCATCTTCGGCCTCGAAGACATTGAGCAAGCTTGTTCGTTTCTTCAAGTGAACCCTTACTAGAGTCCAGGTCTTCACAACTTGCAGCGAAGGGACTACGACATGGAGCTTTAGAAGTGAAGGACCAGTCTAAAAAGGTTGTATTCTCTCATTCACTTAGATGTAAAGTGTTTACATTTAGTATCGTCGGATTTTCTAGTAACGATTCTAGGGTTAGGGTTATCTAATACGGCAATTTTTAAAAAACGGCATGGACGATACCTCCCAAACACTTGCTGCCGCGCTAGGTAACCCTACAGGACCTTACGGTTATCCAGAGGATACCGACCGGAGTCATGAGATGGATATAAGATGATCTGGACTGACGGAGCCCGTGGGCTGATCAGGACGGACGGAGCCCGAGATATGAGGATTTACGTGTCGATGTTAGACACGGGTTTCATGATGTTTCGAGTGTCGATATTGGACACTCAGGCTCCATGATTTTGATGTGTCGTTGATAGACTCATGTTGGTTGGTATCCTCATATTTACATGCATTTGCTTTCATGATGTTTCGAGTGTCAATGTTTGACACTCAGGTTCCATGATGTTGTTGTGTCATTGACGGACACATGGATGATATCCACATCCATATAGGCATTGATTATATTGTTTGCATATATGCAGACACGGACACCCTAGATATCATAGTATTACCTTTATAATATAGTTGACCTGGGAATCGTTGTTTTATTCGATTTCTACCTGCTGATGTTTTCTACTCACGAGTTGGCAACTCACCCCGTTGTGCTACAGTTCTTGCAGGTTTGATCGCATGGATCAGTAGCGATATCGTTGGCACACAGCTTGCTTTTGGGTGATTTGCTATGGTAGGTGGGACATATTGGATCGTTCCCACTCTTGTATTATTATTCCTATTGTATCAAGTTAACTCTATCAATCAGAAACTGGTATTTGTATAATTAGTAAGACTTAGAAAGACTTGTGGTTGCGAGACTTAGTGCGATGGGTTATATGTTCCCCTGGGGATTTTATGTCTTGTTTTATTTACCTTATTCTTGTGTTGATCTTCGCCGTTGGGCGTCGTATACTTATATTTCTGTCTTGCGTGGTTATGATTCCGCCGATTCGCAAAGAGCTAGCTCCCGCTTGGGGATGCCTTTTATATTATCATGTATATGTGGTTTTGGATGAAAATATACAAGGGAGGTGCTGCCCAATTTTTTTTAAAGACGAAACATGTTTTTCAACTAGTAAAATCCACTTGCATTTTCATGTTCCATTATCTATGCATTTAAGAAAACATTTGATTTCATCATACCTTTATTTCAAAACTTCACCTCTTTTATTTTCTTTAAAAGGTTTAGATTTCTGGGCTTCGGCTTACCCAATTTACGTTACGCCTTTAGACGTTGCGTGATTTAAGTGCCGGTCACGAACTAAATTTCGGGTCGTGACAAAGTTGGTATCAGAGAGTTAGGTTTAACATTAATTCGAGTCTAGGTTTGATTATGTGGAGTCTGGGGCCTAATCTATTTCGGAACCTAGGCTTGACATTACAGAACTTAGACTTGAACAGAGGGGTATTAGACCTGAACTTTTGTTATAAAGGTTGACCCTGATTGATGGAATAGGTAACTCAAGTAGAGTGACGTACCGTGCGTATGTTCCGCTGCATACTTACGATACGATACTCCGCTTAAGTGACCTTAAGATGTACATATCTTAAGATCTGTGATTTCCCTTCATCCCCATGATTATACATCCATTTGAGATCCTTGATTCTATTCGTTCCAATGATCATACTCTCATTGATTCCGTTCCTCCTGATGATCATGTATCCATTCTGGATCTGTTGATTCCTTTCATTCCTTTGATCTATCTTTTTCGACATATGCTTAAGGTTCCTGTCACTATGGTTTGAGCGCAGATTAAGCTGCTGCTAGTGATACGGTCAGGGCGAGCTGGTCATGGACGAGGACTGACCATCGTGTTTTCTGGTGACATGGGAACATATCGATTAGTGTTTGTGTTGTGACCTCTCATTTATGGAGAGTGTTCGGTTTTGCACCGGATGATCGGGCCACTGATAGAGGCTGCCTGTTATGAGAGGACTGTTGATGTAAAGCCTACCTTAGAGATCGTGATGTTGTCTACCTTCCAGACAGATGACCCAGCTGTTGCTGAGATTGATGGGATGTTGCTTCCAGAGCTTATGAGCTGAGATCGCTGGAGCTTTCAGGCAGAGATGCGACAAAAGATAGCTAGTCTATCTTGAGTTGAGCGACTGAGATGATTCGTCTGATTTGATGCGCCGACGCAGGTCCAGTTGAGTTGAAGATTTCCAGTGTGGAGAATCATACTCAGATCTAGAGTAGATCGACCCAGAGATGACGTTGTTCGTTGGATTATCCGATAGGAGATCAGTCAGTTGACCATTTTCAGATAGAAGGACCTCACCTAGATGCGTTGTGAGTTGATCGAGAGCGGATGAATAAAGTATATTCCTCTGATGGTTGCGAAGAGTTCCTGAGGACGTGTTCGGCTAGATATCTTCTATAGAGTGATGAAGATACCGAGTTCGTAATTTCGAATCCGTGTGAGAGACTCCGGATTGACTGTAGCCGAGAACAATTGCAGTACGCAGATAGCATGACGTGACGTCGAAGTGGACGATAATAAAAATGAGTGGAACAAGAGGTTCGTGTGAGATGTTAACGAGCTGTTGTTACTCCCCGTTAAGATTAGAGATCTGATATGTATACAGAGGCGTTGGGATACGGCCAGTTCCTGAGGAAATGCTGTGCTAAGAACGCTGATGTCCAAAAAATGAGAAAAGATTATGTAAGAGTACCAGCCTCCGTATAGTTCGGCATAGACGAAATTGGAAGTGACCTTAAGCAGGTTCCTTCCAGGACATTGCTGCAATAAGATTTGCACCCAGGATCCGTTGTGTCACGTGTGTCCAGAGGGCCAGAGGCCGACGCCAGTGACGTGCTGCTTTACGAGTGGTCATGCTAATTGGCCGAGAGATGACCAGAGGAGTGCCATAGCGGAATCATTTCCGTTAGTATATCTGACAGGGCCGACGAGCCAATGGATTGGGAGATTGGTAATCCATAGAGAAATGAAGACCCAGAGACAGAGGACGCCAGACTGTGAGCAGGATCTAGATCAGAGCACTGTAAGGTGAGCAGCGGAAGGAGCAGGAGAAGCAGAAGCTGGAGAAGCAACAGAGTGGGCAGATCAGGACAGAAGGCCGGTTGAGTTTAAGGTTGGGGAAAAATCCTCTAGTTAAAGAGCACTCCCCAGATCTAAAAAAGTGGATGTTCTTGCTCTGCCAGTTTTGGGCGCACCGGCATTTTTCGACATTGTAGGAGGTGTACTTCAATGTCATTTGTTGCGATTTGCTAGTTATATATATGCCCTAGAGGCCATTGTTGTACATATGATGAATATTATAGTGGATGCTTGGATATATATAGAAAGGATTTTCTTGCTCGATATGACAGTATGCTATCTGGTTTCACTTTATCTTAACATGTTAACGAATACTGTTTTGTGATCACATGTTGATGAAGCCCTTGGGATAAGTACTTGACTACTAGGACTATGATAAGATCATACTAATGGGGCCAGGGTAGTCAACGAGTACATCCTATAACTGTTCCTAGTCGAGGGTGTACCGAGACTGGGCATCGATACTCCAGAGTAGACAAGCGTACATGCATCTTGACCCATATGATGGGCAATGGATGATCCCATATCCATTGGTGTTGGACATCAAAGATGGTGTACGGATGCTCAGTGGAGACTGGGTACACTGAACAGACTCGCCGATAACTCCTAGATGGTATTATACCTATCGTCAGGTAGCAGTTCTCCGGTGACACTGGTACACGTTAGTCTATAGACCCGAGATCATCATAGAGTCTTGTATGATTCCCACTGTGCTTTGATTTCCACCTTACCACGTCCAAAAGGACGTGCAAAACGGTGGATTTTAGGTACAGTCCCGAATCACATGGAGGCAATGAGCGATAGGAGGGGTTTCGTCTCTCCCGGTATAGGGAGTTGATGTTGTGCTGTGTTCGATTGGCTATAACTGGAGGTCCCTGGCCAGGGCTGATATGGAGATTTACTGGTAAGAGTTATCAGTAGTTTCTCAACCCGTTATGAGCGTTACATCGACACGACTTATCGGTTTCTGGGGTCTGACGTTTACCACCCATAGACTAGATATGCAACATATCAGACGAAGAGATCAGACTGTACGGTAGTGTTTAATGATTGGATTCACAGGAGAATGTACAGGCTTGCTTGTTGATCTTCTGATTGCTCAATACACGGGTGGCTGCTACGTTTATCAGACCGCTTGCAGCTTGTGGGTGTTTGATATGATCATCACCCACTGCCGGCGTATTGATGATTCTTTAGAGTCCTACACAGAGGTTTCCTGGCTCAGGAAAAATGGAGTAGGAGAACATATGTGATATGTGCGGGACCGAGAATAATACGATATGAGATACCGTATTATATTCTCGCGATATGAGATATCGGCCATGTATATGTGATATAGCCGGATAATCGGATCAAGTGTTGATTCGATGAATTGGTACATGTTATATTAGTCGGTTATATGCTATATAGATGGATTGTCGGATCAAGAGTTGATTCGATAATTTAATGTATAATTATATATGTGATATATTACATTACGTTAACTAATATAAGCTCGCTTTATTGATTCATTTTCTCACTGGATAATACATTGATATATATGCGATATATGTTAATTGTATTCTTTTCTTTTGTTATAAAATATATTGTATATGTGATATATAATATTGTAACAAGTTAGGGTTACAAATGCAACATTGTTGTAAAGTTTAAAAAAAGTTAGGGTTTGGATTTGGGTTAGCTTTTGGGTTAGCTTTTCCATGAAGCTTCATGAAGCTTTCCTTTTGTCTTTTGCTTTGATATTTTGTGTAGATATTTATTAACCCAACCCAAACCCTTAACCATAGTTTATTCGCTACATGAGTTAAGACTCTCATTCTTAGCTCATGGTTGCAATGGTAACCACAACAACAATTCATTATTCATCACAAAAGCTTTCTTCTTTTTCTTCCTCCTTGAAAAAACTTTCTAGCTTTTTGTGAAGTGATGATTTAAAGTGAGAAAATGAAAAAAAAAAGAGCAAAATTCCTGCTTCATCATCCTCATCTATTCTAGCCACTTAGATCAGGGTGTTCACTTCATTAATACTTGATTAGAGAAGTGAGAGCTTGAGATTGAGATTCTTCAAGGTAGATCATCTTCGAAAAGGAAGATTTCTAGCAAGCATGGATCATTCGACTTGTTGAGCCTCTCTAGAGTCCGGGATTTCATGGATCGCGGCGAAGGGACTACTACTCGGATCTTCTGAAGCAAAGGAATGGACTATAAAGGTTGTAATCCCTCTCTCTTAGATGTAAAGTTGTTTACATGCTTGTTAACCCTAATTCTCTAGTTCAGGTCTTGGTTAGGGTTTGTTTAGCACCCCAAAATTTTCAATATGGCATGTGTGATGCCTTCCTAAACCTTGCTAAGGTGCTAAGCTATCCCTCCAATGGTATCAAAGCCAAGCTAGAGCATTAGGAGTTGTCTAGACGAAGTTAAAAGTCCGATCGAACCCCGATACTACGAAATAACCCCTTTTCTGGAAATTTTATAAAAAGTTGACATTTTTCATGTAAAAAATACTCAGAAAATCATGCAGGGAATCTTATGGTCCCATCTGAAGAAAGAGTCCCTAACTCGCTACAGTGACCGTGTAACCGCGGCCAAAATCTGGTTTTAGCGGCGGTTCCGCAGCGCCACTGTGGAGGCTTAGGACGGGCACTTCAGCGACAGTCCATAGGTGCTGGGGCTTGCTACTGGGAATTTTTATTTCTGCTCAAGTGTTGAGCTCACTGGGGTATTTTGGGAATTCGTTGTATCTATCGAATTATCTAACTTCGCCTAATTATCTGTGATGATTATGTGTTGCTGTGATATGTTATATTTGATCGTTGTGTATTGAATAGCCGAGGATTTTATGTATGATGAGAGTTTTCTTTTTTATTCATGTAAAATTCATTTGTATGTAATATTCTTTTATTGGGGAACTTCCGGGTTGAGGATGATGTCACCCTTGTATATTATTTACTTTTCCGCATTAGGATAGACCCAAGACGGAGAGCACAAGTAACCGGGTTCTAGGGCCCAGAGGGAGGCCATCTCGAGGAGTCGAGACCGAGTCTCCTAACCTTAGAATTGGCAGGGTTACTTGCCGCTCTTGTAGGGGTCTAGGGATGTGGGTTTGGCTATTCATCGCAACTGTGGAATCTGTGTTTTATATAGGCTCAAAAAAATAAAACACGGACGTCCTAGTGTTGGAGATAGTGCCCTCAGAGTCAATTATTGGATAACAGGCGCGTGATTGCAATGATTGAGGGAGGACCTATCCCGGTACGACAGTCTTACTCGAGATGATAGTATGCTATCTGGTTTACCTTTATCATCGTGTACTGCTTCAGGTGACCTTACAGGTCGCTATTACACGTTGATAGAGCCCCTAGGATTCTTGCTTGACTGCCAGCAGTATGAGGGCGATCATATAAGTGAGAGCTGGAGTCTATAAGCATATCCTTAAAAGGTCCCTAGTCATGGGAGTTTCGAGACAGGGCATCGATTCTCCAGAGTAGACTAGTGTATACAGTCGAGACCCCGACGTGGTGGCCGGTCTCACAAGCCACTGGTGTCAGTTGGTTCACCTAAGATGTATACAGGTGCTCATTGGGTTATGAGTACACCGGACAGGACTCGCTGGGAACCTGCTAGTTGGTCTTATACCTGACGTCAGATAGCAGTTCCCTGGTGACTTGTGTACAGGTTAGTTCATCGACCTGGGGATCGTCATTTGTCTCGTGTGAGTTCCCACTGTGCTTTGATTACTACCCTACCACGGCTCAAAGGAGTCGTGCAAACAGGTTTTAGTTGGGTACAGTCCCGAGCCACATGGAGGCAGTGAGCGGATCTTCAGGGGTTCGTCTCTCCCGGTATTGGGGATGAGGTCGCGCTGTGTCTAGGAGAACCATTACACGAAGTCCTTGGCCAAGGCAGGAGATTTACTGGTAGGTATTCCAGTAGTATCTCAGGGTGTTCTGGGCTATACTCCGACACGACTTGTACCGCTTTTGGGGGTCTGATTTTTACCAACCCCCTAGGCCCGACATGCGATGCTCATAGACGAACGGACCGGACTATACGGATATTGTCACTGACAGGCTCAGTAGGGTGTCAGGATGAGTTCGCTCATCGATGTCCCTTTTGATCAATAGCTGGTGGCCCGTTACGTATTGTCTTATACCTCTGACGTGCTAGTGGTTAAATCCACAGCCATAGTATTGACGAGTCTTTAGAGTCCACCACACATTTAGTTACTCAGCTTTCGGGCGAAACGCTGTAGAGGCCGTATGGAGACATGGCAGGGTCCGATCAGATACGTGCGGTATTGCACGGATCAGGATCGGACGGTTTGTACTAGAGGCCGTATAGTTATATGGCACGGTTCGATCAGATACGTGCGGTATTGCACGGATCAGGATCGAACGGATTTTACTAGCCGGCTTTTGGTTTAAGCCGGATCCTAGTATAGTACAGTGTAGATTTTGTCTCATTGCATTTGTATCCGGACGGAATACAGATGCGGGTGTGTATGCACAGCATGAGGGTTTTCCTGTAATTTATTACGGGACCAGTTTTCTGGAGTTTCCAGTTTGCATTCCGTTCCGGCCGGTTTTCGTTTGTTATTTCCCGGCCGGACTTTTCCGATGGAGGGGGTTATTTGCAATTGTGCAAATAACATTTGTGGAGGGGGTTTCTTGCAAATATATTCATTATGATAGCATCTTTGTTTCTCTCCATCACTTGCATTAAATGAGATTAGAAAGGGTATGGGTTGTTTAAGGTGTAAGCATGGTTGATGTTTTGGGTGTGGTCACCCTCCACCTTTTACTACACTCACCTCCCTCTTGCTTTTGGTTATCACTCCACCACCATTCTCATTTAGAGTAGGCCGGCCACTATTATTGGAGAGGGGAGAAAAATGAGAGGGTTTCATAAGGATAATTTGGTTCATCTCATTTTTCCTTTCTACACACATTCTAGCTCCACTTGAAAATTCTATTCCTCCATCAAGGCAACTACAAACCCCATGAGACAAAGTGATTCTACACTACAACCTACAGCAAGTCTTGGGCATGTCGACTTGCCAGCTTCATGCCCGAGTTGCCTCGGTATAGAGGCGGGAGCCCGTAAAAGATGCAGGCGACGTGGTGCCCTTCCGGCGAGGAGATGGAGACCGGACATTCCGCGAGAGATCGGGACGACGACGAGAAGACCGGAGGACTCGGATCACTCGGTATATCTCTAACCCGTCTTGTTGTTAGCTAGATCTAGTTTAATGGCCTGATCCGGGGTTTAGTGTGCGGTGGTGCCGGTTTGCTAAGTTCGCAAAATTAAAGTTTATCACCGTTTCCGCATTTGGCCGTCGGATTGACGACCGGGGCGCCGCCGTGCACTTACACCTAGTATATCCAATATTTGATATGAGTATATCCAATATTTGATATTTTGACTTCTGCTGCAATGTTCTGTGATGAGATCATATTATTGCCTGAGACGAATGCTTATACTATATGTATGTGTTGATATATATAAATTACTGCTTTCGTTTCTTCTGTGATGCTTAGGAAGCTTAAAAGATGGGTTTTATTAATGAGATTAATAAAAGAAAAGAAACATAAAAGATGTTGTAGAATCAAATTTTCAAAAAGGGTAGCTATAGTTTTTGCTTTGCATAGCGGTATTCCTTGTAGATTATCCAGCACCTTATTCGATAAGGAAAGAGCCGAGACCCCTTCACCGGAAGTGACTTCTTTAGCAAAACTGGCAGATGCTACAAACTCACGGTTTAGTTTTTGAATGCTTCTATAGTTCTTGCTTTGCACAGCGGTATTTATGAAATATCTTGCACCTTATTCGATGAGGAAAGAGCCGAGAACCCTTCACCGAGAGTGACCTCTTTAGGGAAACTAGAAAAGCCTCAAAGACACTCTTTTTCAAAAATCACTTGTTTCTACAACGATATCAAGTTTATTACGCTCAAGTTTTCTGAAAAACCTGCGCAGCCCTCCATCATTTCAGATGGGTGTTATTTTAGTATTCGTGCTACGATAGTTTGGCCTCCGTCAAGACGTAGTGTACGGTAACTGATTTAGTACTTACATGTAACATGAGATGTGATTAGATTAGAGTATTCATACGGCGTTGTTTGGCCTCCATCAAGGGTCGTGCGGATGGGTCTAATTCAATCAGGAAATGACAGGTTAAACTTGACTAGCGCCTTATGGGTAGTTTGGCCTCCGTCAAGGTCATAAGACGCTAAGAGTAAAAGCATTATCGGGAATTTCAAATGTTGAAATTTGCAATGAGATTGCATACCTTCTATGAGATGGATGGATCCCGATACCCACTGCGAGTAAGAGTTACTCCTGGGAGAATTTTACACAGGACAATTAGCCGATCAAGTAGGTGTCTAGAAAGGTGTTAACGGGGTTAAGCCTCTGGGAAAACGAGGTTTATTTTAATTAGGACCGTGCGAAAGCACGGGGAACCTCCCTCAAAGTACCAACACTGATCTGGCTGAATGATTGATGAAATTGTAGGGTGTAATTAATCCCGGCTAATCTTACCTTTTAGGGTTTGAAGGAAGATTTGATAAAAACAGTGGGAGCCATCCTGATTAGATAAGATAATAACCAATCTAATCTTAGCGACCATGTCAGGCCTTAATCAAGATAATAATATTGATGTATTGACCGAACCCGCTTGTTATACTGAGCAGGGAAACGTTGGTTCCGTTCTTTCTTATAATTGTTATAAGACTGAACAGGAAATAGGGGAATACCAGAATTCACGCGCCACCAAAACGAAGAATAAGCATGTTGATGCATCTTCTTCTGGTGTGTTAGTTACAGAGAACTGTTTCTCAGTTCACTCTACGTCCTGGGTATTAGATACCGGATCAAGATCCCACATATGTAATATGTTACATGGGCTAAAGAGAGGTAGAGAATTGGGAATGGGTGATCATTCCGTAAGAGTAGTGAATGGTGTAAATGTTGCAGCCAAAGGAGTTGGCGAATATCACCTAGTATTACCAAGTGGTAATATATTGATTCTGAACGAATGCTATTATATACCGAACATGATATGCAACATTATATCAGTTTCTTTATTAAGTAAAGAAGGATATAATTTTGTAATACAGGATAATGTTATGAACATCTTCCTAAATCAAAAGTTGACTGGATCAGGCTCGTTACATAATGGTATATACGTTCTAAATCAAAATACAGTTCTTAATATACAGAACACACACAAGAGAAAGAGTTCAGAAATGAACGAATCCTTCTTGTGGCATTGTAGACTAGGTCATATCAATGCGACACGGCTAGCTAAGTTATATAAGGATGGATATTTGAATCCGTTCGAATTTTCATCTTATGACACTTTCCAGTCATGTCTCAAAGGCAAGATGAACAAAACTCCGTTTGCTGGACACGTAGAAAGAGTTACAGAACTCTTGGGACTGATACATAGTGATGTATGTGGTCACATGTCTACACATACCAGGAATGGTTCCTCGTACTTCATTACATTCACTGACGATCTTTCAAGATTCAGACATGTGTTCCTGATAAAACACAAGTCTGAAGCTTTTGAGAAATTCAGAGATTATAAAAACGAAGTAGAGAACCAAACGAGTAAAAGTATTAAGATCCTTCGATCTGATCGAGGAGGAGAATACTTGAGCAATGAGTTCCTGGATTATCTAAAAGAGAATGGGATTCTCTCTCAGCTTATTCCTCCTTACACACCACAGCACAATGGTGTATCGGAACGGAGGAATCGCACCCTATTAGATATAGTACGCACTATGATGAGCACTGCTGAGTTACCTATTTCCTTTTTGGGCTATGCGCTAGAGACAGCTGCATACCTATTGAATAGAGTTCCAACCAAATCAGTGCCTACCACTCTATATGAGATATGGAATGGGAAGAGACCATGTCTTTGTTGGAGATAGTGCCCTCAGAGTCAATTATTAGGTCACAGGTACGTGATTGTAATGATTGAGGGAGGACCTATCCCGGTAGGACAGTCTTACTCGAGATGATAGTATGCTATCTGGTTTACTTTTATCATCGTGTACTGCTTTAGGTGACCTGACAAGTCGCTATTACACGTTGATAGAGCCCCTAGGATTCTTGCTTGACCACCAGCAGTATGAGGGCGATCGTATAAGTGGGAGCTGGGGGTCTACAAGCATATCCTTAAATGGTCCCTAGTCGTGAGAGTTTCGAGACAGGGCATCGATACTCCATAGTAGACTAGTGTATACAGTCGAGACCCCGACGAGGGGCGGTGGCCGGTCTCACAAGCCACTGGTGTCAGTTGGATCACCTAAGATGTATACAGGTGCTCATTGGGTTATGAGTACACCGGACAGGACTCGCCGGGAACATGCTAGTTGGTCATATACCAGACGTCAGATGGCAGTTCCCTGGTGACATGTGTGCAGGTTAGTTCATCGACCTGGGGATCGTCATTTGTCTCGTGTGAGTTCCCACTGTACTTTGATTGCTACCCTACCACGGCTCAAAGGAGTCGTGTAAACAGGTTTTAGTTGGGTACAGTCCCGAGCCACATGGAGGCAGTGAGCGTATCTTCAGGGGTTCGTCTCTCCCGGTATTGGGGGTGAGGTCGTGCTGTGTCTAGGAGAGCCATTACACAAAGCCCTCGGCCGAGGCAAGGAGATTTACTGGTAGGTATTCCAGTAGTATCTCAGGGTGTTCTGGGCTACACTCCGACATGACTTGTACCGCTTTTGGGGGTCTGACTTTTACCAACCCCCTAGGCCCGCCATGCGATACTCATAGACGAACGGACCGGACTGTACGGATATTGTCACTGACAGGCTCAGTAGGGTTGTCTGGCTGAGTTCGCTCACAGACATCCCTTTTAGTCAATACCTGGTAGCCCGTTACGTATTGGCTTATACCTCTGACGTGCTAGTGGTTAAATCCACAACCAAGGTGTTGACGAGTCTTTAGAGTCCCCCACATTCAGTTACTCAGCTTTCGGGCGAAAGGTTGTAGAGGCCCTATGGAGATATGGCAAGGTCCGATCAGATACGTGCGGTATTGCACGGATCAGAATCGGGCAGTTTGTACTATAGGCCGTATGGTTATATGGCAGGGTTCGATCAGATACGTGCGGTATTGCACGGATCAGGATCGAACAGATATTACTAGCCGGTTTTGGTATAAGCCGGATCCTAGTATAGTACAGTGTAGATTTTGTCTCATTGCATTTGTATTTCGGTCGAAATACAAATGCGGGTGTGTATGCACAGTATCGGGGTTTTCCTGTAATTTATTACGGGACCAGTTTTCTGGAGTTGCCAGTTTGCTTTCCGTTTCGGCCAATTTCCTTTATATCGTTCATTGGCCGAAGATTGGTGGAGGAGGGCTTATTTGCATTGTTGCAAATAGGCAATTGTGGAGGGGGTCTTTGCATATTTCCTTGTATCATGATGGAGCACCATACCTTGACTTCTAGCTTTATCATGATGGCTTGACTTTGTTGACAATCATGGTTGTTGATGATTGTTGGTTGAGTATTGGTTTTGGGAGTGATCATTGTTTCTCATCATCACTTTCTTTTCAACCACCTCTTTGTCTTGACTCTCTCTCTTGCATGATAGATGAGAATGGTGTAAGTGCACGGCTGCGCCCCGGCCGTCAATCCGACGCCGGAATGCGGAAGCGGTGAATAACTTAAATTTTGCGGACTTTGCAAACCGGCACCACCGCGCACTTTAACCGGATCGAACCATTAACTAGTCTAAGCTACTAACAAGATGGGTTAGAGATATACCGATGATCCAAGTCCTCCGGTCTTCTCGCCATCGTCCGGATCTCCTGCGGAAAAGTCCCGTCTCCTCCTCGTCGCCGGAAGTGCACCACATCGCCTACTTTGTTTACGGGCTCCCACCTCAATGCCGAGGCAACTCGGGCACGAAGCCGGCTACTCGACGTGCCCAAGATATGCTGTAGGAAGTGTAGTGTAGAGGCTACTTGTCTCTTTGGGGTTTGTTGCCTTTGGATGGAGGAATGAGGATTGAACTTTGGAGGGAAATGAAGCTACCAATTTTTGCAAGGAAATGAGATGAAGAATGAAGCATCAAAAATGAACCTCTCATTTTTCCTCTCCTCACAATGTGTGGCCGGCCTTAAGCTTTTGGAGAATGGTGGAGATGTATACAAATTGCAAGAGGGAGGTAAGTGTAGGAAAAACAAAAGAGGTGACCACAACATCAACCATACCCTTTCCTCCATACCCTTTCCTATTCAATCAAATCTCAAAAAGCAAAAGCATGGTGGAAAAGATATGAAAGCTATCATATCAAACAATATGCAAAGAAACCCTCCACAAAATGTTATTTGCAAAACTGCAAATAACACCCTCCATCGGAAAAGTCCGGCCGGGAAAGAACAAAGGAAAACCAGCCGGAACGGAATGCAAACTGGCAACTCCAGAAAAATGGTCCCGTAATAAATTACAGGAAAAACCCCGATACTGTGCATACACACCCGCATCTGTATTCCGACCGGATACAAATGCAATGAGACAAAATCTACACTGTACTAAACTAGGACCGGCTTAAACCAAAGCCGGCTAGTATTATCCGTTCGATCCTGATCCGTGCAATACCGCACGTATCTGATCGAACCCTGCCATAATCCTATACGGCTACTAGTACAAACCGTCCGATCCTGATCCGTGCAATACCGCACGTATCTGATCGGACCCTGCCATATCTCCATACGGCCTCTACAGCGTTTCGCCCGAAACTTGAGTAACTGTAAGTGTGGTGGACTCTAAAGACTCGTCAATACTATGGCTGTGGATTTAACCACTATCCCGTCAGAGGTATAAGCCAATACGTAACGGGCCACCAGCTATTGACTAAAAGGGACGTCGATGAGCGAACTTATCCTGACACCCTACTGAGCCTGTCAGTGACAATATCCGTGCAGTCCGGTCCGTTCGTCTATGAGCATCGCATGGCGGGCCTAGGGGGTTGGTAAAAGTCAGACCCCCAAAAGCGGTACAAGTCGTGTCGGAGTGTAGCCCAGAACACCCTGAGATACTACTGGAATACCTACCAGTAAATCTCCTTGCCTTGGCCAAGGACTTTGTGTAATGGCTCTCCTAGACACAGCACGACCTCACCCCCAATACCGGGAGAGACGAACCCCTGAAGATACGCTCACTGCCTCCATGTGGCTCGGGACTGTACCCAACTAAAACCTGTTTGCACGACTCCTTTGAGCCGTGGTAGGGTAGTAATCAAAGTACAGTGGGAACTCACACGAGACAAATGACGATCCCCAGGTCGATGAACTAACCTGCACACATGTCACCAGGGAACTGCCATCTGACGTCTGGTATATGACCAACTAGCATGTTCCCGGCGAGTCCTGTCCGGTGTACTCATAACCCAATGAGCACCTGTATACATCTTAGGTGATCCAACTGACACCAGTGGCTTGTGAGACCGGCCACCGCCCCTCGTCGGGGTCTCGACTGTATACACTAGTCTACTAATGGAGTATCGATGCCCGGTCTCGAAACTCCCACGACTAGGGACCTTTAAGGATATGCCTGTAGACCCCCAGCTCCCACTTATATGATCGCCCTCATACTGCTGGTGGTCAAGCAAGAATCCTAGGGGCTCTATCAACGTGTAATAGCGACGTGTCATGTCACCTAAAGCAGTACACGATGATAAAGGTAAACCAGATAGCATACTATCATCTCGAGTAAGACTGTCCTACCGGGATAGGTCCTCCCTCAATCATTACAATCACGTACCTGTGACCTAATAATTGACTCTGAGGGCACTATCTCCAACAATCTCCCACTTGCACTCAAGGCTAATTATTGCGATGTCGCATACTCACAGCCCGTGTGATACCGAACATCCAACTCCTCTACTAGTCAGTCTCACAAAGCTCGTTTGCGGAACTATTGCGTTCGAGGAATAGCCTCAGTGAGTGGATCCGCTTAGTTGTTTCTTTCTATGTCTCTCTATATCTCAAGTTCGCGGAGAAAGCCATCTCCCGAAAAGAGCAATACCTGTCTTAGAATGTCTGGATGTTTGATGGGACATAGCTCATAAATGAACTCCAAATCCAAACTTCTTAGACTGTATCGTCAACTGAACTTAATCAGTATCCTGCGTGCCATGCCTCCCTCAGTATTGCCTTGGACCACCTGTCCAAAATACTGCCCCTCATCAGAAGGAAAACTATAACTCTGACAACCTCCTTGTCGTCCGGGTCACCTTGGAAGCCTGGAATGATAACTGTCTCCTGAATGAGGCTGTCGTTATCATCTCCCTAGAACATCCACTTATGTTCTAAAACTGCTTCCGACTGTTTCTCCAGGATTGGATTAATGTCAACTTATTGCATCTAGTGCAAGAACAACATCTGGTGTGGTACTTGACATCTCACGATTGACTCAATTGCCTGAGCAAGTGATCTGCCAATCATGCCCGTCCCTCTCCCCTTTAGTCTGTAAGACACCTTTGGAGAGGGTGACTCCATTACCTGCAGGTACACTACCGTGCTAGGAGTCGTCCATCCTAAATACTCTTAGAATGCTGTCAAGTACCCTGATTGGGAAACCACCCAAATCTAGATCTAAAACCATAGATCTAGTAACCAGTATGTCTGATATAAAATCCATGTCCTTTGTGGAGAAGCCACTGTGTGACGACCAAAGTATAACCGATCGTAGTGTAGGAGTTTCTTTTCCTACTCTGTGTATATCATCCAAATACCAGGATATCACACCCTACTACCTTCTCAACAGATCCATCCCCTATTCTGATGAAGTCAAACCCATGACTGTCACGTCAGAAATAGATGATCTATCTCCGCTACATCTGCTTTAGTCTATAAATAGACATAAACAACCTGTCCACCAATGCTTCCGCTGCTCCCACTGACTACGACAACCCTCTGGCAGAGTCATATACACGTACACTTCTAAAACTAGTTTTAGAACGACGCTATACTCATCCTCCCGCCGGGTCTCGTAACCTGGAACAACAGCAATGGCAATTGTGGGTAAACAAGAACTTCCCTGTCACCGTCCTTGAGGCCACCGTAGTGCCTCTCGGGTGCCTGAAGTTACCCACCTTATCTGCGGAGTGGCCAATGGAATGTCAATCCAGATTGAATCTTTAGGTTCCTAATCAAATCTTTAGTAATCGTTTGTGGTTCTGGAATTACTTCCAGTTCTACCATACTCCCACTACTGTTTTCTGAAAAAATCCATTTTTAATAAAACTGTGGCGAGTCTAGAACAATATTGCTATTGTTCATCCAGATGGTAGAAAATCAACCCGCGTCATAGCCTGGGTCAACCCACAAACAGCCATTACAGAAACGTGCCTTGAGTTGTCCAGTGTCTGGTTTTAAGCATAAACCGAACAACTCCCCGTACCTTAACAATGTTAAGATATGAACTGTTCTATATCCAATATAGAAAACAGAGGCACTGATTTAATTGAACCAGATCCAAATCATGCAACTGTCTCCAGTGCATGCCAACTAAATGGAAGGAGGCCGATCAGCGTTACTCAACTTAGGAATACTTCCAATTATGAGTAACCTGAAAGGGAAGCAAGATCTCTTAATCATTACTATCAACTGAATACCATATACAAGTACCTACATCTTCGATCTCTTTGAAGAATCCCGATACTTGCTATACCTGGTTCTCTACTCTATTCAAATACCTATAACTTCTCAAAATTCGGACCCTGTGTTTCCACGAAACACTTGTCTAAAAACTAGAGAAGTCATAAGTAAACCGAATATAGTACGAGGACCAACCCCTTTGTCCTGATGGACCCTGGACAACATACAATACTCTGTATAAGTCCCTTGAGTCTGAAAACTCATTCACTGTGTGTCGTAGGTTGAAAACTGTACTTATGGTTAAGAAGAATTACACCGCTGTTTAATGCTCCTTACCTAACCATCCACTGATATAGGTAAATGTCGTAGACATAATTTCAGAAAGGTATATCTCACTCTATGAAAATAGACGTACAGATATATCAATTTGAAATTGGTGCATAACAGCGGATATTCAAAACCAGATATTTGCCGACCGGCAAACAGCCCAGGTGATTTCCTCAAATATCACCGATTACAACGAATCCTGATATAATGAGGATAATCACCCAATTCCCAATAACTTACTCCCACTCATCATCTGTAAAACCATACAGATGTGAGAATCGTACCTGGTAAATACATACCCTGGAGTAAGTATCTAATCGGGAAATCAGTTTTCCTTTAACATTACACAGTGAAACTGAAACATTGAAATGTTCCGATGGGGTATCCTGGTATTCCTAGTAATGCCTCTTCCAGATTCACGACTGTAACCGTATAATTCTTTGCCACCTCTCAAAATCCCTTCATATGTCTTTAGTCTTTACCTTCTGCACACCCTTTTAGGCCAAATGGTTTTCTTCCTTCCCTACCGTTCGGCACCAGCCTATGGTTTGGAAGAAGACTATCCAATAAGCATAATGGGTGTACTGTCCCAATCCTAGGAACACTCGCAATGAGAGAGGGTGAAGATAAAAGACAACCGAATAAACCTTATTCCTATTTCTCCTGAACCAGAATCCATCCCCGAACTGGAACAAGTTCCATTCGAGTTCGTATATAACCATACGATGGAGTATCCAAATAAACTGTGGATCTTCGTAGTGATACGGAGTGTCCTGGAGAAATACAAAGGTGATGTGGGAGTGGTAACGAAATATTTGGTTTGGTCGTGAATAGCTGTTGCAATTTACTTTGCCCTCTTACTAATCCCTTGCTTTGTCTGAACTTAATACCTTCTGCACACCATCGTTATGCTAATTGGTTTTCT
This sequence comes from Agapanthus africanus, assembly GCA_030015575.1. Lineage (NCBI taxonomy): Eukaryota > Viridiplantae > Streptophyta > Magnoliopsida > Asparagales > Amaryllidaceae > Agapanthus > Agapanthus africanus. The sequence continues at coordinate 206,010,267 of CM057345.1, read as the reverse complement.
TCATTCCCTACCGGTCGGCACCATCCTAAGGTTTGGAAGAAGACAATCCAATAAGCGTAATAGGTGTACTACCCCTAAACCAAGGAGTACTCGTAACCTGAGAGAGGGTAAAAGGAAAAGACAACTGAATAATCCTATCCGTTTTCTCCAGAACCGGAAACCATCCTCGAATAATTCTTTCGAGTTCGTATCTAACCATACGATGGTTTTGTCCAATGGAAGTGGACGTTCGTAGCAATACGGGGTGTCCCGGAGAAAAGGGTAAAAGTAGGAGTGGCAATGAGGTCTGCAACTCTGACAATCCAAAAGCCAGTGTTTAAGAAGGTTCGGTCAACTTGGTCACTGAGTCATAGTCTTAGGGTCGGGTCAATGGTCGCTGCCAAAGAGAGAGAGAAAAGAAACATTCAGCGTGCACTCTAACCTAGATCAGAATGGTTACCAATTTATCTAATCTGGAATCCTCCCACTGTACCTCAAATTCTCCTCCAAACCTGAAAGAAGAATTAGTCGGGGTCACCCGAGGAGTAAACTAACTCATCAGTGGGAATCGGGATCCAACTATCATCGCATGATAACGTGACGGAATCCGCTCACGGTATCACACTCCAGAAGGTATGCGCATATCTGGCAAGTTTCAGTTCTTTTGAAACTCCCGATGTGATTTCTGCCCCATGCTCTTATGACCTTGACTTTGGCCAACATATCATAAGTCACATGTCAAGTTCTACCCGTCATTCTCCAGGTTAATTTGAATCCACCCGTACATACCCTTGACTTTGGCCAAAATGGCAGCACGACTGTCCCAAACCAACGCATCTATCTATGCTGCATATGAATACCCCAATAGCTACCAATCACTGTGCCTTGACTTTGGCCAACATACACAGCTTGAATACTATTGACCACCCATATGAAACGACGGAGGGCTACGAATGGCTTCTGGCGAAAACCTTTAACGTAAAGAACTTGATATCGTCGAAGGAACGGATAGCTTTTAAGAAATATAGTGACGACAACTTCCGCTAAAGAGGTCACTCCCGGTGAAGGGATCTCGGCTCTTTCCCCGTAGAATGGGGTGCAGGATATTCCAAATGAATACCACGGTGCAAAGCAAAAGTAATCGGCTATAGTGAAGTTAATGCCCTGACGCAAACTTTTTGTCCAAGGGGTCACTCCCGGTGAAGGGATCTCGGCCCTTGCCTCGTCGACTGAGGAGCAAGATATTCTAAATGAATACCGCGATGCAAAACAAAAGTGAACGTCCTTGCAATAACAGCTTTTTGAAAAGTGTTCCAACAACATCATATTAGGTTTGTTTAACTTGCATTGATCCGAATCAACGCAGTCCCATCAATTGATCACACCACAAAGAACGAAAATATATTGATGTACGTATATGCCATCCGCATTCGCCACTGGGTCCCGTCATTACCCGTTAGGTTAGCTTACTAACGACAGAGCGGGGACTGGACTAGCGCGGATGCAAAACATATACAACATCTACTAATATATATACCAATATATTATATTTCGCTCAAGGCGTGAAAGAAATGCAACATCACAGAGAATGAACAGCATCACAGAAACAATACAGATATCTGGGATCCCCGGGTTTCACAGAGCCGCTGAAACCCGACGTTCCCCTGGTCGTGTGGATAGCCTGTGCAATGAAATCCTAGACCCCCTACGAGTGCGGCGAATAGCCAGCCAACCCTGGAGTGAAGCCCCCTCCGTCCCAATGCCATGAGATGCGGGCTTGTTGCCCTCCAGAACCCGGCTATCCGTGCACCCCTCCGCGGGATAAACCTAGTACAGAAAGTAAAATATACATACACCGGGTACATCGACCGCAACCAGGTCGTGCCCCAAAAGAATAATACAATCAGGCAGTGACGGCAGTCCACATGTCGGACGCTCGCCCCGCAATATCAAATGTACATAATACAACAGCACAGTACTAGCATTGCATCCAGGCTATCCCCCACGACCGATCCGCAACATCACAGCAAATACATAGAACATCAACGTGAAAGTCACGTTCGCAAATCCGTCTAACCGGGCTATAGCAGTTAGACCGGATTTACCGATCGAGTGACATTCACGGTCGCAGATATAATGTAAATACTGTGAAAAATGTGTTTAAAAAATTTCCGATTGATCAAACAATTAACAAGTGGGCCCCAAAGAAAACTGTAGCACTCACAGAAACAATTGGCCCAACTTTAATATTCCAAAGCCCATATTTTAAGCCCAGAAGGCCTCTGTAAAAAATTGGTGAAGTGATGTGAATAGTGCGCGGCGGAAGGGCCGCACAAATGGGGTTTTCGCGGCGGTTCCGCGCTCCAACTATGGAGTTACTTCGTCAAATTTTTACAGAACTCTTAGATTTTCCAGTACATCAATATTTTATAACCTGAAAAATTTTTCGAGACCAAACATTTTCAACAGAAACTGATGCGAACTAAAATGCAGTTTTGGAACTTTTTGATCGATCGGAAATGCAAACACATTACACAAAGCTAGACTAAGTTAATGGCGAGGCTCTGATACCACTGTAAGTGCACGGCTGCGCCCCGGCCGTCAATCCGACGCCGGAATGCGGAAGCGGTGAATAACTTAAATTTTGCGGACTTTGCAAACCGGCACCACCGCGCACTTTAACCGGATCGAACCATTAACTAGTCTAAGCTACTAACAAGATGGGTTAGAGATATACCGACGATCCAAGTCCTCCGGTCTTCTCGCCATCGTCCGGATCTCCTGCGGAAAAGTCCCGTCTCCTCCTCGTCGCCGGAAGTGCACCACATCGCCTACTTTGTTTACGGGCTCCCACCTCAATGCCGAGGCAACTCGGGCACGAAGCCGGCTACTCGACGTGCCCAAGATATGCTGTAGGAAGTGTAGTGTAGAGGCTACTTGTCTCTTTGGGGTTTGTTGCCTTTGGATGGAGGAATGAGGATTGAACTTTGGAGGGAAATGAAGCTACCAATTTTTGCAAGGAAATGAGATGAAGAATGAAGCATCAAAAATGAACCTCTCATTTTTCCTCTCCTCACAATGTGTGGCCGGCCTTAAGCTTTTGGAGAATGGTGGAGATGTATACAAATTGCAAGAGGGAGGTAAGTGTAGGAAAAACAAAAGAGGTGACCACAACATCAACCATACCCTTTCCTCCATACCCTTTCCTATTCAATCAAATCTCAAAAAGCAAAAGCATGGTGGAAAAGATATGAAAGCTATCATATCAAACAATATGCAAAGAAACCCTCCACAAAATGTTATTTGCAAAACTGCAAATAACACCCTCCATCGGAAAAGTCCGGCCGGGAAAGAACAAAGGAAAACCAGCCGGAACGGAATGCAAACTGGCAACTCCAGAAAAATGGTCCCGTAATAAATTACAGGAAAAACCCCGATACTGTGCATACACACCCGCATCTGTATTCCGACCGGATACAAATGCAATGAGACAAAATCTACACTGTACTAAACTAGGACCGGCTTAAACCAAAGCCGGCTAGTATTATCCGTTCGATCCTGATCCGTGCAATACCGCACGTATCTGATCGAACCCTGCCATAATCCTATACGGCTACTAGTACAAACCGTCCGATCCTGATCCGTGCAATACCGCACGTATCTGATCGGACCCTGCCATATCTCCATACGGCCTCTACAGCGTTTCGCCCGAAACTTGAGTAACTGTAAGTGTGGTGGACTCTAAAGACTCGTCAATACTATGGCTGTGGATTTAACCACTATCCCGTCAGAGGTATAAGCCAATACGTAACGGGCCACCAGCTATTGACTAAAAGGGACGTCGATGAGCGAACTTATCCTGACACCCTACTGAGCCTGTCAGTGACAATATCCGTGCAGTCCGGTCCGTTCGTCTATGAGCATCGCATGGCGGGCCTAGGGGGTTGGTAAAAGTCAGACCCCCAAAAGCGGTACAAGTCATGTCGTAGTGTAGCCCAGAACACCCTGAGATACTACTGGAATACCTACCAGTAAATCACCTTGCCTTGGCCAAGGACTTTGTGTAATGGCTCTCCTAGACACAGCACGACCTCACCCCCAATACCGGGAGAGACGAACCCCTGAAGATACGCTCACTGCCTCCATGTGGCTCGGGACTGTACCCAACTAAAACCTGTTTGCACGACTCCTTTGAGCCGTGGTAGGGTAGTAATCAAAGTACAGTGGGAACTCACACGAGACAAATGACGATCCCCAGGTCGATGAACTAACCTGCACACATGTCACCAGGGAACTGCCATCTGACGTCTGGTATATGACCAACTAGCATGTTCCCGGCGAGTCCTGTCCGGTGTACTCATAACCCAATGAGCACCTGTATACATCTTAGGTGATCCAACTGACACCAGTGGCTTGTGAGACCGGCCACCGCCCCTCGTCGGGGTCTCGACTGTATACACTAGTCTACTAATGGAGTATCGATGCCCGGTCTCGAAACTCCCACGACTAGGGACCTTTAAGGATATGCCTGTAGACCCCCAGCTCCCACTTATATGATCGCCCTCATACTGCTGGTGGTCAAGCAAGAATCCTAGGGGCTCTATCAACGTGTAATAGCGACGTGTCATGTCACCTAAAGCAGTACACGATGATAAAGGTAAACCAGATAGCATACTATCATCTCGAGTAAGACTGTCCTACCGGGATAGGTCCTCCCTCAATCATTACAATCACGTACCTGTGACCTAATAATTGACTCTGAGGGCACTATCTCCAACAAATGGCTCCCATTATCTTTTGATACACTACACTCTCATTCTCTCCTCTCTTGAAGCATGGCCGGCCACTCCCAAAAGTGGGCTGTCCAAGATTTTGGTGGTGGGTTTTTAGCTCATTTGATGTTGCAAAAATCCCACAAGTTCCATCTCCAAACTCCATAGTTCATCCCTCCACCAAAAGGCAATTCCGATAACCCCAAATGAGACTTCTTCATTACACATTCTACAGCAAATCTTGGGCACGTCGAGTAGCCGGCTTCGTGCCCGAGTTGCCTCGGCATTGAGGTGGGAGCCCGTAAAAGAAGTAGGCGATGTGGTGCACTTCCGGCGACGAGGAGGAGACGGGACATTCCGCAGGAGATCGCGACGACGACGAGAAGACCGGAGGACTCGGGTCTGTCGGTATACTTCTCTTCCCTTTCTTGTAGATAGCTAGGACTAGTTAGTGGTTCGAACCGGGTATTAGTGCGCGGCGGTTTTCCAGTTCAAGAAAAATTTAAGTTTATCACCGCTTCCGCATTTGGCCGTCGGATTGACGGCCGGGGCGCCGCCGTGCACTTACAGTGGTATCAGAGCCTCGCCATTAACCTAGTCTAGCTTTGTGTAATGTGTTTTTCAGTTCCGATCGATAAAATGTTCCAAAACCCGTATTGTCTTCACATCAGTTTTCTGTCAGAATTTTTCAGTCTCCAAAATTTTTTCAGGTTGCAGAAAATTGATGTACTGGAAAATGTAAGGCCACTGTAGAAATTCGACTGAGTGATGCCATAGTTGGAGTGCGGAACCGCGGCCAAACCCCCCTTTGGGCCGCGGTTCCGCCGCACTATAATGAGCTCACTGTGTCAATTTTCTCCAGTGGGCTTCTGGGCTGATTTTAGGGGTTTTGGAATATTTACATTGGGCCCAGAATTTCTTTAACTGTTACAGTATTGCTTTGGGGCCCACTTGTTAAAATTTGATTGATCGGATATTTTAAACACATTATTTCACAGTATTTACATTATATCTGCGACCGTGAATGTCACTTGATCGGTAAATCCTGTCTAACTGCTATAGCCCGGTTAGACGGATTTGCGAACGTGACTTTCACGTTGATGTTCTGTTTTTGCTGTGATGTTGCGGATCGGTCGTGGGGGATAGCCTGGATGCAATGCTAGTACAGTTGTGGTTGTATTATGTACATTTGATATTGCGGGGCGAGCGTCCGACATGTGGACTGCCGTCACTGCCTGTTTGTATTATTATTTTGGGGCACGGCCAGGTTGCGGTCGTTGTACCCGTTGTATGTATATTTTACTTTCTGTACTAGGATTGCCCCACGGAGGGGTGCACGGATAGCCGGGTTCTAGAGGGCAACAAGCCCGCATCTCATGGCATTGGGACGGAGGGGGCTTCACTCTAGGATTGGCGGGCTATTCGCCGCACTCGTAGGGGGTACAGGTTGACCCAGGAGGGGTGCCCAAGTTGCCGGATTCCGTGAAGTGCTGGGTGGTCCATTCACGGCGCTGAAGGGGGCTGCCTCGCTTCAGGTTTTGGCGGGTGACTTGCCGCACCCGTAGGGGTCTAGGATTTCATTGCACAGGCTATCCACACGACCAGGGGATCGTCGGGTTTCAGTAGTGGCTCTGTGAAACCCGGGGATGCCAGATATCTGTATTGTTTCTGTGATGCTGTACATTTTCTGTGATGTTGCATTTTATTCACGCCTTGAGCGAAATATAATATATTGGTATATATATTAGTAGATGTTGTATATGTTTTGCATCCGCGCTAGTCCAGTCCCCTCTCTGTCGTTAGTTAGCTAACCTAACGGGTAATGACGGGACCCAGTGGCGAATGCAGATGGCATATACGTACATCAGTATATTTTCGTTCTTTTTGGTGTGATCAATTGATGGGACTGCGTTGATTCGGATCAATGCAAGTTTAAAAACAAACCTAATCTGATGTTGTTGGAACACTTTTTCAAAAAAAGCTGTTATTGCAAGGACGTTCACTTTTGTTTTGCATCGCGGTATTCATTTAGAATATCATGCTCCTCAGTCGACGAGGCAAGGGCCGAGATCCCTTCACCGGGAGTGACCCCTTGGACAAAAGTTTGCATCAGGGCATTAACTTCACTATAGCCGATTACTTTTGCTTTGCATCGCGGTATTCATTTAGAATATCCTGCACCTCATTCTACGGGGAAAGAGCCGAGATCCCTTCACCGGGAGTGACCTCTTTAGCAAAGGTTTTCGTCACTATACTTTTAAAAGCTATCAGTTCCTTCAACGATATCAAGTTCATTACGTTAAAGGTTTTCGCCAGAAACCATTCGTAGCCCTCCGTCATTTCAGTTAAGTATTCGGTAGTATTCAAGCTATGTATTTTGACCTCACGCCAAGGCATAGTGATTGGTAGCTGCCGGGTATTTATCTGTTGCATAGATATATGCGTTGGTTTGGGACAGTCGTACTACTATTTTGGCCTACGTCAAGGGTATGTACGGGTGGGTTCAAATTAACCTGGATAATGACGGGCAGAACTTGACATGTGACTTATGATATTTTGACCTCACGCCAAGGTCATAAGAGCATGGGGTAGAAATCACATCGGGAGTTTCAAAAGAACTGAAACTTGCCAGATATGCGCATACCTTCTGGAGTGTGATAGCGTGAGCGGATTCCGTCACGTTATCATGCGATGAGAGTTGGATCCCGATTCCCACTGATGAGTTAGTTTACTCCTCGGGTGACCCCGACTAATTCTTCTTTTAGGTTTGGAGGAGAATTTGAGGTACAGTGGGAGGATTCCAGATTAGATAAATTGGTAACCATTCTGATCTAGGTTAGAGTGCACGCTGAGTGTTTCTTTTCTCTCTCTCTTTGGCAGCGACCATTGACCCGACCCTAAGACTTTGACTCAGTGACCAAGTTGACCGAACCTTCTTAACACCGGCTTTTGGATTGTCAGAGTTGCAAACCTCATTGCCACTCCTGCTTTTACCCTTTTCTCCGGGACACCCCGTATTACTATGAACGTCCACTTCCATTGGACAAAACCATCGTATGATTAGATACGAACTCGAAAGAATTTATTCGAGGATGGTTTCCGGTTCTGGAGAAAACGGATAGGATTATCCAGTTGTCTTTTCCTTTTACCCTCTCTCAGGTTACGAGTACTCCTTGGTTTAGGGGTAGTACACCTATTACGCAAATTGGATAGTCTTCTTCCAAACCTTAGGCTGGTGCCGACCGGTAGGGAATGAAGAAAACCAATTAGCCTAACGATGGTGTACAGAAGGTATTAAGTTCAGACAAAGCAAGGGATTAGTAAGAGGGCAAAGTAAATTGCAACAGATATTCACGACCAAACCAAATATTTTGTTACCACTCCCACATCACCTTTGTATTTCTCCAGGACACTCCGTATCACTACGAAGATCCACAGTTTATTTGGATACTCCATCGTATGGTTATATACGAACTCGAATGGAACTTGTTCCAGTTCGGGGATGGATTCTGGTTCAGGAGAAATAGGAATAAGGTTTATTCGGTTGTCTTTTATCTTCACCCTCTCTCATTGCGAGTGTTCCTAGGATTGGGACAGTACACCCATTATGCTTATTGGATAGTCTTCTTCCAAGCCATAGGCTGGTGCCGAACGGTAGGGAAGGAAGAAAACCATTTGGCCTAAAGGGGTGTACAGAAGGTAAAGACTAAAGACATATGAAGGGATTTGGAGAGGTGGCAAAGAATTATACGGTTACAGTTGTGAATCTGGATAATGGAAAGGGCATTACTAGGAATACCAGGATACCCCATAGAAACATTTCAATGTTTCAGTCTCACTGTGTACTGTTAAAAGAAAACTGATTTCCCGATTAGACACTTGCTCCAGGGTATGTATTTACCAGGTATGATTCTCACATCTGTATGATTTTACAGATGATGAGTGGGAGTAAGTTATTGGGAATTGGGTGATCATCCTCATTATATCGGGATTCGTTGTAATCGGTGATATTTGAGGAAATCACCTGGGATGTTTGCCGGTCGGCAAATATTTGGTTTTGAATATCCGCTGTTATGCACCAATTTCAAATTGATATATCTGTACGTCTATATTCATAGAGTGAGATATACCTTTCTGAAATTATGTCTACGACATTTACCTATATCAGTGGATGGTTAGGTAAGGAGCATTGAACAGCGGTGTAATTCTTCTTAACCATAAGTACAGTTTTCAACCTACGACAAACAGTGAATGAGTTATCAGACTCAAGGGACTTATACAGAGTATTGTATGTTATCCAGGGTCCATCAGGACAGAGGGGTTGGTCCTCGTACTATATTCGGTTTACTTATGACTTCTCTAGTTTTTAGACAAGTGTTTCGCGGAAACACAGGGTCTGAATTTTGAGAAGTTATAGGTATTTGAATAGAGTAGAGAACCAGGTATAGCAAGTATCGGGATTCTTAAAGATCGAAGATGTAGATACTTGTGTATGGTATTCAGTTGATAGTAATGATAAACAGATCTTGCTTCTCTTTCAGGTTACTCATAATTGGAAGTATTCCTAAGTTGAGTAACGCTGATCGGCCTCCTTCCATTTAGTTGACATGCGCTGGGGACAGCTGCGTGATTTGAATCTGGTTCAATTAAATCAGTGCCTCTGTTTCTATATTGGATATAGTACAGTTCATATCTTAACATTGTTAAGGTACGGGGAGTTGTCCGGCTTATGCTTAAAACCAGACACTGGACAACTCAAGGCACGTTTCTGTAATGGCTGTTTGTGGGTTGACCCAGGCTATGACGCGGGTTGACTTTCTACCATCTGAAAGATCAATAGCGATATTGTTCTAGACTCGCCACAGTTTTATTAAAAATGGATTTTTTCAGAAAACAGTAGTGGGAGTATGGTAGAACTGGAAGTGATTCCAGAACCACAAACGATTACTGAAGATTTGATAAGGAACCTAAAGATTCAATCTGGATTGACATTCCATTGGCCACTCCGCAGTTTTGGTGGGTAACTTCAGGCACCCGAGAGGTACTATGGTAGCCTCAAGGACGGTGACAGGGAAGTTCTTGTTTACCCACAATTACCATTGCTGTTGTTCCAGGCTGCGAGACCCGGCGGGAGGATGAGTATAGCGTCGTTCTAAACTAGCTTTAGAAGTGTACGTTTATATGACTCTGCCAGAGGCTTGTCATAGTCAGTAGGAGCAGCGGAAGCATTGGTGGACATGTAGCTTATGTCTGTTTATAGACTAAAGCAGATGTAGCGGAGATAGATCAACTATTTCTGACGTGACAGTCATGGGTTTGACTTCATCAGAATAGGGGATGGATCTGTTGAGAAGGTAGTAGGGTGTGATATCCTGGTATTAGGATGACATACACAGAATAGGAAAGGAAACTCCTATACTACGATCGGTTACACTTTGGTCGTCACACAGTGGTTTCTCCACAAAGGAAATGGATTTTATATCAGACATACTGGTTACTGGATCTATGGTTTTAGATCTAGATTTGGGTGGTTTCCCAATCAGGGTACTTGACAGCATTCTAAGAGTATTTAGAATGGACGACTCCTGGCACGGTAGTGTACCTGTAGGTAATGGAGTCACCCTCTCTAAAGCTGTCTTACAGACTAAAGGGGAGAGGGACGTGCATGATTGGCAGATCACTTGCTCAGGCAATTGAGTCAATCGTGAGATGTCAAGTACCACACCAGATGTTGTTCTTGCACTAGATGCAATAAGTTGACATTAATCCAATCCTGGAGAAGCAGTCGGAAGCAGTTTTAGAACATAAGTGGATGTTCTAGGGATATGATAACGACAGCCTCATTCAGGAGACAGTTATCATTCCAGGCTTCCAAGGTGACATGGACGACAAGGAGGTTGTCAGAGTTATAGTTTTCCTTCTGATGAGGGGCAGTATTTTGGACAGGTGGTCCAAGGCAATACTGAGAGAGGCATGGCGCAGGATACTGATTAAGTTCAGTTGACGATACAGTCTAAGAAGTTTGGATTTGGAGTTCATTTATGAGCTAGGTCCCATCAGACATCCAGACACATTCTAAGACAGGTATTGCTCATTTCGGGAGATGGCTTTCTCCGCGAACTTGAGATTTAGAGAGACATAGAAAGAAACAACTAAGAGGATCCACTCACTGAGGCTATTCCTCGAACGCAATAGTTTTGCAAACGAGCTTTGTGAGACTGACTAGTAGAGGAGTTGGATGTTCGGTATCACACGGGCTGTGAGTATGCGACATCGCAATAATTAGCCTTGAGTGCAAGTGGGAGATTGTTAGAGATAGTGCCCTCAGAGTCAATTATTAGGTCACAGGTACGTGATTGTAATGATTGAGGGAGGACCTATCCCGGTAGGACAGTCTTACTCGAGATGATAGTATGCTATCTGGTTTACCTTTATCATCGTGTACTGCTTTAGGTGACCTGACAAGTCGCTATTACACGTTGATAGAGCCCCTAGGATTCTTGCTTGACCACCAGCAGTATGAGGGCGATCATATAAATGGGAGCTGGGGGTCTACAAGCATATCCTTAAATGGTCCCTAGTCATGAGAGTTTCGAGACAGGGCATCGATACTCCATAGTAGACTAGTGTATACAGTCGAGACCCCGACAAGGGGCGGTGGCCGGTCTCACAAGCCACTGGTGTCAGTTGGATCACCTAAGATGTATACAGGTGCTCATTGGGTTATGAGTACACCGGACAGGACTCGCCGGGAACATGCTAGTTGGTCATATACCAGACGTCAGATGGCAGTTCCCTGGTGACATGTGTGCAGGTTAGTTCATCGACCTGGGGATCGTCATTTGTCTCATGTGAGTTCCCACTGTACTTTGATTACTACCCTACCACGGCTCAAAGGAGTCGTGCAAACAGGTTTTAGTTGGGTACAGTCCCGAGCCACATGGAGGCAGTGAGCGTATCTTCAGGGGTTCGTCTCTCCCGGTATTGGGGGTGAGGTCGTGCTGTGTCTAGGAGAGCCATTACACAAAGCCCTCGGCCGAGGCAAGGAGATTTACTGGTAGGTATTCCAGTAGTATCTCAGGGTGTTCTGGGCTACACTCCGACACGACTTGTACCGCTTTTGGGGGTCTGACTTTTACCAACCCCCTAGGCCCGCCATGCGATGCTCATAGACGAACGGACCGGACTGTACGGATATTGTCACTGACAGGCTCAGTAGGGTTGTCAAGCTGAGTTCGCTCACAGACATCCCTTTTAGTCAATACCTGGTAGCCCGTTACGTATTGGCTTATACCTCTGACGTGCTAGTGGTTAAATCCACAACCAAGGTGTTGACGAGTCTTTAGAGTCCCCCACATTCAGTTACTCAGCTTTCGGGCGAAAGGTTGTAGAGGCCGTATGGAGATATGGCAAGGTCCGATCAGATACGTGCGGTATTGCACGGATCAGAATCGGGCAGTTTGTACTATAGGCCGTATGGTTATATGGCAGGGTTCGATCAGATACGTGTGGTATTGCACGGATCAGGATCGAACAGATATTACTAGCCGGTTTTGGTATAAGCCGGATCCTAGTATAGTACAGTGTAGATTTTGTCTCATTGCATTTGTATTTCGGTCGAAATACAAATGCGGGTGTGTATGCACAGTATCGGGGTTTTCCTGTAATTTATTACGGGACCAGTTTTCTGGAGTTGCCAGTTTGCTTTCCGTTTCGGCCAATTTCCTTTGTATCGTTCATTGGCCGAAGATTGGTGGAGGAGGGCTTATTTGCATTGTTGCAAATAGGCAATTGTGGAGGGGGTCTTTGCATATTTCCTTGTATCATGATGGAGCACCATACCTTGACTTCTAGCTTTATCATGATGGCTTGACTTTGTTGACAATCATGGTTGTTGATGATTGTTGGTTGAGTATTGGTTTTGGGAGTGATCATTGTTTCTCATCATCACTTGCTTTTCAACCACCTCTTTGTCTTGACTCTCTCTTTTGCATGATAGATGAGAATGGCTCCCATTATCTTTTGATACACTACACTCTCATTCTCTCCTCTCTTGAAGCATGGCCGGCCACTCCCAAAAGTGGGCTGTCCAAGTTTTTGGTGGTGGGTTTTTAGCTCATTTGATGTTGCAAAAATCCCACAAGTTCCATCTCCAAACTCCATAGTTCATCCCTCCACCAAAAGGCAATTCCGATAACCCCAAATGAGACTTCTTCATTACACATTCTACAGCAAATCTTGGGCACGTCGAGTAGCCGGCTTCGTGCCCGAGTTGCCTCGGCATTGAGGTGGGAGCCCGTAAAAGAAGTAGGCGATGTGGTGCACTTCCGGCGACGAGGAGGAGACGGGACATTCCGCAGGAGATCGGGACGACGACGAGAAGACCGGAGGACTCGGGTCTGTCGGTATACTTCTCTTCCCTTTCTTGTAGATAGCTAGGACTAGTTAGTGGTTCGATCCGGGTATTAGTGCGCGGCGGTTTGCCAGTTAAAGAAAAATTTAAGTTTGTCACCGCTTCCGCATTTGGCCGTCGGATTGACGGCCGGGGCGCCGCCGTGCACTTACAGTCTTAATTTCTTTCAGATATGGGGTTGTCCAGCCTATGTAAAAACACAAAATCCGGACAAGCTCGAGGCAAGGTCTGTTCTATGCAAGTTTATTGGATATCCCAAGCATTCGCGAGGGTATATCTTCTACAACTCCGAGGAACAAAAGGTGTTTGTTTCTCGACATGAAACCTTTTTAGAAAAGGGTTTTCTTATGAAAGAAGTTAGTGGCAATGAGGTAGAACTGGAAGAAGTTCCAGCTACACAAACTGCAATAGAGGATTTGATGGAACCAGAGGATTCAGTAGTTCCCAACGAACCCCAGCCTCTCCGCCGATCTAGTAGGTTTCATCATCCACCTGTGAGATACTACGGTTTTCTCAAAGACGGTGGGAGCGAGGATTGCATCATGGAAGATGATGACCTGACTAGTTTCGAGTAGGCCATCACGAGTGGTGACTCTGTGAAATGGCTGGATGCAATGCGATTTGAGATGGAATCCATGTACACCAACAAAGTATGGACTTTGGAAGTTTCTCCTGAAGGGGTAAAACCCATTGGGAGCAAATGGATCTTCAAGAAGAAACTTGGTGTAGATGGAAAAGTTGAGACTTTCAAAGCTAGATTTGTTGCAAAAGGTTTTCTTCAATGACCAGGTGTGGATTATGACGAAACCTTTTCTCCAGTGGCTATGCTTAAGTCCATCTGGATCCTACTTGCCATTGCTGCATTCCATGACTACGAAATCTGGCAAATGGATGTTAAGACCGCCTTTCTAAATGGTGATTTAGAAGAGTGCATGTACATGACTCAGCCAGAGGGTTTCGTAGACAGTGGGAGCAGCGGAAAGGTGTGCAAGCTTCTTAAATCCATCTATGGGTTGAAGCAGGCATCGCGGAGTTGGAACATATGTTTTGATGTGGTGGTCAAAGAGTTTGAATTCATCAAAAACATAGATGAACCTTGTATGTACAAGAAGGTACCAGGGAGTAAGGTTGTCTTCCTCGTATTGTGCGTAGATGACATACTCTTGATAGGAAACGATATTCCTATGCTGCACTCGGTCAAGCTCTTCTTATCACATAGATTCTCAATGAAAGATCTAGGTGATGCCTCCTGCATTTTGGGGATTAATATCTATAGAGATAGATCTAGACGGATACTGGGATTGTCCCAATCCAGGTACATTGACACCATACTAAAGAGGTTTAGTATGGAAGAATCCAAGCGTTGGAACTTACCCACGATCTCTGGACTCACTCTCTCCAAAGAGATGTCTCCCAAGACTGATTTGGAAAGAGCTCGCATGCAAGGGATTGTAGGGTTCCTAGGCACACTCAAGAGGTTCCACAAGGCATCAACCATACCAAATTCAAATTTTCCGGTGTCGAGAAACCCTAAACTAGATCGATTACTAGAGGTAAGGCGAAAAAGAGAAGCAAGAAAACTACTTTGCTAACAAGTGAATGGAAATACAACCTTTGTAGATCCGGTCCTCCACTTCTTTAGCTCCGTGATGTCATCCCTTTGCTGCGATCACTGGGATCCCGGACCCTTGCGATGGTTTCGTTGGAGAAATGAGCGGGCTAGGTCGTTGACTTCGATGCCGAAGATGATCTACGTCGAGGCAACTCTAACTCAAGCTCCATCTTCACTTGGTCATGAAACTTGTGAAGATAACACACTCTACTACATGGCAAGTGGTAGAGAATGAAGAAATATGAAGTGGGTTCACTTTGGATTTGGATTTCTCACTTAGATTCATCACTTAGAATTTTCAAGAAAGCTTTCTTCTTTTCTTCGTGAAGAAGAAGAAGAAGAAGAAAGAAAAAGAATAATGAAAATCCATAAATTAATTATTGAAAATCAAGTGATGCTTATCATTTAGCAAACATGGGTGAGTGTAACTCATGTAGAGAATAAACTAAGGTTTAGTTAAATGGTTAGGTTAAGCATAAAACAAAATGGTTGAAGCTTCATGAATCTTCAAGAATAAAACAAAGAAAGCCACCACCATTTTGTTTCTTGCCAAAAATAAATAAAGAAAATAAATAAATAAGGCAAATGAAATCCTAACCATTAACTAAACATGGTGTATAGCATACACACACCCAAGTTTGCATGTATCATCAAACATGATACAATCAAGTGCACAAAAATATATCACATATACTACTTGTGCACATCAAGTGAGAAAATCAATCTTAAGTAGACAAATACTAGTTAATGTAAAGTAATATATCAAATATATAATTATATATTAAATCATTAAATCAACACTTGATTTAATGATCCGGTAATACTGCATATAACCGACTAATATCAATAGTAACAACTTATCGAATCAACACTTGATCCGATAACCCGGCTATATCGCATACAACCGATTAATGTCACAAATCGCGAGAATAGAATACAGTATCACATACTTGTATTATTCTCGGTCCCGCACTTATCTCATATGCACTCCTATTTCGTTTCACTTGAGCCAGGAAATCCCTGTGTAGGACTCTAAAGACTCGTCAATACGCCGGCAGCAGGTGATGATCATATCAAACACCCACAAGCCGCAAGCGGTCTGCTAAACGTAACGGCCACCCGGGTATTGAGCGATCAGAAGATCAACGAGCAAGCCCGCTCACACTCCTGTGAATCCTGAAAGGTTCCTAGGCACTCTAGTAAGGTCTCATGAGGCATCGAACATGCCAATTTAAAAAATTTTGTGCCGAGAAACCCTAAACTACGGATCTTTAGACTAGATGTTTAGGCGAAACGATAAAGCTAGTTAACAGTTAACTACTGTGATACGGAAATTACAACCTTTGTAGATCCGGATATCCACCTCCACGGCTCCGCAACGAAGTCTTCTCGCTGTCCATCTTGAAACTTGGACCCTCGTGACGGCTTCATCGGAGAATCGTGCGGAATAGGTCGTCGGCTTTGTGTCAAAGACGATCTACGTCGAGGTTGCACAAACTCAAGCTCCGACTTCACAAACTTGTGAAACTTGTGAAGTAAACACCTAAAACAACTTGGCAAGAGGTAGAGGGTGAAGAAATAGGAGGTGGGTTCACTTTAGATTTGGATTTCTCTCACTAAATCTCAAGTTGCCATTAGAGTAGCAAGCTTGAAGAAGAAGAAGAAGATGGAGCTCATCAAAAAAAACATTATGATAAGTCTTATGATTAAAATAAATATAAATCAAATACTTATCATAACTTGAACTAGGGTTAAGTGTAGAGAATTAACCATGGTCACTTTGATGGGTTAGGGTTAAGCATGAAGATAAGGATGGTTAGCAAAGTCAAAGCTTCATGAAGCTTCAATATAAAACAAACTTAGCCACCATTCTTATCATAACTCATTTCAAATAAATAAATAAATAAATAAATGAAAATGCAAAACCCTAATTATCATATTAACCATGGATTAATTTTATACACTTAACTAAATGATCAAGTATCATCAAACATGATACAAAAAAGTGCACGAAAGTATATCACATATACAATGTGCAATCCAAGTGAGAAAAATCCGTTTAAAATGAACCAATACTAGTTAATGCAAAGTAATATATCAAATATATAATTATACATTAAATCATTAAATCAACACTTGATTCAATGATCCGGTTATATCGCATACAACCGACTAGTATGTAATGTATCGATTTATCGAATCAATGATTCGATAACTAGGTCATATCGAATATAACCAATCGAAACATATATCGCGAGAATGAAATGCGGTATCACATACACACATTATTCTCGGTCCTGCACATATCTCATATGCGCTCCTATTTCGTTTCGCTTGAGCCAGGAAACCTCTGTGTAGGACTCTAAAGACTCGTCAATACGCCGGTAGCAGATGATGATCATATCAAGCACCCACAAGCCGCAAGCGGTCTGCTAAACGTAACGGCCACCCGGGTATTGAGCGATCAGAAGATCGACGAGCTAGCCCGCTCACACTCCTGCGAATCCGACCAGTAACACTTACCATACAGTCCGGTCTCTTCGTCTGATACGTCGCATATCAAGTCTAGGGGTGGTATACGTCAGACCCCAATAACCCGATAAGTCGTGCTGATGTGAGGCTCGTAACGGGTCGAGAAACTACTGGTAACACTTACCAGCAAATCTCTGATCAGCCCTGGCCAGGGACTTCCCTGTTACGGCCAATCGAGCACTGCGCAACATCAACTCCCAATACCGGGAGAGACGAAACCCCTCCTATCGCTCATTGCCTCCATGTGACTCGGGACTGTACCCAAAGACCACCGTTTTGCACGCCCTCATGGACGTGGTAAGGTGGAGATCAAAGCACAGTGGGAATCACACAAGACTCCATGACGATCTCGGGTCTACAGACTAACCTGTACAAGTGTCACCTGAGAACTGCCATCTGACGTGAGGTATAATACCATCTGGGAGTTCTCGGCGAGTCCGTCCAGTGTACCCAGTCTCCACTAAGCACCCGTATACCATCTCTGATGTCAAACACCAATGGATATGGGATCATCCATCGCCCATCACATGGGTCGAGAATCGTATACGCTAGTCTACTCTGGTATATCGATGCCCCGTCTCGATACACCCACGACTAGGGACCTTGAAGGATGTACTTATGGACTACCATGTCCCCACTAGTATGAACTGCATCATAGTCCAGGTAGTCAAGTACAAATCCTAAGGGCTTTACCAACATGTAACTATAAGACAGTATAAAGAGACTAGTGTACATGTTAAGATAAATAGCAACCAGATAGCATACTATCATGTCGAGCAAGAAAGTCATCTCTATATATATCCAAGCATCCAATATAATATACATAATCTGTACAATACTGGCCTCTAGGGCATACATACAACTAACAATCTCCCACTTGCACTAGGGCCAGCTGCTGTAGTATCTCATACCGAGCATCCCGAAGAGTCTCTCAAACTGTATCTGGGGAATGGCCTTCGTGAGTGGATCCGCCGTGTTGTTCTTCGTGTCAACTCTCCTGACCTCGATCTCCCGGCGATCAACAATCTCCCGGATCAGGTGATACCGCCTCAGAATATGCCTGGACCGCTGATGGGACCTGGGTTCCTTGGCCAAAGCCACCGCTCCATTGTTATCGCAATACAAAGGTATTGGATGCTCAATGGATGGAACCACTCCAAGTTCAGAAATGAACTTCTTGATCCAGACAGCTTCTTTGGCAGCATCGTTGGCAGCGATGTATTCAGCCTCCATCGTCGAGTCTGCCACGGTTTCCTGCTTGGAACTCTTCCAGCTAACCGCCCCTCCGTAAAGGGTAAAGACAAAGCCCGACTGCGACTTAGAGTCGTCCTTATCACTCTGGAAGCTTGAATCGGTAAAGGACTCCACTTGGAGTTCTCCGTTACCATACACCAAGAACATATCTCTAGTCCTTCGCAAGTACTTGAGAATGCTCTTCACAGCTGTCCAGTGACTCTCTCCAGGATCAGCTTGATACCTGCTCACTACACTTAGTGAGTATGCTACATCGGGTCTGGTACATAGCATCGCATACATGATAGAGCCCACTGCCGAAGCATAGGGTATCCCTTGCATGCGAGCTCTCTCCAAATCAGTCTTGGGAGACATCTCTTTGGAGAGAGTGACTCCAGAGACCGTGGGCATATTCCCACGCTTGGACTCTTCCATACTAAACCTCTTTAGTATGGTGTCAATGTACCTGGATTGGGACAATCCCAAAATCCGTTTGGATCTATCTCTATAGATCCTAATTCCCAATATGTAGGAGGCATCACCAAGATCTTTCATTGAGAATCTTTGTGATAAGAAGAGCTTGACCGATTGCAGCATAGGAATATCATTTCCTATCAAGAGTATGTCGTCCACGTACAATACGAGGAAGACTACCTTACTCTCTGCCACCTTCTTGTAGATACAAGGTTCATCTGGATTTTTGACGAAATCAAACTCTTTGATAACGACGTCAAAGCAGATGTTCCAACTCCGCGATGCTTGCTTTAATCCATAAATGGATTTAAGCAGCTTGCACACCTTTCCGCTGCTCCCACTGTTTACGAAGCCCTCTGGCTGAGTCATGTACACGCACTCTTCTAAATCACCATTTAGAAAGGCGGTCTTAACATCCATTTGCCAGATTTCGTAGTCATGAAAGGCAGCAATGGCAAGCATGATTCGGATGGATTTAAGCATAGCTACTGGAGAAAAGGTCTCGTCATAGTCCACACCTGGTCTTTGATGAAAACCCTTTGCTACAAGTCTAGCTTTGAAAGTCTCCACTTTCCCATCTACACCAAGTTTCTTCTTGAAGATCCACTTGCTCCCAATGGGTTTTACCCCTTCAGGAGCAACTTCCAAAGTCCATACTTTGTTGGTGTACATGGAATCCATCTCGGACCGCATAGCATCCAGCCATTTCACTGAGTCCCCACTCGTGATGGCCTGCTCGAAGCTAGTTGGGTCATCATCCTCCATGATGCAATCCTCACTACCACCATCAATGAGAAAACCATAGTATCTCTCAGGTTGGCGAGGAACCCTACTAGATCGGCGGAGTGGCTGGGGTTCATCGGGAACTATGGAATCCTCTGGTTCCACCAGATCTTCTGTTGTAGCTTGTGCAGCTGGAACCTCTTCCAGTTCTACCTCATGACCACTAATCTCTTTTTCAAGAAATTCCTTTTCTAAAAAGGTGGCATGCCGAGAAACAAACACTCTTTGTTCCTCAGGGTGGTAGAAGATATACCCTCGCGAATGTTTGGGATATCCAATAAACTTACACAGAATGGACCTTGCCGCGAGTTTGTCCGGATTTTGCGTTTTTACATAGGCCGGACAACCCCATATCTTAACATAATTAAGATATGGTCTCTTTCCTTTCCATATCTCATATGGAGTGGTCGGCACGGTTTTGGTGGGAACCATATTCAATAGGTCTGCAGCTGTTTCCAGTGCATATCCCCAGAAGGAAATAGGTAACTCAGCTGTGCTCATCATAGAGCGCACCATATCTAATAGGGTGCGGTTCCTCCGCTCCGATACACCGTTGTGCTGTGGTGTATAAGGAGGAGTCAGCTGAGAGAGAATCCCATTCTCTTTTAGGAAGTCCAGGAATTCATTGCTTAAGTATTCCCCTCCTCGATCAGATCGTAGGATTTTAATACTTTTTCCGGTTTGGTTCTCGACTTCTTGTTTATATTCTCTAAATTTCTCAAAAGCTTCTGATTTGTGTTTCATCAGGAACACATATCCGAATCTAGAGAGATCGTCAGTGAATGTAATGAAGTACGAAGAACCATCCCTGGCATGTGTAGACATGGGACCGCATACATCACTATGTATCAGTCCTAAGAGTTCGGTAACTCTTTCTCCGTGTCCCGTAAACGGAGTCTTGGTCATCTTGCCTTTGAGACATGACTGGCAAGTGTCATAGGATGAAAATTCAAACGGATTTAAATATCCATCCTTATGCAACTTAGCTAGTCGTGTCGCATTGATGTGACCCAATCTACAATGCCACAAGAAGGATTCGTTGAGTTCAGAACTCTTCCTCTTGTGTGTGTTTGTTATGCTCAGAACTGTTGATTGATTTAGAACATAAATGCCATTGCATAACGTGCCTGATCCAACCAACTTTTGGTCACGGAAAATGTTCATAACATTGTCCTGCAATACAAAATTATATCCCTCTTTACTTAATAAAGAAACCGATATAATGTTGCATATCAGGTTCGGCATGTAATAGCATTTGTTCAGAACCAATGTATTACCAGTTGGTAATACAAGGTGATATTCCCCGACAGTCTTAGCTGCAACAATTGCACCATTTCCAACTCTAATGTCTTTATCACCTTCTCCAAGTTCTCTACCTTTCTTAAGCCCATGTAACTGATTACATATATGGGATCCTGACCCGGTATCCAATACCCAGGACGTAGAGCAAATGGAGAAACAGTTCTCAGTAACGAACACACCCGAAGAAAATGCATCAGCATGTATTTTCTTCATTCGGGTGTCATGGGAATCCTGGTATTCCCCTATATCCTGTTCAGTCCTATAACTCTTATAGGAAGGAACGGAACCAACGTTCCCCAGCACAGTATAACATGCGGGTTCGGTCAATACATCCATATTATTATCTTTATTAGGGCATGAAATGGTCGCTACCTGGAGAGAGAGAGAAGAAAACACTTTAGCGTATGCTCGTGCAAGATCAGATTGGTTTTTATCTTATCTAATCAGGATGGCTCCCACTGCTTTTTATCAAATCTTCCTCCAAACCCTAAAAGGAAAGACTAGCCGGGATTAATTACACACTACAAGTTCGCCAATCTTTCAGCCAGGCCAGTGTCGGTACTTTGAGGGAGGTCCCCCGTGCTTTCGCACGAACCTAATTACTGTAAACCACGTTTTCCCAGAGGCGTAACCTCGTTAACACCTTTCTAGACACCTACTTGATCGGCTAATTGCAATGTGTAAAACTCTCCCAGGAGTAACTCTTACTCGCAGTGGGTATCGGGATCCAACTATCTCTTAGAAGGTATGCAATCTCATTGCAAATTTCAACACTTGAAATTCCCGATAATGCTTTTGCCCCTAGCGTGCTATGACCTTGACGCAGGCCAACAAACCATAGTGCGCTAGTCAAGTTCAACCCGTCATTTCCTGATTGAATTAAACCCACCCGTACGACCCTTGACGCAGGCCAACAAAGTCGCACGACTACCCTAATCCAATCTGCATCATATGCATAAGCAGATAAATACTAGTTAGCTACCGCACACTACGCCTTGACGCAGGCCAACAAACGTAGCACGAATACTAACTACTACTCATCTGAAATGACGGAGGGCTACGCAGGTTTTCTCAAAACCATGAGCGTAATGAACTTAATATCATTGTAGAATCAAATGAAGTTTTGAAATGGAGTGATTTTGAGGCTTTTCTTGTTTTGCTAAAGGAGTCACTCCCGGTGAAGGGATCTCGGTCCTTTCCTCGTCGAATGAGGTGCGGGATATATCATATATATCGCTGTGCAAAGCAAAAACGCAAAAGCAGTCAAAAGCAAACCGAGTGTGTAGCATCTGCCAGTTATTGCTAAAGGAGTCACTCCCGGTGAAGGGATCTCGGTCCTTTCCTCATCGAATAAGGTGCGGGGTATATCATATATACCGCTGTGCAAAGCAAGAACTGTAGCTACCTGTTTTATTTTAAAATCTGATTCTACAACATCATAGGTTTCTATTCATTCATTAATCACATTAATGAAGTCCCATCATTTAATACCTAAACATCACAGATAGATATGACGTACACTTATGCCATCCGCATTCGCCTCGATGTCCCCTCGTGCACCGTTAGGTTAGGTAACTAACGACAGAGCAGGGCAGGGCTAGCGCGGGTGTAAAACATAAGTAACGTCTATATAATATATCATATATACTATATACTATATCCATCACAGAATCATCTCATAATCACATCACAGATATCGCAGCAGAATAAACATATGAAATATTGGATATACTAGGACGTCCGTGTTTTCAATACGAGCCTGTATAAAACACGGATTCCACGGTCGTGATGAATAGCCAATCCCACACCCCTAGACCCTTACGAGAGCGGCAAGCAACCCTGCCAATTCTAGGGTTAGGAGACCCGGACTCGACTCCTCGAGTTGGTCTCCCACTGGACCCCAGAACCCGGTTACTTGTGCTCCCCTCCTTGGGTCTATCCTAGTGCAGAAAAGTAAATAATATACAAAGGGTGACAACTCCCGCATCCTGGAAGCGGCCCAAATGAAAGAATATTACATACAAGTTTTTACATGAAAGAAAATGAAAAGCACTCATCTCACATAAAAACCCCCGGCTATTCAAAATACGACAATCCAATATAACATATCCAGCAACACATAACATCACATGTCATCAACGTAAGTAAGTATGCATACCCCAATTGTCGTTGACGTATAGCAACGAAACCGGCGATATGAACATACTACACTTACGGTCACAGAAAAGAAAGTGTAAAACTACAACAATTGGAATCCGCAACTACTTTAGACATCGCATGCCTAACAGATATAAATCCCGCATTTTAGTCCCATTATCGAAAACTCTTTTCGATATCTAATGAAACTAAACCGCTAGATTTATAACATCCATCCAGTTATCTCATAACTGTTTGTGAATTCCAATTATTGTATCCAATTCCAGATAAATAGAATATATTAAACTTTCCGATGGAACATTCGAATACCCAAGTTTTCCCGACACCGATCAACACATGAAATAGGTTCAAAGACATTCACTTCGTACCTCAGTACCAACGGTCTAGCCGTAGAAGGGTCAAGCCAACGCCTCACATGTGGCACGCCGTACTGCCCCAAACCCGAAGGTTCAAAGGGCAGTTCAAGACGGTCACATAATCGAGTTAAGGTTTGTTGTCTTCTAGAGGGACCATCGCGTTACTTGCACTACTCAGAACGTCTTTTAACCACACAAAAATCCAACACTTGGATATTCCGGCAGGGGAAAACCTGGGTACTTATATCCGGTCGAACTCTTTAACATATTCTACAGTTATCTGGAAAAACACTTAGACAAAATTTGATAACCCGATTGAATAAACGAATCCCCAAAGCAACCCCAAAATACTCTTCTGTTAAGTCACAATAAAATATCTCAGAAAATATAGCATTATATTACAAGAGTTACTGTGCAAAAATAATTATGAAAGGGAACAGTGTCGCCGCGGAAGCGCCGCACATGCCTAGCATGTGCCGCCCTTCCGCGGTGGAAAAATTGAGTTACCCCCTCGTATTTCACAGTAATTCTAATAACACCCTGCTTGATTTTCTACATATTTTTAATTGACAAAAATCCTAATTTTTAGAAAAAGTCCAGAGAGCATTTTACGGTTTTGGATTTCGGTTCGATCGGGTTTCAAACGTCGTCGGGACTTCGCCTAAGGCTCTAGCTAGTCTCTGATACCAGTGAAAGGTTCCTAGGCACTCTAGTAAGGTCTCATGAGGCATCGAACATGCCAATTTAAAAATTTTTGTGCCGAGAAACCCTAGACTACGGATCTTTAGACTAGATGTTTAGGCGAAACGATAAAGCTAGTTAACAGTTAACTACTGTGATACGGAAATTACAACCTTTGTAGATCCGGATATCCACCTCCACGGCTCCGCAACGAAGTCTTCTCGCTGTCCATCTTGAAACTTGGACCCTCGTGACGGCTTCATCGGAGAATCGTGCGGAATAGGTCGTCGGCTTTGTGTCAAAGACGATCTACGTCGAGGTTGCACAAACTCAAGCTCCGACTTCACAAACTTGTGAAACTTGTGAAGTAAACACCCAAAACAACTTGGCAAGAGGTAGAGGGTGAAGAAAATAGGAGGTGGATTCACTTTAGATTTGGATTTCTCTCACTAAATCTCAAGTTGCCATTAGAGTAGCAAGCTTGAAGAAGAAGAAGAAGATGGAGCTCATCAAAAAAAACATTATGATAAGTCTTATGATTAAAATAAATATAAATCAAATACTTATCATAACTTGAACTAGGGTTAAGTGTTGAGAATTAACCATGGTCACTTTGATGGGTTAGGGTTAAGCATGAAGATAAGGATGGTTAGCAAAGTCAAAGCTTCATGAAGCTTCAATATAAAACAAACTTAGCCACCATTCTTATCATAACTCATTTCAAATAAATAAATAAATAAATAAATGAAAATGCAAAACCCTAATTATCATATTAACCATGGATTAATTTTATACACTTAACTAAATGATCAAGTATCATCAAACATGATACAAAAAAGTGCACGAAAGTATATCACATATACAATGTGCAATCCAAGTGAGAAAAATCCGTTTAAAATGAACCAATACTAGTTAATGCAAAGTAATATATCAAATATATAATTATACATTAAATCATTAAATCAACACTTGATTCAATGATCCGGTTATATCGCATACAACCGACTAGTATGTAATGTATCGATTTATCGAATCAATGATTCGATAACTAGGTCATATCGAATATAACCAATCGAAACATATATCGCGAGAATGAAATGCGGTATCACATACACACATTATTCTCGGTCCTGCACATATCTTATATGCGCTCCTATTTCGTTTCGCTTGAGCCAGGAAACCTCTGTGTAGGACTCTAAAGACTCGTCAATACGCCGGTAGCAGATGATGATCATATCAAGCACCCACAAGCCGCAAGCGGTCTGCTAAACGTAACGGCCACCCGGGTATTGAGCGATCAGAAGATCGACGAGCTAGCCCGCTCACACTCCTGCGAATCCGACCAGTAACACTTACCATACAGTCCGGTCTCTTCGTCTGATACGTCGCATATCAAGTCTAGGGGTGGTATACGTCAGACCCCAATAACCCGATAAGTCGTGCTGATGTGAGGCTCGTAACGGGTCGAGAAACTACTGGTAACACTTACCAGCAAATCTCTGATCAGCCCTGGCCAGGGACTTCCCTGTTACGGCCAATCGAGCACTGCGCAACATCAACTCCCAATACCGGGAGAGACGAAACCCCTCCTATCGCTCATTGCCTCCATGTGACTCGGGACTGTACCCAAAGACCACCGTTTTGCATGCCCTCATGGACGTGGTAAGGTGGAGATCAAAGCACAGTGGGAATCACACAAGACTCCATGACGATCTCGGGTCTACAGACTAACCTGTACAAGTGTCACCTGAGAACTGCCATCTGATGTGAGGTATAATACCATCTGGGAGTTCTCGGCGAGTCCGTCCAGTGTACCCAGTCTCCACTGAGCACCCGTATACCATCTCTGATGTCAAACACCAATGGATATGGGATCATCCATCGCCCATCACATGGGTCGAGAATCGTATACGCTAGTCTACTCTGGTATATCGATGCCCCGTCTCGATACACCCACGACTAGGGACCTTGAAGGATGTACTTATGGACTACCATGTCCCCACCAGTATGAACTGCATCATAGTCCAGGTAGTCAAGTACAAATCCTAAGGGCTTTACCAACATGTAACTATAAGACAGTATAAAGAGACTAGTGTACATGTTAAGATAAATAGCAACCAGATAGCATACTATCATGTCGAGCAAGAAAGTCATCTCTATATATGTCCAAGCATCCAATATAATATACATAATCTGTACAATACTGGCCTCTAGGGCATACATACAACTAACAAATCCAACCAGTAACACTACCGTACAGTCCGGTCTCTTCGTCTGATATGTCGCATATCTCGTCTAGGAGTGGTAAACGTCAGACCCCAATAACTCGATAAGTCATGTCGATATGAGGCTCATAACGGGTCGAAAACTACTGGTAACACTTACCAGTAAATCCCTAAAACAGCTTTGGCCAAGGACTTCCTGTTATAGCCAATCGAGCATAGTGCAACATCAACTCCCTATACCGGGAGAGACGAAACCCGTCCTATCGCTCATTACCTCCATGTGATTCGGGACTGTACCCAAAAATCACCGTTTTGCACGCCCTCTTGGACGTGGTAAGGTGGAAATCAAAGCACAGTGGGAATCACACAAGACTCTATGACGATCTCGGGTCTACAGACTAACCTGCACCAGTGTCACCAGAGAACTGTCATCTGACGTAAGGTATAATACCAGCTGGGAGTTCTCGGCGAGTCCGTCCAGTGTACCCAGTCTACACTGAGCACCCGTATATCATCTCTGATGTCAAATACCAATGGATATGGGATCATCCATCGCCCATTTGTATGGGTCGAGAAGCTACATGCTAGTCTACTTTGGTATATCGATGCCCCGTCTCGGTACACCCACGACTAGGGACCTTGAAGGATGTACTTATGGACTACCATGTCCCTACTAGTATGATCTGCATCATAGTCCAGGTTGTCAAGTACACATCCTAAGGGCTTTACCAACATGTAATAGAGAGACAATCAAAGCAAAGGTTAAGATAAAGTGTAACCAGATAGCATACTATCATATCGAGCAAGAAAGTCATCCCTATATATGTCCAAGCATCCACTACAATATACATCCTATGTATAGTAATGGCTTCTTGGGCATACATATAACTAACAATCTCCCACTTGCACTAGGGCCATCTGATAGCAGTGGTTGTAGTATCTCATACTCAACCATCCCATAAAAGTCTCTCTCTGGTAAAAGGCCTTTGTAAGTGGATCCGCCGTGTTGTTCTCTGAGTCTACTCTCCTAACCTCGATCCCCCTAGAGATCAACCATCTCCACGATCAGGTGATACTGCCTAAGAATATGTCTGGATCACTGATGGGACTGGCGTTCCTTGGCATAAGCCACAACTCCATTGTCACACAATGGAAGGAACAAAGTTCTTCTCATGAACTAATATACACCCAGACTTCCTCTTTAGTAGCATCTTTGGTAACGATGTATCTTGCCTTTAATCGTCTAGTATGTCACGGTATCTAGCTTGGAACTCTTCCAACATACCGTCCCTCCACTGAGGGTAAAGACAATGCCTGCGACTGACATTCAGTTGTTCTTATCACCCTGGAACCTTTCCAGTGATCCTCCCCCGGATCGATTGATACCAACTCACTACAACTAGTGAGTATCCTAACATCCAATTAGATTTATCTCATAGATCCAAAATCCAGGATTTAGTAGGTATCACTTTGATCCTATATGGAGAATCCTTATGGTAAGCGGAGATTGACCGAGCGTAGCATAGGAAACTCCTTCCCTATCAAGAGTATGTCATCCACGTACTCTACGAGGATCACCAGCATACTCCCTACTACCTTTTTGTATATAGAAGGTTCATCTACCATTTTGATGATGTCAAACTCTTTGACTAACTCATCAAAACAGATGTTCCAACTCCGCGATGCCTGCTTTATCACATAAAATATCTTGCACACGTTTCCACTGTTCCCACTGTATACGAAGCCCTCTGACTGTGTTCTTATAGACTCTCTCTTCTAAACATCATTTAGAAAAGCAGTCATGACACCCAACCGCCAGATATTGTATTCATGGTATGTAGCCGTGGCAAGTAGGATCTGGATGGATTTAAGCATAGTTACTTAGAGAAGGTTTCATTATAATCCATACCTGGTCAATGATGCAAATTCTTTAACAAGTCTAGCTTTGAAAGTCTTAACTTTTCCATGTACACCAAGTAATCTTCTGAAGATATACTTGCTCCTGATGGGGATCTAACCCTTCCGATAAAGCAACCAAAGTCCATACTTTGTTGGTGTATAAGGATTCCATCTCAGATCGATAAGCATCCAGCAATTCTTACAGAGTCCTACGCCTGATGGCCAGCCCGAAACTAGTTGGGTCATCATCTCATGATGCAATCCTCGCTCCCACTGTCATAAAGAAACCGAAGTATCTCTTAGGTTGGTGAGGAAACCTACTAGATCGGCGGAGAGGCTGAGGTTCGTTGGTTTCTATTGAATCCTTTTGTTCTGCCAAATCATCAGCTGCAGTTTGTCTAGCTGGAACTTTTTCCAGTTCTACCTCATGACCAATAATTTCTTCACAAGAAATTCCTTTCCATAAAGGTGGCATGCTGAGAAACAAAACATTTTTTGTTTCTCAGTTAGGTAGAAGATATTCCCTTGTGAATGCTTGGGATATCCAACAAACTTCTATAGAGTTGATTTTGCCTCGAGCTTGTCCGAATTTTGCTTTTTAGACATAGGCCGGACAACCCCAAATCTTAACAAACTTAAGATATTGGCTCTTACCTTTCCATATCTCATATGAAGTGGTAGGCAACTGATTTGATCGGAACCCTATTCAATATGTATGCAACTTCATAAGTGCATAACTCCCTAAAAGGAAATAGGAAACTCAGTAGTACTCATCATAGAGCACACTATATCATATAGGGTGCTATTGCTCTGCCCCGATATACCATCGTGCTATGGTGTATACAGAGGAGTAATGCTGAGAGAGAATCTTATTCTTAGAATAGTCCAGGAATCCCGTGCTCAAGTATTCTCCTCCCTGATCACATCAAAGGACATAATACATATACCCATTGTTGGTTCTCTACTTCTAACTTATATTCTGTGAATATCTCAAAAGCTTCGGACTTGTGTTTCAATAGGAACACATGTCTGAATCTTGAGAGATCATCACAGAAGGTAATGTAGTACAAAGAACCGGTCTTGGCATGTGTAGACAGGGGACCTTCATACATCAGCATGTATCAATCCCAAGAGTTTACTAACTCTTTCTCTGTTTCCAATAAACAGAGCTATGGTCATCTTATCTTTATGACATGAATGACAAGTTTCAGAAGATGTAAATTCAAACTGTTCTAAATATGTATCTTAATGTAACTTAGCTAGTCGGGTCGCATTGATATGACCTAGTCTACAATACCTCAAGAAGGATTCGTTCATATCTGAACTCTTCCTCTTCTGTGTTCTGTATACTAAGAACTGTAGTTTGATTTAGAACGTTAATGCTTTTAGATAACGTGCCTGAACCGATCAACTTTTGATTTAGGAAATGTTCAAAACATTATCCAATCAATAAAAAATTATATCCTTCTTTATCTAAATAAAGAGACTGATATGATTTTGTATATCAGGTTCGGTATCTAATAACATTTGTTCAGAATCAATGTATTCTGGTAATACAGGGTGACAGTGACCAACAGACTTGGCTGCAACACTTGCACCTTTTTCTGCCTCATGAAACTTATCACCCGTTCTCAGTTCTCTACCTTTCTGTAGCCCATGTAATATATTACATATGTGGGATCCTGATCCGGTATCATATACCCAGGATGTAAAGGACATTTGAGAAACAGTTCTTTGTAATGAACACACCCGAAGATGATGCATCGGTATGCACTTTCTTCGTTTGGGCGGCACGGGAATTCTTGTAATCCCCAATTTCCTGCGCTTTCTTATAACAATTATAAGTTAGAGCGGGACCAATATTCCCCAGCACAGTAAAACAAGCGGGTTCAGTTAATATATCCATTTTATTATCTTGATTAAGGCGTGACATGGTCGCTACCTGGAGAGAGAGAGAAGAAAACACTCTGCGTGCGCTCTTGCAAGATCGGATTGGTTATTATTTTATCTAATTAGGATGGCTCCCACTGTTTTTATCAAATCTATAGGGTTCCTAGGCACACTATAGAGGTCTTACAAGGCATCAACCATGCCAATTTAAAATTTTATGGGTGCCGAGAAACCCTAATACGGATCGTCGGCTAGAATTCTAGGCGAAAAACTAATCTAGTTAACATCTTAACTAAAGGAGAGAGGCTACAACCTTTGTAGATCCGTTTCTCCACTTCCTAAGCTCCACGTAGGTGTCCTCTCGCTGTCCATCTCGAATCCCGAACTCAAACGTCGGCTTCATCGGAGAATTCGGCTGACTAGGTCGTCGGCTTCGTGCCGAAGATGATCTATGTCGAGGCATCACAAGTTCAAGCTCCGACTTCACAAATTTGTGAAACTTGTGAAGAAAATACCCAAAACAACTTGGCAAGAGGTAGATGGTGAAGAAATAGGAGGTGGGTTCACTTTAGAATTTGATTTCTCACTTTAGAACTCAAGTTGCCATTGATGGCATCAAGCTTTTTCTTTTGAAGATGAAAAAGAAGATGAAGCTAGAATATGATGAGTATTATTTTAAAATGAAAAGTAAATGAATACTTATCATATACTAACTAGGGTAGAGTGTAGAGAATAGACCATGGTTACTTGGATGGGTTAGGGTTAAGCATAAAGACAAGAATGGTTAAGAAGTCAAAGCTTCATGAAGCTTCAACTAGAAACAAAAGAAGCCACCATTCTTATCTAAATCTTTTCCAAATAAATAAACAAATAAATAAATGAAAAAGCAAAACCCTAATCATCTCTTAACCATGGTTTAATCCTTTACACTTAACCACATGATCAAGTATCATCAAACATGATACAAATATGTGCACAAAAGTATATCACATATACTTCTTGCACATCAAGTGAGAAGATCCATTTAAAGTGAACCAATACTAGTTAATGCAAAGTAATATATCAAATATATAATTATACATTAAATCATTAAATCAACATTTGATTTAACGATCCGGTCATATCGCATATAACCGACTAGTATCCTATGTATCGGCTCATCGAATCAATCCTTGATTCGATATCTAGGTTATATCGAATATAACCAATCGATACATTCATCGCGAGAATGAAATACGGTATCACATACACGCATTATTCTCGGTCCTGCACATATCTCATATGCGCTCCTATTTCGTTTCGCTTGAGCCAGGAAACCTCTGTATAGGACTCTAAAGACTCGTCAATACGCCGGCAGCAGATGATGATCATATCAAGCACCCACAAGCCGCAAGCGGTCTGCTAAACGTAACGGCCATCCGGGTATTGAGCGATCAGAAGATCGACGAGCTAGCCCGCTCACACTCCTGTGAATCCAACCAGTAACACTTACCGTACAGTCCGGTCTGTTCGTCTGATATGTCGCATATCAAGTCTAGGGGTGGTAAACGTCAAACCCCAATAACCGATAAGTCGTGCCGATGTGAGGCTTATAACGGGTCGAGAAACTACTGGTAACACTTACCAGCAAATCTCTGATCAGACCTGGCCAGGGACTTCCCTGTTACGGCCAATCGAGCACAGCGCAACATCAACCCCCAATACCGGGAGAGACGAAACCCCTCCTATGGCTCATTGCCTCCATGTGACTCGGGACTGTGCCCAAAGACCACCGTTTTGCATGCCCTCATGGACGTGGTAAGGTGGAGATCAAAGCACAGTGGGAATCATATAAGACTCTATGACGATCTCGGGTCTACAGACTAACCTGTACAAGTGTCACCTGAGAACTGCCATCTGACGTGAGGTATAATACCATCTGGGAGTTCTCGGTGAGTCCGTCCAGTGTACCCAGTCTCCACTGAGCAACCGTACACCATCTCTGATGTCAAACACCAATGGATATGGGATCATCCATCGCCCATCTCATGGGTCGAGAAGCGTATACGCTAGTGTACACTGGTATATCGATGCCCCGTCTCGATACACCCACGACTAGGGACCTTGAAGGATGTACTTATGGACTACCATGTCCCCACTAGTATGATCTGCATCATAGTCCAGGCAGTCAAGTACACATCCTAAGGGCTTTATCAACATGTAACTATAAGACAGTTTAAAGATACAAGTGTACATGTTAAGATAAAGAGCAACCAGATAGCATACTATCATATCGAGCAAAAAAGTCATCTCTATATATGTCCAAGCATCCAATATAATATACATCATCAGTACAATACTGGCCTCTAGGGCATACATACAACTAACAAAATCTTCCTTCAAACCCTAAAAGGAAAGACTAGCCGGGATTAATTACATGCTACAAGTTCGCCGATCTTTCAGCCAGGCCAGTGTCGGTACTTTGAGGGAGGTTCCCCGTGCTTTTGCACGGACCTAATTAAAGTAAACCTCGTTTTCCCAGAGGCGCAACCCCGTTGACACCTTTCTAGACACCTACTTGATCGGCTAATTGTAATGTGTAAAACTCTCTCAGGAGTAACAATTACTCGCAGTGGGTATTGGGATCCAACTATTTCATAGAAGGTATGCAATCTCATTGCAAATTTCAACACTTGAAATTCCCAATAATATTTTGCCCCTGACGTGCTATGACCTTGACGAAAGCCAACAAACTATAGCCTGCTAGTCAAGTTCAACCCGTACATTTCTTGATTGAATTAAACCCACCCGCACGACCCTTGACGAAAGCCAACAAAGCCGTACGACTACCCTAATCCAATCGCATCGTATGCAGCAGATAAGCAGCATATAGCTACCATACACTACACCTTGACGAAAGCTAACAAATGTAGCACGAATACTATATACAACTTATCTGAAATGATGGAGGGCTACGACAGGTTTTTCTGAAAACCTATTGCGTAATGAACTTGATATCGTTGTAGAATCAAATGAATTTAAAATGGAGTGTTTTTTTAGGCTTTTCTAGTTTTGCTAAAGGGGTCACTCCCGGTGAAGGGATCGTCGGCCCTTTCCTCATCGAATAAGGTGCATGATATATCATATATACCGTTGTGCAAAGCAAGAACTATAGGAGCAATCAAAAGACAAACTGAGGGGTGTAGCATCTGACAGTTATTGCTAAAAGGGTCACTCCTGGTGAAGGGATCTCGGCCCTTTCCTTATCGAATAAGGTGCAGGATATTCTACAAGGAACACCGCGATGCAAAGAAAGAACTGTAGCTACCTGTTTTTGAAAATTCGATTCCACAACATCTTTTAGGTTTCTTTTATTTCATTAATCATATTAATGAAGTCCCATCATTTAAATCACCTAAACATCACAGATAAATACGACGTACACTTAATCCATCCGCATTCGCCTCGCTGTCCCCTCGTGCACCGTTAGGTTAGGTAACTAACGGCAAAGCGGGGCAGGGCTAGCGCGGATGTAAAATATAAGTAACTTCTATATAATATATCGTATATACTATATACAGTATCTATCACAACATATCAAATGATCACATCACAGATATCGCAGCAGAAGAAACATTTGAAATATTGAATATACTAGGACGTCCGTGTTTTCAATACGAGCCTGTATAAAACACGGATTCCACGGTCGTGATGAATAGCCAAACCCACACCCCTAGACCCCTACGAGAGCGGCAAGCAACCCTACCAATTCTAGAGTTAGGAGACCCGGACTTGACTCCTCGAGTTGGTCTTCCACTGGACTCTAGAACCCGGTTACTTGTGCTCTCCTCCTTGGGTCTATCCTAGTGCGGAAAAGTAAATAATATACAAATGGTGACATCAACCTCAACCGGAAGTGTCCCAATAAAAGAATATTACATACAATTAAATTTTACATGAATGAAAATGAAAAACTCTCATCTGACATAAAACCCCCCGGCTATTCAAAACGCGACGAAACAATATAACATATCCAGCAACACATAACATCACATGTCATCAACGTAAGTAAATGTGCGCATCCCAATTGTCGTTGACATATAGCAACGAAACCGGCGATATCACATATTACACTTACGGTCACAGAAAAGAAAGTGTAAAACTACAACAGTTGGAATCCGCAACCCCTTTAGACATTGCATGCCTAACCAAATGAATTCCTTATACATCGCATGCCTAACAATTATAAACCCCGCATTTTAGTCTCATCATCGAAAACTCTTTTCAATATCAAGTCGGGCAATTCAGCAAGATTCCCGACATGCTGATCGAATGCTCGTCGCAAACTTTAGTAGACGGCCGCACCCCTGGTTGCCGTCGACGAAGTGCACCAAGGCGGAACACCGCTGCCGCGAGCACCCGAACGGATGCTTTCGGCGATGGGGTTCTCCTACAGTCACTTGGTCGGGGATATGGGGCGTAGCTGTCTATTAAGTTTACCCGGCGAGTATCCGCGTACGCAACGTGATTACGACGGACTTCTGATCACATCAAAATTCCGTGGCAACCGATCAAGTGAGACTAAAGTGCTAGATTTATAACATTCATTCAGTTATCTCATAACTACTTGTGGATTCCAAATATTGTATCACATTCCAGATAAATAGACAATGTTAAACATTCCGATCGAATAATCAAACACCCAAGTTTTCACGAAAAGCTCAACACATGAAATAAGTTTAAAAGCATCCACTTCATGCCACAGTACCAACGGTCCAGCCGTAGAAGGGTTAAGCCAACGCCTCACATGTGGCACGCCGTACTGCCCCAAACCCTAAGGTTCAAAGGGCAGTTCAAGACGGTCACATAATCGAGTTAAGGTTTGTTTTCTTCTAGAGGGTCCATCGCGTTACTTCCATTACTTAGAACATTCTTAAACTACGGAAAAATCCAACACTTGGAAATTTCCCAGCAGGGGAAAAAATGGGTATTTATATCCAGTCGAACTTTTTAACAGTTTCTAAAATATCCGGAAAAACATAAACGAAGTTAAATTATCCGATCGAATTAACGAGTCCCCAATAAAACCCTAGAAAACTCAACACTTGAGTGGAATTAAAAAATTCCCAGAAAAAAATGATAAGAAAGGACCTAAGAATATATATGTGAAGTTTGAGGGACTAATTCACAATTTGGGCCGCGGAACCGCCGCCAAACCCTTGGTTTGGCCGCAGTTCCGCGGTCAAATTTTTTAGTTAGGGGTCCGTACTTCACAGTAATTCTTATATTTTCGTGCTTAATTTTCTGAGCATTTTTAATTCACAAAAATCCACAGTTTGAAAAAATGTACAGAGAAGGGTTTTGATCGGGGTTTCGGGATTCGATCGGATCTCTAACTTCGTCTAAAGCTCTAGCTAGGCTCTGATACCACTGTAGGGTTCCTAGGCACACTCAAGAGGTTCCACAAGGCATCAACCATGCCAAATTCAAATTTTCCGGTGCCAAGAAACCCTAAACTAGATCGATTACTAGAGGTAAGGCGAAAAAGAGAAGCAAGCAAACTACTTTGCTAACAAGTGAATGGAAATACAACCTTTGTAGATTCGATCCTCCACTTCTTTAGCTCTGTGATGACGTCCCTTTGCTGCGATCACCGGTATCCCGGACTCTTGCGATGGTTTCGTCGGAGAAATGAGTGGGATAGGTCGTTGACTTCGATGCCGAAGATGATCTACGTCGAGGCAAGTCTAACTCAAGCTCCATCTTCACTTAGTCATGAAACTTGTGAAGATAACACACTCTACTACATGGCAAGTGGTAGAGGATGAAGAAATAGGAAGTTTGTTCACTTTGGATTTGGATTTCTCACTTAGATTCATCACTTGGAATTTTCAAGAAAGCTTTCTTCTTTTCTTCATGAAGAAGAAGAAGAAGAAGAAAGAAAAAGAATAATTAAAATCAATAAATCAATTATAGAAAATGAAGTGATGCTTATCATTTAGCAACCATGGGTGAGTGTAACTCATGTACAGAATAAACCAAGGTTTAGTTAAATGGTTAGGTTAAGCATAAAACAAAATGGTTGAAGCTTCATGAATCTTCAAGAATAAAACAAAGAAAGTCACCACCATTTTGTTTCTTGCCAAAAATAAATAAAGAAAATAAACAAATATGGCAAATGAAATCCTAACCATTAACTAAACATGGTGTATAGCATACACACACCCAAGTTTGTTTGTATCATCAAACATGATACAATAAAGTGCACAAAAATATATCACATATACTACTTGTGCACATCAAGTGAGAAAATCAATCTTAAGTGAACAAATACTACTTAATGTAAAGTAATATATCAAATATATAAGTGTACATCAAATCATTAAATCAACACTTGATTTAATGATCCGATCATACTGCATATAACCGACTAATATCAATAGTAACAACTTATCGAATCAACACTTGATCCGATAACCCGGCTATATCGCATACAACCGATTAATGTCACAAATCGCGAGAATAGAATACAGTATCACATACTTGTATTATTCTCGGTCCTGCACTTATCTCATATGCACTCCTATTTCGTTTCTCTTGAGCCAGAAACTCCTGTGTAGGACTCTAAAGACTCGTCAATACGCCGGCAGCAGGTGATGATCATATCAAACACCCACAAGCCGCAAGCGGTCAGCTAAACGTAACGGCCACCCGGGTATTGAGCGATCAAAAGATCAACGAGCAAGCCCGCTCACACTCCTGTGAATCCAACCAGTAACACTACCGTACAGCCGGTCTCTTCGTCTGATATGTCGCATATCTCGTCTAGGGGTGGTAAACGTCAGACCCCAATAACTCGATAAGTCGTGTCGATATGAGGCTCATAACGGGTCGAGAAAGTACTGGTAACACTTACCAGTAAATCCCTAAAACAGCCTTGGCCAAGGACTTCCTGTTATAGAAAATCGAGCATAGTGCAACATCAACTCCCTATAACGGGAGAGACGAAACCCCTCCTATCGCTCATTGCCTCCATATGATTTGGGACTGTACCTAAAAATCACCGTTTTGCACGCCCTCTTGGACGTGGTAAGGTGGAAATCAAAGCACAGTGGGAATCACACAAGACTCTATAACGATCTCGGGTCTACAGACTAACCTGCACCAGTGTCACCAGAGAACTGCCATCTGACGTAAGGTATAATACCAGATGGGAGTTCTCGGCTAGTCCGTCCAATGTACCCAGTCTACACTGAGCACCCGTATATCATCTCTGATGTCAAACACCAATGGATATGGGATCATCCATCGCCCATCTTGCAAGAAAAACCTCCACAAAATGTTATTTGCAAACTTGCAAATAACACCCTCCATCGGAAAAGTCCGGCCGGGAAAGAACAAAGGAAAACCGGCCGGGACGGAATGCAAACTGGCAACTCCAGAAAACTGGTCCCGTAATAAATTACAGGAAAACCCCAATACTGTGCATACACACCCGCATCTGTATTCCGACTGAACACAAATGCAAAGAGACAAAACTACACTATCAAATACTAGAATCCGGCTTAAGCCAAAGCCGGCTAGTAAAAACCGTCCGATCACGATCCGTGCAATACCGCACGTATCTGATCGAACCCTGCCATATCTCCATACGGCCTCTACAGCGTTTCGCCCGAAACTTGAGTAACTGAGTGTGGTGGACTCTAAAGACTCGTCAATACCTTGGCTGTGGATTTAACCACTAGCACGTCAGAGGTATAAGCCAATACGTGACGGGCCACCAGGTATTGACCAAATGGAACGTCGATGAGGAAGCTCACCCCGACACCCAACTGAGCCTGTCAGTGACAATATCCGTACAGTCCGATCCGTTCGTCTATGAGTATCGCATGGCGGGCCTAGGGGGTTGGTAAAAGTCAGACCCCCAAAAGCGGTACAAGTCGTGTCGGAGCGTAGCCCAGAACGCCCTGAGATACTACTGGAATACCTACCAGTAAATCTCCTGCCTCGGCCGAGGGCTTTGCGTAATGGCTCTCCTAGACACAGCGCGACCTCACCCCCAATACCGGGAGAGACGAACCCCTGCAGATCCGCTCACTGCCTCCATGTGGCTCGGGACTGTACCCAACTAAAACCTGTTTGCACGACTCCTTTGAGCCGTGGTAGGGTAGTAATCAAAGCACAGTGGGAACTCACACGAGACAAATGACGATCTCAGGTCGATGAACTAACCTGTACACATGTCACCAGGGAACTGCTATCTGACATCTGGTATAATACCAACTAGCAGGTTCCCGGCGAGTCCTGTCCGGTGTACTCATAACCCAATGAGCACCTGTATACATCTTAGGTGAACCAACTGACACCAGTGGCTTGTGAGACCGGCCACCGCCCCTCGTCGGGGTCTCGACTGTATACACTAGTCTACTAACGGAGTATCGATGCCCTGTCTCGAAACTCCTACGACTAGGGACCTTTTAAGGATGTGCTTATAGACCACCAGCTCCCACGTATATGATCGCCATCATACTGCTGGCAGTCAAGCAAGAATCCTAGGGGCTCTATCAACGTGTAATAGCGACATGTCAGGTCACCTAAAGCAGTACACGATGATAAAGATAAACCAGATAGCATACTATCATCTCGAGTAAGACTGTCCTACCGGGATAGGTCCTCCCTCAATCATTGCAATCACGTGCCTGTGATCCAATAATTGACTCTGAGGGCACTATCTCCAACAATCTCCCACTTGCACTCAAGGCTAATTATTGCGATGCCGCATACTCACAGCCAGTGTGATACCGAACACCCAACTCCTCTACTAGTCAGTCTCACAAAACCCGTTTGCGAAACTATTGCGTTCGAGGAATAGCCTCAGTGAGTGGATCCGCTGTGAAGTTTCTTTCTATGTCTCTCTATATCTCAAGTTCGCGGAGAAAGCCATCTCCCGAAATGAGCAATACCTGTCTTAGAATGTCTGGATGTCTGATGGGACCTAGCTCATAAATGAACTCCAAATCCAAACTTCTTAGACTGTATCATCAACCGAACTTAATCAGTATCCTGCGCCATGCCTCCCTCAGTATTGCCTTGGACCACCTGTCCAAAATACTGCCCCTCGTCAGAGGGAGAACTATAACTCTGACAACCTCCTTGTCGTCCATGTCACCTTGGAAGCCTGGAGTGATAACCGTCTCCTAAAAGAGGCATCCGTTATCATATCCCTAGAACATTCACTTATGTTCTAAAACTGCTTCCGACTGTTCCTCCAGGATTGGATCAATATCAACTTATTGCATCTAGTGCAAGAACAACATCTGGTGTGGTACTTGACATCTCATGATTGACTCAATTGCCTAAGCAAGTGATCTGTCAATCATGCATATCCCTCTCCCCTTTAGTCTGTAAGACACCTTTAGAGAGGGTGACTCCATTACCTGCGGGTACACTACCATGCCAGGAGTCGTCCATTCTAAATACTTATAGAATGATGTCAAGGTACCCTGATTGGGAAACCACCCAAATCTAGATCTAAAACCATAGGTCTAGTAACCAGTATGTTTGATATAATATCCATGTCCCATGTGGAGAAAACACTGTGTGACGACCAAAGTATAACCGATCGTAGTATAGGAATATCACTTCCTACTACCTTCTCAACAGATCCATCCCCTATTCTGATGACGTCAAACCCATGACTGTCACATCAGAAACAGATGATCTATCTCCGCTACATCTGCTTTAGTCTATAAATAGACATAAGCCTGATGTCCACCAACGCTTCCGCTGCTCCCACTGACTACGACAACCCTCTGGTGGAGTCATATAGACGCGCACTTCTAAAGCTAGTTTAGAACGACGCTATACTCATCCTCTCACCGGGTCTCGCAGCCTGGAACAACAGAAATGGCAAGTGTGGGTAAACAAGAACTTCCCTGTCACCGTCCTTGAGGCTACCGGAGTACCTCTCGGGTGCCTGAAGTTACCCACCTTATCTGCGGAGTGGCCAATGGAATGTCAGTCCAGATTGAATCTTTAGGTTCCTTATCAAATCTTCAGTAATCGTTTGTGGTTCTGGAATCACTTCCAGTTCTACCATACTCCCACTACTTTTTCTGAAAAATCCAATTTTTATTAAAACTGTGGCGAGTCTAGAACAATATTTCTATTGATCTGTCAGATGGTAGAAAATCAACCCTCGTCATAGCCTGGGTCAACCCACAAACAGCCATTACAGAAACGTGCCTTGAGTTATCCGGAGTCTGGTTTTAAGCATAAGCCGGACAACTCCCCGTACCTTAACATCGTCAAGATATGAACTGTTCTATATCCAATATAGAAACAGAGGCACTGATTCAATTGAACCAGATTCAAATCATGCAGCTGTCTCCAGTGCATGTCAACTAAATGGAAGGAGGCCGATCAGCGTTACTCAACTTAGGAATGCTTCCAATTATGAGTAACCTGAAAAAGAAGCAATTTCTCTTTATCATTACTATCAACTGAATACCATACGCAAGTATCTACATCTTCGATCACTTTGAAGAATCCCGATACTTGGTATACCTGGTTCTCTACTTTATTCAAATACCTATAACTCCTCAAAACTTAGACCCTGTGTTTCCATGAAACACATGTCTAAGAACTAGAGAAGTTAAAAGTAAACAGAATATAGTATGAGAACCAACCCCTCTGTCCTAATGGACACTGGACAGCATACAATACTCTGTATAAGTCCGCTGAGTCTAACAACTCTTTCACTGTGTGTCGTAGGTTGAAAACTGTACTTATGGTTAAGAAGAATTACACCGCTGTTTAATGCTCCTTACCTAACCATCCACTGATATAGGTAAATGTCATCGACATAATATCAAAAGGCATATCTCACTCTATGAAAATAGACGTACAGATATATCAATTTGAAATTGGTGCACAACAGCGGATATTCAAAACCAAATATTTGCCGACCGGCAAACAACCCAGGTGACTTCCTCAAATATCACCGATTACAACGAATCCCGATATAATGAGGATGATCACCCAATTCCCAATAACTTACTCCCACTCATCATCTGTAAAACCATACAGATGTGAGAATCATACTTGGTAAATACATACCCTGGAGTTAGTGTCTAATCGGGAAATCAGTTTTCTTTTAACAGTACACAGTGAAACTGAAACATTGTAATGTTTCAATGGGGTATCCTGGTATTCCTAGTAATGCCTCTACCATTATCCAGATTCACAACTGTAACCGTATAATTCTTTGCCACCTCACCAAATCCCTTTATTTGTCTTTAGTCATTACCTTCTGTACACCCCTTTAAGCCAAATGGTTTTCTTCCTTCCCTACCGTTCGGCACCAGCCTATGGTTTGGAAGAAGACTATCCAAAAAGCATAAAGGGTGTACTGTCCTAATCCTAGGAGCACTCGCAACGCGAGAGAAGGTAAAGATAAAAGACACCTGAATGTACTTTATTCCTATTTCTCCTGAACTAGGATCCATCCCCGAACTGGAACAAGTTCCTTTCGAGTTCGTATATAACCATACGATGGATTATCCAATAAACTGGGATCTTCGTAGTAATACGGAGTGTCCTGGAGAAATACAAAGGTGATTTAGGATTGGCGAAGAAATACTTGGTTTGGTCGTGAATATCAGTCGCAATTTACTTTGCCCTCTTACTAATCCCTTTATTTTGTCTTAATCTTAATACCTTCTGCACACCATCATTATGCTAATTGGTTTTCTTCATTCCCCACCGTTCGGCACCAG
Organism: Agapanthus africanus; assembly: GCA_030015575.1. Lineage (NCBI taxonomy): Eukaryota > Viridiplantae > Streptophyta > Magnoliopsida > Asparagales > Amaryllidaceae > Agapanthus > Agapanthus africanus. The sequence continues at coordinate 205,968,203 of CM057345.1, read as the reverse complement.
CCTAAGGTTTGGAAGAAGATTGTCCAATCTGCGTAATAGGTGTACTACTCCTAAGCCAAGGAGTACTCGCAACCTGAGAGAAGGTGAAAAGAAAAGACAACTGAATAATCCTATCCGTTTTCTCCAGAACCAGAAACCATCCTCGAAATCCTTCGAGTTCGTATCTAACCATACGATGGTTTTGTCCAATGGAAGTGGACGTTCGCAGTAATACGGGGTGTCCTGGAGAAAAGGGTAAAAGTAGGAGTGGTAATGAGGTCTGCAACTCTGACAATCCAAAAGCTTGTGTTAAGAAGGTTCGGTCAACTTGGTCACTGAGTCATAGTCCAGGGTCGGGTCAATGGTCGCTGCCAGAGAGAGAGAAAAGAAACACTCAGCGTGCACTCTAACCTAGATCAGAATGGTTACCACTTTGTCTAATCTGGAAACCTCCAACTGTACCTCAAATTCTCCTCCAAACCTGAAAGAAGAATTAGTCGGGATCACCCGAGGAGTAAACCAACTCATCAGTGGGAATCGGGATCCAACTATCATCGCATGATAACGTGACGGAATCCACTCACGTCACCACACTCCAGAAGGTATGCGCATGCCTGGCAAGTTTCAGTTCTTTTGAAACTCCCGATGTGATTTTTACCCCAAGCGGTTTATGACCTTGACTAGGTCAACAAACCATAAACCGCCAGTCAAGTTCAACCCGTCATTATTCTGGATTGCATTAAACCCACCCGTACGTGCCCTTGACTAGGTCAACAAGGCCGCACGACTGTCCTAACCAATCCCACTTATGCAACAAACAAGTATCACTTAGCTACCGAACACTACGTCTTGACTAGGTCAACAAACGCAGCACGAATACCAAATAATACCTGTAGGAAATGACGGAGGGCTACGGATGGTTTTTGGCGAAAAACCTTTAACGTAATGAACTTGATATCGTTGAAGGAACTGCATAGCCTTTTATAAAATATAGTGACGAAAACCTTTACTAAAGAGGTCACTCCCGGTGAAGGGATCTCGGCTCTTTCCCCGTAGAATGAGGTGCAGGATATTCCAACTGAATACCACGATGCAAAGCAAAAGTAATCGGCTATAGTGAAGTTAATGCCCTGACGCAAACTTCTGTCCAAGGGGTCACTCCCGGTGAAGGGATCTCGGCCCTTGCCTCGTCGACTGAGGAGCAGGATATTCCAAATGAATACCACGATGCAAAACAAAAGTGAACGTCCTTGCAATAACAGCTTTTTTGAAAAAGTGTTCCAACAACATCAGATTAGGTTTGTTTATCTTGCATTGATCCGAATCAATGCAGTCCCATCAATTGATCACACCACAAAGAACGAAAATATACTGACGTACGTATATGCCATCCGCACTCGCCACTGGGTCCCGTCATCACCCGTTAGGTTAGCTAACTAACGGCAGAGCGGGGACTGGACTAGCGCGGATGAAAAACATATACAACATCTACTAATATATATATACCAATATATAGTATTTCGCTCAAGGCGTGAATAAAAAGCAACATCACAGAAATGTACAGCATCACAGAATAATACAGATATCTGGAAACCCCGGGTTTCACAGAGCCGCTGCTGAAACCCGACGTTCCCCTGGTCGTGTGGATAGCCTGTGCAATAAAATCCTAGACCCCTACGGGCGCGGCAAGTCACCCGCCAAAACCTGAAGCGAGGCAGCCCCTTTCAGCTCCGTGAATGGACCACCCAGCACTCCACGGAATCCGGCAACTTGGGCACCCCTCCTGGGTCAACCTGTACCCCCTACGAGTGCGGCGAATAGCCCGCCAATCCTAGAGTGAAGCCCCCTCCGTCTCAATGCCATGAGATGCGGGCCCGTTGCCCCCTAGAACCTGGCTATCCGTGCACCCCTCCGCGGGGTAATCCTAGTACAGAATGTAAAATATACATACACCGGGTACATCGACCGCAACCAGGTCGTGCCCCAAAATAATAATACAAACAGGCAGTGACGGCAGTCCACATGTCGGACGCTCGCCCCGCAAAATCAAATGTACATAATACAACAGCACTGTACTAGCATTGCATCCAGGCTATCCCCCACGACCGATCCGCAACATCACAGCATAAACATAGAACATCAACGTGAAAGTCACGTTCGCAAATCCGTCTAACCGGGCTATAGCAGTTAGACCGGATTTACCGATCGAGTGACATTCACGGTCGCAGATATAATGTAAATACTGTGAAATAATGTGTTTAAAATTTTCCGATTGACCAAAAATTAACAAGTGGGCCCCAATCAAAACTGTAGCACTCACAGAAAACCTGGGCCCAATTTTAATATCCCAAAACCCATATTTTAAGCCCACAAGCCCACTGAAAAAAAATGATGAAGTGAACTCCTGTTCCCGCGGCGGAAGCGCGGCCAATAAGGGGCTTAGGCCGCCCTTCCGCGGTCGAAAGATACGATCACTGTATCAAATTTTTGCAGTAGTCTTAGATCTCCCTGCACACAATTCTGAGACCACCTGAAAAATTTTTAGACTCCAAAAAAATTCGGCAGAAACTGATGTCAAGGAAAAATACGGTTTTTGGAATTTCGGTCGATCGGAACTGAAAAACACATTAGAACAAGCTAGGTAAGGTTAATGGCGTGGCTCTGATACCATGTTGCGCCACGGCAGCGCCCCGGCCTCTCTCCCTGCACACAATTCTGAGACCACCTGAAAAATTTTTAGACTCCAAAAAAATTCGGCAGAAACTGATGTCAAGGAAAAATACGGTTTTTGGAAGGATTTGTTATGATAACATCTTTAGATTCCATTCTTTTCCATCATCATTATATTCTTTTTCCATCACCTTTTCTTGGATTGATTGTGATTAGAATTGGATGTTAAGTTGATGTAAGATTGTTATCATGAAGCTTTGGAAATGGTCACCTTTCTTTTTCTCCTACACTAACCTCCCTTTGCATTATGTTTCTTTCCTCCACCATTCTCATTCTCACTTGATAAGATGATAAGTTTTCATGAGAGAAAAAGAAGAGAGAAAAAGAAAATGAGAGCTTCATCTTGAGAGTTTCTTCTTGATCTCATTTTCTTGCTAGAAAAATGCAAGCACCATTTTTCTATTCTTTGATTCCTCCATCATGGTAACTTCAAGAACCCTAAAGAGACAAGTTCACTACACTATTCTATAGCAAGCCTTGGACGTGTCGGCTAGCCAACTTCGCGCCCGAGTTGCCTCGGTCAAGAGGCGGGAGCCCGTAAAAGATTCCGGCTACGTGGTGCCCTTTCCGACGAGCGAGGAGGTGACGGAGATTCCGCAAGAGATCGAAGTGGAGATGAAGACCGAAGGACATGGATCGCTTGGTATAACTTCTCACCCTATCTCTCTAGTTAGCTAGTATAGGTTAATGGTTTCGATCCGGGTAATTGTCCGCGGTAGCGCCGGTTTCCGAGCAAGGGAAAAATTTTTTATTCCGCATTTTGGCCTCGAGAAAGAGGCCGGGGCGCTGCCGTGGCGCAACACATCTGTATGGGTCGAGAAGCTACATGCTAGTCTACTCTGGTATATCGATGCCCCGTCTCGATACACCCACGACTAGGGACCTTGAAGGATGTACTTATTGACTACCATGTCCCCACTAGTATGATCCGCATCATAGTCCAGGTAGTCAAGTACACATCATAAGGTCTTTACCAACATGTAACAGAGATACAATCAATGTACACGTTAAGATAAAGTGTAACCAGATAGCATACTATCATATCGAGCAAGAAAGTCATCCCTATATATGTCCAAGCATCCACTACAATATACATCCTATGTATAGTAATGGCCTCTAGGGCATGCATATAACTAACATTGATACCCTATGCTTCGGCGGTAGGCTTTATCATGTACGCGATGCTATGTACCAGACTCGATGTAGCATACTCACTAAGTATAGTGTTTAGGTATCAAGCAGATCCTTGAGAGAATCACTGGACAGCTGTGAAGAACATTCTCAAGTACTTGAGAAGGACTAAAGAGATGTTCTTGGTGTATGGTAACGGAGAACTCCAGGTTGAGTCCTTTACCGATTCAAGCTTCCAGAGTGATAAGGACGACTCTAAGTCGCACTCAGGATTTGTCTTTACCCTCAATAGAGGGGCGGTGTGTTGGAAGAGTTCCAAACAAGAAACCGTTGCAGACTCGACGATGGAGGCTGAATACATCGCTGCAACGATGCTGCCAAAGAGGCTGTCTGGATAAAGAATTTCATCACTGAACTTGGTGTGGTTCAGTCCATTGAGCATCCAATACCTCTGTATTGTGATAACAATAGAGCTGTGGCTTTGGCCAAGGAACCCAGGTCCCATCAGAAGTCCAGACATTTTCTGAGGCGGTATCACCTGATCCGGGAGATAGTTGATCACCGGGAGATCGAGGTTAGGAGAGTTGATACGAAGGACAACATTGCGAATCCACTCATAAAGGCCATTCCTCAGATACAATTTGAGAGACTCTTCGGGATGTTGGGTATGAGATACTACAACAGCTGGCCTTAGTGCAAGTGGGAGATTGTTAGTTATATATATGCCCTAGAGGACATTGTTGTACATATGATGTTTATTATAGTGGATACTTGGATATATATAGAGAGGACTTTCTTGCTCGATATGATAGTATGCTATCTGGTTTCACTTTATCTTAACATGTTAACGAATACTGTTTTGTGATCACATGTTGATGAAGCCGTTGGGATATGTACTTGACTACTAGGACTATGATGAGATCATACTAGTGGGGCTAGGGTAGTCAACGAGTATATCCTATAACTGTTCCTAGTCGAGGGTGTATCGAGACAGGGGATCGATACTCCAGAGTACACTAGCATACACGCATCTTGACCCATATAATGGGTGATGGATGATCCCATATCCATTGGTGTTGGACATCAAAGATGGTGTACGAGTGCTCAGAGGAGACTGGGTACACTGAACGGACTCGCCGAGAACTCCTAGATGGTATTATACCTATCGTCGGGTAGTAGTTCTCCGGTGACACAGGTACAGGTTAGTCTGTAGACCCGAGATCGTCATAGAGTCTTGTGTGATTCCCACTGTGCTTTGATTTCCACCTTACCACGTCCAAAAAGGCGTACGAAACGGTGGCTTTTGGGTACAATCCCGAATCACATGGAGGCGATGAGCGATAGGAGGGGTTTCATCTCTCCCGGTATAGGGAGTTGATGTTGTGCTGTGTTCGATTGGCTATAACTGGAAGCCCCTGGCCAGGGCTGATATGGAGATTTACTAGTAAGAGTTATCAGTACTTTCTCAACCCGTTATGAGCCTTACATTGACACGACTTATCGGTTACTGGGGTCTGACGTTTACCACCCCTAGACTAGATATGTAGCATATCAGACGAAGAGATCGGACTGTACGGTAGTGTTTACTGATTGGATTCAAAGGAGAATGTACAGGCTTGCTTATTGATCTTCTGATTGCTCAATACACGGGTGGCTATTACGTTTAGCTGACCGCTTGCAGCTTGTGGGTGTTTGATATGATCATCACCTACTGCCGGCATATTAACGATTCTTTAGAGTCCTACACAGAGGTTTCCTGGCTTAGGAAAAACCGAGCAGGAGCACATATGTGATATGTGCGGGACCGAGAATAATACGATATGAGATACCGTATTATATTCTCGCGATATGAGATATCGGCCGGGTATATGTGATATAGCCGGGTCGTCGGATCAAGTGTTGATTCGATGAATTGGTACATGTTATATTAGTCGGTTATATGCTATATAGCCGGATTGTTGGATCAAGAGTTGATTCGATAATTTAATGTATAATTATATATGTGATATATTAAATTACGTTAACTAATATAAGCTCGCTTTATTGATTCATTTTCTCACTGGATAATACATTGATATATATGTGATATATGTTAATTGTATTATTTTCTTTTGTTCCAAAATATATTGTATATGTGATATATAATATTGTAACAAGTTAGGGTTACAAATGCAACATGGTTGTAAAGTTTAAACAAAGTTAGGGTTTGGATTTGTGTTAGCTTTTTCATGAAGCTTCATGAAGCTTTCCCTTTGTCTTTTGCTTTGATATTTTGTGTAGATATTTATTAACCCAACCCAAACCCTTAACCATAGTTTATTCTCTACATGAGTTAAGACTCTCATTCTTAACTCATGGTTGCAATGGTAACCACAACAACAATTGATTATTCATCACAAAAGCTTTCTTCTTCTTCTTCCTCCTTGAAAAAGCTTTCTAGCTTTTTGTGAAGTGATGATTTAAAGTGAGAAAATGAAAACAAAAAAGAGAAAAATTCCTACTTCATCATCCTCATCTATTCTATTCACTTAGATTAGGGTGTTCACTTCATTAATACTTGATTAGAGAAGTGAGAGCTTGAGTTTGAGATTCTTCAAGGTAGATCATCTTCAAAAAGAAAGATTTCTAGCAAGCATGGATCATTCGACTTATGGAGCCTCTCAAGAATCCGAGAGTTCATGGATCGCGGCGAAGGGATTACTACTCGGAGCTTATGAAGCGAAGGAACGGACTACAAAGATTGTTATCCCTCTCTCTTTGATGTAAAGTTGTTTACATGCTTGTTAACCCTAATTCTCTAGTTAAGACACTACTGCAAATAAGGGTTGCCCCTACGGATTTATCCGTAGGGGCAACCCACTGCCCCTACGGATATATGCGTAGGGGCGAAAAAATACCCCGTCTGTTCAAAGGCCGCAGGTGCAAGTTGAGGCCTTGAACTTGCCCCTACGGGCAAATTCTTGCCCCTACGGATTTCTGTGCAGGTCCTATTGCCCCTACGGACTACGCCGTAGGGTAAAAAAATTTATATTATTTTTGTTTTTTTTAATATATTAATTGTACCTACGGACATGTTCGTAGGTCCAAGTTATACCCCTTACGGATAGCTAAGTAGGTACCTATCCGTAGGGGCAAAATATCAGGATTCCTGATATTATGCCCCTACGGATAGGTACCTACGTAGGGGTTAAGCAATGGCCCCTACGGGTATGTCCGTAGGGGCACTCCCAACCCCGAGGTACTGAGATCAGGGGGCAAATGTCAGTTACTGCTGACATTTTTCCCCTACGGATATAACCGTAGGGGTAACATGTGTGCCTACGGATTAATCCGTAGGTACATATTGTCTGTATTTTTTTTTTAAAAGTGCTGCCTGATTTTTTCCCGCCCTGTGCACAATAATATATACATCAATCAAATATAAAAATAATCATCACACAACATATATCGCGGTATTCATAATCACATCTCACGCATATAATATACAAAAGAAATCCAAAAATTGATTATGATATAAATATAAACCAATATCGATATCGTTTCAAAATGTAGTACAATGTGTATGATATAAATAAATACCTGTTTCAAAAAATAAGAACCAAAAAGCTACCCTAGTTCGGTCCAGCTCCACCTCTGAATAGCGATAGAATAACGCGCGCCTGCTCCTCGGTCAATAAACTCTGCAATTCGGCACGAGCGGGAGTCTGAGCGGCCTGTGGAGCTGGCGATGTGGTCTGCGCAGCCGCCGTCGAGGTAGTCACTTGCGGAGCCACGGCTGCGGGAGTTTGAGTGGGCGGTGGAGCTACAGGAGCTGTCTGCGGAAGCGCAGCCGATGTAGTGGCTTGCGGAGCCGCAGCCAAAGGAGATGCTTGTGGAGGCTCGGCCGATGTACCCTGTCGCGTCTGGACCTAACGTGTGTAATAAGCATGTAAGAACTGTGTATTATTCAAATTTGTATCATTATTAAGTTATTTCGAAACCCCGTTGGGATATCTAGTTTGTTGTTTATTTTAATTACATATGTATGTATGATTAATCAAACTTAAGTCTAAAACCAAATAAGCTCAAGCTACGTACTAATTATGGATATGTTGATATCTATATAATATGACATGATATTTTACTATAAAGCAGTATACATACCAGCATCTCCTTCAACTCCTGAACGGTGGCCCTCAAGCTCTCCAGTTCCTGATGGACACGTCGGTCACCGGAGATGGAGGAAGTTACCGCCGGGGTTGAGTCCAACCTCATATGGGCCCTGCTAGGGCCCAGTCCCCGGCCTCTCTCCCAACCTCCGTGGTGCCCTCCGTGTGCGGCGTCCAGAACTGGGGTCAGCAGCCTCGGATAGCTCTATCCGGTAAAATCGATCCCCGAGGCCTGGGCCTGCTCAACCATCCGCTCCTACACCCACATTAAGCAGTAAAGTATAAGTATAAGATTTAAACTTGAACTTTCCAAAACTAAAATTTCAAATTTTGGTAGAAAAAATATTAACGCTTACGCAGTACTCCTGGGTAGCGACGTCGGGATATCGAACCTCGCCCGTGGCGGGATCTGTCGAGGTGCCGTGGACGGCAAGATATGCGGACAGCACGCTCGGTGTACCACCTGACGCCACGGTCCGAGATGTCTGCAATATTAGAAAGTAACTCTTAATATTAGAAATATTAGAAAATAACTCTTAATATTGCCGAATATCACAAATGTCGGTCTATTGTAATTTACCGATAACTCCATGGCTCGAGTAATGTTCCTCGAGCCACCTGTGTAAGTGGGGCGACCCCTCTTCGCTGTCTTCCTGTTCTCTGTATTCTGAGCGGCCTGTTTCTGCACAACGCATTAACATTTAGTTTTCTAATTAAGAATCACAAAGAAATAAATTATAACATAAATAATGAATTACATTTAAAATACATACCTGTTTGCGTTGGGAGTCGAAATAAGCGCACAATAGAGGCCATGTCTCTACGTCGACTCTCGCAAATGCCGGAGTAGATAGGAGGGCCGCTCTCTCTGCCTCGGGGGTCGCCATCCACAGGGAGTAGCAGTCGGCCTTCAGCTCATTCCTGTTGTATCGGATCTTGGCCTGCATGTTCTTCATCAGGCCATTGTACAGAGCATGAAGGTCGAGCACCCTCCCCGGGTGATCAGGGTCGGCTACAGGCTGAAAATCGTAATCCAACTGAAAATACAAAAAAACATTGTTATTAGATTGCAAGTGTTAATAATAAATATATTGGATAGATCAAATGAAAATATATATTAATACATACCCGAGCCTGATCAAAGAAGAGGGCGAATGAGCGCTGGTGCTGCTCGCCTCCACTCAACGTGAAGTGGATAGTTCTTCACGAGCCGGCTTTCGTCCCCCAAATACCGGCCGAACCTCTCGGCATGAGGACCGGTATAGCGATAGTCAAGGGTAAAAAAGGGGGGAATGCTGCCTCCCCTAGCTCTGTCAGGCCTCAGCCTATGGGACTGATTCGGGCCTCCAGTCCCCCTCTGGGGATGGGGAGGCCCTGCGTCTGCACAAAATATCAAGACAATCAATAATAAGACAAAGTTGTATTAAGAAATCAAGGTTAAACGAAAATTCAAGTGTGATATATACCTCCGGTGACTATCGCACGAGCCTGAGCCCGGGCAGCAGCACGAGCGGGACGATAGTTTCTCCAGTGAGGAACCACCGGGGTCCCGGATGCGGACGCATCCCCTCCAACTAGAAAATAAACATCGACGCTAAATTTCCATGAAGTTCATATTTATTCTATAGAGCATATGTAGAATGAGTAAATATTTAAATTTATTCATACTAACCTGCAGACTATGCGGAGGGTATAGAAGCGGCAGGAGTGGCCCCTGCGGAAGGTGTGGACGCACCACCTATAATTAGACAATTAAAAATAGATTATATAAGTAATTGCGAAAAGAATGTGTAGATCAATAATACAACGTTCTAAATCAATATGCAAGCAATATAGGATATATAAACATACCCGCAGGTAAGGTGGTGTCACCACCTACAGCTAGACAATAATAAAAATTGCTAAGTAAGAGCAAAAGGAATGTGTGTATTTATGATATAGCATTCTAAATCAATATACATATACTATATGATATATAAACATACCTAGAGGAGCGGGGGTGGCCTCTGTCCCAGATGTGGACGCATCACCAACAACTAGACAATCAAACATTGACAATATAAGTAATTTTGATATAAACAGGCATGAATATCTGTAATATTACATTCAAAATGGATATGCGTGCAGTATACCTGGAGATGTGGCAAAATCCACACGGAAGGAGGCATCCGAAAGGGTCTCCGATCTGGGTGCAAGACCGGCCCTCTGAAGCTCCCTACAGAGCTCTCCGGGCGGCAGAACTGCTCTGCCTCTGCCTCTACCGCGGCTGGAGCTCCTGCTGCTCCTCGCTGCTCCCGACATCGTCATCAAATCTAGATAAACGGTTCGTGGACGCAATAGACAATCATTAAAAGTATTGACTATATATGTATAGAGCGTAAAATGTGAAGTAATAATATAACATTACTGATAACCTTTTTCGTTTCGTGGGCGCATCATACATATCTACTTGGATTTCATCGTCGATGTCATTTCTAACCCACGTAACTTCATGATCAGTCGAAGACAACCCGTCCTTCGAAACAGACGGTCGGAGCACTTTAAGCCTTCTCTCTTCTTTGTCCTCATCGCTGTCCTCGTATTCTGGGACATCGTAGACATCTCTGGGTTTCCATCGGCATACAACACTCCACCCCGGATGCTTCAAACACTGTGAATAGTATACTTGGAACGCTTGGTTCGGAAAGATAAACGGATCGTCCTGACCGTAAAATCGAAGTGTGTTCACACTGGTCAATCCATATTCATCTTTTCAAGTCCCAAGACTGCTTCTCCACCTGTCCGTATCGGTTAGCGGATCGTACCAAGTACACTGGAATATATAAAAGGGTTCTGATCGTCCGGGATAGTGGATGCCGAGTATACAATTTAAGTGCCCATAGTAAATCACACCGTCCGATCCTACCGTCGCAATCCCACTATTCTGAGTAGTTCTAGATGTTTCTATGTCCTTAACTTCGAATTTGTATCCAAGGACACCAAATCCTTTGTAATATGCAACCTCCATACTAGGAAATTGAGCTAAATATCTTGAATCACTCTCAAATGATGCTGACAAGTTCGGATCGTGGATCTAAGAAAACAAATTTTACGACAAATACATAACGATACAAGTTTAGATTAAAACTGATAGCAATAAAATATAATTCGAATAACTTACATGCTCTGTGACCCAATCACAAAAATTATCCTGATGGTATTTTTCCAAACGTTCTTCGTTCCAATCAGGATGCCCCTCACGTACCTCGTTAAAATGAGTTCTGTTTTCGACAAATAATTGTGACATTAATATTATGTCATTTCATACACACACAAACACAGATATAAAAATTAATCCAAAAGAACTTACTCTCTAATTTGTTCAAGACATGCGCAATTAAGCAAGATAAACCGGTATATCTTGTTGATAAACATAGTGTCTACCCTCTTATACTCGGCTTTACCATATGGCCCGTCTTGAATTCTTCGTGGTCGGTTAAGCCTTGTCTCAATGTTCTCGTCAACAAAATGTGGTTGCTTCATCAAGAAAATAACCTTGCATGATAGAACCCTCTGGTCGATTTTTATTGTGTATATACTTCTTAAGAGTGTAAAGGTACCTAATGAGAATATGTTGAATAAATAAATACGGGCATACAGGACAACAATAAATTTATAAATTGCGCGAAACGAAAAATTACACGTACCTCTCGACGGGATACATCCATCGATATTGTACCGGTCCGGCTAGCTTTGCCTCAGTTGTAAGATGAACCGTCAAGTGTATTATGATATCGAAGAATGACGGTGGGAAAATACGCTCAAACTTGCAAAGTATCAACGCAATAGAATTTTCTAGTTTATCCAGCGTCACAGCCTCCAGTGTTTTAGCACACAACTCCCTGAAAAAACAACATAGGTCGTTGATTACTAGACCAACCGAGTCGGGGAGAGAAGTCATGAGGGCTAATGGAAGAAGGTGCTCTACGATAACATGGTGATCATGACTTTTCAGCCCATCGATCTTGCCCTTCACAATTTTTATTTTCTTACTGAATGATCCTGAGAAACCTGTGGGGACTTTCAAATCATGCAACACCTGCAGGAATCTTTTCTTCTCCGGTTGTGACATATGATAAGCGGCATTGGGAAGTACAAACTTGCCCGGTTTACCTGCTACCGGTTTAGGGTGCAGTTCACTTCTTATTCCCCACTTTTGTAGATCCATCCGAGCATTCATGTTGTCTTTCAATTTCCCGTCTTTACACAGAAGCAAGTTAAGTATGTGCTCTGATACTCCCTTCTCTATATGCATGACGTCCAGACAATGACGCACTGAATTTGTAGACCAGTACGAAAGCTCGAAGAAAATGCTTAACTTGTTCCAATATTGTGGTTTGACCTGTTTCGTCGGATCCATCCCGAAGGTCACGTTATTGTAACCATCCCATTTAGCAGTCACGTCCTCTCCGGACAATGGGGATGGAGGTCCAAGAAGCTCCTGATGACCATCAAAGTGAACCGTGTCTAACCTATAAGGGTGGTCTGGAGGCAGAAAACGTCGATGGCCGCAATAACAAACCTTCCTGCTAAAATTCAAAAATTTTGATATTGTGTGTTCATGGCAATGAGGATATGCTTTGTGACCATGTACGGACCAACCTGATAGCATTCCATACGCAGGAAAGTCATTAATTGTCCACATTAAAGCCGCACGCAGTATGAAGGTTGTATTTGTGTTTGAATCATATGTCTCTACACCATCAATGAACAAAGTTTTCAGCTCCTCGATCAGAGGTCGGAGATAGACGTCGATATTGTTCCCCGGTGAGTTTGGTCCGTCGATAAGAAGAGGCATCATAAAGTATGATTGGTCCATAGCCAACCAAGGCGACAGATTATAAATTATCATTACAACGGGCCATGTACTGTGACTTCCAGCCATATAGTTGAATGGGCAGAAGCCATCGGTAGCCAGTCCGAGCCGGACATTGCGAGGATCGCTACTGAATATTGCGTGCCTCCTTTCGAAATCCTTCCATGCCGGTGAATCTCTTGGATGGCTCATTTTTCCATTTTCGCTTGGAGGAGCGCGGTGATGCCAAATCATTGCCTCGGCTGTTTTCTTGCACTTGAATAGACTCTGTAGCCTCTGTGTTATGGGAAGGTATTGTGCTATCTTCACAGGTATATCAGGCTTCTTATCAGAATCTTTCGGCTTATACCCGGCCTCTCCGCATGTTGGACACTCTTTCAAATCTGAATTCTCTTTCCGGTACAACACACAATTTTTAGGACATGCTTGAATCTTCTCGCACTTTAGACCCAAATCAGACATCATCTTCTAGGCTTCGTACCAGCTTTCGGGCACATTATTTCCCGGAGGCATAGAATCTTTCAAGAACGAAAGAAACATTGTGAATGACTTGTTGCTCCATCCATTTAGGCACTTAATCTGGAAAAGTTGGACGAACCATGAGAGGGTGGAATACTTCGCATTCTCATAAATTGGTTTCCTAGCATCATTCATGAAATTTTCATATTTATCCGCACGCGGTCCTTGATCGGAAGGAATGTCATCTTCGGTACGAATAGATTCACCTAGGGCAGCCTCTACCATATCCTCCATTTCTTCTGATGGAAATAAATTTCCGTCTCCTGCCGTATTACCGAATTCTTCTTCTTCTCCTGCCGCATTATCGTGTTCTCCTCCTTATTCTACCGCAGTATTGCATTCTTCTCCTTCCCCGTGATATTTCCAAGTTGAATAAAGTCTAGTAAACCCATGTTTTACAATATGAAGCTCTGCCAATTCTACCTTCTGCCAGTACTTATTGCCACATCTATCGCACAGACAGAGAATCTTCTCTATTATGATCTTATTATGTGCGCTTGCAAATTCAAGGAAAGCAGCAACTCCTGCGACAAACTTAGGTTGCATAAGTTGTTTCCAATCCACATACATCCAGTCCTTAACTCGGACGTACTCATGGGCCAGGTTAGACTGAATAACATATAAATTGTAGGTTATGCTAACTATATTGAGAAATATAAGAATGGGATAGTTACTGACAAAGGAGAAAATCCGTGTATATGCTTTGAGTGTGCGTTTGTCGTTGAAAAGAATAAATTATCACACGTATGTTAACCGATAGACGGGGACTAAGTGGCACTTTTAGTTTCATATATGAGTATCGATGGGAATATGAAGGTTTCATATTATCATCGAGTATCATATATTGGTTTTAACCCGAACATCTCGAATCGCTCTATAATTATGCGTTTGTATGTGTGTGTTCCGGCTGTCGGGGGTAGGCTTCTATCCCATTAAGAATGTATAGAGCGAACGCCCATCACTTGTGCTTTCAACCGTTTCGAGTAAATTTCGGCAGCACCTCCCCGCTGTTCTCCGAGTACACTGTAATAGAATAGATAATCATTTCAAAGCTGTGAAACAACGTTGAAATGAATATCTAATCTATCTTTGTACACGGAGAACCAGCGGAAAGGTACCGACGAAATATCTCGAAACGGATGAAAATACAAGTGAATGAAGGCGTTTGCTTTATACATTCTTAACTTTTCCAAACGGGACAAATCTATGGGTTACCATACGATTGAATTTTCTCGTCGCGTAGACTATACGACGGTTGTTAGTATCGAGCTATACTGTCCGATATTTAACAACCTTCGTATAGTTCTAGGTCACGACGAGCATCGCACATATGTTAACCGATAGACGGGGACTAAGTGGCGCTTTTAGTTTCATATATGAGTATCGATGGGAATATGAAGGTTTCATATTATCATCGAGTATCATATATTGGTTTTAACCCGAACATCTCGAATCGCTATCTAATTATGCATTTGTTGTGTATTCTTGTTGTATGTGTGTGTTCCGGCTGTCGGGGGTAGGCTTCTATCCCATTAAGAATGTATAGAGCGAACGCCCATCACTTGTTCTTTCAACCGTTTCGAGTAAATTTCGGCAGCACCTCCCCGGTGTTCTCCGAGTACACTGTAATAGAATAGATAATCATTTCAAAGCTGTGAAACAACGTTGAAAAGAACATCTAATCTATCTTTGTACACGGAGAACCAGCGGAAAGGTACCGACGAAATATCTCGAAACGGATGAAAACACAAGTGAATGAAGGCGTTTGCTTTATACATTCTTAACTTGTCCACACGGGACAAATATATGGGTTACCATACGATTGAATTTTCTCGTCACGTAGAATATACGACGGTTATTAGTATCGAGCTATACTGTCCGATATTTAACAACCTTCGTATAGTTCTAGGTCACGACGAGCATCGCACGTATGTTAACCGATAGACGGGGACTAAGTGGCGCTTTTAGTTTCATATATGAGTATCGATGGGAATATGAAGGTTTCATATTATCATCGAGTATCATATATTGGTTTTAACCCGAACATCTCGTATCGCACTCTAATTATGCGTTTGTTGTGTATTCTTGTTATATGTGTGTGTTCCGGCTGTCGGGGGTAGGCTTCTATCCCATTAAGAATGTATAGAGCGAACGCCCATCACTTGTGCTTTCAACCGTTTCGAGTAAATTTTGGAAGCACCTCCCCGCTGTTCTCCGAGTACACTGTAATAGAATAGATAATCATTTCAAAGCCGTGAAACAACGATGAAATGAATATCTAATCTATCTTTGTACACGGAGAACCAGCGGAAAGGTACCGACGAAATATCTCGAAACGGATGAAAACACAAGTGAATGAAGGCGTTTGCTTTATACATTCTTAACTTGTCCACACGGGACAAATCTATGGGTTACCATACGATTGAATTTTCTCGTTGCGTAGACTATACGACGGTTGTTAGTATCGAGCTATACTGTCCGATATTTAACAACCTTCGTATAGTTCTAGGTCACAACGAGCATCGTACATATGTTAACCGATAGACGGGGACTAAGTGGCGCTTTTAGTTTCATATATGAGTATCGATGGGAATATGAAGGTTTCATATTATCATCGAGTATCATATATTGGTTTTAACCAGAACATCTCGAATCGCTATCTAATTAAGCGTTTGTTGTGTATTCTTGTTGTATGTGTGTGTTCCGACTGTCGGGGGTAGGCTTCTATCCCATTAAGAATGTATAGAGCGAACGCCCATCACTTGTGCTTTCAACCGTTTCGAGTAAATTTCGGCAGCACCTCCCCGCTGTTCTCCGAGTACACTGTAATAGAATAGATAATCATTTCAAAGCTGTGAAACAACGTTGAAATGAACATCTAATCTATCTTTGTACACGGAGAACCAGCGGAAAGGTACCGACGAAATATCTCGAAACGGATGAAAACACAAGTGAATGAAGGCGTTTGCTTTATACATTCTTAACTTGTCCACACGGGACAAATCTATGGGTTACCATACGATTGAATTTTCTCGTCGCGTAGACTATACGACGGTTATTAGTATCGAGCTATACTGTCCAATATTTAACAACCTTCGTATAGTTCTAGGTCACGACGAGCATGGCACGTATGTTAACCGATAGACGGGGACTAAGTGGCGCTTTTAGTTTCATATATAAGTATCGATGGGAATATGAAGGTTTCATAGTATCATCGAGTATCATATATTGGTTTTAGCCCGAACATCTCGAATCGCTCTCTAATTATGCGTTTGTTGTGTATTCTTGTTGTATGTGTGTGTTCCGGCTGTCGGGGGTAGGCTTCTATCCCATTAAGAATGTATAGAGCGAACGCCCATCACTTGTGCTTTCAACCGTTTCGAGTAAATTTCGGCAGCACCTCCCCGCTGTTCTCCGAGTACACTGTAATAGAATAGATAATCATTTCAAAGCTGTGAAACAACATTGAAATGAACATCTAATCTATCTTTGTACACGGAGAACCAGCGGAAAGGTACCGACGAAATATCTCGAAACGGATGAAAACAAGGCGTTTTCTTTATACATTCTTAACTTGTCCACACGGGACAAATCTATGGGTTACCATACGATTGAATTTTCCCGTCGCGTAGACTATACGACGGTTGTTAGTATCGAGCTATACTGTCCGATATTTAACAACCTTCTTATAGTTCTAGGTCACGACGAGCATCGCACGTATGTTAACCGATAGACGGGGACTAAGTGGCGCTTTTAGTTTCATATATGAGTATCGATGGGAATTTGAAGGTTTCATATTATCATCGAGTATCATATATTGGTTTCATATTATTTATAGTTTACTTTATTTTATTCAATATTTATAATTAAATATATTGATAAATAATATTTGCAACAGAGAATCAAATTACCGAAATGCCCCATTTCATCTCCAAAGCTATTTATTTCCCCCAAATTAAAACCCCTCCATAATCCCAAAAGAACCTTATCTATCTATATCAAAAAATTGATGCAGCAAGCAGTGCCATTTCCTTCTCTTCTCCCAAAACCCAGCTCACCTTCAATCTCTCCAACTCATCCTAACCCCAACCCAGCCCCAGCCGAACCCCAACCCAACACCAAACCCTAACCCGGCCTAACCCTAACCCTAACCCAGCCCCAGCCGAACCCCAACCCCAACACCAAACCCCAACCGAACCCTAACCTTAACCCTAACCCCAACACCAGTCGTCGAACCCCAACCGCCGATCGAACCCGTTCCCTAACCCTAATCCTAACCCTAACCACAACCGATACCTAATCCTAACCCTCATCAATCACTACCCTAACATCATTATAATAATGTTTAACTAATTACCTGTAGGTGACGATGGAGACGCAATCGGCGATGACGAGGGCGGTGGCGACAACGAGAACGGAGCACGGTGGCGACCACGAGATCACTGTGTAGGCGTGGCGACGACGATTCGGCTTGGATTCGGCGATGACGAGATCACTGCAGCGCGGCGGCGATGACGATCTCGATTTGGGAAAATTTGGTTTCGCGCGAGAATAAGAAAAAGAAATAATCAGTGTAGGGATCGATCTCTTAAATCCCTATTTATATACCCCCTATGGATATACCCGTAGGTGCTTGGTTTGCGCCTCCGTAGGGGCAAAAAACACTTTAAGATTTAATAAATTTTAAATAAATATTGAACGACCGTAGGGGCAACCGTTTTGACCTACGGATTAATCCGTAGGGCCAAACTTTTACTGCCCCTACGGATGTTATTATCCGTAGGGGCAACCCCTTATTTTACTAATGAGATCATGGTTAGGGTTTGTTTAGCACCTAAAAATTTTCAATATGGCATGTGTGATGCCTTCCTAAACCTTGCTAAGGTACTAAGCTATCCCTACACGATTTGCGTTTGTGATCTAATATCTCTTGGATTTGAGTTTTGATGATTGAGTTTCATGATATTGTTTTCGTGCACCATGGCTGCACCTACTGGGTATTTACATTTCGTGCATAGTTATTGCACATGATATATGTTTTATACACCGTTGTGTTGATTTATGAATTGTGCATATCAGTTGCACTTAATATTGATTTTGTGCCTTGGCTGCACGTGTTTATGATTTCGTGGATTTCATACGGTTGATTTGATTTTGTGCATGTGGTATGTACTCGATTTGATTTTTTCATTCGGTATAGCTCACATGTGCTTGCAGTGCATTGGAATGGATTTTGTGCACATAGTTGCACACGCTTAGGATTTTTATACACCTTGGTACACTCGGTATAGTTTTTATATGCATTTGAGTTATTGATGAGTTTTCGTGCATTTGTTGCACCCGATTTGTATTTTTGCATTTGTTGCACTAGATTTATATTTTGTGTATTGGTTGCACCAGATTTATATTTTTGTGCGCGTTTGCACTTGACATTCGTTTTCGTGCATGCTACTGCACTAGATACTTTATACGGACCTGATGCGCTTAGGTTGGATTTTTGCGCATATTAGGCGCTTGGTATTGGATATTGTGCACACCAGATGCACTTAATTTAGATTTTATTCGTGCATGTCGGATGCACTTGATTTAGATTTCATTCGCGCATGATGGATGCACTTGATTTAGATTTTATTCGTGCATGTTGGATGAACTGGGTTGAGACTTTCATGCACTATAGATGCACTTGATATTATTTTCATGCACATCCATTGCACTGGACAGATGCTTGCGTGCACATCCGTTGCACTTAGTTTGGTTTTGTGCACATTCGTAGCACTCATATTTGGCTTTGATTTCCGTGCACACCAGACACATGTGATTGTTGGATACGCGTTTTGAGGCCGATTTTGCTCTTGAGCACCTTGTTTTAATGATGGGAACTATATTATATAGTAGCCGAACAGGACTGATCTGAGGACAGTACCTGAGTACCTTGCATGCATTAAAAGCTTACCAAGATATTTTCAAAAAGGAGCTATAGTCTCACTATTTCCTACGTGTCCATGAGGGACACGAACGTTTACAAAGAAAAACCTTTTGGGATATTTCAAAAGGGCGGAACGTATATTTGAGCAAAATATATATAAACGTATATTTATTACTTTACAAATGAGCGTCCGTCACTTGTGCCGTGAGTTACGCATCACACGGCGATTCAGAAAAGATTTTGCTTATATTTTATTCAGTTTTAGGAGATTTTTCAAGGATGTGTACTATATATGTATGATATGTAAGTCCACGGTAGAGCCCCGGCCGTCTAACAGACGCCAAAATGCGGAACAAAACTTTTACGACTGGCGCTATCGCGTACTTTAACCCGGATCTGCCATTAAAGCTAAACTAACAAACTACAATGTGGGTAGAAATGTTATACCGAACGATTCGAGTCCTTCGGTCTTCAACCATCATCCCACGCTTTGTTGCGGCGGCTTCGATCTTCTGAAAACTCCAGTCTCGTCGTCCAGGTGGCACCAAGTCGACGGATCTTTAACGGGCTCCCGCCTCTGAACCGAGGCAACTCGATCATCAAGTTTGCCAAAAGAGATGACCAAGATTGATGTGGAGAATGAGTAGAACACTTTGTCTCGTTACGTCCAAGGCTATGGACGAACGGTTAATGAAGTTTCCATTTGGAATCGGGTAAATGGAAATTGAACTATATGAAATTTCCATGAACTAAATTTCTTGTATATTTTTCTCAAAATGAATCCATCACCATTCAAGGATGGGGCCGGCCACTATATATGAAGAGGTGGGTGAGTGTAGGAGAACCAAGGAAAGTGACCAGAAGCATTCATCCTTATAATGACATTTAAAGAAAGAATGACTCACTTATAACATTAAATGAAACAATTAATGCATAATGAGTCATAACAACCTAGTCACCAAATAATTAATGCCATGATGAGTCACTAATCCTAGTCATCATCAAGAACCTTCCACACTCATGTCTCACCCTCAAGACGAAAAGATAAATCCGTATTTAACCGAATGTTAAATACGGGTGATAGAAAACTGGAAACTGGCAACATCCAAAAGTAATCCTGAAACGAATTTCAGGATAACCACGTAACAGTATAAACATACCCACATTTGTATTACGACTGAATACAAATGCAACTGAGACAAAAATATTATATCTACACAGTATAATACTGGGATCCAGCTTAAACTAGAGCTTACCAGTATTATCTACCCGAAAAATGACGCGTGCGAAAACGCACGTGCATTTTCCGTACCCTGCCATAAAACCATACGGCATCTACAACGTTTCGCCCGAACTTGGGAAAGTGTCTGTGGAGGACTCTAATGACTCATCAATACACTGGCACTGTGTATAACCACTATCACGTCAGAGGTACTAGCTATACGTAACGGTTGCCTATGTATTGATTGGAAGGGAAGCTGACGAGCGAACTCATCCAAAAATCTTACTGAGCCTGATAGTGATAATATCCGTACAGTCCGGTCCATTCATATATGAGTTTCGCATATAGGGTCTAGGGGGCCGGTAAACGTCAGACCCCCAATAGCTGTACAAGTCGTGTCAGAGAGCAACCCAGAACACTCTGAGATACTGCTGGAATACCTTTGTCACGACCCGAAAGTACGGAACGTGACCGGCACTTAGATTACGAAGCGTCTAGAGGCGCCACGTAACCTAAGTAAGCCGAAGCCCAGAAATCTAAACCATAAAAGAAGAAAAGAAGAAAAGAAAAGAAAACAAGTATAAAAACATCAGCAGATTTTACCAAAAATTTCGGCAGAGTCTCCTCTGTAAAAACTGGCCCCAAACGGGTACAACAAGTATAATATACATAAACAATAAAAAGCATCCCCAACGGGTGCTAGCTCAACGCCAACAGGCGGAGACAACCACAACAATCACAATAATATACAACGCCAAAGGGCGAGGCTCAAATCTCAAAAGAAAACAAAAACCACCAGATCAGAATAACACATGCGCGACTCTAAAGTCGAAATAAACAACTGGTCCAATAAATTTATCAAGTAATACAAATATGGTTGATGGAGCTTACTAGATACAAATGAATGAATAAAAGTACAATGGTGGTTCGGATACAAGTGAACCAACCTACCGTGCAAATCACCCTGAAGAAAAGATGTGCCAAAAAGCTGCCACGGAAACCTGTACATCGAACCTGTAAAGAATTTGGCACAATGGGGGTGAGTTGCCAACTCGTGAGTAGAAGATATCTACGAAAAGAAATCGAATGCACGACGCTATCCTAGGTCATAATAATACACTACTATATCCCAAACATCTAGTAATAGCAGGGTAATACTACGTGTAAGTGCAACTACTCCGTGTCGTATCAGTACCTCATATAATACTATGTCATATGAATGAAATGCATGCACCATGAATGTAAAGTAACAAATCCTGAAATCCAGATATATGTGTATAAGAATCTGAAATCTCAATAATGAAATCCATGGAAATCCGTGTCAAACATCGACACAACACATGTAATCTCAAGTCTCAATATCTCGGGCTCCATCATTCCGGATCGGCCATATCATCAAATCTCACGACAACGGTCGGTATCCTCCGGATATCCGCCGCGCCAGACATCACCGGTAGGTAGCCTTCCCCTGCCAGGCTCATCGTCTACAACTCGATCTTCTTGCCCCGGGGTACCATACCGGGCCCACCATGTACCCGAGACGGTTCATCCACTCCTCGAATCGGGTCTCGAAATCCAATAGAAAACATGAAATCTCATGGTGGACGACACATACATCACGAGAAAACCGCATCTTATTTTAAAAAGAGAAGAGGAGAGAGAAAGAGAAGTTTTTATATATTTTTGCGGTTTTCCCCAAAAATCCAGAAATCTCATAGAAATCCAAATCTCAAAATCATGAGTAAGTATATGATAAGTGTCGGCATATGCCCATACTACTGTGCGATAACATGAAATATGAATGCATGAATGTCTAAGTAATAAATATCATGTCTTATACTAACATCAGAGAGTGATCACAATATTATATCGGTTTAGTTGTTAACTGATTCTATCAATAAAAGATAATATGATCTAAAGTGTACGTGACATAGCAATTACCGATGATGATGTGTGTGAGCCGGCAAATAAGTGTGCGTGGAATATGCGCATCATCGGTAATGGTGCTGGTGTCCTAACAGGTATGGTTTGTACTGATTATTGCAACATATGTAAGAATATGCACCATGATGATTACAGTATGAATGTAAATACAGGTGTGCATTATCCACTCCTCTGCGGGATACGAGTACAACTACCACTATGTGAGTCGAACCTAAACCAGTATCCATCTAACATCCTAAGGAACTAAACCTAATCGACTAGTCAGTAAGAAACTAGAGTCTACCTAAGGTCTAAATCAATATCTCTAATAGTCGGCGATCCTGCCTCAATAGCGTCACGTACGTAGTACGGCTTCCTCGAATCAAGAGTGCGGATCAATCATCAAATCTAAGCCTCGTGCGGTAAAATCCATCGTACGGCATCCCAATATCGGGGTACGGTCAAGTATCTCCTAGGTGTCTCCTCATTCGTATAATGTCATCATCAACACATCTCATGATCAAGGTGCTAAACTGTGATCGCATACATCAATCATATATCATTGCCATCATGATAAGCATCATTAGTTTATCCTCAGAAATATCATGTCATATGTATCATATTGTGACTAGGTCATACTTATATGATATCGGCATCAGGTCACACCAATATAATGTCGTAATCAAATTATACCTATATCATATCGTGTTCAGTCACAAGTTACAGTCCGAGTACTATTCTAGCGTCCCATGTACATCAATATCACCACCACTCTTTATAATTTATATATTCATGTTCATTATCTCATTCTCTAATGATCCGCTAACACTTTATTACGACTGTATAGTCAAGAATCACGGCATCAAGCCCAGTTATACTGTTCATCATACCTCGGATATCATATCACATCAATGAATCACCTATACGTGTTGTATATATATGTATATACCTATACCTAGTTCTATATATATACACATACACGTACCCCATGTCGAGTTTCAGTGTGTGCGTTGGTGTGTTTCTATCTGAAACCTATGAACCTCTTCCAAGGTACTCATCCTTTGATATGGTTTTCCTAAATCAGTCTAGTCCAGCCTAGGGTCAATACTAGAGTCCTACCACGTCTGGTTTCCTAATGTCAATAAGTACTATTACTGTTCTACGTTGCGGGGGTGCTAAACGCCATCCACCCGACTTCCCCCCCGTAGATATACATCTACTCACCTGGTCCATGTCTGCCGAAGACAGTGTCGCCATCCTCCTCTTCATTGCCCGCAGTCCACGTGAGGGGTACCTAGACGCAAACATATAAATAGCATCGTAATCTGAATCACATACGAAAGTCAAACGATCTAAAGGAGCAAGCATAGGTTAAAACCTATGTCCCGTCCACGCAAAAGAACCAAATACCGCTCGATATCGGCGTACAAACTCCGATGGATCGAGATAACATCATCAAACAACTTGTAGTTTTAAAACACATTACTTATACCATAAAACACGATTAAATCCATCGAAACCCTAAAATCTATCAAACCGTCCAATTTCGCAAAAACCCGAAAATGCCAGTATACCGTTTTTCATCAAAACTTGACATTCAAATGAAACTAATGGTCATAAAACTCATTAAATAGCATTACTAGACTATACAAACCATTACTATATTTTTATTACACAATTTTGCATTTATTTGAAATTTCTAGTTTGCAACTTTTAACAATTTTAACATTTTTCAAGCAAAATACCACAATTCCACCGCAAAACGTGATTTTGCATAAATTAATGTCTTAAACTACAATTTATGATGATAATGATATAATGAAACTATAATTTAAATTTTTACTCTCAATTCATTAAGAATTTCCAAGAACTAGTTAGCAAAATAGCAATTTTTATCATAATTTATCCATTATAAATAAAACTAGTAACTAATTTGAGTTTTTTCATTCAACCAACAAGTTAAAATTCTCTTAAAAATCACACTCTAGTGTTATAAACATTAGTTGTAAATTTATCTCACTAATAAATATATTATTCATAAATCTAGTTTGCAATAAAATCGCTTGATTTAACAATTTGATTGAGCAAATTACAATTCAACAACCATACAAGATTTTCTCATTCAAAAATTGTTAAACTAGTTATTATAAGCCTAATTAATTAATAAAAATCATAACTTGATTTTACCACCCTAACTTGAATTTTTAAAACTTGGAAATAGAATTAATTTATTAATTCTAATTATGCTAGAATGAAACATTAAATAAAAATAAACAAAAGAATGATATTTATACCTTCATGACATGAAACCTAAGCATGAAATAAGCCTCCAAAATAATGATTTTCATCTTCAAGATCCATGCCCAATAGGTTAAAGAATATTGGGTAAAGATTAAATATGGATTTTGGGGTTTATTTTGGAAATTTTTTATGGAATTTGATGATTTTAGATGCAAGTGAAGTGGGGAATTTTTTTGGGGCAGCCATGGGATGAGGAGGCCGGCCACTTTGGGTGGGAAGAAGAGAGAAAGAAATGAATGAGTAATGGTGTAGAAACTTCTTCAAAATATCATCATCTTTATGTCTTTTCATAACTTTATTTAATTTTCTTTCATTTCTTTTCTAAACAACTCAAGAAAATTCTAGATTCAAGGAAAAAGTTGCAACTAAATTTTGCATGATACACACTAAATTATAATATGCCATGGTTCATTTTTACAAATTAAAACCATTCAAATTTGTAATTTACACTAATTTAGTGTAAAAATAAAGCTTATGTTAATATTTAAAATAATTAATTTAGGAAAAATATTTTATTAAACTAAAAATTTATAAGTGGCTAAATAAACACTATTTACTAGTAATTACATAATTAAATAGGTATTTTTGAATTTATAATGAAAAACAATTGCTGTTTGATTTTACGAAAAATAC
Organism: Agapanthus africanus; assembly: GCA_030015575.1. NCBI lineage: Eukaryota > Viridiplantae > Streptophyta > Magnoliopsida > Asparagales > Amaryllidaceae > Agapanthus > Agapanthus africanus. The sequence goes on along the minus strand of CM057345.1, from coordinate 205,942,836 downwards.
ATTTTGCTTTACCGAAAATCATAAAATTCACTTAAACAATTTTATTTATTTAATTATTTTTAAAACGTTACAATCTTCCCCCCTTTAGGAAATTCGGTCCCCGAATTTAAATTAAAACTCCCCTTCCAAATACTAAAACATATAGCAAAACACTCAAATCGTCGGGGCTCCGAAATTATCAATACATAACTAAAATCAACTCCGTCAAGTATAATGCAATCATCGGAGTTATGGCGATAATAAAATATCATAACCCAATATGAAAACCATCATAATATACGTCAATCTGTAACTTATATATAGTGCGCATCATAGTAAAACCGTACAAATATCTGGATAAGGAAATATGCAAACACCCCTTTTTGAAAATTGCCGTGTGATGCACGTGTCACGGCATAAGTAGCGGACGTTTAATTTTTAAAAAAAATATAGCTATATATATATATATATATCTTTTATTTAACGTACACGTCCCGCCTGGTTACTAAATCAAATAATAATGATTATGAAAACATACTGCTCAAACTAAAATCAATCCCAATCACATCAATAAAATGTCATGTGCGTCCGGTGCGCACTGAAATCGAAGCCAAATGCAGAAACCATGAATACCCACAAAAAAAAAATAAGTGCAACAGGTGTGCACCAAAAACATCTGTCAAGTGCAACGGGCGTGCACGACTCAAAATCAGGTGCATCTAATCTGCACAAAACCCCGATTTAGTGCATCTGGTGTGCACAAAATCGCATCAAGTGCGCCAAGTATGCGCAAGAATCCTAATCAGGTGCACATGGTGCACAAAAACATACCTCGAACATCAAAATCAAAATCACAGTACAAAAATGCATGAAAACTAAGTCAAAACATATGTCAAAATCATGTGTAACCCCTATGCACGAAATCAAATCAAAAATCTCAAAATATATAAAACCAAATCAAGTGTACTGGGTGCGTACTAAACCACATCAATACAACTGATATATAAAACACAGATAGAATGAAGGTACGCACAGGAAATACCAATCGTAGAACAAAGTCCTCAAAATACACAAATCCAATCAACGAAAATAGGAAATTCAAATCACTAAATCACAATCGTAAACACTTTCGTCAATGTGCGCCTCTTTCCTCTGATGTCGACTGCTTCGAACTCGTTCTTTCATAGGTGTGCTGACTGCGCTACCAACGGCAATACTCATGTCTAGAGTCTCCCACATAGTCGATCCCTTCACTTGATATCCGGACTACATTAAACTTTTCGATCAATCCATCAAAATCCCATAATTCCCCGAGAGCTCAACACTCAAGTACAGTTTAAAAATATCCGGTACATACCCCAGCATCGATGATCCAGCTGTAGAAGGGCAAACCCAAGCCTCACTAATGGCACAGCGGAACTGCCGTAAACCCTAAGGTTCAAGGGCGTTCTCGTGGTCATTATGTCGAGTTAGGGTTTCATTCTTCTAGAGGGTCCATCGAAATACCTGCATGTTCTTACGAATACTTTAAACTTAGGAAAATGGTTTTCTGATAATCGTTCGAACCCTTTAACTTCATCCGGACGGCATGTGAATACCCTTCGTCCGCACGCTAAGCAATGCTTCAATCCTCAAGAACAACCAATACTCTAATGGTTATCGCATTCGAGCCGCAGCTTCCTCTGCCCGTGCGCCCGTGGTAATAGAAACCACCATCCGACATTGACGAAGATAGATCAAAAGAACGAATGGAATACGGTGCAAACAATGTAAATCCTAAGGCTCCTTAAGCAGAGTAGCGTATCGTAAGTATGCCGCGGACCATACCCACGGTACGTTACTCCACCTAACTCGCCTACTCCATCAACCAAGGGTCACATAGACTTATACAAGGTTAAACCTAGCGCTCTGATACCAATTTTGTCACGACCCGAAAGTACGGAACGTGACCGGCACTTAGATTACGAAGCGTCTAGAGGCGCCACGTAACCTAAGTAAGCCGAAGCCCAGAAATCTAAACCATAAAAGAAGAAAAGAAGAAAAGAAAAGAAAACAAGTATAAAAACATCAGCAGATTTTACCAAAAATTTCGGCAGAGTCTCCTCTGTAAAAACTGGCCCCAAACGGGTACAACAAGTATAATATACATAAACAATAAAAAGCATCCCCAACGGGTGCTAGCTCAACGCCAACAGGCGGAGACAACCACAACAATCACAATAATATACAACGCCAAAGGGCGAGGCTCAAATCTCAAAAGAAAACAAAAACCACCAGATCAGAATAACACATGCGCGACTCTAAGGTCGAAATAAACAACTGGTCCAATAAATTTATCAAGTAATACAAATATGGTTGATGGAGCTTACTAGATACAAATGAATGAATAAAAGTACAATGGTGGTTCGGATACAAGTGAACCAACCTACCGTGCAAATCACCCTGAAGAAAAGATGTGCCAAAAAGCTGCCACGGAAACCTGTACATCGAACCTGTAAAGAATTTGGCACAATGGGGGTGAGTTGCCAACTCGTGAGTAGAAGATATCTACGAAAAGAAATCGAATGCACGACGCTATCCTAGGTCATAATAATACACTACTATATCCCAAACATCTAGTAATAGCAGGGTAATACTACGTGTAAGTGCAACTACTCCGTGTCGTATCAGTACCTCATATAATACTATGTCATATGAATGAAATGCATGCACCATGAATGTAAAGTAACAAATCCTGAAATCCAGATATATGTGTATAAGAATCTGAAATCTCAATAATGAAATCCATAGAAATCCGTGTCAAACATCGACACAACACATGTAATCTCAAGTCTCAATATCTCGGGCTCCATCATTCCGGATCGGCCATATCATCAAATCTCACGACAACGGTCGGTATCCTCCGGATATCCGCCGCGCCAGACATCACCGGTAGGTAGCCTTCCCCTGCCAGGCTCATCGTCTACAACTCGATCTTCTTGCCCCGGGGTACCATACCGGGCCCACCATGTACCCGAGACGGTTCATCTACGAAAATAAGATGCGGTTTTCTCGTGATGTATGTGTCGTCCACCATGAGATTTCATGTTTTCTATTGGATTTCGAGACCCGATTCGAGGAGTGGATGTTGTAATTTACACTAATTTAGTGTAAAAATAAAGCTTATGTTAATATTTAAAATAATTAATTTAGGAAAAATATTTTATTAAACTAAAAATTTATAAGTGGCTAAATAAACACTATTTACTAGTAATTACATAATTAAATAGGTATTTTTGAATTTATAATGAAAAACAATTGCTGTTTGATTTTACGAAAAATACATTTTGCTTTACCGAAAATCATAAAATTCACTTAAACAATTTTATTTATTTAATTATTTTTAAAACGTTACAATCTTCCCCCCTTTAGGAAATTCGGTCCCCGAATTTAAATTAAAACTCCCCTTCCAAATACTAAAACATATAGCAAAACACTCAAATCGTCGAGGCTCCGAAATTATCAATACATAACTAAAATCAACTCCGTCAAGTATAATGCAATCATCGGAGTTATGGCGATAATAAAATATCATAACCCAATATGAAAACCATCATAATATACGTCAATCTGTAACTTATATATAGTGCGCATCATAGTAAAACCGTACAAATATCTGGATAAGGAAATATGCAAACACCCCTTTTTGAAAATTGCCGTGTGATGCACGTGTCACGGCATAAGTAGAGGACGTTTAATTTTTAAAAAAAATATAGCTATATATATATATATATATCTTTTATTTAACGTACACGTCCCGCCTGGTTACTAAATCAAATAATAATGATTATGAAAACATACTGCTCAAACTAAAATCAATCCCAATCACATCGATAAAATGTCATGTGCGTCCGGTGCGCACTGAAATCGAAGCCAAATGCAGAAACCATGAATACCCACAAAAAAAAACTAAGTGCAACAGGTGTGCACCAAAAACATCTGTCAAGTGCAACGGGCGTGCACGACTCAAAATCAGGTGCATCTAATCTGCACAAAACCCCGATTTAGTGCATCTGGTGTGCACAAAATCGCATCAAGTGCGCCAAGTATGCGCAAGAATCCTAATCAGGTGCACATGGTGCACAAAAACATACCTCGAACATCAAAATCAAAATCACAGTACAAAAATGCATGAAAACTAAGTCAAAACATATGTCAAAATCATGTGTAACCCCTATGCACGAAATCAAATCAAAAATCTCAAAATATATAAAACCAAATCAAGTGTACTGGGTGCGTACTAAACCACATCAATAAAACTGATATATAAAACACAGATAGAATGAAGGTACGCACAGGAAATACCAATCGTAGAACAAAGTCCTCAAAATACACAAATCCAATCAACGAAAATAGGAAATTCAAATCACTAAATCACAATCGTAAACACTTTCGTCAATGTGCGCCTCTTTCCTCTGATGTCGACTGCTTCGAACTCGTTCTTTCATAGGTGTGCTGACTGCGCTACCAACGGCAATACTCATGTCTAGAGTCTCCCACATAGTCGATCCCTTCACTTGATATCCGGACTACATTAAACTTTTCGATCAATCCATCAAAATCCCATAATTCCCCGAGAGCTCAACACTCAAGTACAGTTTAAAAATATCCGGTACATACCCCAGCATCGATGATCCAGCTGTAGAAGGGCAAACCCAAGCCTCACTAATGGCACAGCGGAACTGCCGTAAACCCTAAGGTTCAAGGGCGTTCTCGTGGTCATTATGTCGAGTTAGGGTTTCATTCTTCTAGAGGGTCCATCGAAATACCTGCATGTTCTTACGAATACTTTAAACTTAGGAAAATGGTTTTCTGATAATCGTTCGAACCCTTTAACTTCATCCGGACGGCATGTGAATACCCTTCGTCCGCACGCTAAGCAATGCTTCAATCCTCAAGAACAACCAATACTCTAATGGTTATCGCATTCGAGCCGCAGCTTCCTCTGCCCGTGCGCCCGTGGTAATAGAAACCACCATCCGACATTGACGAAGATAGATCAAAAGAACGAATGGAATACGGTGCAAACAATGTAAATCCTAAGGCTCCTTAAGCAGAGTAGCGTATCGTAAGTATGCCGCGGACCATACCCACGGTACGTTACTCCACCTAACTCGCCTACTCCATCAACCAAGGGTCACATAGACTTATACAAGGTTAAACCTAGCGCTCTGATACCAATTTTGTCACGACCCGAAAGTACGGAACGTGACCGGCACTTAGATTACGAAGCGTCTAGAGGCGCCACGTAACCTAAGTAAGCCGAAGCCCAGAAATCTAAACCATAAAAGAAGAAAAGAAGAAAAGAAAAGAAAACAAGTATAAAAACATCAGCAGATTTTACCAAAAATTTCGGCAGAGTCTCCTCTGTAAAAACTGGCCCCAAACGGGTACAACAAGTATAATATACATAAACAATAAAAAGCATCCCCAACGGGTGCTAGCTCAACGCCAACAGGCGGAGACAACCACAACAATCACAATAATATACAACGCCAAAGGGCGAGGCTCAAATCTCAAAAGAAAACAAAAACCACCAGATCAGAATAACACATGCGCGACTCTAAGGTCGAAATAAACAACTGGTCCAATAAATTTATCAAGTAATACAAATATGGTTGATGGAGCTTACTAGATACAAATGAATGAATAAAAGTACAATGGTGGTTCGGATACAAGTGAACCAACCTACCGTGCAAATCACCCTGAAGAAAAGATGTGCCAAAAAGCTGCCACGGAAACCTGTACATCGAACCTGTAAAGAATTTGGCACAATGGGGGTGAGTTGCCAACTCGTGAGTAGAAGATATCTACGAAAAGAAATCGAATGCACGACGCTATCTTAGGTCATAATAATACACTACTATATCCCAAACATCTAGTAATAGCAGGGTAATACTACGTGTAAGTGCAACTACTCCGTGTCGTATCAGTACCTCATATAATACTATGTCATATGAATGAAATGCATGCACCATGAATGTAAAGTAACAAATCCTGAAATCCAGATATATGTGTATAAGAATCTGAAATCTCAATAATGAAATCCATGGAAATCCGTGTCAAACATCGACACAACACATGTAATCTCAAGTCTCAATATCTCGGGCTCCATCATTCCGGATCGGCCATATCATCAAATCTCACGACAACGGTCGGTATCCTCCGGATATCCGCCGCGCCAGACATCACCGGTAGGTAGCCTTCCCCTGCCAGGCTCATCGTCTACAACTCGATCTTCTTGCCCCGGGGTACCATACCGGGCCCACCATGTACCCGAGACGGTTCATCCACTCCTCGAATCGGGTCTCGAAATCCAATAGAAAACATGAAATCTCATGGTGGACGACACATACATCACGAGAAAACCGCATCTTATTTTAAAAAGAGAAGAGGAGAGAGAAAGAGAAGTTTTTATATATTTTTGCGGTTTTCCCCAAAAATCCAGAAATCTCATAGAAATCCAAATCTCAAAATCATGAGTAAGTATATGATAAGTGTCGGCATATGCCCATACTACTGTGCGATAACATGAAATATGAATGCATGAATGTCTAAGTAATAAATATCATGTCTTATACTAACATCAGAGAGTGATCACAATATTATATCGGTTTAGTTGTTAACTGATTCTATCAATAAAAGATAATATGATCTAAAGTGTACGTGACATAGCAATTACCGATGATGATGTGTGTGAGCCGGCAAATAAGTGTGCGTGGAATATGCGCATCATCGGTAATGGTGCTGGTGTCCTAACAGGTATGGTTTGTACTGATTATTGCAACATATGTAAGAATATGCACCATGATGATTACAGTATGAATGTAAATACAGGTGTGCATTATCCACTCCTCTGCGGGATACGAGTACAACTACCACTATGTGAGTCGAACCTAAACCAGTATCCATCTAACATCCTAAGGAACTAAACCTAATCGACTAGTCAGTAAGAAACTAGAGTCTACCTAAGGTCTAAATCAATATCTCTAATAGTCGGCGATCCTGCCTCAATAGCGTCACGTACGTAGTACGGCTTCCTCGAATCAAGAGTGCGGATCAATCATCAAATCTAAGCCTCGTGCGGTAAAATCCATCGTACGGCATCCCAATATCGGGGTACGGTCAAGTATCTCCTAGGTGTCTCCTCATTCGTATAATGTCATCATCAACACATCTCATGATCAAGGTGCTAAACTGTGATCGCATACATCAATCATATATCATTGCCATCATGATAAGCATCATTAGTTTATCCTCAGAAATATCATGTCATATGTATCATATTGTGACTAGGTCATACTTATATGATATCGGCATCAGGTCACACCAATATAATGTCGTAATCAAATTATACCTATATCATATCGTGTTCAGTCACAAGTTACAGTCCGAGTACTATTCTAGCGTCCCATGTACATCAATATCACCACCACTCTTTATAATTTATATATTCATGTTCATTATCTCATTCTCTAATGATCCGCTAACACTTTATTACGACTGTATAGTCAAGAATCACGGCATCAAGCCCAGTTATACTGTTCATCATACCTCGGATATCATATCACATCAATGAATCACCTATACGTGTTGTATATATATGTATATACCTATACCTAGTTCTATATATATACACATACACGTACCCCATGTCGAGTTTCAGTGTGTGCGTTGGTGTGTTTCTATCTGAAACCTATGAACCTCTTCCAAGGTACTCATCCTTTGATATGGTTTTCCTAAATCAGTCTAGTCCAGCCTAGGGTCAATACTAGAGTCCTACCACGTCTGGTTTCCTAATGTCAATAAGTACTATTCCTGTTCTACGTTGCGGGGGTGCTAAACGCCATCCACCCGACTTCCCCCCCGTAGATATACATCTACTCACCTGGTCCATGTCTGCCGAAGACAGTGTCGCCATCCTCCTCTTCATTGCCCGCAGTCCACGTGAGGGGTACCTAGACGCAAACATATAAATAGCATCGTAATCTGAATCACATACGAAAGTCAAACGATCTAAAGGAGCAAGCATAGGTTAAAACCTATGTCCCGTCCACGCAAAAGAACCAAATACCGCTCGATATCGGCGTACAAACTCCGATGGATCGAGATAACATCATCAAACAACTTGTAGTTTTAAAACACATTACTTATACCATAAAACACGATTAAATCCATCGAAACCCTAAAATCTATCAAACCGTCCAATTTCGCAAAAACCCGAAAATGCCAGTATACCGTTTTTCATCAAAACTTGACATTCAAATGAAACTAATGGTCATAAAACTCATTAAATAGCATTACTAGACTATACAAACCATTACTATATTTTTATTACACAATTTTGCATTTATTTGAAATTTCTAGTTTGCAACTTTTAACAATTTTAACATTTTTCAAGCAAAATACCACAATTCCACCGCAAAACGTGATTTTGCATAAATTAATGTCTTAAACTACAATTTATGATGATAATGATATAATGAAACTATAATTTAAATTTTTACTCTCAATTCATTAAGAATTTCCAAGAACTAGTTAGCAAAATAGCAATTTTTATCATAATTTATCCATTATAAATAAAACTAGTAACTAATTTGAGTTTTTTCATTCAACCAACAAGTTAAAATTCTCTTAAAAATCACACTCTAGTGTTATAAACATTAGTTGTAAATTTATCTCACTAATAAATATATTATTCATAAATCTAGTTTGCAATAAAATCGCTTGATTTAACAATTTGATTGAGCAAATTACAATTCAACAACCATACAAGATTTTCTCATTCAAAAATTGTTAAACTAGTTATTATAAGCCTAATTAATTAATAAAAATCATAACTTGATTTTACCACCCTAACTTGAATTTTTAAAACTTGGAAATAGAATTAATTTATTAATTCTAATTATGCTAGAATGAAACATTAAATAAAAATAAACAAAAGAATGATATTTATACCTTCATGACATGAAACCTAAGCATGAAATAAGCCTCCAAAATAATGATTTTCATCTTCAAGATCCATGCCCAATAGGTTAAAGAATATTGGGTAAAGATTAAATATGGATTTTGGGGTTTATTTTGGAATTTTTTGATGGAATTTGATGATTTTAGATGCAAGTGAAGTGGGGAATTTTTTTGGGGCAGCCATGGGATGAGGAGGCCGGCCACTTTGGGTGGGAAGAAGAGAGAAAGAAATGAATGAGTAATGGTGTAGAAACTTCTTCAAAATATCATCATCTTTATGTCTTTTCATAACTTTATTTAATTTTCTTTCATTTCTTTTCTAAACAACTCAAGAAAATTCTAGATTCAAGGAAAAAGTTGCAACTAAATTTTGCATGATACACACTAAATTATAATATGCCATGGTTCATTTTTACAAATTAAAACCATTCAAATTTGTAATTTACACTAATTTAGTGTAAAAATAAAGCTTATGTTAATATTTAAAATAATTAATTTAGGAAAAATATTTTATTAAACTAAAAATTTATAAGTGGCTAAATAAACACTATTTACTAGTAATTACATAATTAAATAGGTATTTTTGAATTTATAATGAAAAACAATTGCTGTTTGATTTTACGAAAAATACATTTTGCTTTACCGAAAATCATAAAATTCACTTAAACAATTTTATTTATTTAATTATTTTTAAAACGTTACAACCTTCCAGTAAATCTCGATTACCCTGGCCAGGGATTTCGTGTAATGGCTCTCCTAAACATTGCGCGATCTCACCCCCAATGCCGGGAGAGACGAATCCTCGACGATCTGCTCACTGCCTCCATGCGGCTCGGGACTGTACCCAAAATATACATGTTTGCACGACTCCTTTGACCCGTGGTAGGGTATAAATCAAAGTACAGTGGGAACTCACACGAGACAAATGACGACCTCAGGTCGATGAACTAACCTGTACACATGTCACCAGGGAACTGCTATCTGTCGCTAGGTATAATACCAACCGGTAAGTTCCCGGCGAGTCCTGTCCGGTGTACTCATAACCCAATGAGCACCTGTATACATCTTAGGTGAACCAACTAACACCAATGGCTTATGAGACCGGCCACCTCCCCTCGTCGGGGTCTCGAATGTATACACTAGTCTACTCTGGAGTATCGATGCTCTGTCTCGAAACTCCCTCGACTAGGGACACTTTAAGGATGTGCTTATAGACTCCAGCTCCCACATATATAATCGCCATATACTGCTGGCAGTCAAGCAAGAATCCTATGGGCCTTATCAATATATACATGATGATAAAGACAAACCAGATAGCATACTATCATCTCGAGTAAGACTATTCTATCTGTATAGGTTCTCCCTCAATCATTGCAATCACGTACCTGCGATCCAATAATTGACTTAGAGGGCACTATATCCAACAATCTCCCACTTGCATTTAAGGCTAATTATTGCGATGTCGCATACTCACAGCCCATGTGATACCGAACATCCAACTCCTCTACTAATCAGTTCCACAAAGCCCGTTTGTAAAACTATTGTGTTCGAGAAATAACCTTAGTGAATGGATCTACCTTGATGTTTCTTTCTATATCTCTCTTAATCTCAAGTTCGCGGAGAACGCCATCTCCCGAATCGAGTAATACCTGTCTTAGAATATGTCTGGATATCTGATGGGACCTAGTTCATAAATGAACTACAAATCCAAACTTCTTAGACTGTATTGATAACTGAACCTAATCAGTATCCAGCACCATGCCTCCCACAGTATCCTCTTGGACCGCCTGTCCATAATACTGTCCCACGTCAGAGGGAAAACTATAACTCTGACAATCACTCTGTCATCTAGGTCACCTAGGAAGCCTGGAATGATAACTGTCTCCTTAAGGAGGCTACCATTATCAAATCCATAGAAACTCCATTCATGTTCTAAAACTGCTTCCTAATGTATCTCCGGGATTGGATTAATATAAACTTATCGCAACTAGTGCAAAAACAACATCTGGTGTGGTACTTGACATCTCACGATAGACTCAATTGCCTAAGCAAGTGATCTGCCAATCAAGCACGTCCCTCTCCCCTTTAGTCTGTAAGACACCTTTAGAGAGGGTGAGTCCATCACCTGCAGGTACACCAACATGCCAGGAGTCATCTATTCTAAAATACTATTATAATACTATCAAAGTACCCACATTTGGAAACTACCCAAATCTAGATATAAAACCATAGATCTAGTAACCAGAATGTCAGATATTATATCCATATCCTTTGTGGAGAAACAACTGTGTGACGGCCACAGTACAACCGATCGTAGTATATGAATTTTACTTCCTACTCTGTGTATGTCATCAAAATACCAGGACATCACACCCTACTACCTTCTTAACAGATCCATCCCTTATTCTGATGAAGTCAAAAGCCATGACTATCATATCAAAATTAGAAGGTCTTTCTCCGCTTTAGCTACTCAAGCCTATAAATAGACATAAGCTACTTGCACACTATGCTTCCGCTTCTCCCACTGACTACGACAACCCTCTGGCAGAACAATATTTAGGTACACTTCTAAAACTAGTTTAGAACGACGGTATACTTATCTTTCTGCCGGGTCTCATAGTCTGGAACAACAGTAGTGTCAAGTCTGGATAAACAAGAACCTCTCTGTCACCGTCCTTGAGGATACCGGAGTACCTCTCGGGTGTCTGAGGTTACCCACCATATCTGCGGAGTGGCTATTGGAATGTCAAACCTAATTGAATATATAGGTTCTATTAAATTTTCCATAATCGTTTGCGGTTCTGGAATCACTTCCAAATCTACCATACTCCCACTACTGTTTTCTAAAAAAATCCATTTTATTAAAACTGTGGCGAGTCAAGAACAATATCACTATTGATCTTCCAGATGGTAGAAAATCAACCCTCGTCAAAGCTAGGGTCAACCCACAAACTGCCATTACAGAAACGTGCCTTGAGTTATCCAGTGTCTGGTTTTAAGCATAAGATGGAAAACTCCCCTTACCTTAACATCGTTAAGATATGATCCAATCTATATCCAATATAGAAACTTTGGCACATATTTAATTGGAACTAGATTCAAATCATGCAGCTGTCTCCAGTGCATATCAACTTAATGGAGAGAGGCTAATCAGCATTACTCAACTTAGGAATCCATCTAATTATGAGTAACCTGAAAGAGAAAAAAGTTTCTCAAAACCATTACTATCAATTGAATACCAATCACAAGAATCTACATCTTCGATTTTCTTTGAAGAATCCTGATACTTGCAACACATGGTTCTCTACTTTATTCCTATACCCACAACTTCTCAATGCTTAGACATTGTATTTCTACGAAACACTTGTCTAAAAACTAGAGAAGTCATAAGTAAATAGAATATAGTACGAGGACCAACTCTTTTGTCCTGATGGACACCGGACAACATACAATACTCTGTATAAGTCCGCTGAGTTTAATAACTCAAAACCTGTGCGTCGTAGGTTGAAAACTGTCCCCAGGCGATTTCCTCAAATATCACCAATTACAACGAATTCCGATATAATGAGGAAGATTACCTAATTCCCAGTAACTCACTCCCACTCATCATCTGAAAAACCATACAGATGTGAGAATCATACCTGGTAAATACATACCCTGGAGTAAGTATCTAATCGGGAAATCAGTTTTCCACTAACAATGCACTGAAACAAAAAAATGTTTCATAGGGGTATCCTGGTATTCTTTAGTAATGCCTCTTCCATAATCCAAATCATGACTTTAACCGTATATTTCCCTGCCATCTTTCCAATTCCCTTTATTTTTCTTTAGTCGTTACCTTCTGTACACCAACATTAGGCTAAATGGTTTTCTTCCTTCCCTACCGTTCGGCACCAGCCTATGGTTTGGAAGAAGACTATCCAGTAAGCATAATAGGTGTACTCTCCTAATCCTAGGAGTACTCGTAACTTGAGTGAAGGTGATGATAAAAGACAACTGAATAAACCTTATTCCTTTTTCTCCTGAACCAGAATCCATCCTCGAAAAAATATCCTTCGAGTTCATATATAACCATACGATGGATTTATCCAATGGAATTGGATGTTCGTAGTGATACGGGTTGTTCTGGAGAAATTAAAGGTGGAGTAGGAGTGGCGATGAAATATGTGGTTTGGTCGTGAATGTGAATAGTCGCAATTTACTTTGCCCTCTTTCTAATTCCTTTATCTTGTCTTTACATATTATCTTCTGCACACCCTACTTAGGCTAATTGGTTTTCTTCATTCCTACCTTTCGGCACCTGCCTATGGTTTGGAATAAGACTATCCAATAAGCGTAATGGGTGTACTCTCCTAAACTAAGGAGCCCTCGCAACCTGAGAGAAGGTGATAATAAAAGACAACTGAATAAACCAATTCTATTTCTCCTGAACTTGGATCCATCCTCGAAGAAGTCCTTTCGAGTTCGTATATAACCATACGATGGATCTATCCAATGGAAGTGGAAGTCCACAGTAATACGGGGTGTTCTGAGAAATACAAAGGGTAAAAGAAGGAGCTGCAATGACTTATGCAACTATAGACAATCCAAAAGCCAGTATATTAAGAAGGTTCGGTCAACTTGGTCACTGAGTTATAGTCTAGGGTCGGTCAAAGATCGCTGCCAAAGAGAGAGAGAAAAGAAACACTCTGCATGCACTCTAACCTAAATCAGAATGGTTATCACTTTATCTAATTAGGAAACCTCCTACTGTAATCTCAAATTCTCCTCCAAACCTGAAAGAAAAATTAGTCGGGATCACCCGAAGAGTAAACCAACTCATCAGTGGGAATCGGGATCCAACTATCATCGCATGATAACGTGAAGGAATCCACTCATGTTATCATACTCCAGAAGGTATGCTCAAGTTTTGCAAGTTTCCTGTATGTTTGAAACTCCCGATATAATTTTTATCCCATACTCTTATGACCTTGACGTAGGCCAACAAATCATAAGCCACATGTCAAGTTCTACCCGTCGTTGTCCTGATTAATTTAGATCATCGTACATGCCCTTGATGTAGGCCAACAAGGCTGTACGTCTTTCCTAAACTAATGCATCTATCCATGCAACAAATGAATACCCAGTAGCTACCAAACACTATGCCTTGACGTAGGCCAACAAACATAGCTTGGATACTACTGACCATCCATAAGAAATGACGGAGGATTACGGCTGGTTTTTGGCGAAAAACCTTTAACGTAATGAACTTGATCTCGTTGAAGGAACCTGATAGCTTTTAATAAAAATATAGTGGCGAAAACCTTTTGCTAAAGAAGTCACTCCCGGTGAAGGGATCTCGGCTCTTTCCTCGTGGAATGAGGTGCAGGATATTCTAACTGAATACCGCGATGCAAAGCAACTTGTAATCGACTATATTGAAATTATTACCCTGACGCAAACTTCTGCCCAAGGGGTCACTCCCGGTGAAGGGATCTCAGCCCTTGCCTCGTCGAATGAGGTGCAGGATATTCTAACTGAATACCGCTATGCAAAACAAAAAGGAAACGTCTTTGTAATAACTCCTTTTTAAAATTTGTTCGAACAACATCAAATATAGGTTTGTTTTATCCTTGCATTGATAAGAATCAATGCAGTCCCATCAATCAATCACACCAGAAAAGAACGAAAATAAAATGTACGTATATGCCATCCGCATTCGTCACTGGGTCCCGTCATCACTCGTTAGGTTACTTAACTAACGAAAGAGCGGGGACAGGGCTAGCGCGGGTGCAAAACATATACAACATCTAATAGTATATATACCAATATACAATAATCGCTCCAGGCGTGATAATATGTAACATTACAGAAAAGTAATAAGCATCACAGAACAATACAGATAATCTGGGATCCCCGGGTTTCACAGAGCCGCTACTGAAAGCCCGACGTTCCCCTGGTTGTGTGGATAGCCTGTGCAATGAAACCTAGACCCCTACGGGTGCGGCAAGTTACTGTCCAAAACCTGAAGCGAGGCAGCCCCCTACAGCAAAATGAATGGACCACCCAGCACTTCACGGAAACCGGTAACTTGAGCTCCCCTCCTTGGGTCAACCTATACCCCCTACGAGTGCGGCGAATAGTCTGCCAATTCTAGAGTGAGGCCCATCTGCCTCTCAAAGCCATGAGATACGGACCCGTTGCCCTCCAGAACCCGGCTATCCGTGCACTCTATCGCGGGGTAAACCTAGTACAGAAATAAAAATATGTACAACGGGTACATCGACCTCAGCCCGGTCGTGCCCCAAAAGAATATTATACAAACAGGCAGTGACGGCAGTCCATAAGTCGGACGCTCGCCCGCAATATCAAATGTACAAATAAATCCAAACAGCACTACCATTGCACACTGCTATCCACCACGACAAATCCGCAACATCACAGCACAACACAGAACATCAACGCGAATGTCACGTTCGCAAACCCGTCTAAAAGAACTATAGCAATCAGACACGGTTTACCGATCAAATGACATTCCCGGTCGGAGATATAATGTAAATACTGTAAACTAACACGTTTAAATTTCGATCGACAAAATTTCCCGAAGTAGGCCCCACGTACATCTGCTGTACAGTAATAAAAACTGGGCCCAAAAGAACAGTACCAGAAACCACAATTTCCTAAGATGAAAGCTCAGAAGAAAACTTGCCCACCAAGTCACCAAGATGGCCGCGCTTCCGCGGTCAAAGATAGGCTTTGACCGCGGATCCGCGGCCGTACAGTCGAATTGGTGGATCGTTTTTCTGCTGTTTCCATTAAAAAGCCTGCTTGATTTTCTAGTATGGTCAAAATAATTATTAGAACAGATTTAAAATCAACAGAAACTTTAACATTGAAAATTGTGATTTTCGAAAATCCGTTCGATCGTTGTTTTAAACGCGTTAGCACAAGCTAGTATAGCTTAATAGTAAGGCTCTGATACCACTGTAAGTCCACGGTAGTGCCTCGGCCGTCTAACAGACGCTAAAATGCGGAACAAAACTTTTACGACTGGCGCTATTACGTACTTTAACCCGGATATGCCATTAAAGCTAAACTAACAAACTACAAAGTGGGTATAAATGTTATAACGAACGATCCGAGTCCTTCAGTCTTCAACCATCATCCCACGCTTTGTTGCGGCGGCTTCGATCTTCTGAAAACTCCAGTCTCGTCGTCCAGGTGGCACCACGTCGACGGATCTTTAAACGGGCTCCCGCCTCTGAACCGAGGCAACTCGATCATCAAGTTTGCCAAAAGAGATGACCAAGATTGATGTGGAGAATGAGTAGAACACTTTATCTCGTTACGTCCAAGGCTATGGACGAACGGTTAATGAAGTTGCCATTTGGAATCGGGTAAATAGAAATTGAACTATATGAAATTTCCATGAACTAAATTTCTTGTATATTTTTCTCAAAATGAATCCATCACCATTAAAGGATGGGGACGGCTACTATATATGAAGAGGAGGGTGACTGTAGGAGAACCACGGAAGGGGACCACAAGCATTCATCCTTATCATGACATTTAAAGAAAGAATGACTCACTTATAACATTAAATGAAACAATTAATGCATAATGAGTTATAACAACCTAGTCACCAAATAATTAATGCTATGATGAGTCACTAATCCTAGTCATCATCAAGAACCTTCCACACTCATGACTCACCCTCAAGACGAAAAGATAAATCCGTATCTAACCGAATGTTAAATACGGGTGATAGAAAACTGGAAACTGACAACTTCCAAAAGAGATCCTGAAACGAATTTCAGGATAACCCCGTAACAGTATAAACATACCCGCATTTGTTTTACGACCGAATCCAAATGCAACTGAGACAAAAATATTATATCTACACAGTATAATACTGGGATCCGGCTTAAACCAGAGCCTACCAGTATTATCTGCCCGAAAAATGACACGTGCGAAAATGCACGTGCATTTTCCGAACCCTACCATAAAACCATACGACATCTACAACGTTTCGCACGAACTTGGGAAAGTTTCTGTGGGGGACTCTAATGACTCATCAATACACTGGCACTGGGTATATGCACTAGCACGTCAGAGGTACTAGCTGTACGTAACGGTTGCCTATGTATTGATTGGAAGGGAAGATGACGAGCGAACTCATCCAGAAACCCTACTGAGCCTGACAGTGACAATATCCGTACAGTTCGGTCCATTCATCTATGAGTATCGTATATAGGGCCTAGGGGGCCGGTAAACGTCAGACCCCCAATAGCTGTATAAGTTATGTCAGAGAGCAGCCCAGAACACTTTGAGATACTGCTGGAATACTTTCCAGCAAATCTCGATTACCCTGGCCAGGGATTTCGTTTAATGGCTCTCCTAAACACTGCGCGATCTCACCCCCAATATCGGGAGAGACGAATCCCCGACGATCTGCTCACTGCCTCCATGCGGCTTGGGACTGTACCCAAAATATACTTGTTTGCACGACTCCTTTGACCCGTGATAGGGTATAAATAAAAGTACAGTGGGAACTCACACGAGACAAATGACGACCTCAGATCGATGAACTAACCTGTACACATGTCACCAGGGAACTGCTATCTGACGCTAGGTATAATACCAACCGGTAAGTTCACGGCGAGTCCTGTCCGGTGTACTCATAACCCAATGAGCACCTGTATACATCTTAGGTGAACCAACTAACACCAATGGCTTGTGAGACCGGCCACCGCCCCTTGTCGGGGTCTTGAATGTATACACTAGTCTACTCTGGAGTATCGATGCCCTGTCTCGAAACTCTCTCGACTAGGGACACTTTAAGGATGTGATTATAGACCCCAGCTCCCACATATATGATCGCCATCATACTGCTGGCAGTCAAGCAAGAATCCTATGGGCTTTATCAACATATACATGATGATAAAGACAAACCAGATAGCATACTATCATCTCGAGTAAGACTGTTCTATCGGTATAGGTCCTCCCTCAATCATTGCAATCACGTACCTGCAATCCAATAATTGACTTAGAGGGCACTATATCCAACATGATAGTATTCGACTAGTGTATATTGGATTTCAGTAGTGGATTTCGAGATCTATATCTCCATTGTAACTCTGATGATTGAGTGACGCTTTACGGAGTTCAATTTTGAATCTCATATTCGTTTCCAGCGCACACGATGCGCTGTGGTATTTTTGTATCTTCTGTGATTTCGGAGCCCCGTTGATTTGAGCTGATTATTGAAATATTTTAGCATTTTGGGGTTTAAATTTAAATTTGGGGACCGAATTTATTTAAGGTGGGAAGATTGTAACATTTCAGAAAATATAAAATATTATTTTTGGAATTTAATATTAAAATAATATATTTCGCGAAAATTACCCGATTTGCGAATTTGGGGTTTTCGTAAAATGGTATAAATATATACCAATAATTGTGAAATAATTGGAGATTAAAATGATTTATTCATTTAAAAATATTTTTATCGGATTTGGGCATTTTTATAATTAATTATAAGCAAAATAAAAATTGATTAGTGCACTACTAATAACGATTATGCCAAATCCGTGCTTCTACATTTTCCATGGTTAGTGCACCATGACATGTTGCATTTTTGTTGCATGTTGTTTCATTTGTAATTGTTGATGTTTGGCTTTAAAAGAAAAAGAGAAAAGAAAAGGTGATAATTATTGAAGAGAGAGGGTGTAGCAGGGCATGTGATATTTGAGAGAGAGTGAGGATGAGAGAGAGAGAGAGAGAGAGAAAGTGGGTTGCCTCATTCCTGCTATGTTTATAACATTCATATTAGTTATCTCATAACTATTTGTGAATTCCAAATATTGTATCACATTCCAGATAAATAGAAAATGTTAAACTTTCCGATCGAACATTCAAACACCCACGTTTTCCCGATACAGATCAACACATGAAATAAGTTTAAAGAACATTCACTTCATGCCACAGTACCAACGGTCCAGCCGTAGAAGGGTCAAGCTAACGCCTCACATGTGGCACGCCGTACTGCCCCAAACCCGAAGATTCAAAGGGCAGTTCAAGACGGTCACATAATCGAGTTAAGGTTTGTTGTCTTCTAAAGCGTCCATCGCGTTACTTGCACTACTTAGAACGTTATTAAACCACGGAAAGATCCAACACTTGGAAATTTTCCGGCAGGGGAAAAAGTAGGTATTTATATCCGGTCGAACTTTTTAACATATTAAAAATTATCTGGAAAAACTTAGACAAAGTTAAAGATTCCGATCGAATCGTCGAACTCCCAAAGCAACCCAGAAAACTCAACTCTTAAGCAAACTTTAAAAATTCCCATAAAATACAGCACTCAATATAGGATATTACTGTGCGAAGCACGTGACAAGAACCAACTTTTTTGCCGCGGAACCGCCGCACATGCTAGGGTGGGGCCACGGTTCCACGGCGCTTTGGTGGACTTAGGCTCACGTGCTTCACAGTAACTCTTATAATACCTTGCTGTATTTTTTGGATATTTTTAATTTGGAAAAATCCATATTTTCAGAAAATGTCCAGAGAGGGTTAAAAGTTAGGGTTTCGGGGTTCTATCGGATTTCTAACATCGTCTACACTTCGCCTAAAGCTCTAGCTAGGCTCTGATACCACTGTAGGTCAGGCAGCCACCCCATCCAATGGGGTCGCCGTGGCACCAACGGGTCCCTCAGCCGCTACTTTTTACGCATGCCCCCTCGCGAGGACTACAACCAGCCGAAACACCTTCCGGTCTCGGGACACCCTGGGGGTAAGAGCCTATGCTTCGCCACATTGTCACACAGTGAGAACCCCCCATAGGTCGACATCCAATGCCTAGTAGCTCTGATACCACTTAAGTGACCGTCTTGAACTGCCCTTTGAATCTTCGGGTTTGGGGCAGTACGGCGTGCCACATGTGAGGCGTTGGCTTGACCCTTCTACGGCTGGACCGTTGGTACTGTGGAATGAAGTGAATGTTCTTTAAACTTATTTCATGTGTTGATCTGTATCGGGAAAACGTGGGTGTTTGAATGTTCGATTGGAAAGTTTAACATTTTCTATTTATCTGGAATGTGATACAATATTTGGAATTCACAAATAGTTATGAGATAACTAATATGAATGTTATAAACATAGCACTTTAGTCTCGATTGATCGGTTGCCACGGAATTTTGATGTGATCAAAAGTCCGTCGCAATCACGTAGCGTACGCGGATACTCGCCGGATAAAGTTAATAGACAGCCTCGCCCCATAGCCCCGACCAAGTGACTATAGGAGATCCCCATCGCCGAAAGCATCCGTCCGGGTGCTCGCGGCAGCGGTGTTCCGCCTTGGTGCACTTCGTCGACGGCATAGGGGGTGCGGCCGTCTACTAAAGTTTGCGACGAGCATTCGATCAGGTTATCGGGAATCTTGTTGAATTGCCCGACTAAATATTGAAAGGTGTTTTCGATAATGAGACTAAAATGCGGGGTTTATAATTGTTAGGCATGTGATGTCTAAGAAATTCATTTGATTAGGCATGCGATGTCTAAAGAGGTTGCGGATTCCAACTGTTGTAGTTTTACACTTTCTTTTCTGCGACCGTAAGTGTAATATGTGATATCGCCGGTTTCGTTGCTATATGTCAACGACAATTGGGATACGCATGTTTACTTACGTTGATGACATGTGATGTTATGTGTTGCTGGATATGTTATATTGGATTGTCGTGTTTGAATAGCCGGGGGTTTTTATGTGAGATGAGTGTTTTTCATTTTCATTCATGTAAAAACTTGTATGTAATATTCTTTTATTGGGGCACTTCCAGGTAGCGGAAGATGTCACCCATTGTATATTATTTACTTTTCCGCACTAGGATAGACCCAAGGAGGAAGGCACAAGTAACCGGGTTCTAGAGTCCAGTGGGAGACCAACTCGAGGAGTCGAGTCCGGGTCTCCTAACTCTAGAATTGGTAGGGTTGCTTGCCGCTCTCGTAGGGGTCTAGGGGTGTGGATTTGGCTATTCATTGCGACCGTGGAATCCGTGTTTTATACTGGCTCGTATTGAAAACACGGACGTCCTAGTATATCCAATATTTCATATAATTCTTCTACTGCGATATCTGTGATGTGATCATTTGATGTTCTGTGATAAATACTGTATATAGTATATATGATATATTATATAGACGTTACTTATGTTTTGCACTCGCGCTAGCCCTCCCCCGCTCTGCCGTTAGTTACCTAACCCAACGGTGCACGAGGGGACATCGAGGCGAATGCGGATGGTATAAGTGTACGTCGTATTTATCTGTGTTGTTTAGGTGCTTAAATGATGGGACTTCATTAATATGATTAATGAAAGAAAAAGAAACCTAAGATGTTGTGGAATCGAATTTTCAAAAACAGGTAGCTACAGTTCTTGCTTTGCATCGCGGTGTTCCTTGTAGAACATCCTGCACCTTATTCGATAAGGAATGGACCGAGATCCCTTCACCGGGAGTGACTCCTTTAGCAATAACTGGCAGATGCTACACACTCGGTTTGTCTTTTGATTGCTTCTATAGTTTCTGCTTTGCACAGTGATGTATATGATATATCCTGCACCTCATTCGACGAGGAAAGGACCGATGATCCCTTCACCGGGAGTGATTCCTGTAGCAAAACTAGAAAAGCCTCAAAAGCACTCCATTTTAAAATCATTTGATTCTACAACGATATCAAGTTCATTACGCAATAGGTTTTCAAAAAAAACCTGTCGTAGCCCTCCGTCATTTCAGATATGTACTGGTTAGTATTCGTGCTGCGTTTGTTGACCTCTGTCAAGGCGTAGTGTGCGGTAGCTGATTAGCGCTTATCTGCATAAGCATATGATGTGATTGATTTAGGGTAGTCGTGCGACCTTGTTGACCTCTGTCAAGGGTCGTGCGGGTGGGTTTACTTCAATCAAGAAATGACGGGTTGAACTTGACTAGCAGCCTATGGTTTGTTGACCTCTGTCAAGGTCATAGGACGCTGGGGGAAAAATATTATCAGGAATTTCAAGTGTTGAAATTTGCAATGAGATTGCATACCTTCTATGAGATAGTTGGATCCCGATACCCACTGCGAGTAATTGTTACTCCTGGGAGAGTTTTACACATTATAATTAGCCGATCAAGTAGGTGTCTAGAAAGGTGTCAACGGGGTTACGCCTCTGGGAAAACGAGGTTTACATTAATTAGGTTCGTGCGAAAGCACGGGGGACCTCCCTCAAAGTACCGACACTGGCCTGGCTGAAAGATTGGTGAACTTGTAGCGTGTAATTAATCCCGGCTAGTCTTTCCTTTTAGGGTTTGAAGGAAGATTTGATAAAAACAGTGGGAACAATCCTGATTAGATAAAATAATAACCAATCTGATCTTGCAAGAGCGCACGCAGAGTGTTTTCTTCTCTCTCTCTCCTGGTAGCGACCATATCACGCCTTAATCAAGATAATAAAATGGATATATTGACCAAACCCGCTTGTTATACTGAGCTGGAGAACGTTGGTCCCACTCCAACTTATAAATGTTATAAGACAGAGCAGGAAATTGGGGAATACCAGATTTCCCGTGTCGCCCAAACGAAGAAAGTGCATGTTGATGCATCATCTTCGGGTGTGTTCGTTACATAGAACTGTTTCTCAATGTCCTTTACGTCCTGGGTATGTGATACCAGATCAGGATCCCGCATATGTAATATGTTACATGGGTTACAGAAAGGTAAATAACTGAGAACGGGTGATAAGTTTCATGAGGCAGAAAACGGTGCAAGTGTTGCAGCCAGGTCTGTTGGTCACTGTCACCCTGTATTACCAGAATACATTGATTCTGAACAAATGTTATTAGATACCGAACCTGATATACAAAATCATATTAGTCTCTTTATTAGTAAAGAAGGATATAATTTTATATTGTTGGATAATGTTTTGAACATTTCCTATATCAAGAGTTGATCGGTTCAGGCACGTTATCTAAAAGCATTAATGTTCTAAATCAAACTACAGTTCTTTAGTATAAGGAACACACACAAGAGGAAGAGTTCAGAAATGAATGAATCCTTCATGAGGCATTGTAGACTAGGTCATATCAATGCGACCGGACTAGCTGAAGTTACATTTAGATGCATATTTAAATTAGTTTGAATTTACATCTTGTGAAACTTGCCAGTCATGTCACAGAGATAAGATGACCATAGCTCTGTTTATTGGAAACAGAGAAAGAGTTAGTAAACTCTTGGGATGATACATGTTGATGTATATAGGTCCCCTGTCTACACATGCCAAGACCGGTTCTTTGTACTTCATTACATTCTTTGATAATCTCTTAAGATTCAGACATATGTTCCTGTTGAAACACAAGTCCGAACCTTTTGAGATATTCATAGAATATAAGTTAGAAGTAGAGAACCTAAATACGGGTAAAAGTATTATGTCCTTTGATGTGATCAAGGAGGAGAATACTTGAGCACGGGATTCCTGGACTATTCTAAGAATGAGATTCTCTCTCAGCATTACTCCTCTATATACACCACAGCACCTCGGTGTATCGGGGCGGAGCAATAGAACCCTATGTGATATGTTGTGCTCTATGATGAGTACTACTGAGTTTCCTATTTCCTTTTAGGGAGTTATGCACTTATGAAGTTGCATACCTATTGAATAGGATTCCGATCAAATCAGTTGCCTACCACTTCATATATGATATGGAAAGGGAAGAGCCCATCTCTTAAGTCAGTTAAGATTTGGGGTTGTCCGGCCTATGTCTAAAAGCAAAATCCGGACAAGCTCGAGGCAAAGTCAGATCTGTGGAAGTTTGTTGGATATCCCAAGCATTCGCAAGGGAATATCTTCTACCTAACCGAGGAACAAAAATGTTTTGTTTCTCAGCATGCCACTTTTGTGAAAGGGAATTTCTTATGAAGAAATTCGTGGTCATGAGGTACAACTGGAAATGTTCCAGCTATACAAACTGCAGCTGATGATTTGGTAGAACCAAAGGATTCAATAGCAACCAATGAATCTCAGCCTCTCCGTCGATCTAGTAGGGTTCTTCACCCACCTGAGAGATACTTCGGTTTCTTTATGACAGTGGGAGCGAGGATTGCATCATGAGATGATGACCCAACTAGTTTCAGGCTGGCCATCAGGAGTAGGACTCTGTAAGAATGGCTGGATGCTTAGCGATCTGAGATGGAATCCTTATACACCAACAAAGTATGGACTTTAGTTGCTTTATCTGAAGGGTTAAATCCCCATCAGGAGCAAGTATATCTTGAGAAGATTACTTGGTGTATAGGGAAAAGTTGAGACTTTCAAAGCTAGACTTGTTAAAGGTTTGCATCATTGACCAGGTATGGATTATAATGAAACCTTTTCTAAGGAGCTATGCTTAAGTCTATCCAGATCCTACTTGCTTCGGCTACATACCATGACTACGATATCTGGCGGTTGGGTGTCTTGACTGCTTTTCTAAATGATGATTTGGAAGAAAGCATCTATAAGTACACAGCCAGAGGGCTTCGTAGACAGTTGGAGCAGCGGAAACGTATGCAAGATGTTTTATGTGATAAAGCAGGCATCGTGGAGTTGGAACATCTGTTTTGATGAGTTAGTCAAAGAGTTTGACATCATCAAAATGGTAGATGAACCTTGTATATATAAAAAGTTAGTAGGGAGTATAGTGGTGATCCTCGTAGAGTACGTGGATGATATACTCTTGATGGGGAAGGAGTTTCCTATGCTACGCTCGGTCAATCTCCGCTTATCACAAGGATTCTCCATATTGGATCAAAGTGATACCTACTAAATCCTGGGTTTTGGATCTATGAGATGGATCTAATTGGATGTTAGAATACTCACTAGTTGTAGTGAGAAGGTATCAATCGGTCCTGAGGAGAATCACTGGAAAGGTTCCAGAGTGATAAAGATGACTGAATGTCAGTCACAGGCATTGTCTATACCCTCGGTAAAGGGACGGTATGTTGGAAGAGTTCTAAGCTAAATACCGTGACATACTAGACGATAAAGGCTGGATACATCGCTACTTAAAATGCTACTAAAGAGGCAGTCTGGGTGTATATTAGTTCATGAGATGAACTTCGTTCCTCCCATTGTGTGACAATGGAGTTGTGGCTTATGCTAAGGAACGCCCGTCCCATCAATGATCCAGACATATTCTTAGACAGTATCACCTGATCATGGAGATGGTTGATCTCCAGGGGATCGAGATTAGGAGAGTAGATTCAGAGGACGACACGGCGGATCCACTCACGAAAGGCCTTTTCCCAGAGAGAGACTTTTATGGGATGGTTGAGTATGAGATACTACAACCACTGCTATCAGATGGCCCTAGTGCAAGTGGGAGATTGTTAGTTATATGTATGCCCTAGAGGCCATTACTATACATAGGATGTATATTGTAGTGGATGCTTGGACATATATAGGGATGACTTTCTTGCTCAATATGATAGTATGCTATCTGGTTACTCTTTACCTTAATGTGTACACTGATTGTCTCTCTGTTACATGTTGGTAAAGCCCTTAGGATGTGTACTTGACTACCTGGACTATGATGCGGATCATACTAGTGGGGACATGGTAGTCCATAAGTACATCCTTCAAGGTCCCTAGTCGTAGGTATATCGAGACGGGGCATCAATATACCAGTGTAGACTAGCGTATACCTTCTCGACCCATACAGATGGGCGATGGATGATCCCATATCCATTGGTGTTTGACATCAGAGATGATATACGGGTGCTCAATGGAGACTGGGTACACTGGACGGACTCGCCGAGAACTCCCAGATGGTATTATACCTTACGTCAGATGGCAGTTCTCTGGTGACACTGGTGCAGGTTAGTCTGTAGACCCTAGATCGTCATAGAGTCTTGTATGATTCCTACTGTGCTTTGATTTCCATCATACCACGTCCAAGAGGGCGTGCAGAAAGGTGGCTTTTGGGTACAGTCCCGAATCACATGGAGGCAATGAGCGATAGGAGGGGTTTCGTCTCTCCCGGTATAGGGAGTTGATGTTGCGCAGTGCTCGATTGGCTATAACAGGAAGTCCTTGGCCAAGGCAGCTTTAGGGATTTACTGGTAAGTGTTACCAGTAGTTTCTCGACCCGTTATGAGCCTCATATCGACACGACTTATCGAGTTATTGGGGTCTGACGTTTACCACCCCTAGACGAGATATGCGACATATCAGACGAACAGACCGGACTGTACGGTAGTGTTACTCGTTGGATTTACTGGACTGTGAGTGGGCTTGCTCGTTGATCTTCTGATCGCTCAATACCCGGGTGGCCGTTACGTTTAGCAGACCGCTTGCGGCTTGTAGGTGTTTGATATGATCATCACCTGCTGCCGGCGTATTGACGAGTCTTCAGAGTCCTACACAGGGGTTTCTGGCTCAAGCGAAACGAAATAGGAGCGCATATGAGATATGTGCGGGACCGAGAATAATACCAGTATGTGATACTGTATTCTATTCTTGCGATGTGTGACATTGATCGGTTGTATGCGATATAGCCAGGTTATCGGATCAAGTGTTGATTCGATAAGTTGTTACTATTGATATTAGTCGGTTATATGCGATATGACCGGATCGTTAAATCAAGTGTTGATTTAATGATTTAATGTATAATTATATATTTGATATATTACTTTACATTAACTAGTATAGGTTCACTTAAGATTGATTTTCTCACTTGAAAGTGTACATAGTTTATATGTGATATATGCAAGTGTACATGTTTTTATCATGCTTGATGATACAAACAAGTTGTGTGTATGAGACTTGAACCATATCAAGGTTGGATTAGGGTTTACTATTTAACTTAACAATTAACAAAAGAGAGTGACTTTGGTCAAAGTTATCAAGCTTCATGAAGCTTGATGAACATTGACAAAGTCAACTCTTTTGTCATTTGTTCAAGATATTAGCTAACCCAACCCTTAACTCTATGCTATGGTTAATTCTCTACATGAGTTAACATGAGGGCTTAACTCAACCATGGTGCCATGATTAAAAGGATAAGTGTTCATATTATTCTTTTAATGGATATGTTTTCTTTCTTCTTCATCATCTTCATCAAGCTTGAAAAAGCTTGCTAGCTCCAATGGCATCATGAGAAAAAGAGTGAGAAATCCAATTCTAAAGTGAACCCACTTCCTATTTCTTCATCCTCTACCACTTGCCAAGTAGTATAGGGTGTTCTCTTCACAAAGTTTTCGACCGAGTGAAGGAATACCTTGAGTTTGATTCTCCCCGACGTAGATCATCTTCGGCCTCGAAGTCAATGACCTAGCCCGATCATTTCTCCGACGAAACCAATTCTAGAGTCCGGGATCCGATAATCGCAGCGGAGGGACGTCAACACGGAGCTAAAGAAGTGGTGGACCGGATCTACAAAGGTTGTAATCCTTTTCACTTAGTAGCAAAGTCGTTTGCTTGCTAGCTTTTCGCCTTTACATCTAGTTAACGATCTTCATTAGGGTTTCTCGGCACCGTAAAAATTTTGTTTGGCATGGTTGACTCCTTGTGGAACCTCATTAGCATGCCTAGGAACCCTACAATTCCCTCCCCCTTTTGTTTTCTTCTTCTCCTTCTTCAACTCTTCCTGCACCTCCTCTACCCCCATGGATCATCTCCAAAACCTTGCCAAAATCCTATACTCTCTTCATTAAAAATGATCCCCACCTCTTTACAAACCCATTGGACCTTTCAAAGTTGGATTTTGAAGACTTTGAGCAACTCAAGAAAATTCTTGAGTTGCCAAATGAGGTAATTCCTACACTTCTAGTTTAGTTTTTAAGTTTCCACGCACCCTATAGTAGTTTAGAGTTAAATCAATTTAGTTTAGTGATGTTTGGAAATTCCTGTTAGAGATAGTGCCCTCATAGTCAATTATTGGATCGCAGGTACGTGATTGCAATGATTGCGGAGGACCTATACCGGTAGGACAGTCTTACTCAAGATGATAGTATGCTATCTGGTTTGCTTTTATCAGTCGTGTACATGTTCAGGTGACTGATTACATGTTCTACTTTGATAGAGCACTTAGGATCTTGCTTTACTACCAACTGTATGATGGAGATCATATAAGTGAGAGTTGGGTAGTTTATATGCATATCCTTAATTGTGGTCCCTAGTCGTGGGAGTTTCGAGACAGGGCATCGATACTCCGGAGTAGACTAGTGTATACAGTCGAGACCCCGACGAGGGGCGGTGGCCGATCTCATAAGCCACTGGTGTCAGTTGGATCACCTAAGATGTATACAGGTGCTCATTGGGTTATGAGTACACTGGACAGGACTCGCCGGGAATCTGCTAGTTAGTACTATATCTATTGTCAGATAGCAGTTCCCTGGTGACATGTGTACAGGTTAGTTCATCGACCTAAGGTCGTCATTTGTCTCGTGTGAGTTCCCACTGTGCTTTGATTTCTACCCTACCACGGCTCAAAGGAGTCGTGCAAACAGGTAGCTTTTGGGTACAATCCCGAGCCATATGGAGGCATGTGAGCGGATCGGCAGGGGATTCGTCTCTCCCGGTATTGGGGGCGAGGTCGTGCTGCGTCTAGGAGAGCCATTACACAAAGTCCATGGCCATGGCAGGAGATTTACTGGTAGGTATTCCAGTAGTATCTCAGGGTGTTATTGGGCTACACTCCGACACGACTTATACTGCTATTGGGGGTCTGACGTTACTAGCCCCCTAGGCAGATATGCGATACTCATAGACGAACGGACCGGACTGTATATACATTGTCACTGTTAGGCTCAGTAGGGTTTCCGGATGAGTTCGCTCATCGGCCTCCCTTGAGGTCAGTCCATGGGCAGCCGTTACGCATTGCTAGTGCCGCTGACGGTTTGTGGTTAAACCCACTGCCAGGGTACTGACGAGTCATTAGAGTTCCCCACAGACAGTTTCCCAAGTTCGGGCGAAACGTTGTAAAGGCCGTATGGTTTTATGGCAGGGTTCGGAAAATGCACGTGCATTTACGCACGTGTCGGTTTTCGGACAGATGGTACTGGTCGTCTTTGGTTTAAGCCGGATCTGAGTATTATATTGAGTAGATATAATATCTTTGTCTCAGTTGCATTTGCATTCGGTCGTAATACAAATGCGGGTATATTTATACAGATACGGGGTTATCCTGAAAGTCGTTTCAGGATCACTTTTGGAAGTTGCCGGTTTCCAGTTTTCTATCAGCCGTCTTTTATCATTCGGTTAAAGACGGATTTATCTTTTCTTGGATGAGGGTGAGTCATGCTTCTAGAAGGTTCTAGAAGGTTCTAGAAGGTGGTGACTAGGTTAGAATGGTGTTGTGTTTTCATTGGTTGCTTTTGGTGTGTTCACACTTGGTGTTCACACTTGAGATATTTGTTTATGTTCACACATGATATTTACTTATGGTTACCTCCCCCTCTCCTACACTCACCTCCCTCTTTGCATATATATGGCCGGCCCCCTCTCCTCCTCCTCACTCACTTGAGTTTTCATTTGCAAAAGATTATGGTAGTTTTCGGTGTATGGAATTCACAGCTCATTTCATTCCATCACCCGATTCCCTAGGCAACTTCATTAACCGATCGTCCACGGATTTGGACGAAGTGAGACAAAGTCATCTACTCATTCTCTACATCATTCTTGGTCATCTCTTTTAGCAAACTTGACGACCGAGTTGCCTCAAGTCAGAGGCGAGAGCCCGTTTAAATAATCATTGACGTGGTGCCACCTGGACGAGCAGATCGGAGATCGACGAGATCGGAGCAGCCGCAACGGAGCATGGGATGATGGTTAAAGAACGAAGGACTCAGATCGTTCGGTATAACCTTTCTACACTCTTTAAAGTTTGTTAGTTTAGCAATATTGGCAGATCTAGGTTAAAGTATACGATAGCGCCAGTTAAAAGTTTTTGTTCCGCATTTGGCGTCTGTAGACGGCCGGGGCGCTACCGTAGACTTACAGTGGTATCAGAGCCTCACCATTTTGCTATACTAACTTGTGCTAACGCGTTTAAAATATCGATCGAACCGGAAATCAAAAACCGCATTTTTCAATTTCACAGTTTCTGTCGATTTTAAATGATGTCCTAAAATTATTCTACATATCTCAGAAATCTATGCAGGGTTTTATTAGAACACCGTACAAATTTGGGATCATGATTCGACAAGACTGCCGTGGAAACACGGCCAAACCCATGGTTTGGCCGCTGATCCGCGACCATTCTGTGTCATCATGCCCCCAAATTTGCTCAGTAGGTTCTTCTCTGGAAATTGGGGTTTTTGGTATATATCTTTTGGGCCCAGATTTTGTTACTGTTCACCAGTTGTTTGTGGGGCCCACTTTGTGATATTTAGTCGATCGAAATTTAAACATGTTAGTTTACAGTGCTTACATTATATCTCCGACCGGGAATGTCATTTGATCGGTAAACCGCGTCTGATTGCTATAGTTCTTTTAGACGGGTTTGCGAACGTGACATTCGCGTTGATGTTCTGTATTGTGCTGTGATGTTGCGGATTTGTCGTGGTGGATAGCAGTGTGCAATGATAGTGCTGTTTGGATTTAATTGTACATTTGATATTGCGGGGCGAGCGTCCAACTTGTGGACTACCGTCACTGCCTGTTGTATAATATTCTTTTGGGACGCGACCAGGTTGCGGTCGATGTACCTGTTGTACTATTTTTCATTACTGTACTAGGTTTTACCCCGCGACGGAGTGCACGTATAGCCGGGTTCTGAGGGGCAACGGGTCCGCATCTCATGGCTTTGAGAGGCAGGGGGGCCCCACTCTAGAATTGGCAGACTATTCGCCGCACTCATAGGGGGTACAGGTTGACCCAAGGAGGGGTGCCTGTCATGACCCGAAAGTACGGAACGCGACTGGCACTTAGATTACGAGACGTCTAAAGGCGTACCGTAACCTAAGTCAGCCAAAACCCAGAAGAATCTAAACCAAAATCAAAAGAGAGTGAAGGAAAACCTTTAATGAAAATGGTTTTTAAAATCATTTAGGTTGCATAGAATCCCTTTTGAAAAACATCATAAATTTTTTAAAATTTCGGCAGAGTCTCCCCTGTATTTTCTATCCCCCAAAATGGGTACAACAAGATAATTAACCTGTAATCATAAAAATGGCATCCCCGAGTGGGAGCTAGCTCTTCGCCCAAGGCGGATCACAACCACAAGCAATATAATAACCATATCAAGAAAAGAGCATAAAAGAAACGCAAAATATCAGAAAACACATCGCCGGCTCAAGTGAGCTCGACCCAAAAGAAACCACAAAAATACAAATCTCTCAGTCTCATCACTAGGTCGCATATACATTATAAAGTGGTAGATGGAGTATACTAGATACAATGATAAAGCAAAAAGAAATAAAGTGTGCTCGCAACCCACCTACAGGCGATGTCGCGAGTCTGAGCAAAAGGAGCTGATGATAAGATAGCTGCCGCTACAAGACTGATGAGTCCGATCTGCAAGACACTGTGGCACAACGGGGGGTGAGTTGCCAGCTCGTGAGTAAATATAACATCTAATAAGGAAATCGTAAGAATGCACGCAATGCGGAACAACATGTATGTCCATATGCGATATAATATCTCTATTATGCATGCACATGTATGTAATATCATTACTAAATCTTTAAGTGTTTTAAATGCTAAGGGTATTGAATTCTTAACTTTAGAAAATGAATATCTGTATAATAGCTAAGTACTATCAAGAAATCATCTGAAAACCCGTGTCAAGCATCAACACCAAATAGGAATCATATCTGTCTCAATATCGGGCTCCGTCAGTCCGGATCGGCCCATATCATAAATCTCACGACAACGGTTGGTATCCTCCGGATATCCGCCGCGCCAGACATCACCGGTAGGTAGTCTTCCCCTGCCAGGCTCATCATCTACAACTCGATCATCTTGCCCCGGGGTACCATACCGGGCCCACCATGTACCCGAGACGGTTCATCCACTCCTCGAATCGGGTCTCGAAATCCAACAGAAAACATGAAAACTCATGGTGGACGACACATACATCACGAGAAAACCGCAACTTTGTTTTAAAAATGACAAATATAAGCTTTTGTTAAGTTCTTGCGGTTTTTCCTAAAAATCCAGAAATCGCAGCAATACTGAAATCCCCAAGAAAATCATAATGTTCACATGTTATATATAATAAATGTCTATGATATCAATGTATATGATGTGAATTTTGGATAGAAATCTATGTAAATATGATGATAATGCGAGGTATATGCATGCTATGCAATTTCATATATCATGTATGAATGCAAATGGCGATATTAAGTTAAACAGGTTCTATAGTGCACGTGGCATGGCAATTACCAAAGGCGTGTGTGTCACATGAATAGTGCGCGTGCAGCAGATGCCAATGGTAATGGTGTTCGTGTCCTACGAAGTGATATCGCATAAGTGTATATGAATGTTATATGAATGTCCATGCAATTTAGTATACGGTTAGCTGTGAGGGTATGCAATGCAATAAAGGGGTAAGCTATCTAGCAACACAAGTCTTGCAAAAAATAGGGTAATCCTAACTATGGGGCGCATCGCGCCATCCAGACGATTCCCCCATAGATGAATACATCTACTCACCTGAAATCCCTGCTAATCCGATCCGACCACCGCCTTGCCTTTACGCGCCGTGTCCGATGTTTCCCCGACCGATCCTATATTTGCACAATACCAAGCATAAGATTACAAAACCTAAAACGACGCAAGTCACAATATACATTTATCGGCGCTCTCGAATTAAACATAGCATGCACTCGGTGCGCGGAAAAACGCACGAAAATCGCTAATCTTTAACTAGAATCGTCATTTCGGGGAAATCGACAAAACTACAACCCGACTAGACGAAACCCCACGTTTGCGCACTCTAATAGTCCTATACGAAGCTAATTATATCGCTAACATAACGCAATTTGATCGTATTCTAATTTTTATAAAAATCTAGTAAGCAATTTGCTTACCGATTCGATACAAACATCGCAATTTTGTCGATTTAGCGAGCATAACACTACACAATTAACCACTCCAATCAATTAGATAACCAAACCCTAACTTAAATCCAACCACCATGCTACAAACCCTAATCTAGAACATCATCCCTTTCTTGAAATTTCTAAACTAACCATTACAATGAAATTAATCACTTTGAAATACTAAACTAGCTCTATTAAACTACAAATTAACAACTAGTTTAGGAATTATACCTCCCATGTGAACCACAACTTGCACTAAGCCTCCAAAGTGGCCTCCTTTCTCCACTTCTCTAACTAATTAGGGTTAGGGAATGGAGGGATTAAGGTTTTGGTTTGAATCTATGAAGAAAATGGTGCAATTTTGTGGATTTTTCTTGATTTTATCATGATTTTAGAAGCAAGAATGAAGTGAGAAGATGAGGGATTTCAGCAAGGAGGCTCGGCCAGCAGTAGGAGGAGGTAATGGGGGGAAATTTGGAGAAGTTTCTAGGTCCAAAAACACCCCATGTGCTCATTTAATGCTTTCATATCAACATTTTACAAAAAAAACCTTATTTTACATCATTTTTCCATTAAATTTCCAACCCTAAAACCAAAAGTTTGCAAGTCATGATATAATTTTATTAAAACCCTATATTAGTTTATAAAGATTCCTAATTATGAAATTTACGTAATTAAATTTGTATTTATCCCTAATTTAATGTATTTAAAAAGGCTTAAAATAATAAAAAAAATAATTAATTACGAAATTTTTTTTATTTAACTAGAAAATTATAAGTGACATTTTAGTGACAAAATTATAGTAATATCTTATCTAAATTTTGTATAATTAGATCTACAATGAAAAATACCTATTTTGACTTTTTACGGAAAAAGCCGAAAAATTAGCCGATTACCGAAAAACTGCCTAAACGATTTTCGATGGGTTACAGTGCCCAAGATTGCCGGATTCCGTGAAGTGTTGGGCTGTAGGAGGCTGCCTCGCTTCAGGTTTTGGCGGGTAACTTGCCGCACCCGTAGGGGTCTAGGTTTCATTGCACAGGTTATCCACACGACAGGGGAACGTCGGGTTTCAGCAGCGGCTCTGTGAAACCCGGAGATCCCAGATTATCTGTATTGTTCTATGATACTTATTACTTTTCTGTAATGTTGCATATTATCACGCCTGGAGCGATTATTGTATATTGGTTTGTATACTATTAGATGTTGTATATGTTTTACACCCGCGCTAGTCCAGTCCCCGCTCTGTCGTTAGTTAAGTAACCTAACGGGTGATGACGGGACCCAGTGATGAATGCGGATGGAATATACGTACATTTTATTTTCGTTCTTTTCTGGTGTAATTATTGATGGGACTGCGTTCATTCTGATCAATGCAAAGTAAAACAAACCTGTTTGCAGTTGTTGGAACAAATTTAAAAAGTGTTATTTCAAGGACGTTTCCTTTTGTTTTGCATAGCGGTATTCAGTGGAATATCCTGCACCTCATTCGACGGGGCAAGGGCCGATATCCCTTCACCGGGACTGACCCCTAGGGCAGAAGTTTACGTCAGGGTAATAACTTCATTATAGTCGATCACATGTTGCTTTGCATCGCGGTATTCAGTGGAATATCCTGCACCTCATTCCACGAGGAAAGAGCCGAGATCCTTTCACCGGGAGTGACCTCTTTAGCAAAGGTTTTCGCCACTATATTTATAAAAAGCTATCAGGTTCCTTCAACGAGATCAAGTTCATTATGTTAAAGGTTTTTCGCCAAAAACCAGCCGTAGCCCTCCGTCATTTCTTATGGATGGTCAGTAATATTCAAGCTATGTTTGTTGGCTTTCGTCAAGGCATAGTGTTTGGTAGTTGCTGGGGTATTCATTTGTTGCAAAGATAGATGAGTTGGTTTGGGACAGTCGTATTACCTTGTTGGCTTTCGTCAAGGGTATGTACGGGTGGGTTCGAATTAACAAGATAATGACGGGCAGAACTTGACATGTGACTTATGATTTGTTGGCTTTCGTCAAGGTCATAAGAACATGGGGTAAAAATCATATCGGGAGTTTTCTAAAGAAACTAAAACTTGCCAGGCATGCGCATACCTTCTGAAGTGTGATAACACGAGTGGATACCGTCACGTTATCATGCGATGAGAGTTGGATCTCGATTCCCACTGATGAGTTGGTTTACTCTTCGGGTGATCCCGATTGATTCTTCTTTTAGGTTTGGAGGAGAATTTGACAGTACAGTGGGAGGTTTCCGGATTAGATAAAGTGATAACCATTCTGATCTAGGTTAGAGTGCACGCAGAGTGTTTATTTTCTCTCTCTCTTTGGCAGCGACCTTTAACCGACCCTAGACTATGACTCTGTGACCAGGTTGACCGAACCTTCTTAAAATACTGGCTTTTGGATTGTCTATGTTGCATAAGTCATTGACATTCCTTCTTTTACCCTTTGAATTTCTCAGAACACCCGTATTACTACGGATATCCACTTCCATTGGATAGATCCATCGTATGGTTATATACGAAATCGAAGGGACTTCTTCGAGGATGGATCCAGGTTCAGGAGAAATAGAATTGGTTTATTCAGTTGTCTTTTATTATCACCTTCTCTCAGGTTGCGAGGGCTCCTTGGTTTAGGAGAGTACACCTATTACGCTTATTGGATAGTCTTATTCCAAACCATAGGCAGGTGCCGAAAGGTAGGGAATGAAGAAAACCAATTAGCCTAAGTAGGGTGTGCAGAAGGTAATATGTAAAGACAAAATAATGGGATTAGAAAAAGGGCAAAGTAAA
Organism: Agapanthus africanus; assembly: GCA_030015575.1. Taxonomy (NCBI): domain Eukaryota; kingdom Viridiplantae; phylum Streptophyta; class Magnoliopsida; order Asparagales; family Amaryllidaceae; genus Agapanthus; species Agapanthus africanus. The sequence goes on along the minus strand of CM057345.1, from coordinate 205,907,029 downwards.
TTGCGACTGATATCATTCACGACCAAAACCGCGTACTTTATCGCCGCTCCTATTTCACCTTTAAAAAGAATAAGGTATTATTCAGTTGTCTTTTATCATCACCTTCTCTCAGTTGCGAGTACTCCTTGGTTTAGGAGGGTACACCTATTATGCTTACTGGATTGTCTTCTTCCAAACCATAGGCTGGTGCCGAACGGTAGGGAAGGAAGAAAACCATTTAGCCTAAGCGATGGTGTACAGAAGGTAACGACTAAAGACAAATAAAGGGATTTGGAGAGATGACAATAAAATATACGGTTGAAGACATGAATTGGATTATGGAAGAGGCATTGCTATGAATACCAAGATACCCTTACGAAACATTTTCATATTTCAGTGCATTGTTAAAAGAAAACTGTTTTCCCGATTAGATACTTACTCCAAGGGTATGTATTTACCAGGTTTCATTCTCATATCTGTATGGTTTTACAGATGATGAGTGGGAGTAAGTTATTGGGAATTAGGTGATCATCCTCATTATATCGGAATTCGTTGTAATTGGTGATATTTGAGGAAATCGCCAGGGTACAGTTTTCAACCTACGACGCACAGGTTATGAGTTGTTCAACTCAGCGGACTTATACAGAGTATTGTATGTTGTCCAGTGTCCTTCAGGACAAGGGGGTAGGTCCTCGTACTATGTTCTGTTTACTTATAACTTCTCTAGTTTTTAGACAAGTGTTTCATAGAAATACATGGTCTAAGTTTTGAGAAGTTGTGGGTATAAGAATAAAGTAGAGAACCAGGTATCACAAGTATCGGGATTCTTCAAAGAGATCGAAGATGTAGATTCTTATGATTGGTATTCAGATGATAGTGATGGTTTTGAGAAACGTGTTTCTCTTTCAGATTACTCATAATTGGATGGATTTCTAAGTTGAGTAATGCTGATTAGCCTTTTTCTATTAAGTTGATATGCACTGGAGACAGCTGCATGATTTGAATCTGGTTCCAATTAAATAAGTGCCAAAGTTTCTATATTGGATATAGAATAGTTCGTAACTTAAAAGATGTTATGGTACGGGGAGTTGTCCAGCTTATGCTTAAAACCAGACTCTGGATAACTTAGGGCATGTTTCTGTAAATGGTTGTTTGTGGGTTGACCCTGGCTATGACGAGGGTTGATATTCTACCATTTGGAAGATCAATAGTGATATTGTTCTTGACTCGCCACAGTTTTAGTAAAATAGATCTTTTTCAGAAAACAGTAGTGGGAGTATGGTAGAACTGGAAGTGATTCCAGAACCGCGAACGATTACGGAAAATTTAATAGGAACTATATATTCAATCAGGTATGACATTCCAATAGCCACTCCGCAGAAATGGTGGGTAACCTCAGACACCCGAGAGGTACTTCGGTAGCCTCAAGGACAGTGACAGAGAGGTTCTTATCTACCCAGACTTGACACTACTGTTGGTCCAGGTTATGAGACCCGGTAGGAGGGTTGTCGTAATCAGTGGGAGCAGCAGAAGCATAGTGGGCAAGTAGCTTATGTCTATTTATAGACTTGAGCAGTTATAGCGGAGATAGATCATCTAGTTTTGATGTGACAGTCATGGGTTTGACTTCAATCAGAATAGGGGATGGATCTGTTAAGAAGGTAGTAGGGTGTGATGTCATGGTATTTGGATGACATACACAGAGTAGGAAGTAAAATTCCTATACTACGATCGGTTGTACTGTGGTCGTCACACAGTTGTTTCTCCAGACAGGATATGGATATAATATCAGACATTATGGTTTCTAGATCTATGGTTTTAGATCTGGATTTGGGTAGTTTCCCAAGGTGGGTACTTTGACAGTATTCTAATGGTTTTTAGAATAGTTGACTCCTGGCATGGTGGTGTACCTGCAGGTGATGGAGTCACGCTCTCTAAAGGTGTCTTACAGACTGAAGGGGAGAGGGATGTGCATGATTGGCAGATCACTTGCTTAGGCAATTGAGTCAATCATGAGATGTCAAGTACCACACCAAATGTTGTTTTTGCACTAGATGCAATAAGTTTGTATTAATCCAATCCAGGAGAAACATAAGGAAGCAGTTTTAGAACATAAGTACTTGTTCTACGGATTTGATGACGGCAGCCTCCTTCGGGGGACGGTTATCATTCCAAGCTTCAAAGGTGACATGGTTGACAGAGTGATTGTCAGAGTTATAGTTTTTCCCTCTGATGAAGAGGGACAGTATTATGGACAGGTGGTCTAAGAGAATACTGTGGGAGGCATGGTGCCGGATACTGATTAGGTTCAGTGATCGATACAGTCTAAGAAGTTTGGATTTGGAGTTCATTTATGAACTAGGTCCCATCAGATATCCAGACATATTCTAAGACAGGTATTACTCGATTCGGGAGATGGCTTTCTCCGCGAACTTGAGATTTAGAGAGATATAGAAAGAAACTTCTAGGCGGATCCACTCACTGAGGCTATTTCTCGAACACAATAGTTTTACAAACAGGCTTTGTGAAACAGATTAGTAGAGGAGTTGGATGTTCGGTTTCACACGGGCTGTGAGTAGTCGACATCGCAATAATTAGCCTTGAGTGCAAGTGGGAGATTGTTGGAGATAGTGCCCTCATAGTCAATTATTGGATCGCAGGTACGTGATTGCAATGATTGCGGAGGACCAATACCGGTAGGACATTCTTACTCAAGATGATAGTATGCTATCTGATTTGCCTTTATCAGTCGTGTACATATTCAGGTGACTGATTACATGTTACACTTTGATAGAGCCCTTAGGATCTTGCTTTACTACCAACTGTATAATGGCGATCATATACGTGAGAGTTGGGTAGTTATATGCATATCCTTAATTATGGTCCCTAGTCGTGGGAGTTTTGAGACAGGGCATCGATACTCCGGAGTAGACTAGTGTATACAGTCGAGACCCCGACGAGAGACGGTGGCCGGTCTCACAAGCCACTGGTGTCAGTTGAATCACCTAAGATGTATACAGGTGCTCATTGGGTTATGAGTACACCGGACAGGACTCGCCGGGAATCTGCTAGTTAGTACTATATCTATCGTCAGATAGCAGTTCCCTGGTGACATGTGTACAGGTTAGTTCATCGACCTGAGGTCGTCATTTGTCTCGTGTGAGTTCCCACTGTGCTTTGATTTCTACCCTACCACGGCTCAAAGGAGTCGTGCAAACAGGTAGCTTTTGGGTACAGTCCCGAGCCATATGGAGGCACGTGAGCGGATCGGCAGGGGATTAGTCTCTCCCGGTATTGGGGGCGAGGTCGTGCTGTGTCTAGGAGAGCCATTACATAAAGTCCATGGCCATGGCAGGAGATTTACTGGTAGGTATTCCAGTAGTATCACAGGGTGTTATTAGGCTACACTCCTGTAGCGTCTTGAAAAGTCGTTTTGGTGTTTTCTTGAAATTCGGTGAAAATTCGGTATTTTTCCGAAAACCGTCTTTCTCGATATTTTGCAGTTTAGGGCTAATTATACCTTAAATGGATAGGTAATTACTTGTTTTTAGTAGCTAATGAGTTAATTATGAAATTTTGGTCATTTAAAATTTTTTCCCTATTTTTCAATTTTTTAATATTATTTTAAGCCGGTAAGAAAATACATTAAATAAGCGATAAATACAAATTTTTCCGGGCTAATTTTAATCTCTAAAATTATGATAATTATAATCTAGTGATAACATGAATTTTTAGTAATTTATTTTGATTTTTAACAAATTTTTATGATTTGAAACGAATTTATTGAATTTTGGGCTAAAACTTGCAATTTTTGAGTTGTAGGGGGCCTTTTTGCATAAAATTTCTTTTGTAAAACCCCTCTCTCTTTTTCCTCAGCCCTAGGACAGCCCCACCTTGTGTGAGACCAGAAATTTCTGGCCTCATTTCTTGAGTTGCTTCTTGAGTTGAAATTTGATAGTTTTTGGAATTAATTTAAATATAATGGATAAAGTATGATACATTGACTTTTGTGGACTTGACCATGACTTTCCCCACTTGCCCACACCCTCCCCCATTCCTCTTCTGGCCGAAATTCCTGCACACCCTCTTCTTCCTCTCTTTTCTTTTCATTTTTCTTCAATTTCTTCAAGAAATACATCAAAATCCATGATTTAATTCAAAAATCCAAACAAAAATCCTTATGCTATCATTATCCTTAGCCATTCTTGCTTGGACCTTGGTGTTGAGGCCATCAATTGGAGCAAATTTTCTTGCTTGATTCATAGATCAAGAGGTATAATTTCTATCATGTTAAATTCTTTTGTTTAAGTTTCTTATGTTGTATGGTTTAGTGTTAATTTAGTGTAGTTTAATCTAGTTTCTTAGGTTTTGCTTGAAAATTTTAGCTAGGGTTTTGTAGCTATAATACTTAATTAGATTGTTTTATAGTTAATCTAGTTGTTATTTAACTAATCCATATAGTTATCTTGTTGATATAGTTTTCAATTTTGCTAAATTAGTTAATTTTAGAAGGGTGAAATTGTTGTTTTAAATTTTCAAGAGAGGGTTTAGGTTTGGTAATGGTTTGTGAAACATGATTAGTGAGTTGATTAAGTTTTAGAAGACATTATTTAGTTGTTTGAACCTAAATTGTTATCTAGTGTTTTGCTAACCTTAATCTAAGAGGTGAACTTGCTAATTGGGGTTGAAATTAGTGTTAATTAAGTTTTTCAAGTATGGTTTTTGATTTGCAATTGCTATTTATAAAAATCAAGAATGGTTGTTTATGGAAAATGGGATTGGAATCATTGTTGTTGTGTTATAATTAGTGTGTGTGGATTGCTTGTAGTGTGCTTGGGTGAGTATGCTAGATTGTAGTCGTTTTGTCGCAAATCGGCGACGTTGCACCGATTTTTGGAATGTATCTGCTTACTAGATTTTTATATAAATTATGTGATGGATTATTTTTGATATCTTGATGATTGTAATGGCTTGTCCTACGACCTTTAGGATGCGTGAGTGCGGTTTTTGGGTAGTCGGGTTTTAGTTTTGCCGGGTGACCCAAATCGGCGTTTTTTGGCAGATTTTGCGATTTTCGCGTGTGTTCCGCGCACTTTGTGCATGTTGTACCTAGCTAGCGAACTTTAGTTGTTTCGTTGGGGTTTTGCATCGTTCTTGATATGTAACCTTATATTTGGTACTGATGTAAATTCCAGGTTCGGTCGCGGAAACGTCAGACGCGGCGCGAAAGGGAAAGGCGGTGATTGGACACAGCTAGCCAGGGATCCCGGTGAGTAGATTTAACATCTACGGGGGACGATCGTTTGGATGGCGCAAGTCGCCCGATAGATTTAGTAAACTGAAAAATAGTAAACTGGATAACCACTTGTGACAATAGAATAATATTACTGGCATGATAATTGCTGCAATTAGATCAATATGTTATACCCATATACGCAAACTCAATTGTAGGACACATGCACCATTACCAGGTTTTTATATGCAGCACGAGCACTATTCATGTTTACACACACACCCTGGTAATTGCCATGCCACCACACTAGATAACATTTAAATTTAAACCTTTTACTAATTGATACTTAAACTGGTGCTATTGCCTTTAATTCCTTAAAATGAAACCGTAGAATTGCTATTCATGTGCATGTACTTCATCATATTAATTGTTCATGCTTAATCCATTAGTCACACATCGCAACTTGATTATTGATATCATATGCATTCATTATCACTGATATATGCACTTATGAGGATTTCTTGAGATTTTATGATATTGCTGGATTTCGGGGGAAAGCCGCAAAATTTCCAAACTTATGATATTTTTAAAACATGTAAATTGCGGTTTTCTAGTGATGTAAGTGTCGTCCACCATGAGTTTGCTGTGGCTTTGGAAATCCGTGTCGAGGAGTGGAGGAACCGGCACGGGTACATGGTGGGCCCGGTAAGGCACCCCGGGGCAAGAGGAATGTGGTGATGACGTTGAGCCTGGCAGGGGACGGATTACCTACCGGTGACTGTTTGGGACGGCGGATATCCAGAGGATACCGACCGTGGCCGCTAGATGATGATATATTGATATTTGAGATGGATCAGCCGGACGGCTGAGGCCAGAGATACACTTATGAGATTTGAGACAGCTTTTAGGTGTCGTTGCTGGACACCGGTTCTCGTCGATTCTTTGATATTATGCTGGCATTCTAAAAGAGTTTCAAAAACAAAAAGAGATAAAATATTTTTATATATATATACTATTGAGACCTCAGATATTCATGTTGCATACATATTCGTACACTGATGCTGTATAATACCTGCTAGTATATCCATATTGCATACATACTTGCCATTATGTCCTGCCTTACCAGTATTATAGATGCTAGGATGCTTGTGTGCATGCATATGATAGCCTTTGTAGATGTTCTTTATTACTCACGAGTTGGCAACTCACCCCCGTTGTGCCATAGCCTGTTGCAGGTCCGCTCCGTCAGTTCAGTAGCGGCGGGTGCGCTTGCTTCTTTTGCCTCTTTTGCCTGGACTCGAGATTTGCTCATAGGTGGGTTATGTTAATATTTTTGTACCACCTTGTATATTATTTGCATCTAGTGTACTCCATCTACTGTTTCTACCAGATTATTGTATATTGACCTAGAGATGAGACTGTGAGGTTTGTGGATTTTATGCTGTATTTTGGGGTCGAGCTCACTTGAGCCGACATGCTACTTTTCTCATGCTTCCTTATGCTTTATTATGCTTGCTGTCATTTACATTGCGTGGGATTTGTGGCCGCCTTGTGGCGAAGAGCTAGCTCCCGCTTGGGGATGCCCTATTTTGTTGGATTCATGTATATATTTTGTTGTACCCATTTTGGGGGCCAGTATTTACAAAGGAGACTCTGCCGAAATTTTCGGGAAAAATTGGTATTGTTTTTAAAAAGGGTTTTACATGACTTATTTGATAACTCGCTTTCAATTGATTGGGTCTTCTTCACTCTTTTGCTTAATTGGTTTTGTTTTCTGGGCTTTGGCTTACTTACTTTACGGATGTCTTTAGACGTTTCGTAAACTTAAGTGCCAGTCACGTTCCGTACCCTGCGGGTCGTGACAAAGTTGGTATCAGAGCGATAGGTTTTACCTTTGTGAGTGTAGGATGACCCTTGGTAGATGGAGTAAGTGACTTAAGCAGGGTAACGTAGCGTGCGTATGTCCGCGGCATACTTACGATACGGTACTCCGTCTAAGTGACTTTAGGATATACTTGCTTGAAAAATTCCTTCTTCAACTCCGTGTATCCTATGATCCTATTGCACTGTCCTTATTATCCTTTTCCTGTACCAGCCACTATGCCGCCGAAGGCTACGAGGGCACAGAGGGCTGCCGTCAGAGACGAGATTCGAGCTGGCTCGTCCGAGACTAGGACTGAGCAGGGTGGTATGCCTACGCCGCAGAGACAGACTGATCCGCATTACCCAGGTCGCATGGATAGGCTTGAGTCCGGTATGGAGGAGCTGCGACAGATGATGGGAGGCATGCAGGAGTTACGACAGATGGTGGAATCGTTAGTAGAGGTCAATCGAGCACAGAGATCGGATATTACTCCCCCTGCAGTCGTTTCAAGACCGAGTCGGATTCGCACTGATATGTTAGCACCTAGGAGGGTTCGCAGAGGCGGTGGTGGATTTTTAGGGGCCAGTTATATCGCCTTCACCCATATGGTCAGCAGCCATGGTTAGGATGTTTTTGGTGTGGTAGCCTGCATCATCGTATCAGAGACTGTCCGGTGAGACGACAGGGAGCAGCGACAGTTCCGCATGTGACCCTACCACCATCACCACCCCCTCCTCAGAGAGCCCTACTTTCTACCCCAGGCGATGCTCCACGCCAGTTAGGTGCACCAAGAGGCCGAGGACGTGGCGGTCCTGTTCAGAGAGGACGAGGAGGCAGAGGCCGAGGTCGAGGTCAGCCCGCTATCGGTGGAGGACAGGCCCGAGTATTTGCTTTGACACCGCAGGATGCGCAGGCATCCAATGCCGTTGTGACAGGTACTTTGCCAGTTTGTTCTTTCGACGCGCGGGTATTATTCGACCCAGGTTCCACACATTCGTACGTCTCTACACACTTTGCACCGATGTTGGGCCGTGAGTCGTCATCGTTGGATCAGCCGCTTGTTGTTGTTACTCCGGTAGGCGAGTCGTTTATCGCTCGGTTTGTAATTCGTTTGTGTTCCGTTCGTATCGGGGAGAGGGATTCATCAGTTGATTTGATACTCCTCGATATGTTGGACTTTGATGTGCTTCTGGGCATGGATTGGCTAGCCACTTGTTATGCTTCGGTGGACTGCCGTGAGAAGGCAGTCAGATTTAGCTTTCCGGGAGAGCCAGTCCTTGTTATTCAGGGAGACCGCAGTGTCACCCTTCCCAGCTTAATTTCTTCTCTTCGCGCTGGTCAGCTCTTGCGGAAGGGATGTCAGGGATTCTTAGCGTTTGTTTGTGATACTCGAGCTGCAGAGGTTCCGTTGGACCGGGTCCCGGTAGTTTGTGAGTTCCCTGATGTTTTCCCTGATGAGCTACCTGGGCTACCGCCTGAGCGCGATGTTGAGTTCTGCATTGATTTGATTCCCGGTTCGGGGCCTATTTCTATACCGCCTTATCGGATGGCCCGGCAGAGCTTCGAGAGCTGAAGGATCAGTTGCAGGATTTGTTAGTTAAGGGGCTTATTCGACCGAGTGTTTCTCCGTGGGGTGCTCCGGTCCTGTTTGTCAAGAAGAAGGATGGAAGTTTGCGCTTATGTATCGACTACCGCCAGCTGAACAAGGTTACCGTTCGGAACAGATATCCGTTGCCGCGCATTGATGATTTGTTCGACCAGCTTCAGGGTGCGGGGTATTTTTCGAGGATCGACTTGCGATCAGGATACCATCAGCTGCGAGTTCGACAGGAGGATATACCGAGGACAGCTTTCCGTACACGCTATGGCCACTACGAGTTTTTGGTGATGTCGTTCGGACTCACCAATGCCCCAGCAGCATTTATGGATTTGATGAACCGTACATTCAGGCCGTATCTTGACTTGTTCATCATCGTGTTTATCGACGATATCTTGGTGTACTCCCGGAGCAGAGAGGAGCACGAGCAGCACTTGCGGATTACGTTACAGACTCTGAGGGAGCACCAGCTGTTCGCGAAGTTCTCCAAGTGTGCTTTCTGGCTGGACAGCGTCGGATTCTTGGGTCACGTGGTTACGAGAGACGGCATTTGTGTGGACCCGAAGAAGATTGAGGCTGTTCAGCAGTGGCCCCGACCTACATCGGTTACTGAGATCCGTAGTTTTCTAGGCCTGGTGGGCTACTACAGGCGTTTTGTTCAGGACTTCTCCCGTATAGCTGCACCGTTGACCGGTTTAACCCGGAAAGGAGTTCCTTTCGTATGGACGGAGGAGTGCGAGCGCAGTTTTCAGCAGCTGCGGACATGTTTGACTACGGCGCCGGTATTATCTTTACCTTCGGGATCAGGCGGATTTGTTGTCTACTGTGATGCTTCGCGAGTGGGATTAGGATGCGTTTGATGCAGCATGGCCGGGTGATCGCTTATGCTTCTCGGCAGTTGAAGAAGCATGAACAGAACTACCCCACTCATGATTTGGAGATGGCTGCAGTGGTCTTTGCCCTGAAGATTTGGCGACATTACCTTTACGGCGAGTCATGTCAGATATTCACCGATCACAAGAGCTTAAAGTACATATTTCAGCAGCGAGACCTGAACCTCAGACAGCGTCGTTGGATGGAGTTGGTGAAAGACTACGACTGCGAGATCTTATATCACCCAGGCAAGGCGAATGTGGTGGCAGATGCGTTGAGTAGGAGGCCCGGGGGTAGTCTATCCTTTTTGCGCGCAGTGCAGAGGCAGTCGTCAGCAGATTGGCAGATGTTATGCGACAGCCGAGTTGAGTTCGAGTTCACTCAGACAGGGGGACAGCTCGCGCATGTTCGTGCACGCCCACAGTTGCTTGACCGTATATATGAGGCACAGCGCAGTGACGACCGTTGCTCAGAGATCATGGCACAGATGGTACAGGGCAGATTTTCCGAGTTCGTGATTGACGATCAGGGGATTTTACGATATGGATCTAGACTGTGCGTACCAGATGCTGATGGATTGCGACGCGACATTCTTGAGGAGGCACACCGATCAGTGTATAGTGTCCACCCCGGTTCCACCAAGATGTACCATGATATGAGAGAGACCTACTGGTGGGACGGGATGAAGAGGGACATTGCGGAGTTCGTTTCGAGATGCCTGACTTGTCAGCAAGTCAAGGCCGAGCACCAGAGGGCCGCAGGAGAGCTACAGCCGTTACCCATTCCAGAGTGGAAATGGGAACAGATTTCGATGGATTTCGTTGTGGGTCTACCCAGGACCAGTCGAGGGTACGACTCCATCTGGTTGATCGTGGATAGATTGACGAAAGCGGCTCACTTCCTTCCAGTGAAGACGACTTTCAGCTTCGCTCAGTATGCTCAGCTCTATATTGACGAGATCGTGCGACTACATGGCGTACCGACTTGTATCGTGTCAGATCGAGGCACTCAGTTCACCAGCCGACTTTGGCAGAGACTTCAGGAGGCTTTGGGCACTCGTTTGAGCTTCAGCACAGCGTTTCATCCGCAGACCGACGGACAGTCAGAGCGGACCATTCAGACTCTCGAGGACATGCTCAGAGCGTGCGTTTTAGACTTTGGTGGTAGCTGGGATCGTCATTTACCTCTAGTGGAGTTCTCCTACAACAATAGCTTCCAGGATACTATTCAGATGGCACCTTTCGAGGCATTGTATGGGAGGAGATGCAGATCGCCCGTTAGTTGGACAGAGCTCAGCGAGAGCAGCATTTTGGGGCCGCAGCTTGTTGAGGAGACGACATCGAAGATCCAGTTGATCCGAGACCGGATGAGAGCGGCTCAGAGCAGGCAGAAATCCTATGCAGACAGACGCCGTCGCAGATTAGTGTTCGCAGTTGGCGACCATGTTTTTCTGAAAGTCTCTCCGATGAAGGGCGTGATGCGTTTTGGGCGAAGGGGAAAGCTTAGCCCTAGATTCATAGGTTCCTTCGAGATTCTCGAGCGGGTTGGCGCTGTGCATATCGTTTGGCTCTTCCTCCCAGCTTTCCCGACGTTCACCCCGTTTTTCATGTTTCGATGCTCCGCAAGTACCTTCACGACCCTTCGCATGCGATTCAGCACCCGACAGTCCAGCTAGAGCGCGACCTTTCCTTTGCAGAGCAGTCGGTGGCCATCCTGGATCGGCAGGTGAAGAAGTTGAGGTCGAAGATTATACCAACCGTCAAGGTCCTTTGGCGCAGCCCGAGCAGCGAGGAGGTTACCTGGGAGACCGAGGGCGAGATGAGGAAGAAATATCCCCATCTCTTTGAAGGTACGCGTAGCTATATTTTTAAATTCGGGGACCGAATTTCTTTAAGGGGGGAAGATTGTAGCGTCTTGAAAAGTCGTTTTGGTGTTTTCTTGAAATTCGGTGAAAATTCGGTATTTTTCCGAAAACCGTCTTTCTCGATATTTTGCAGTTTAGGGCTAATTATACCTTAAATGGATAGGTAATTACTTGTTTTTAGTAGCTAATGAGTTAATTATGAAATTTTGGTCATTTAAAATTTTTTCCCTATTTTTCAATTTTTTAATATTATTTTAAGCCGGTAAGAAAATACATTAAATAAGCGATAAATACAAATTTTTCCGGGCTAATTTTAATCTCTAAAATTATGATAATTATAATCTAGTGATAACATGAATTTTTAGTAATTTATTTTGATTTTTAACAAATTTTTATGATTTGAAACGAATTTATTGAATTTTGGGCTAAAACTTGCAATTTTTGAGTTGTAGGGGGCCTTTTTGCATAAAATTTCTTTTGTAAAACCCCTCTCTCTTTTTCCTCAGCCCTAGGACAGCCCCACCTTGTGTGAGACCAGAAATTTCTGGCCTCATTTCTTGAGTTGCTTCTTGAGTTGAAATTTGATAGTTTTTGGAATTAATTTAAATATAATGGATAAAGTATGATACATTGACTTTTGTGGACTTGACCATGACTTTCCCCACTTGCCCACACCCTCCCCCATTCCTCTTCTGGCCGAAATTCCTGCACACCCTCTTCTTCCTCTCTTTTCTTTTCATTTTTCTTCAATTTCTTCAAGAAATACATCAAAATCCATGATTTAATTCAAAAATCCAAACAAAAATCCTTATGCTATCATTATCCTTAGCCATTCTTGCTTGGACCTTGGTGTTGAGGCCATCAATTGGAGCAAATTTTCTTGCTTGATTCATAGATCAAGAGGTATAATTTCTATCATGTTAAATTCTTTTGTTTAAGTTTCTTATGTTGTATGGTTTAGTGTTAATTTAGTGTAGTTTAATCTAGTTTCTTAGGTTTTGCTTGAAAATTTTAGCTAGGGTTTTGTAGCTATAATACTTAATTAGATTGTTTTATAGTTAATCTAGTTGTTATTTAACTAATCCATATAGTTATCTTGTTGATATAGTTTTCAATTTTGCTAAATTAGTTAATTTTAGAAGGGTGAAATTGTTGTTTTAAATTTTCAAGAGAGGGTTTAGGTTTGGTAATGGTTTGTGAAACATGATTAGTGAGTTGATTAAGTTTTAGAAGACATTATTTAGTTGTTTGAACCTAAATTGTTATCTAGTGTTTTGCTAACCTTAATCTAAGAGGTGAACTTGCTAATTGGGGTTGAAATTAGTGTTAATTAAGTTTTTCAAGTATGGTTTTTGATTTGCAATTGCTATTTATAAAAATCAAGAATGGTTGTTTATGGAAAATGGGATTGGAATCATTGTTGTTGTGTTATAATTAGTGTGTGTGGATTGCTTGTAGTGTGCTTGGGTGAGTATGCTAGATTGTAGTCGTTTTGTCGCAAATCGGCGACGTTGCACCGATTTTTGGAATGTATCTGCTTACTAGATTTTTATATAAATTATGTGATGGATTATTTTTGATATCTTGATGATTGTAATGGCTTGTCCTACGACCTTTAGGATGCGTGAGTGCGGTTTTTGGGTAGTCGGGTTTTAGTTTTGCCGGGTGACCCAAATCGGCGTTTTTTGGCAGATTTTGCGATTTTCGCGTGTGTTCCGCGCACTTTGTGCATGTTGTACCTAGCTAGCGAACTTTAGTTGTTTCGTTGGGGTTTTGCATCGTTCTTGATATGTAACCTTATATTTGGTACTGATGTAAATTCCAGGTTCGGTCGCGGAAACGTCAGACGCGGCGCGAAAGGGAAAGGCGGTGATTGGACACAGCTAGCCAGGGATCCCGGTGAGTAGATTTAACATCTACGGGGGACGATCGTTTGGATGGCGCAAGTCGCCCGATAGATTTAGTAAACTGAAAAATAGTAAACTGGATAACCACTTGTGACAATAGAATAATATTACTGGCATGATAATTGCTGCAATTAGATCAATATGTTATACCCATATACGCAAACTCAATTGTAGGACACATGCACCATTACCAGGTTTTTATATGCAGCACGAGCACTATTCATGTTTACACACACACCCTGGTAATTGCCATGCCACCACACTAGATAACATTTAAATTTAAACCTTTTACTAATTGATACTTAAACTGGTGCTATTGCCTTTAATTCCTTAAAATGAAACCGTAGAATTGCTATTCATGTGCATGTACTTCATCATATTAATTGTTCATGCTTAATCCATTAGTCACACATCGCAACTTGATTATTGATATCATATGCATTCATTATCACTGATATATGCACTTATGAGGATTTCTTGAGATTTTATGATATTGCTGGATTTCGGGGGAAAGCCGCAAAATTTCCAAACTTATGATATTTTTAAAACATGTAAATTGCGGTTTTCTAGTGATGTAAGTGTCGTCCACCATGAGTTTGCTGTGGCTTTGGAAATCCGTGTCGAGGAGTGGAGGAACCGGCACGGGTACATGGTGGGCCCGGTAAGGCACCCCGGGGCAAGAGGAATGTGGTGATGACGTTGAGCCTGGCAGGGGACGGATTACCTACCGGTGACTGTTTGGGACGGCGGATATCCAGAGGATACCGACCGTGGCCGCTAGATGATGATATATTGATATTTGAGATGGATCAGCCGGACGGCTGAGGCCAGAGATACACTTATGAGATTTGAGACAGCTTTTAGGTGTCGTTGCTGGACACCGGTTCTCGTCGATTCTTTGATATTATGCTGGCATTCTAAAAGAGTTTCAAAAACAAAAAGAGATAAAATATTTTTATATATATATACTATTGAGACCTCAGATATTCATGTTGCATACATATTCGTACACTGATGCTGTATAATACCTGCTAGTATATCCATATTGCATACATACTTGCCATTATGTCCTGCCTTACCAGTATTATAGATGCTAGGATGCTTGTGTGCATGCATATGATAGCCTTTGTAGATGTTCTTTATTACTCACGAGTTGGCAACTCACCCCCGTTGTGCCATAGCCTGTTGCAGGTCCGCTCCGTCAGTTCAGTAGCGGCGGGTGCGCTTGCTTCTTTTGCCTCTTTTGCCTGGACTCGAGATTTGCTCATAGGTGGGTTATGTTAATATTTTTGTACCACCTTGTATATTATTTGCATCTAGTGTACTCCATCTACTGTTTCTACCAGATTATTGTATATTGACCTAGAGATGAGACTGTGAGGTTTGTGGATTTTATGCTGTATTTTGGGGTCGAGCTCACTTGAGCCGACATGCTACTTTTCTCATGCTTCCTTATGCTTTATTATGCTTGCTGTCATTTACATTGCGTGGGATTTGTGGCCGCCTTGTGGCGAAGAGCTAGCTCCCGCTTGGGGATGCCCTATTTTGTTGGATTCATGTATATATTTTGTTGTACCCATTTTGGGGGCCAGTATTTACAAAGGAGACTCTGCCGAAATTTTCGGGAAAAATTGGTATTGTTTTTAAAAAGGGTTTTACATGACTTATTTGATAACTCGCTTTCAATTGATTGGGTCTTCTTCACTCTTTTGCTTAATTGGTTTTGTTTTCTGGGCTTTGGCTTACTTACTTTACGGATGTCTTTAGACGTTTCGTAAACTTAAGTGCCAGTCACGTTCCGTACCCTGCGGGTCGTGACAACTCCGACACGACTTATACTGCTATTAGGGGTCTGACATTACTTGCCCCCTAGGCAGATATGTGATACTCATAGAAGAACGGACCGGACTATATATACATTGTCACTGTTAGGCTCTGTAGGGTTTCCGGATGAGTTCGCTCATCGGCCTCCCTTGAGGTCAGTCCATGGGCAGCCGTTACGCATTGCTAGTGCCGCTGACGGTTTGTGGTTAAACCCATTACCAGGGTACTGACGAGTCATTAGAGTTCCCCACAGACAGTTTCCCAAGTTCGGGCGAAACGTTGTAGAGGCCATATGGTTTTATGGCAGGGTTCGGAAAATACACATGCATTTACGCACATGTCGGTTTTCGGACAGATGGTACTGGTCGGCTTTGGTTTAAGCCGGATCCGAGTATTATATTGAGTAGATATAATATCTTTGTCTAAGTTGCATTTGTATTCGGTCGTAATATAAATGCGGGTATATTTATACAGATACGGGGTTATCTTGAAAGTCGTTTCAGGATCACTTTTGGAAGTTGCCAGTTTCGAGTTTTCTATCAGCTGTCTTTTAACATTCGGTTAAAGACGGATTTATCTTTTCTTGGATGAGGGTGAGTCATGCTTCTAGAAGGTTCTAGAAGGTTCTAGAAGGTGGTGACTAGGTTAGAATGGTGTTGTGTTTTCATTGGTTTCTTTTGGTGTGTTCACACTTGGTGTTCACACTTGAGATATTTGTTTGTGTTCACACATGATATTTTCTTATGGTTACCTCCCCCTCTCCTACACTCACCTCCCTCTTTGCATATATATGGCCGGCCCCCTCTCCTCCTCCTCACTCACTTGAGTTTTCATTTGCAAAAGATTATGATAGTTTTCGGTGTATGGAATTCACAGCTCATTTCATTCCATCACCCGATTCCCTCGGCAACTTCATTAACCGATCGTCCACGGATTTGGACGAAGTGAGACAAAGTCATATACTCATTCTCTACATTATTCTTGGTCGTCTCTTTTAGCAAACATGACGAGCGAATTGCCTCAAGTCAGAGGCGGGAGCCCGTTTAAAGAATCATTGACGTGGTGCCACCTGGACGAGCAGATCGGAGATCGACGAGATCGGAGCAGCCGCAACGGAGCGTGGGATGATGGTTAAAGAACGAAGGACTAAGATCATTCGGTATAACCTTTCTACACTCTTTACAGTTTGTTAGTTTAGCAATAATGGCAGATCCGGGTTAAAGTATACGATAGCGCCAGTTAAAAAATTTTGTTCCGCATTTGGCGTCTGTAGACGGTCGGGGCGCTACCGTAGACTTACAATTCCAAGAGAAGGTTTAGGTGTTTGTGTGGACTTGTGATCTGTAGTGGGTGTTTACTTAACCCTTAGTGGTGATTTACTGGCCAAGACCCAAGATTACAACCAAAATACGAACTTAGAATTTTTTCGTGTCGGTTTTGTGGTGGTTTTTAGCCTACAGGGTATCTGGAGCAACCTGGATGATTATGAGGAAAACTAGCAATATCACTGACCTAGATTAAGCACTAGAAACCCACCAACGAAGTACGAACCCAAGACTCCTCTGTACGGCCGGTGAGCTCGGATTTATTGATGTTGTCGACGGATTTCTGTTGGCCTCTGGTGTTGAGTTTTTGGGTGTAGATCATAATCCCAGTAACCTATTCCTTGTATTTGCTTATTTAGTCCCATTTAACCTGAGATGAAATCTGGGAGTGATTTCCTATATTGCTGAATTTGGTATTCGTGATTTATGAACTTGAGATTTGGTATTTGATATTGTATTGGGTCGTTAGATGTTTGTACGTCAACGACCAGGGTTGTTTGGTTGTTTTTACATGCGTAGGCTATAGGTTCTAACCTATGAGCGCACCGTGTGCCGTATCAGTTTTTGGACATTGATTTTAATAGCAGTGCGATTGTGTATTGATTGTAGGTAATTTCGCGTGGATTCCGAGACGACGAAGCACATCGACTGCGGCTGAACAAGGAGTTCCGCAGGTGAGTAGATTTATATCTACGGGGAAAGTCGGGTGGAAGGCGTATAGCACCCCCAAAAATTATAAATGGAAACCAATATATATAGAATATGGTTGGAGAAACCATGTGAGAAACTTATGGATATGGTTAAAGGAGTTAGTAGCCGATGAGATAGGATAATACGAGTGGATATAATTGATATAAGATATGAAACAAGATGTAGAAGGATATGACATGAGATCGATGAATAGGATAAGATTAAGATAAATGTATATAAGATTACTTGATGTGAGATATTGATGTGATGAAAAGAGTATACGATGAGATATGATGACTTGGTTTGATATGTCGTTGCGGATGCGAGGCGATATGAGATAATTGATACTCTTGTCGGTCCCCTGATATGAGATTGATACGGATATGACCTGAGATATATATATATATATATAATTATGTGATTGATGAGTGAGATGTCGTACGAGAATTTAGATCCGTACCCTCTATGTTGTATAGGTCGATAGAATCCATATTCTGTTTATTGTCGCCGCACGTGATGCTTTACGGATGATTGATCCATAACCTTGATTAGAGGATGTCGTACGATGGATTATACCGTACGTGATGTTGTGAGACTGGATGCCGATTGATAGATTCTCCGACTCGGATATGTTATAGATTTTTAATCCCGGTATACACCGCTTAGTTAGCCTTTACGTATATTTTAGATTGGATACGTATACTTTATAGCATTTCGTTTACGATGTACTATATGCTACGTTCATGATATTCTCATTGCATTACATATACATGTGCTAGTACACCTACATAATTATCGATGATGCGTATGTTACACTTACACAGATTGCCGGCTCACACACTTTCATCATCGATAATTGCTATGTCACTTACACAGTAGAATTGTCACATCATGCTATTACTCTTAATTGTTCAGTACTATCACATGACTCCTTCACATGATATACTTGCTATGCTCACATCACCATTCTATGTTGCATGATATACTGACATGCTCACATTTCTGTTCTATGTTTCCATGCATCATGCTTTACGATTATATGTATTGAGATGTTGTTTTCATGAGATTCTGGATTTGAGAACCATGGGGATATTTCAAGAAAGTATGCATTGTTTTGAAAACCCGGTTTCTCTTGATATGATATTTCGGTGCGTCCACCATGAGTTTTCTCGGTTCTGAGACTTGTGTTAGAAACCCGATTCGAGGAGCGGTAGGCAGCGTCTCCGGGTACATGGTGGACCCGGTATGGTACCCCGGGGCAACAAATGATTTTTGTGGTGTAGACAATGAGCCTGGCAGAGGGAGCACTACCTACCGGTGATTGGTTGGACCTGGCGGTTATCCGGAGGATACCGACCGGAGTCGTGAGATGGATATAGGCCGATCCGGAATGACGGAGCCCGTAGACCGATCCGGACTGACGGAGCCCGAGATATGAGGATTTACATGTCGATGTTGGACACGGGCTTCATGATGTTTCGAGTGTTGATGTTGGACACTCAGGTTCCATGATTTTGATATGTCGTTGATGGACACATGTTGGTTGATATCCTCATATTTACATACATATGCTTTCATGATGTTTCGAGTGTCAATGTTAGACACTCAGGTTCCATGATGTTGTTGTGTCATTTGTAGGGTTAATAAGCACAACAGTAAGGTTTCGGGTGGCATCATACATGCCAAATTTAAATTTTTGCCATGCTTAAACAACCCTAAACAAGATCTTATACTAATGAATCATACGAAACTAAAAAGCAAACAACTTTACTTCTAAGTGATAGGGATTACAACATTTGTTGTCCGTTCCTTCGCTTCATAAGCTCCTTGTTATGGTCCCTTCGCTGCGATCATCAAGCTCCAGGACTCTAGAGAGGCTCCATGAGGTGAATGATCCATAATTGCTTGAAGTCTTCACAATCCAAAATGATCTACTTTGAGGAGACGCAAACCCAAGCTATGCCTTCACTAATTAGGGATTAATGAAGCTAACACACTAATCTATATGGCTAGTATAGAAGAGGATGATGAAGTAGGAATTTTGCTCTTTTTAGTTTTCTTTTTCTCACAATCTTTCATCACCAAGAAAAATCTAGCAAGCTTTTTTGAGAGCAAGAAGAAGATGAAGTGATGAAAGAAATGAATTATCGTTATGAGGTTAGAAATGCAACCATGGTTTAATTATGTCATGGCTAACTCATGTAGAGAATAAACCATAGGCTAGGGTTAAAGTTAGGTTAACAAATATCTAAGGTGAAAACAAAAGAGGTGGACTTTGTCAAAGTTCTACAAGCTTCATCCAAAAATATCAACCATAACAAATTCCACATTATTTGAATTACCTAATGATAAATATAAAACCTAAACACAACCCTAGCATGGTATTATTCACACACATCCATGTTGCATGTGTAACCTAGCATGTTACAATATTATATATCACATATATAACATTTATGTAACATAAGAAAAGAATACATTTAACATATATCACACATATATATCAATGCATCCTAAGTGAGTAAAAGAATTGCTTAAGTGAGCTTATATTAGTTATTGTAATGTAATATATCACATATATAATTATACATTAAATTATTAAATCAATACTTGATTTAATAATCCGGCTATATTACATATACCCGAATAATATAATATGTATCATTTTATCGAATCAACACTTGATCTGATAACCCGGCTATATCACATATACCCAGCCGATATCACATATCGCGAGAATAGAATACGGTATCACAAATCGTATTAATCTCGGTCCAGCACATATCACATATGTGCTCCTACTCCGTTTCACTTGAGCTAGGAAAGCTCTGTGTAGGACTCTAAAGACTCGTCAATACGCCGGCAGTAGGTGATGATCATATCAAACACCTACAAGCTGCAAGCGGTCTGCTAAACGTAACAGCCACCCGGGTATTGAGCGATCAGAAGATCAACAAGCAAGCCTGCACACACTCCTGTGAATCTAATCAGTAACACTCCGTACAGTCCGGTCTCTTCGTCTGATATGTCGCATATCCAGTCTAGGGGTGGTGAACGTCAGACCCCAGTAACCGATAAGTCGTGTCGATGTGAGCCTCATAACAGGTCGAGAAACTACTGATAACACTTACCAGTAGGTCTCCATATCAGCCCTGGCCACGGACTTCCAGTTATAGCCAATCGAACACAACGCAACATCAACCCCCAATACCGGGAAAGACGAAACCCCTCTTATCGCTCATTGCCTCCATGTGATTCGGGACTGTACCCTAAAGCCATCGTTTTGCACGTTCTCATGAACGTGGTAAGGTGGAAATTAAAGTACAGTGGGAATCACACAAGACTCTATGATGATCTCGGGTCTACAGACTAACCTGTGCCAGTATCACCAAAGAACTGCTATCTGACGATAGGTATAATACCATTTAGGAGTTCTCGACGATTTCGTTCAGCGTACCCAGTCTCCACTGAGCACCCGTATACCATCTTTGATGTCAAACACCAATGGATGTGGGATCATCCATCGCCCATCATATGGGTCAAGATGCGTATACGCTTGTCTACTCTGGAGTATCGATGCCCTGTCTCGATACACCCTCGATTAGGAACAATTATAGGATGTACTTTTGGACCGCCCTGGCCCTACTAGTATGATCTGCATCATAGTCCTAGTAGTCAAGTACATATCCTAAGGGCTTTATCAACATATGAGAGCAAGACTATAATACAATACAAGTCAACATGTTTAGACAAAGTGAAACCAGATAGCATACGATCATGTCGAGCAAGAAAGTCCTCTCTATATATATCCAAGCATCCACTATAATATACATCATATGTACAACAATGGCCTCTAGGGCATATACATTACTAACAATTTCCTACTTGCACTAAGGCCAGCTGTTGTAGTATCTCATACCCAACATCCCAAAGAGTCTTTCAAATTGTATCTGGGGTATGGCCTTCGTGAGTGGATCCGTAGTGTTGTCCTTCATGTCAACTCTCCTGACCTCGATCTCTCGGCGATCAACTATCTCCCGGATCAAGTGATACCGCCTCAGAATATGCCTGGATCTTTGATGGGACCTAGTTCATTGGCCAAAGCCACAGCTCCATTGTTATCATAATACAAAGGTATTGGATGCTCAATGGAAGGAACCACTCCAAGTTCAGTTATGAACTTCTTTATCCAGACAGCATCTTTGGCAGCATCATTGGCAGCGATGTATTCCGCCTCCATCGTCGAGTCTGCCACGGTTTCCTGTTTGGAACTCTTCCAATAAACCACCCCTCTATTGAGGGTAAATACAAACCCCGAGTGTGACTTAGAGTCGTCCTTATCACTTTGGATGCTCGAATCGGTAAAGGACTCCACCTGGAGTTCTCCGTTACCATACACCAAGAACATCTCTTTAGTCTTTCGCAAGTACTTAAGAATGTTCTTCACAGCTGTCCAGTGACTCTCTCCAGGATCTGCTTGATACCTACACACTACACTTAGTGAGTATGCTACATCGAGTCTGGTACATAGCATCGCGTACATGATAGAGCCTACTGCTGAAGCTTAGGGTATCCCTTGCATGCGAGCTCTTTCCAAATCAGTCTTAGGAGACATCTCTTTGGAGAGGGTGAGTCCAGAGATCGTGGGTAAATTCCCATGTTTGGATTCTTCCATACTAAACCTCTTTAGTATGGTGTCAATGTACCTGGATTGGGACAATTCCAGTATCCGTTTAGATCTATCTCTATAGATCTTAATCCCCAAGATGCAGGAGGCATCACCTCGATCATTCATTGAGAATCTACGTGATAAGAAGAGCTTGACCGAGTGCAGCATAGGAACATCATTTCCTATCAAGAGTATGCCATTCACGTACAATACGAGGAAGACAACCTTACTCTCTGCCTTGTTCTTGTATATACAAAGTTCATCAACGTTCTTGATGAAGTCAAACTCTTTGACTACCATATCAAAACAGATGTTCCAACTCCACGATGCCTGCTTTAACCCGTAGATAGATTTAACCAGCTTGCACACCTTCTCGCTGCTCCCACTGTCAACGAAGCCCTCTGGCTGAGTCATGTACACGCACTCCTCTAAATCACCATTTAGAAAAACGGTCTTAACATCCATTTGCCAGATTTCGTAGTCATGGTATGCAGCAATGGCAAGTAAGATCCTGATGGACTTAAGCATAGCCACTAGAGAAAAGGTTTCATCATAGTCCACACCTGGTTGTTGACGAAAACCTTTTGCAACAAGTCTAGCTTTGAAAGTCTCAACTTTTCCATCTACACCAAGTTTCTTCTTAAAGAACCATTTGCTCCCAATGGGTTTTACCCCTTCAGGAGAAACTTCCAAAGTCCATACTTTGTTGGTCTACATGGATTCCATCTCAAATCGCATTGCATCCAGCCATTTCACAGAGTCTCCACTCGTGATGGCCTGCTCGAAGCTAGTTGGGTCATCATCTTCCATGATGCAATCCTCGCTCCCACCATCAATGAGAAATCCGTAGTACCTCTCTGGTGGATGAGGAACCCTACTAGATCGGTGGAGCGGCTGAGGTTCATCGGGAACTACTGAATCCTCTGGTTCCAGCAAATGATCAGTTGTAGTTTGTGTTGGATATATGTATGCCCTAGAGGCCATTATATGATAGTGGATGTATTTATACATGTATGTATATATTCAGTGTGCATTCTTGCTCGACATGATAGTATGCTATCTGGTTCTTCTTTATCTGACATGTTGACTTGATCATGCTTTCATTCATTTACATATGTTGATAAAGCCCTGAGAATATTAGCTTGACTACTGTAATTATGATGGAGATCATACTAGTGGGACGTCTGTAGTTTATAAGCATATCCTGAAATGTCCCTAGTCGTAAGTGTATCGAGATGGGGCATCGATATACCAGAGTAGACTAGCGTATATGATACTAGACCCATATGATGGGCGATGGATGTTACCACATCCATTGATGTTTGATATCGAGATCGTATACGGGTGCTCAGTGGTTATTGGGTACACTGGACGGACTCGCCGAGAACTCCAATATGGTATTATATCTATCATCGGATAGCATTTCTCAGGTGACACTGGTACAGGTTAGTCTGTAGACCCGAGATCGTCATAAAGTCTTGTGTGTTCTCCAACTGTACTTTGATTACCACCCTACCACGACTCTACCGAGTCGTGCAAACAGGCGGCTTTTGGGTACAGTCCCGAGATACACGAAGACGATGAGCGATAGGAGAGGTTTCTTCTCTCCCGGTATTGGGAGTTGATGCTGTGCTGTGTTCGATTGGCTATATCAGTAAGTCCCTGGCCAGGGCTGTTGAGATTTACTGATAAGAGTTATCAGTAGTTTCTCGATCTGTTATAGACCATTCATTGGCACGACTTATTGAGTTATTGGGGTCGATGTTACCATCCGTAGACTCGATATGCAGCATATCTGACGAAGAGACCGGACTGTACGGTAGTGTTGCCGGTTGGCTTGACGGGAGTTGTGACAGGTTCGCTTGTTTTCTTCTGATCGCTCAATACTCGGGTGACCGTTACGTTTAGCTGACCTCTTACGGCTTGGGGGTGCTTGATATGATCATCACCCACTGCCGGCGTATTGACGAGTCTTAGAGTCCCACAATGGAGTTACCTAGTCCAGGCGAAACGATGTGGTGTGCATATGAGATATGCGCGGGGACCCGATTAAATGCGCGTATGTGATACCGTATATTAATTGGGCGGTTTGCTATTGGTCGAGTCGTATGTGATATGACCGGTTTGCTAAATCAAGTGTTGATTTATCATTGACCATTAGCTTTTCACTTTAAACCCTTTCTTGTCTTTTGTTGTATGCATGCATGTATGCACTTATTCTTTTTTATGCACATATGGATGTGTATGCACACATACATGCATACAATATTCTATCATGGTTGTTGATACATGAGATGGTGGCAATATAAGACTCACATTTTATATAAATATGTTGATATTTATTTTTGGATAAAAGAAAATGGAAATAGAAATTCTATCATGGTTTAATATTTTATTTATACACTAACCCTTTGCTTTAACCATGATTTATTTTCTATGGCCATTATGGATCCAAAATAAATATCTAGATATTTTATAACTAGGGTTAAGAATGAGAAAGAGAAAATATATATATTTCTTTTTCTCATTTTAAATCCTAAGCTTATCATTATCTCTTGAGCTCTTCATCTTGCCGTCTTCTTCTTCCTCACTCTCTTGCTCTCTAGGTTTAATTAGTGAACAAAAGAGTGATCAAGTTAGGGTTTTGAAGTGAGAAAACAAACCACATCACCATTCTACACTACTCTTGCCCATTAGTTTAGAATGTTAGCTTCTACTTCTCCTTTTGATCAAGTGGAGGCTTTAGCTTGGACAAAGAGGACTCCGGATGGATCGTCGTGAACTTGGAGGATCTCAAGCAAGCTTCTTCCAACCCTCAAGTGGCCAAGGAGTCTAGCGTAGGGAGCTACAAAGGTTGTATTCCCTAAACCTAGTCTTTTTCACTTGTTTAATGTGTTTATAGTTTTGTTACCCTAGCTTTTCTAGTATGATCCTTATATTTGTTTCTCTAGTACCCTATAAAATTTTAAGATAGCATGTGTGATGCTACCAAACCCTAGTAGTGGTGCTGTAGAAACTCCTTCATGTTAGTTATATGTATGCCCTAGAGGCCATTACTGTACATACGATGTATATTGTAGTGGATGCTTCGACATATATAGGTAGGACTTTCTTGCTCGACATGATAGTATTCTATCAGGTTACACTTTATCTTAACATGTACTCTGATTGTCTCTATGCTACATGTTGATAAAGCCTTTAAGATGAGTACTTGACTACCAGGACTATGATGCAAATCATACTAGTGGGGACAGTGTAGTCGCTAAGTACATCCTTCAAATGTTCCTAGTCATAGGTGTATTGAGATAGGGGATCGATATACCAGAGTAGACTAGCGTATGCGCTTCTTGACTCATATGATGGGTGATGGATGATCCCATATCCATTGGTGTTTGACATCAGAGAAGGTATACGGGTGCTCAGTAGAGACTGGGTACACTGGACGGACTCGCCGAGAACAACCAGATGGTATTATACCTCACGTCAGATGGCAGTTCTCTGGTGACACTGGTACAGGTTAGTCTGTAGACCCGAGATCGTCATAGAGTCTTTGTTAGTGTATATGCCCTAGAGGCCATTACTGTATCATACTAGTTTGTTTATTACTTGATGGAAGCTTGGAATATTCATAGTTGTATATACAATCTTGCTCGAAATTGTAGTATGCTACTTGGTTTGTCTCTACTTCAATATGTGCATGTGTTTCTTTTAGCATATCGCTGATGTACATATTAGTAGAGCCCTTAGGATCTTTGCTTGATTACCAGCGTTGTGATGGCGCTCCCACTCGTGGGAGCTGGGTAATCTATAAGCACATCCTTATACAGGTCCCTGGTCGTTGGACTATCGAGACAGGGCATCGATACTTCGGAGTAGACTAGCGTATGCGCTTCTCATCCCAGTATGGGAGACGGTCTGTCCCACAGCCGTCAGTGCGTCGTACTTGAGATAGTATACGGGTGCTCGTTAGGTTACGAGTATACTGGACAGGACTCGTCGGGGACTGTTGGTTGGTATTATACCTATCGTCGGTTATCAGTTCCCAGGTGACATGAGTACAGCTTAGTCCGTTGACTTGACACTGTCACTTCGCCTCGAGTGTGTTCTCACTGCACTTTGATTACTATCCTACCACGGCTCAAAGGAGTCGTGCAAACAGGTAGTTTTGGGTTGCAGTCCCGAAGCACTTGGAGGCAGTGACGGTTAGACAGGATTCATCTCTCCCAGTATTCGGGGTTGACATCGCGCTGTGTCTAGGAGAGCCATTACACAAGTAGTCCCTGGCCAGGGCAAGCGAGATATACTGGTAGGTTTCCAGTGTTATCTCTGGGTGTTCTGGGCTACACTCCGACACGACTTGTACCGCTATTAGGGGACTGACGTTCACCGCCCCCTAGGCCCGCCATGCGATGTATCAGACGAACAGACCGGACTGTACGGAGACAGTCACATACAGGCTCAGTAGGTGTTCAGATGGGGTTCACCTCGTCAGTCTTCTTATCGGCATCTACCTGGGGACCGTTACGTACAGCTAGTGCCGCTTGCGGTTTGTGGTTAAACCCACTGCCAGCGTAGTGTCGAGTCTTTAGAGTCCCACATAGAGATCTATTCTCCTTTAGGCAAAATGAGTAGAGGTCGCATGGTTTTTGCGACAGGGTTCGTTCGCATCCGCGCACTTGTGCACGTTTGCTGTCCGGACAGCTTATACTGGCGGGTTTTGGTTTAAGCCGGATCCTAGTATATGATTTGGGATTGGTTTTTTCTCATTGTATTCGTGTTCCTCGGATCACGAATACGGGTGCGTATGCACAGTTGCTTGAGACAGAGGGAGACGACTTTGATTAGGCTTAATGACTATTGTCATTTTATTAACCCTAATGCTTATGTGTGAATTATGGTTAATTAATATTAGTTTAATAATTGTGCATGGTTATGGTTGTTGACCATTTGACCTATCTTGACTTGTTGACCTTGTTGACACTTTGACCATCATCATTTCATTTGGAAGAAGCTCTTTGATCCTTGCAATTTGCATTAAAAATGAAATGATAATGGTCATGTCTTGATTAAGCCATGACAATTATCTCACTAATTATCTAATTAAAATAATTCACACATATATGTGAGAATGGTTCATTATTCTCTCATTCTATCATTCCCTTTCTCTCTCTTGTTCTTCCTCTCCCTCAAGCTCTCCCCTCTCATGTGTTGAGAAACACTTGAGCTTGAGGAAAACCTCTTCTTGATAATCTCTACTCTCATCTAGTGTTTAAGGATTAGCACTTCTTGCACCCTAGTTACTTCTAGCTTGGAGTTGAAGCCAAAGGTTGAGGCTTTCGGGTGGATCCTTCTTTGACGTGAGAAGACAACAAAGGTGACCTCTTTCTACTACTCCAAGGAGCAAGGAGAGAAAGACATAAAGCCCTAGGTATAACCATTCTAACACTTAGCTAGTTTCTACTTAGCTTTAGCTTGTTTTTGTTTAGCAAAGATCCTTCTTTGTCTAGTCCATGTTGCCTAAGTTGATAAAAATTTGATTTTTATTCCGTTTTCCGCCTCCCCGTAAGCACCGGGGTGGGCAACGTGGACTTACAGTGGTATCAGAGCCTAACTAAACATAAACTAGCTAGGTAGTAAAGTGTATGGAAGTTCGAATCGGAAAAATCGAAAAACCGAGTTTTCAAAACCCTAAGTTTCTGTTAAAATTTTTTCTGTTCAAAACAAAATAAATCATACTCCTAAAATCATCTCAGGATTTTGTGAAGAAAGCCACCAAAAACGATCCAGAGATTCGACTAAAGAGCCGCGGTTCCGCGGCAATAGCAAGCTATTGCCGCGCAACCGCGGCCGTCTTGGCTCGTCTCTCGGTCGAGTTTGGTGCAGTGTAGTTCTGACTTGGTTTTGGGATTTTTAAGATGGTTTATATGTGCCCAGATTTTCCAGAATAGAAATTTGTTTTTGGGGGCCTATAAATCCGTATTTTTTTTCGAACTTCACTACACTTTGACTATAAGGGTTATATCTGTGATGTTTATATGTATTGAACGTCGGGTAATCGCTATATATCGATTAGTCGGGGTTATACATATCTATGATCTGTGTTTGATGATGGTATGTGTATATGAATGGGTTGGATTGTCGCGGGTGAATAGCCGGGGTGGATGTGAGATGAGTGTTGCTTTTTCTTTCATTCATTGTAATATGTAAATTGATGTAATATTTTTATTTGTATGGCCGCATAACCGGGTCGGGGTTGTAGCCGTCATTGTATAATTCTTTTTACTGTTTTTGCTCCTAGGATAGACCCATGGAGGGGGTGCACAAACTACCGGGTATCTCGAAGTGCCGAGTGGCCTACTCACGGTGTTGAGGGAGGTTGCTTCGCTTCGGGTACTTGGCGGGTAGTTTGCCGCACCCGTAGGGGTCTTGGGTGGGGTATTGGCTATTCACCGCGACCGTGTAATCCGCTTTTCGTTGCAGGCTCGAACGGATTGCGGATTCTTAGTATCTCCAATGTATTCATCTGTGATCTGTAATGTCTATCATTGCTATATATTTATATATGATAACTATTTAGGCGTTGCTTATGTTTTACAGCCGCGCTAGCCCAGCCCTCGCTCTGTCGTTAGTTAAGTAACCTAACGGGTGATGACGGAGCCCCGTGGCGAATGCGAATGGCATAAGCGTACGTCATATTTTGGTTGTTTTCTGCAATGGTAGGATTAAATGATGGGACGCATTAAAAGAACTAATGCAAGAAAATAAACCAAGTAAAAGTCGATTGGAACACTTTGAAAACCACTCGGTTCTTTTCAAAACTAAACTTTTAAACGTGGAGCTTGAACCACTCGTTTTAAAAGCTATCTCGTTCCATCGATTATATCAAGTTCACTACGTTCACGGTTTCGCCAAAACCATTCGTAGCCCTCCGTCATTCCACATGAATGGTCAAAAATTATTCAAGCTATGTATTTTGGCCAAAGTCAAGGCATAGTGATTGGTAGCTATTGGGTATTCATGTGCAGCATAGATAGATGCGTTGGTTTGGGACAGTCGTGCTGTCATTTTGGCCAAAGTCAAGGGTAGGTACGGGTGGGTCCAAATTAACCAGGAGAATGACGGGTAGAACTTGACATGTGACTTATGATATTTTGGCCAAAGTCAAGGTCATAAGAGCATGGGGCAAAAATCCACATCGGGAGTTTCATAAGTACTGAAACTTGCTAGCGCTGCATACCATTTGGAGTGTGATAATTCTGGTAGGATTCCTTCGGTTTTATCACGCGATGATATTTGGATCCCGATCATACTGTGAGTATATGCTACTCCTCGGGAAAACTCTCACTTAACGATCAATGCTATAAACTTAGTAGGTGTCTAGAATGGTGTTAGCGGGGCTACGCCCCCAGGGAAAAGAGATTCTTAAATTAAGGAACTTCGCGAAAGCGTTGGAAAACCTCCCTCGAAGTACCGACACTGGCCTGGCTGAACGGTTAAGCAAGTATTGTACGGTGAGATTGATCCTGACTAATCCTTTCTTTACGGTTTGAGAAGGGATTCGACAGACAGTGGGAGCCATCCAGTTTAGACAAACTAAAAACCACTCTAAACTTGCAAGAGCATCATGCTAAAGTGTTTCTTTTCTCTCTCCTAATTGCAGCGACCATTCAACATGACCGGACTTAAGTTATTACTAGATAAAAACATATTGACAAGGCCAAACTACAAAGATTGGCTCAGGAATGTCAAGATGGCAATCACTTACGACAAATTGGGGTATATCCTTACCACCAAAGCTCCCCCTGTCCCAGGTCCCACCTCCAACGTCGTGGATGTAGAAATCCGTAAGACATGGGAGATAGATTGCGCGAAGGCCAAATGCCTCGTACTTGCCTCAATGGACAACGAACATCAGAGGAGGCACGAGAATATGGACCTAGAGTCCATATTTCTCCATACAAAAGAACTGTATGGAGAGCAGTCTCGTATCGCAAGATACGAAGTGTCGAAGAAGCTATTTTCGGAAAGATTGGCCGTCAGATCATCGGTAGCGGAACACGTGCTTAAGATGATTGGCTACATTGAGGAGCTCGCGGACCTTGGGACCACGTTGGAGAATGAACTCTATACTGATTTAATTCTCCAGTCCCTTCCTTCCACTTACGCCCAGTTTATCCTTAACTTCAACATGCAAGGAAAGGAGGTTGAACTTTCCGAACTTCTGAACATGTTGAGGAGTGCTGAAGGCACCCTACAGAAAGGTAGGGAGACATCCACTTTGTTTGTAGGAGGATCTTCCTCTTCTAGATCCAGGGTGAAAGCCAAGGGTAAGAAGAAGAAAGCCCCCGCCAAACCAAGAGGCGGTGTCGGTAAAATGGATACGAAGGGAAAAGGAAAAGCAACAAAGATAGCGGGGAAGCTAGTGGAGAAGGAAGAAGGCTTCTATTGTCACAAAAGTGGTCACTGGAAACAGGATTGCAAGGCATGGAAGGCCAGAACACAGGATTTGAAGCGAGTTGCGGCTTCAGCTTCAGGTGTGTATGTTATTGAAAACTGTCTATCAATAAACTCTACATCCTGGGTATTGGATACCGGATCAGGATCTCATATCTGTAATTCTTTGCAGGCGTTGAGAAAGCGTAGAGTTTTGAAGGCAGGCGACATGACCCTCAGAGTTGCAAATGGTGCTAGCATGGATGCTGAGGCCGTGGGGGACTATCACCTGGGATTGTCGGATGGACATTTTTTGGTTTTGCGTAGTTCTTATTATGTACCAAATGCAACCTGTAATATCATTTCTGTATCTTTATTATCTAAAGAAGGTTATGAATTTGCATTTGTAAGTAATGTAGTGAACATTCACCTTAATCCGGTTTTGATTGGGTCAGGTACATTGAACAACGGTATATACGTATTAAACCAACCACAGATTTTCAATGTCCAGAATACACAAAAAAGAAAGTCTCCAGAAATCAATAAAACTTTCTTATGGCATTGTAGACTGGGTCACATCAATGAGAGAAGGTTGACTAAGTTACATGCAGAAGGATATTTGGATCCGTTCGAATATCAATCGTATGCAACTTGTCAATCCTGTCTCAAAGGAAAGATGACAAAGACTCCGTTCACTGGACACGGAGAAAGAGCGAGCGAGCTCTTGGGACTCGTACACAGCGACGTGTGCGGTCCAATGTCTATACACGCGCGAAGCGGTTATTCTTACTTCATTACTTTTACGGATGACTTTTCAAGGTACGGTTATGTCTTCTTAATGAAACATAAATCCGAGGCTTTTGAAAAATTCCAGGAATATAAGAATGAAGTAGAAAAACAAACAGGCAAAAGTATCAAGGCACTGAGATCTGATCGAGGTGGTGAATACTTGAGTGCCGAGTTCCTGGGTTACTTAGGGAATTCTCTCTCAGCTTACTCCTCCATACACTCCGCAACATAACGGTGTATCGGAGAGACGGAACCGAACCCTATTGGATATGGTACGGTCCATGATGAGTAACGCTGAGTTGCCGCGATCGTTCTGGGGATATGCGCTAGAATCAGCTGCATACCTTTTGAACCGAGTTCCAACTAAGACTGTGCCTACTACACCATATCAGATGTGGTGTGGGAAGAGACCCTATCTTAATCACATTAAGACATGGGGATGTCCAGCTTTTGTAAAAAAGCAGCATGCGGACAAGCTCAAGGAACGCTCAGTACAGTGCAAGTTTGTGGGATATTTAAAGAGCTCCAAGGGATATTACTTCTATTGCGAAAAGGAACAAAAAGTCCTTGTTTCTCGCCATGCCCACTTTCTAGAACACCAGTTCATAGAAAAAGAATTAAGTGGGAGCGTAATAGAACTGGAAGAAATTCCAGAACCACGAGCTATTACTGAAAGCTTGGTTGAACCAGAGGGTTCGAAAGATCAGGACATTCCCACGCCACTCCGCAGGAGTAGTAGGCAGGCTCATCCGCCCGAGAGATACTACGGTTTTCTCATTGACGGGGATAGAGAGGATTGCATCATAGATTATGATGAGCCTACTAGCTTCCAGCAAGCCATTCAGAGCGTCGACTCGGTAAAATGGCTAGATGCAATGCGGACCGAGATGGAGTCCATGTACACCAACAAAGTATGGACGTTGGACATTGCTCCAGATGGGGTAAAACCCGTAGGATGCAAGTGGATCTTCAAAAGGAAGATTGGTGTAGATGGACAGGTTGAGACCTATAAAGCTAGACTGGTTGGAAAGGGTTTTCATCAGCGACCTGGTTTGGACTACGACGAAACCTTTTCTCCAGTAGCTATGCTGAAATCCATTCGGATCCTTCTTTCCATTGCTGGCTTCCACGATTATGAGATTTGGCAGATGGACGTAAAGACAGCATTTCTAAATGGTCATTTAGAGGAGTGTGTCTATATGTACCAGCCAGAGGGTTTCATTCAGAGTGGGAGCAGCGGAAAGGTGTGCAAGTTGCTCAAGTCCATTTACGGACTAAAGCAGGCATCGCGGAGTTGGAACTGTAAGTCCACGTTGCGACCCCCGGTTCTTACGGGGAGGCGGAAACGGTATAAAAATCAAATTTTTAGCGCATGGGGCAACATGGACTAACAAAGTCGGGATCTTTTCCTAAACTAAAACTAGAAAACAAGCTAAAGAGAGTTAGTTACTCGGAAAGATGGTTATACCTAAACTTGAACTCCTTCTTCTTCAAACTTTTGTAGAGGTTGATGGTGCTTTCCTCGTTGCCTTCTTCCGTCAAAGATGGATCCACCTGAGGGTTCAACCTTCGGGCTCTTTCTCGAACTTTGAGAGAACTAGAATTTTCGGTTTGCTAAACCTTTGATCCTAGAGTGAGTAGAGAGCATCTAAGGGGTGTTTTTATCTCAAGGAGAGGGATTCTCAACTCATGAGAAGGATTCTCCTTGAACTAGAGGAGGAAGAAGAACAAGTGAGGAGAGAGAATGGTTATGATAGAATGAACTCTTTTTCTTCTTGCAACCATAACAAAAGAAAAAGAATTATCTAATTAATAATAATAATTCAAATGAAATAGTTGATGGTTGTATTTGGAATGACCATTATCATCACTTCATTAAATGAATGTAAGCTAGAATCAAGGAGTATCCTTGCAAAGCAACGATGATGGTCAAACATTCAACCATGGTCAACAAGTCAACCATGGTCAACAAGTCAACAAAATCAACCATGACACAATTTCATTTAAATACTATTATTAATTGATATATCATAATTCCATTAGGGTTTGGAAAAAGACGACTGTCAACTGTGCATACGCACCCGTTCCGAAACCCTAATGAAAAACCTCTTCCTCCGCCTCAAACAACTGTGCATACACACCTGCATTCTCATTCTGAGGAACAAGAATACTGAGAGATAAAAGCAACCCCAAAACATATACCAGTGTCTGGCTCAAACCAGAGCCTGCTAATATAATCCGTCCGGACTCCAAAAGTGCATAAGTGCACGGATGAGAACGAACCCTGCCGTAAAAACCATGCGACCTCTACTCTGTTTTGCCCAGAGGCGAATACCCTCTGTGTGGGACTCTAAAGACTCGACACTACGCTGGCAGTGGGTTTAACCACAGACCGCAAGCGGCACAAGCTGTGCGTAACGGTCCCCAGGTAGATGCCGACAAGAAGGCTGACGAGGTGAACCCCATCTGAACTCCTACTGAGTCTGAAGGTGACATTCTCCGTACAGTCCGGTCTGTTCGTCTGATACATCGCATGTCGGGCCTAGAGGGCGGTAAACGTCAGTCCCCCAATAGAGGTACAAGTCGTGTCGGAGTGAAGCCCAAAACACCCTGAGATAACACTGGAAGCCTACCAGTATATCTCGCTTGCCCTGGCCAGGGACTACTCGTGTAATGGCTCTCCTAAACACAGCGCGATGTCAACCCCCAATACCGGGAGAGACGAATCCTGTCTAACCGGCACTGCCTCCAAGTGCTTCGGGACTGCACCCAACTACCACCTGTTTGCACGACTCCTTTGAGCCGTGGTAGGGTAGTAGTCAAAGTACAGTGGGAACACACTCGAGGCGAAGTGCCAGTGTCAAGTCAGCGGACTAAGCTGTACTCATGTCACATGGGAACTGACAACTGACGATAGGTATAATACCAACCTGTCAGTTCCCGACGAGTCCTGTCCAGTGTACTCGTAACCCAACGAGCACCCGTATACTATCTCCAGTACGACGTACTGATGGCTGTGGGACAGACCATCTCCCACACTGGGATGAGAAGCGCATACGCTAGTCTACTCCGGAGTATCGATGCCCTGTCTCGATAGTCCTGCGACTAGGGACCTGTATAAGGATTTGCTTATAGATTACCCAGCCCCCACTAGTGTGACTGCCATCACAACGCTGGTGATCAAGCAAAGATCCTAAGGGCTCCACTAATGTGTATAGGTGATATCGCAAAATAAACACATGTACACATTGAAGTAGAAACAAACCAAGTGGCATACTACTATATTGAGCAAGATTGTTTATACAAGGTGAATATCCCAAGCTTCCATTAAGTAATATACAAACTAGTATGATACAGTAATGGCCTCTAGGGCATATACAAAAAAGAAATTACGCAAAACCAAAACATGTCCATCTTACATTCCCAGGTGATAGTCCCCCACGGCTTTAGCATCCATGCTGGCTCCATTCGCAACTCTGAGGGTCATGTCACCTGCCTTCAAAAACCTACGGTTTCTCAATGCCTGCAAAGAATTACAGATATGAGATCCTGATCCGGTATCCAATACCAGGAAGTAGAGTTTATAGAAAGACAGTTTTCAATAACATACACACCTGAAGCTGAAGCCGCAACCTGCTTCAGTTTCTGTGTCCTGGCCTTCCAAGCCCTGCAATCTTTCTTCCAGTGTCCACTCTTGTAACAATAGAAGCATTCCTCTTTACCCACAAGCTTCCCCGCTATCTTTGTTGCCTTTTCCTTTCCTTTCGTTCCCACTTTACTAACACCGCCCCTTGGTTTGGCGGGGGCTTTCTTCCTCTTTCCCTTGGCTTTCGCCTTGGACCTAGAAGAAGAAGATCCTCCTACAAACAAAGCGGGTGTTTCCCTACCTTTCTGTAGCGTGCCCTCTGCGCTCCTCAGCGTGTTGAGGAGTTCTGAAAGTTCAACTTCCTTTTCTTGCAAGTTGAAATTCAGTATGAACTGGGCGTAAGTGGAAGGAAGGGACTGGAGAACTAAATCCGTATAGAGTTCACTTTCCAACGTGGTCCCAAGTTCCGTGAGCTCCTCAATGTAGCCAATCATCTTAAGCACGTGGTCCGCTACCGATGATCCGACGGCCAACTTTGCCGAAAATAACTTCTTCGACACTTCGTATCTTGCGATACGAGACTGCTCTCCATACAGTTCTTTTGTATGAAGAAATATGGATTCCAAGTCCATATTCTCGTGCCTCCTCTGGTGTTCGTTGTCCATAGAGGCAAGCACGAGGCACTTGGCCTTCGCGCAATCAATCTCCCAAGTCTTACGGATTTCCTTATCCGCGACGCTGGAGGTGGGACCTGGGACGGGAGGAGCTTTGGTGGTAAGAAGATACCCCAGCTTGTTGTAAGTGATTGCCATTTTGACATTCCTGAGCCAATCTTTGTAGTTTGGCCCTGTCAGTATGTTTTTATCTAGAAGTAACTTAAGTCCAGTCATTTCGATTTGGTCGCTGCAGGGGGGAGAGAAGAAACACTTTAGAATGATGCTCTTGCATGTTTAGAATGGTTTTTAATTTGTCTAAACAGGATGGCTCCCACTGTCTCTCGAATCCCTCCGCAAACCATAAAGGAAGAATTAGCCGGGATCAATCCCACCGCACAATACTTGCTTAACAGTTCAGCCAGGCCAGTGTCGGTACTTCGAGGGAGGTTTTCCAACGCTTTCGCGAAGTTCCTTAATTTAAGAACCTCTTTTCCCTGGGGGCGTAGCCCCGCTAACACCTTTCTAGGCACCTAATAGGTTTATAGCATTGATCGTTTAGTGAGAAATTTCCCGAGGAGTAGCATATACTCACAGTAGGATCGGGATCCAAATATCATCGCGTGACGAAACTGAAGGAATCCTACCAGAATCACCACACTCCAAATGGTATGCAAATCTAGCAAGTTTCAGTACTTATGAAACTCCCGATGTGGATTTTTGCCCCATGCTCTTATGACCTTGACGAAGGTCAACAAATCATAAGTCACATGTCAAGTTCTGCCCGTCATTTTCCAGGTTAATTTGAACCCATCCATATATACCCTTGACGAAGGTCAACAAGGCAATACGACTGTCCCAAACCAACGCATCTATCTATGCTACATATGAACACCCAACAGCTACCAATCTCTATGCCTTGACGAAGGTCAACAAACATAGCTTGAATACTATTGAATATTCATACGAAACGACGGAGGGCTACGAATGGTTTTGGCGAAACCGTGAACGTAGTGAACTTGATATAATCGATGGAACGAGATAGCTTTTAGAAGGAGTGGCTCAAGCTCCGCATTTAAAAGTTAGCTTTGAAAAGAACCGAGTGGTTTTTCGAAAGTGTTCCAACGACTTTAACTTGGTTTATTATCTTGCATTAGTTCTTTTAATGCGTGATATTCTTGCATTAGTTCTTTTAATGCGTCCCATCTTTTAATCCTACCATTGCAGAAAACAACCAAAATATGACGTACGCTTATGCCATTCGCATTCGCCACGGGGTCCCGTCATCACCCGTTAGGTTACTTAACTAACGACAGAGCGGGGGCTGGGCTAGCGCGGCTGTAAAACATAAGCAACGCCTAAATATAAAGCAATGATAGACATTACAGATCACAGATGAATACATTGGATATACTAGGAATCCGCAATCCGTTCGAGCCTGCAACGAAAAGCGGATTACACGGTCGCGGTGAATAGCCAAAACCCCACCCAAGACCCCTACGGGTGCGGCAAACTACCCGCCAAGTACCCGGTAGTTTGTGCACCCCTCCATGGGTCTATCCTATGAGAAAAAACAGTAAAAAGAATTATACAATGACGGCTACAACCCCGACCCGGTTGTGCGGCCATACAAATAATATTATTACATCAATTTACATTTACAAATGAATGAAAGAAAAACAAAAGCTCATCTCACATCCACCCCTGCTATTCACCCGCGACAGTCCAACACATTCATATACACATTCCAATATCAAACACAGATCACAGAGATGTATAACCCCGACTAATCGACTTATAGAGATTAGCCGACGTTCAATACATACAAACATCACAGATATAACCAATATAGCCAAAGTGTAGCGAAGTTCGAAAAAAATACGGATTTATAGGACCCCAAAAGTAAATTTCTTTTCTGGAAAATCTGGGCACATATAACATATTTGAAAAATCCCAAAACCCTACCAGAAGAATACTGCACAAAACACGATCACATGAAGAGCCCAAACGGCGGCGGATCCGCGGCGAAGAGAATAGCTGAGGCCGCGGATCCGCGGCGGTTTGAAGGATTCATGGTATCGTTTTTGGTGGGTGTTCTCACAAAACCCTGAGCCGATTTTAGGAGTATAAAGTTTTACTTTTAAAGCATAAAAAATTTCAACAGAAACCTAGGGTTTTAGAATTTCCGGTTTTGCGATTTTTCGGTTTCGAACTTCCATATACTTCGCTATCAAGCTAGTTTAAGTTTAGTTAGGCTCTGATACCACTGTAAGTCCATGTTGCGACCCCCGGTTCTTACGGGGAGGCGGAAACGGAATAAAAATCAAATTTTTAGCGCATGGGGCAACATGGACTAACAAAGTCGGGATCTTTTCCTAAACTAAAACTAGCAAACAAGCTAAAGAGAGTTAGCTACTCGAAAAGATGGTTATACCTAAACTTGAACTCCTTCTTCTTCAAACTTTTGTAGAGGTTGATGGTGCTTTCCTCGTTGCCTTCTTCCGTCAAAGATGGATCCACCTGAGGGTTCAACCTTCGGGCTCTTTCTCGAACTTTGAGAGAACTAGAATCTTCGGTTTGCTAAACCTTTGATCCTAGAGTGAGTAGAGAGTGTCTAAGGGGTGTTTTTATCTCAAGGAGAGGGATTCTCAACTCATGAGAAGGATTCTCCTTGAACTAGAGGAGGAAGAAGAACAAGTGAGGAGAGAGAATGGTTATGATAGAATGAGCTCTTTTTCTTCTTGCAACCATAACAAAAGAAAAAGAATTATCTAATTAATAATAATAATTCAAATGAAATAGTTGATGGTTGTATTTGGAATGACCATTATCATCACTTCATTAAATGAATATAAGCTAGAATCAAGGAGTATCCTTGCAAAGCAATGATGATGGTCAAACATTCAACCATGGTCAACTAGTCAACCATGGTCAACAAGTCAACAAAATCAACCATGACACAATTTCATTTAATTACTATTATTAATTGATATATCATAATTCCATTAGGGTTTGGAAAAAGACGACTGTCAACTGTGCATACGCACCCGTTCCGAAACCCTAATGAAAAACCTCTTCCTCCGCCACAAACAACTGTGCATACACACCTGCATTCTCGTTCTGAGGAACAAGAATACTGAGAGATAAAAGCAACCCCAAAACATATACCAGTATCTGGCTCAAACCAGAGCTTGCTAGTATAATCCGTCCGGACTCCAAAAGTGCATAAGTGCACGGATGAGAACGAACCCTGCCGCAAAAACCATGCGACCTCTACTCTGTTTTGCCCAGAGGAGAATACCCTCTGTGTGGGACTCTAAAGACTCGACACTACGCTGGCAGTGGGTTTAACCACAGACCGCAAGCGGCACTAGCTGTGCGTAACGGTCCCCAGGTAGATGCCGACAAGAAGGCTGACGAGGTGAACCCCATCTGAACTCCTACTGAGTCTGAATGTGACATTCTCCGTACAGTCCGGTCTGTTCGTCTGATACATCGCATGTCGGGCCTAGGGGTCGGTAAACGTCAGTCTCCCAATAGCGGTACAAGTCGTGTCGGAGTGAAGCCCAAAACACCCTGAGATAACACTGGAAGCCTACCAGTATATCTCGCTTGCCCTGGCCAGGGACTACTCGTGTAATGGCTCTCCTAGACACAGCGTGATGTCAACCCCCAATACCGGGAGAGACGAATCCTGTCTAACCGGCACTGCCTCCAAGTGCTTCGGGACTGCACCCAACTACCACCTGTTTGCACGACTCCTTTGAGCTGTGGTAGGGTAGTAGTCAAAGTACAGTGGGAACACACTCGAGGCGAAGTACCAGTGTCAAGTCAGCGGACTAAGCTGTACTCATGTCACCTGGGAACTGATAACTGACGTTAGGTATAATACCAACCTGTCAGTTCCCTACGAGTCCTGTCCAGCGTACTCGTAACCCAACGAGCACCCGTATACTATCTCCAGTACGACGTACTGATGGCTGTGGGACAGACCATCTCCCACACTGGGATGAGAAGCGCATACGCTAGTCTACTCTGGAGTATCGATGCCCTGTCTCGATAGTCCTGCGACTAGGGACCTGTATAAGGATGTGCTTATAGATTACCCAGCCCCCACTAGTGTGACTGCCATCACAACGCTGGTGATCAAGCAAAGATCCTAAGGGCTCCACTAATGTGTATAGGTGATATCGCAAAATAAACACATGTACACATTGAAGTAGAAACAAACCAAGTGGTATACTACTATATTGAGCAAGATTGTTTATACAAGGTGAATATCCCAAGCTTCCATTAAGTAATATACAAACTAGTATGATATAGTAATGGCCTCTAAGGCATATACACTAACAGGAACATCTGTTTTGATGAGACGGTCAAGGAATTTAGCTTTATCAAAAATCCAGATGAACCATGCATCTATTGTAGATTTATAGCGAGAACTGTAATATTCCTCATTTTATACGTGGATGACATTCTCTTAATAGGAAATGACATTCCTATGCTACAATCTGTCAAGGGGTTCTTGTCACAAAGGTTCTCCATGAAAGACCTGGGTGATGCCTCATACATTCTGGGTATCCGGATCTACCGTGACAGATCCAAGAGGATATTGGGACTTTCACAGTCCAGGTACATCGACACCATACTGAAGAGATTCAATATGGAAGATTCCAAGCGCGGTAATCTACCGGCTTGTCACGGGATCACCCTCTCCAAAGAGATGTCTCCCAAGACTGATGTGGAGAGGGATCGCATGTCTATTATACCCTACGCTTCTGCGGTAGGCTCTATAATGTATGCGATGTTGTGCACCAGATCGGATGTGGCTTATGCACTGAGTGTGGTAAGCAGGTATCAGTCAAACCCTGGGGAGAAACAATGGATAGCAGTAAAGAACATTCTTAAGTACCTGAGAAGGACTAAAGAGATGTTCTTGGTGTATGGCGGAAATGACCTGCAGATTGTGGCCTTTGCTGACTCCAGCTTCCAGAGTGACAAGGATGATTCCAAGTCCATGTCGGGTTTTGTCTTCACCCTCAATGGAGGGGCGGTGTGTTGGAAGAGTTCCAAACAGGAAACCGTTGCGTACTCGACTATGGAAGCGGAATACATCGCTGCATCAGATGCCGCAAAAGAAACTGTCTGGATGAGGAAGTTCTTGAAAGAACTTCAGGTGGTTCCGTCCATTGTTGACCCAATACCTCTGTATTGCGACAACAACGGGGCTATAGCTTTAGCGAAGGAACCC
This sequence comes from Agapanthus africanus, assembly GCA_030015575.1. Classification (NCBI taxonomy): domain Eukaryota; kingdom Viridiplantae; phylum Streptophyta; class Magnoliopsida; order Asparagales; family Amaryllidaceae; genus Agapanthus; species Agapanthus africanus. Next base: position 205,866,492 of record CM057345.1, on the reverse strand, counting down.
AGGTCCCATCAGAAATCCAGACACATCTTAAGGCGGTATCACCTGATCAGGGAGATCATGGATCGCCAGGAGATCGAGGTCCGGAGGGATTCTTCAGAAGATAACACAGCAGATCCATTCACCAAGGCCTTGCCCCAGACTCAGTTCGAGCGGCTGATCGAGATGATAGGTCTTCGATATGCCAGTACATGGCCTTAGTGCAAGTGGGAGATTGTTAGTGTATATGCCCTAGAGGCCATTACTGTATCATACTAGTTTGTATATTACTTGATGGAAGCTTGGGATATTCACAGTTGTATATACAATCTTGCTCGAAATGGTAGTATGCTACTTGGTTTGTCTCTACTTCAATATGTGCATGTGTTTCTTTTAGCATATCGCTGATATACATATTAGTAGAGCCCTTAGGATCTTTGCTTGATTACCAGCTTTGTGATGGCACTCGCACTCGTGGGAGCTAGGTAATCTATAAGCACATCCTTATATAAGTCCCTGGTCGTTGGACTATCGAGACAGGGCATCGATACTCCGGAGTAGACTAGCATATGCGCTTCTCATCCCAGTATGGGAGACGGTCTGTCCTACAGCCGTCAGTGCGTCGTACTTGAGATAGTATACGGGTGCTCGTTAGGTTACGAGTACACTGGACAGGACTCGTCGGGGACTGTTGGTTGGTATTATACCTATTGTCAGTTATCAGTTCCCAGGTGACATGAGTACAGCTTAATCCGTTGACTTGACACTGTCACTTCTCCTCGAGTGTGTTCCCACTGCACTTTGATTACTACCCTACCACGGCTCAAAGGAGTCGTGCAAACAGGTAGTTTTTGGGTGCAGTCCCGAAGCACTTGGAGGCAGTGACGGTTAGACAGGATTCGTCTCTCCCGGTATTGGGGGTTGACATCGCGCTGTGTCTAAGAGAGCCATTACACAAGTAGTCCCTGGCCAGGGCAAGCGAGATATACTGGTAGGTTTCCAGTGTTATCTCAGGGTGTTCTGGGCTACACTCCGAAACGACTTGTACCGCTATTAGGGGACTGACGTTCACCGCCCCATAGGCCCACCATGCGATGTATCAGACGAACAGACCGGACTGTACAGAGACTGTCACATACAGGCTCAGTAGGAGTTCAGATGGGGTTCACATCATCAGTCTTCTTATCGGCATCTACCTGGGGACCGTTACATACAGCCAGTGCCGCTTGCGGTCTGTGGTTAAACCCACTGCTAGCGTAGTGTCGAGTCTTTAGAGTTCCACACAGAGAGCTATTTGCCTTTAGGCAAAATGAGTATAGGTCGCATGGTTTTTGCGACAGGGTTCGTTCGCATCCGCGCACTTGTGCACGTTTGCTGTCCGGACAGCTTATACTAGCGGGCTTTGGTTTAAGCCGGATCCTAGTATGTAATTTGGGATTGGTTTTTTCTCATTGTATTCGTGTTCCTCGGATCACGAATACGGGTGCGTATGCACAGTTGTTTGAGACGGAGGGAGAGGACTTTGATTAGGGTTAATGACTATTGTCATTTTATTAACCCTAATACTTATGTATGAATTATGGTTAATTGATATTAGTTTAATAATTGTGCATGGTTATGGTTGTTGACCATTTGACCTATCTTGACTTGTTGACCTTGTTGACACTTTGACCATCATCATTTCATTTGGAAGATACTCTTTGATCCTTGCAATTTGCATTAAAAATGAAATGATAATGGTCATGTCTTGATTAAGCCATGACAATTATCTCACTAATTATCTAATTAAAATAATTCACACTTATATGTGAGAATGGTTCATTATTCTCTCATTCTATCATTCCCTTTCTCTCTCTTGTTCTTCCTCTCCCTCAAGCTCTCCCCTCTCATGTGTTGAGAAACACTTGAGCTTGAGAAAAACCTCTTCTTGATAATCTCTACTCTCATCTAGGGTTCAAGGATTAGCACATCTTGCACCCTAGTTACTTCTAGCTTGGAGTTGAAGCCAAAGGTTGAGGCTTTCGGGTGGATCCTTCTTTGACGTGAGAAGACAACAAAGGTGACCTCTTTCTACTACTCCAAGGAGTAAGGAGAGAAGGACATAAAGCCCTAGGTATAACCATTCTAACACTTAGCTAGTTTCTAGTTAGCTTTAGCTTGTTTTTGTTTACCAAAGATCCTTCTTTGTCTAGTCCATGTTGCCTAAGTTGATAAAAATTTGATTTTTATTCCATTTTCCGCCTCCCCGTAAGCACCGGGGTAGGCAATGTAAGTCCACGTTGCCCACCCCGGTACTTGCGGGGAGGCGGAAAACGGAATAAAAATCGGATTTTTATGAGCTTAGGCAACATGGACTAGACTTTAAAGGATCTTTGCTAAACAAAAACTTGCTAAAGCTAACTAGAAACTAGCTAAGTGCTAGAAAGGTTATACCTTGGGCTTTTTGTCCTTCTCTCCTTGCTCCTTGGAGTAGTGGAAGGAGGTCACCTTATCGTCTTCTCCCGTCAAAGAAAGATCCACCCGAAAGCCACAACCTTTGGCTTCAACTCCAAGCTAGAAGTAACTAGGGTTCAAGAAGTGCTAGTCCTTCAACCCTAGATGAGAGTAGAGATGATCAAGAGAGGGTTTTTCTCAAGCTCAAGTGTTTCTCAACACATGAGAGGGGAGAGCTTGAAGGAGAGGAAGAACAAGAGAGAGAAATGAAATGATAGAATGAGAATAGAATAAACCATTCTCACAAATATATGTGTATTATTTTAATTAGATAATTAGTAAGATAATTGTCATGGTTAATCATGACATAACCATTATCATTTCAATTTGCAAGGATCAAAAAGCATCTTCCAAAAGAAATTATGATGGTCAAAGTGTCAACCTAGGTCAACAAGTCAAGGAGGTCAAATGGTCAACAACCATAACCATGCACAATTATTAAACTAATTATCAATTAACTATAATACACACATAAGCATTAAGGTTAATAAAATGACAATAGCCATTAACCCTAATCAAGGTCCTCTCCCTCTGTCTCAAACAACTGTGCATACGCACCCGCATTCGTGATCCGAGGAACACGAATACAATGAGAAAAACCAATCCCAAATCATATACTAGGATCCGGCTTAAACCAAAGCCCGCTAGTATAAACTGTCCGGACAGCAAACGTGCACAAGTGCACGGATGTGAACGAACCCTGTCGCAAAACCATGCGACCTCTACTCATTTTGCCTAAAGGCGAATAGCTCTCTGTTTGGGACTCTAAAGACTCGACACTACGCTGGCAGTGGGTTTAACCACAGACCGCAAGCGGCACTAGATGTATGTAACGTTCCCCAGGTAGATGTCGATAAGAAGACTGACGAGGTGAACCCCATCTGAACTCTTACTGAGCCTGTATGTGACAGTCTCCGTACAGTCCGGTCAGTTCGTCTGATACATCGCATAGCGGGCCTACGGGGCGATGAACGTCAGTCCCCTAATAGCGATACAAGTCGTGTCGGAGTGTAGCCCAGAACACCCTGAGATAACACTGGAAACCTACCAGTATATCTCGCTTGCCCTGGCCAGGGACTACTCGTGTAATGGCTCTCCTGGACACAGCGCGATGTCAACCCCCAATACCGGGAGAGACGAATCCTGTCTAACCGTCACTGCCTCCAAGTGCTTCGGGACTGCACCCAAAAACTACTTGTTTGCACGACTCCTTTGAGCCGTGGTAGGGTAGTAATCAAAGTGCAGCGGGAACACACTCGAGGCAAAGTGACAGTGTCAAGTCAACGGACTAAGCTGTACTCATGTCACCTGGGAATTAATAACTGACGAAAGGTATAATACCAACCAACAGTTCCCGATGAGTCCTGTCCAGTGTACTCATAAACTAACAAGCACCCGCATACTATCCCAAGTACGACGTACTAACGGCTGTGGGACAGACCGTCTCCCACACTGGGATGAGAAGCGCATACGCTAGTCTACTCCGGAGTATCGATGCCCTGTCTCGATAGTCCAACGAACAGGGACCTGTATAAGGATGTGCTTATAGATTACCCAGCTCCCACGAGTGCGAGCGCCATCACAACGCTGGTAATCAAGCAAAGATCCTAAGGGCTCTACTAATATGTATATCAGCAATATGCTAAAAGAAACACATGCACATATTAAAGCAGAGACAAACCAAGTAGCATACTACCATTTCGAGCAAGATTGTATATACAACTGTGAATATCCCAAGCTTCCATTAAGTAATATACAAACTAGTATGATACAGTAATAGCCTCTAGGGCATATACACTAACAATTTCCCACTTGCTCTAAGGCCATGTACTGGCGTATCGAAGACCTATCATCTCGATCAGCCGCTCGAACTGAGTCTGGGGCAAGGCCTTGGTGAATGGATCTGCTGTGTTATCCTCTGATGCAACTCTCCGGACCTCGATCTCCTGGCGATCCACGATCTCCCTGATCAGGTGATACCGCCTTACGATGTGTTTGGATTTCTGATGGGACCTAGGTTCCTTCGCTAAAGCTATAGCCCCGTTGTTGTCGCAATACAGAGGTATTGGGTCAACAATGGACGGAACCACCTGAAGTTCTCTCAAGAACTTCCTCATCCAGACAGTTTCTTTTGCGGCATCAGATGCAGCGATGTATTCCGCTTCCATAGTCGAGTCAGCAACGGTTTCCTGTTTGGAGCTCTTCCAACACACCGCCCCTCCATTGAGGGTGAAGACAAAACCCGACATGGACTTGGAATCATCCTTGTCACTCTGGAAGCTGGAGTCAGCAAAGGCCTCAATCTGCAGGACTTTTCCGCCATACACCAAGAACATCTCCTTAGTCCTTCTTAGGTACTTGAGATTGTTCTTTACTGCTACCCAATGTTTCTCCCCAGGGTTTGACTGATACCTGCTTACCACACTCAGTGCATAAGCCACATCCGGTCTGGTACACAACATCGGATACATTATAGAGCCTACCGCAGAAGTGTAGGGTATAATAGACATGCGATCCCTCTCCAAATCAGTCTTGGGAGACATCTCTTTGGAGAGGGTGATCCCGTGACAAGCCGGTAGATTTCCATGCTTGGAATCATCCATACTGAATCTCTTCAGTATGGTGTGGATGAACCTGGATTACGAAAGTCCTAATATCCTCTTGGATCTGTCACGGTAGATCCGGATACCCAGAATGTATGAGGCATCACCCAAGTCTTTCATGGAGAACCTGTGTGACAAGAACCCCTTGACAGATTGTAGCATAGGAATGTCATTTCCTATTAAGAGAATGCCATCTACGTATAAAACGAGGAATACTACAGTTCTCGCTACAAATCTACAATAGATGCATGGTTCATCTGGATTTTTGATAAAGCCAAATTCCATGACCGTCTCATCAAAACAGATGTTCCAACTCCGCGATGCCTGCTTTAGTCCATAAATGGACTTAAGCAACTTGCACACCTTTCCGCTACTCCCACTCTGAATGAAACCCTCTGGCTGATCCATATAGACACACTCCTCTAAATGTCCATTTAGAAAAGTTGTCTTTACGTCCATCTGCCAAATCTCATAATCGTGGAAGGCAGCAATGGCAAGAAGGATCCGAATGGATTTCAGCATAGCTACTGGAGAAAAGGTTTCTCCATAGTCCAAACCAGGTCGCTGACGAAAACCCTTTGCTACCAGTCTAGCTTTATAGGTCTCAACCTGTCCATCTACACCAATCTTCCTTTTGAAGATCCACTTGCATTCAACGGGTTTTACCCCGTCTGGAGCAATGTCCAACGTCCATACTTTGTAGGTGTACATGGACTCCATCTCGGTCCGCATTGCATCCAGCCATTTTACCGAGTCGACGCTCTGAATGGCCTGCTGGAACCTAGTAGGCTCATCACAATCTATGATGCAATCCTCTCTATCCCCGTCAATGAGAAAACCGTAGTATCTCTCGGGAGGATGAGACTGCCTACTACTCCTGCGGAGTGGCGTGGGAATGTCCTGATCTTTTGAACCCTCTAGTTCAACCAAGCTTTCAGTAATAGCTCGTGGTTCTGGAATTTCTTCCAGTTCTATTGTGCTCCCACTTAATTCTTTTTCTATGAACTGGTGTTCTAGAAAGTGGGCATGGCGAGAAACAAGGACTTTTTGTTCCTCTTCGCAATAGAAGTAATATCCCTTAGAGCTCTTTGGATATCCCACAAACTTACACTGTACTGAGCGTGCCTCGGGCTTGTCCGCATGCTGCTTTTTTACAAATGCTGGACATCCCCATGTCTTAATGTGATTAAGATGGGGTCTCTTCCCATACCACATGTGATATGGTGTAGTAGGTGTTGGAGATAGTGCCCTCAGAGTCAATTATTGGATCACAGGCACGTGATTGCAATGATTGAGGGGAGGACCTATCCCGGTAGGACAGTCTTACTCGAGATGATAGTATGCTATCTGGTTTATCTTTATCATCGTGTACTGCTTTAGGTGACCTTACGAGTCGCTATTACACATTGATAGAGCCCCTAGGATTCTTGCTTGACTACCAGCAGTATGAGGGCGATCATATAAGTGAGAGCTGGAGTCCATAAGCACATCCTTAAAAGGTCCCTAGTCGTGGGAGTTTCGAGACAGGGCATCGATACTCCGGAGTAGACTAGTGTATACAGTCGAGACCCCGACGAGGGGCGGTGGCCGGTCTCACAAGCCACTGGTGTTAGTTGGTTCACCTAAGATGTATACAGGTGCTCATTGGGTTATGAGTACACCGGACAGGACTCGCCGGGAACCTGCTAGTTGGGATTATACCAGACGTCAGATAGCAGTTCCCTGGTGACATGTGTACAGGTTAGTTCATCGACCTGAGATCGTCATTTGTCTCGTGTGAGTTCCCACTGTGCTTTGATTACTACCCTACCACGGCTCAAAGGAGTCATGCAAACAGGTTTTAGTTGGGTACAGTCCCGAGCCACATGGAGGCAGTGAGCGGATCTGCAGGGGTTCGTCTCTCCCGGTATTGGGGGTGAGGTCGTGCTGTGTCTAGGAGAGCCAGAACATGAAAAGTCCTTGGCCAAGGCAGGAGATTTGCTGGTAGGTATTCCAGTAGTATCTCAGGGTGTTCTGGGCTACACTCCGACACGACTTGTACCGCTTTTGGGGGTCTGACTTTTACCAACCCCCTAGGCCCGCCATGCGATGCTCATAGACGAACGGACCGGACTGTACGGATATTGTCACTGACAGGCTCAGTAGGGTGTCAGGATGAGTGCGCTCATCGACGTCCCTTTTGGTCAATACCTGCTAGCCCGTCACGTATTGGCTTATACCTCTGACGTGCTAGTGGTTAAATCCACAGCCATAGTATTGACGAGTCTTTAGAGTCCACCACACTCAGTTACTCAAGTTTCGAGCGAAACGCTGTAGAGGCCGTATGGAGATATGGCAGGGTTCGATCAGATACGTGCGGTATTGCACGGATCGTGATCGGACGGATTTTACTAGCCGGCTTTGGCTTAAGCCGGATCCTAGTATTAGATAGTGTAGTTTTGTCTCTTTGCATTTGTGTTCAGCGGGAATACAAATACGGGCATGTATTTGCAGTTGCGGGGTTTTCCTGTAATTTATTACGGGATCGGTTTTCTGGGGTTGCCAGTTTGCATTCCGTTCCGGCCGGTTTTCTCTTTTTCCTTCACGGCCGGACTTTTCGTTGGAGGGGGGTTAATTGCAAGTTTGCAATTAACTTAGTTGTGAGGGGTTTTCTTGCATATATGGCTTTATGGTGTGACTAGCTTCATGATGAGATTCCATTCTTGTCCACTTCATTATCTTTTCTTGTGATGGTTTGAATATGGAGATTGATGAGTGAGATGAGGGTGACCTTTGATAATTATCTATTCCTTTTTTCTCCTCTTAATTTATTCCATGGTTTTTTCCCCACTTGGTAGGGCCGGCCATTGAGTGAGTTGTGGGTGGGGCCGGCCACACATTTGTGTGAAAGGGAGTGGTTTAATATGTGTAGAATTATTCCTTCTTGTATTTTGGTGGCCCCCCCCCATTTATGGTTTTGCTGTGAAGTGATTAATTTTGTGGAGCATGATTTTAATTAATGAACTTCAACCATATTGTGAGAGAGAGAGAGAGCTTGCTTCGTTCTTCTTTTTCCAGAGAGCACTTTTCATGAGATGCTCCTTTTTCATCATGCATCCATCCATGAAATTTCGTGTGCAAAATTCCTCCAACATGGCAACCTCCTAAACCCCAAAGAGACAAGCCTACTACACTATTCTACAGCATCCCTTGGACACGTCGGCTAGCCAACTTCGCGCCCGAGTTGCCTCGGTCAAGAGGTGGGAGCCCGTAAAAGATTCCGGCTACGTGGTGCCCTTTCCGACGAGACGGTGACGGACGAAGTATCCGCGGGAGACCGGAGTGGAGACGAAGACCAAAGGACACGGATCGCTTGGTATACTTCTCTACTCTTTTCTTATTTTGCTAGTTAGCTAGGTTAATGGCCCGATCCGGATGAAAAGTGCACGGTGGTGCCGGTTGCAAGTTTTTGCAAAGTTTTTGTTTCCGCGTTTTCGGCGTCGGATCGACGGCCGGGGCGCCCCCGCGGGCTTACATTGGTATCAGAGCCACGCCATTAACTTAGCCTAGCATGGTCTAGTGTGTTTAAAACCCGATCTAACAAAATCCCCAAAATCCGTATTTTCCATGCATGTGTTCTCTGTTGAAATTTTTTCAGCTCCTAAAATTTTTCAGGTCATTGCAGAAAGACATGCAAGAAATTCTAAGAATTCTGGAAAAATACGGTTCAGTGATTCCTTACTTCGACCGCGGAAACGCGGCCAAACCCCTGGTTTGGCCGCGGTTCCGCGGTGGGTAAGAGGAATCGTTGCACCATATTTTCCCAGTAGGCTTATGGTTAGGAAATAGGGGTTTTGGAATATTTTCTTTGGGCCCAAATTTTCTGTAAGTGCTACAGTGCTGCTTGGGGCCCACTTGATAAAATTTGTTCGATCGGATATTTTAAACATGCCAGTTCACAGTTTTTACATTATATCTGCGACCGTGAATGTCACTCGATCGGTAAATCCTGTCTATCTGCTATAGCCCGGTTAGACGGATTTGCGAACGTGACTTTCACGTTGATGTTCTGTGATTGTACTGTGTTGTTGCGGATCGGTCGTGGGGATAGCCTGGTTGCAGTGGTAGTACAGTTTTGTTATATTATGTACATTTGATATTGCGGGGCGAGCGTCCGACATGTGGACTGCCGTCACTGCCTGTTTGTATTATTATTTTGGGGAACGACCAGGTTGCGGTCGATGTACCTGTTGTATGTATATTTTACTTTCTGTACTAGGATTACCCCGTGGACGGGTGCACGGATAGCCGGGTTCTTGAAGGCAACAAGCCCGCATCTCATGGCATTGAGACGGAGGGGGCTTCACTCTAGGATTGGCGGGCTATTCGCCGCACTCGTAGGGGGTATAGGGTTGACCCAGGAGGGGTGCCCAAGTTACCGGATTCCGTGAAGTGCTGGGTGGTCCATTCACGGTGCTGAAGGGGGCTGCCTCGCTTCAGGTTTTGGCGGGTAACTTGCCGCGCTCGTAGGGGTCTAGGTTTTTATTGCACAGGCTATCCACACGACCAGGGGAACGTCGGGTTTCAGTAGCGGCTCTGTGAAACCCGGGGATCCCAGATATCTGTATTGATCTGAGTTGCTATACATTTCTGTGTTGCATTTTATCGCGCCTTGAGCGAAATACTATATATTGGTATATATATTAGTAGATGTTGTATATGTTTTGCATCCGCACTAGTCCAGTCCCCGCTCTGTCGTTAGTTAGCTAACCAAACGGGTGATGACGGGACCCAGTGGCGAATGCGGATGGCATATACGTACATCAGTATATTTTCGTTCTTTGTGGTGTGATCAATTGATGGGACTGCGTTGATTCGGATCAATGCAAGATAAACAAACCTATTCTGATGTTGTTGGAACACTTTTCAAAAAGCTGTCATTGCAAGGACGTTCACTTTTGTTTTGCACCGTGGTATTCCGTTGGAATATCCTGCTCCTCAGTCGACGAGGCAAGGGCCGAGATCCCTTCACCGGGAGTGACCCCTTGGACAAAAGTTTGCGTCAGGGCAGTAACTTCACTATAGCCGATTACTTTTACTTTGCATCGTGGTATTCATTTGGAATATCCTGCACCTCATTCTACGGGGAAAGAGCCGAGATCCCTTCACCGGGAGTGACCTCTTTAGCAAAGGTTGTCGTCACTATATTTTTATAAAACTATCCGTTCCTTCAACGATATCAAGTTCATTACGTTAAAGGTTTTCGCCAGAAACCATTCGTATCCCTCCATCATTTCAGTTAAATATTCGGCAGTATTCAAGCTATGTATTTTGACCTCACGCCAAGGCATAGTGTTTGGTAGCTGCCGGGTATTTATCTGTTGCATAGATAGATGCGTTGGTTTGGGACAGTCGTACTACTATTTTGGCCTACGTCAAGGGTATGTACGGGTGGGTTCAAATTAACCTGGACAATGATGGGTAGAACTTGACATGTGACTTATGATATTTTGACCTCACGCCAAGGTCATAAGAGCATGGGGCAAAAATCCACATCGGGAGTTTCAAAAGAACTGAAACTTGCCAGATATGCGCATACCTTCTGGAGTGTGATAACGTGAGCGGATTCCGTCACGTTATCGTACGATGATAGTTGGATCCCGATTCCCACTGATGAGTTGGTTTACTCCTCGGGTGATCTCGGCTAATTCTTCTTTCAGGTTTGGAGAAGAATTTGACGTTACAGTGGGAGGTTTCCAGATTAGATAAATTGGTAACCATTTTGATATAGGTTAGAGTGCACGCTGAGTGTTTCTTTTCTCTCTCTCTCTGGCAGCGACCATTGACCCGACCCTAGACTATGACTCAGTGACCAAGTTGACCGAATCTTCTTAACACTGGCTTTTGGATTGTCAGAGTTGCAGACCTCTTTGCCACTCCTACTTTTACTCTTTTCTCCGGGACACCCCGTATTACTACGAACGTCCACTTCCATTGGACAAAACCATCGTATGGTTATATACGAACTCGAAGGAATTCGAGGATGGTTTCCGGTTCTGGAGAAAATGAATAAGACTATTCAGTTGTCTTTACCTTTTACCTTCTCTCAGGTTGCGAGTACTCCTTGGTTTAGGAAATAGTACACCTATTACGCAAATTGGATAGTCTTCTTCCAAACCTTAGGCTGGTGCCGAACGGTGGGGAATGAAGAAAGCCAATTAGCCTAAACGGTGTACAGAAGGTATTAAGTTCAGACAAAGCAAGGGATTAGTAAGAGGGCAAAGTAAATTGCGACTGCTATTCACGACCAAACCATGTACTTCTTTGTCAATCCTAAATCACCTATGAATTAAGTTCATTCGGTTGTCTTTTATCCTCACCTTCTCTCGCATTGCGAGTGCTCCTAGGACTAGGACAGTACACCCACTATGCTTATTGGATAGTCTTCTTCCAAACCATAGGCTGGTGCCGAACGGTAGGGAAGGAAGAAAACCATTTGGCCTAAAGGGGTGTACAGAAGGTAATGACTAAAGACATATAAAGGGATTTGGAGAAATGGCAAAGAATTATACGGTTATAGTTGTGAATCTGGATGATGGAAGAGGCATTACTATGAATACCAGGATACCCCATCGAAACATTTCAATGTTTCAGTTTCACTGTGTACTGTTAATAGAAAACTGATTTCCCAATTAGACACTTGCTCCAGGGTATGTATTTACCAGGTTGGATTCTCACATCTGTATGGTTTTACAGATGATGAGTGGGAGTAAATTATTGGGAATTAGGTGACCATCCTCATTATATCGGGATTCGTTGTAATTGGTGATATTTGAGGAAGTCACCTGGGTTGTTTGCCGGTCGGCAAATATTTGGTTTTGAATATCCGTTGTTGTGCACCAATTTCAAATTGATATATCTGTACGTCTATTTTTATAGAGTGAGACATACCTTTTTGAAATTATGTCTATGACATTTACCTATACCAGTGGATGGTTAGGTAAGGAGCATTGAACAGCGGTGTAATTCTTCTTAACCAAAAGTACAGTTTTCAACCTATGACACACAGCGAATGAGTTGTTAGACTCAGCGGACTTATACAGAGTATTGTATGTTGTCCAGTGTCCATTAGGACAGAGGGGTAGGTCCTCGTACTATATTCTGTTTACTTTTAACTTCTCTAGTTCTTAGACATGTGTTTCGTAGAAACACAGGGTCTAAGTTTTGAGGAGTTATAGGTATAAGGATAAAGTAGAGAACCAGATATTGCAAGTATCGGGATTCTTCAAGGTGATCGAAGATGTAGATACTTGTGAATGGTATTCAGTTGATAGTAATGGTTAAGAGAACTTGATTCTCTTTCAGGTTACTCATGATTGGAAGCATTCCTAAGTTGAGTAACGCTGATCGGCCTCCTTCCATTTAGTTGACATGCACTGGAGACAGCTGCATGATTTGAATCTGGTTCAATTAAATCAGTGCCTCTGTTTCTTGGATATAGAACAGTTCATATCTTGATATTGTTAAGGTACGGGGAGTTGTCCGGCTTATGCTTAAAACCAGAATCCGGATAACTCAAGGCACGTTTCTGTAATGGCTGTTTGTGGGTTGACCCGGGCTATGACGAGGGTTGATTTTCTACCATCTGGAAGATCAATAGTGATATTGTTCTTGACTCGCCACAGTTTTAATAAAAATGGATTTTTTCAGAAAACAGTAGTGGGAGTATGGTAGAACTGGAAGTGATTCCAGAACCGCAAACGATTACTGAAGATTTGATAAAAACCTAAAGATTCAATCTGGTTTGACATTCCATTGGCCACTCCGCGGATTTGGTGGGTAACCTCAGGCACTCGAGAGGTACTTCGGTATGCTCAAGGACGGTGGCAGGGAGGTTCTTGTTTACCCAGACTTGCCATTGCTGTTGTTCCAGACTGTGAGACCCGGCAGGAGGATGAGTATAGCGTCGTTCTAAACTAGTTTTAGAAGTGCACGTGTATATGACTCTGCCAGAGGGTTGTCGTAGTCAGTGGGAGCAGCGGAAGCATTGGTGGACATCAGGCTTATGTCTATTTATAGACTAAAGCAGATATAGCGGAGATAGATCATCTATTTCTGATGTGACAGTCATAGGTTTGACTTCATCAGAATAGGGGATGGATCCGTTAAGAAGGTAGTAGGGTGTGATGTCCTGGTATTTGATGACATACACAGAGTAGGAAGTGATATTCCTATACTACGATCGGTTATACTTTGGTCGTCACACAGTAGTTTCTCCACATAGGACTTGGATATTATATCAGACATTCTGGTTACTAGATCTATGGTTTTAGATCTAGATTTGGGTGGTTTCCCAATATGGGTACTTTGACCGCATTCTATGAGTATTTAGAATGGACGACTCCTGGCACGGTAGTATACCTGCAGGTGATGGAGTCACCCTCTCTAAAGGTGTCTTACAGACTAAAGGGGAGAGGGATACGCATGATTGACAGATCACTTGCTTAGGCAATTGAGTCAATCATGAGATGTCAAGTACCACACCAGATGTTGTTCTTGCAGTAGGTGCAATAAGTTGACATTGATCCAATCCTGGAGAAACAGTCGGAAGCAGTTTTAGAACATAAGTTGATGTTCTAGGGAATTGATAACGGCAGCCTCCTTTACGAGACGGTTATCAATCTAGGCTTCCAAGGTGACCTGGATGGCATAGTGGCTGTCAGAGTTATAGTTTTCCCTTTGACGAGGGGCAGTATGTTGGACAGATGGTCCAAGTGGATACTGAGGGGAGGCATGGCGCAGGACACTGATTAAGTTCAGTTGTCGATACCGTCTAAGAAGTTTGGATTTGGAGTTCATTTATGAACTAGGTCCCATCAGACATCCAGACATTCTAAGACAGGTATTGCTCATTTCGGGAGATGGCTTTCTCCGCGAACATGGGATATAGAGAGACAGAAAGAAACATCACAGCGGATCCACTCACTGAGGCTATTCCTCGAACGCAATAGTTTCGCAAACGAGCTTTGTGAGACTGACTAGTAGAGGAGTTGGGTGTTCGGTATCACACGGGCTGTGAGTATGCGACATCGCAATAATTAGCCTTGAGTGCAAGTGGGAGATTGTTGGAGATAGTGCCCTCAGAGTCAATTATTGGATCACAGGCACGTGATTGCAATGATTGAGGGGAGGACCTATCCCGGTAGGACAGTCTTACTCGAGATGATAGTATGCTATCTGGTTTATCTTTATCATCGTGTACTGCTTTAGGTGACCTTACGAGTCGCTATTACACGTTGATAGAGCCCCTAGGATTCTTTCTTGACTACCAGCAGTATGAGGGCGATCATATAAGTGAGAGCTGGAGTCCATAAGCACATCCTTAAAAGGTCCCTAGTCGTGGGAGTTTCGAGACAGGGCATCGATACTCCGGAGTAGACTAGTGTATACAGTCGAGACCCCGACGAGGGGCGGTGGCCGGTCTCACAAGCCACTGGTGTTAGTTGGTTCACCTAAGATGTATACAGGTGCTCATTGGGTTATGAGTACACCGGACAGGACTCGCCGGGAACCTGCTAGTTGGGATTATACCAGACGTCAGATAGCAGTTCCCTGGTGACATGTGTACAGGTTAGTTCATCGACCTGAGATCGTCATTTGTCTCGTGTGAGTTCCCACTGTGCTTTGATTACTACCCTACCACGGCTCAAAGGAGTCGTGCAAACAGGTTTTAGTTGGGTACAGTCCCGAGCCACATGGAGGCAGTGAGCGGATCTGCAGGGATTCGTCTCTCCCGGTATTGGGGGTGAGGTCGTGCTGTGTCTAGGAGAGCCAGAACATGAAAAGTCCTTGGCCAAGGCAGGAGATTTGCTGGTAGGTATTCCAGTAGTATCTCAGGGTGTTCTGGGCTACACTCCGACACGACTTGTACCGCTTTTGGGGGTCTGACTTTTACCAACCCCCTAGGCCCGCCATGCGATGCTCATAGACGAACGGACCGGACTGTACGGATATTGTCACTGACAGGCTCAGTAGGGTGTCAGGATGAGTGCGCTCATCGACGTCCCTTTTGGTCAATACCTGGTAGCCCGTCACGTATTGGCTTATACCTCTGACGTGCTAGTGGTTAAATCCACAGCCATAGTATTGACGAGTCTTTAGAGTCCACCACACTCAGTTACTCAAGTTTCAGGCGAAACGCTGTAGAGGCCGTATGGAGATATGGCAGGGTTTGATCAGATACGTGCGGTATTGCACGGATCGTGATCGGACGGATTTTACTAGCCGGCTTTGGCTTAAGCCGGATCCTAGTATTAGATAGTGTAGTTTTGTCTCTTTGCATTTGTGTTCAGCGGGAATACAAATACGGGCATGTATTTGCAGTTGCGGGGTTTTCCTGTAATTTATTACGGGATCGGTTTTCTGGGGTTGCCAGTTTGCATTCCGTTCCGGCCGGTTTTCTCTTTTTCCTTCACGGCCGGACTTTTCGTTGGAGGGGGGTTAATTGCAAGTTTGCAATTAACTTAGTTGTGAGGGGTTTTCTTGCATATATGGCTTTATGGTGTGACTAGCTTCATGATGAGATTCCATTCTTGTCCACTTCATTATCTTTTCTTGTGATGGTTTGAATATGGAGATTGATGAGTGAGATGAGGGTGACCTTTGATAATTATCTATTCCTTTTTTCTCCTCTTAATTTAATCCATGGTTTTTTCCCCACTTGGTAGGGCCGGCCATTGAGTGAGTTGTGGGTGGGGCCGGCCACACATTTGTGTGAAAGGGAGTGGTTTAATATGTGTAGAATTATTCCTTCTTGTATTTTGGTGGCCCCCCCCCCATTTATGGTTTTGCTGTGAAGTGATTAATTTTGTGGAGCATGATTTTAATTAATGAACTTCAACCATATTGTGTGAGAGAGAGAGAGCTTCCTTCGTTCTTCTTTTTCCAGAGAGCACTTTTCATGAGATGCTCCTTTTTCATCATGCATCCATCCATGAAATTTCGTGTGCAAAATTCCTCCAACATGACAACCTCCTAAACCCCAAAGAGACAATCCTACTACAATATTCTACAGCATCCCTTGGACTCGTCGGCTAGCCAACTTCGGGCCCGAGTTGCCTCGGTCAAGAGGTGGGAGCCCGTAAAAGATTCCGGCTACGTGGTGCCCTTTCCGACGAGACGGTGACGGACGAAGTATCCACGGGAGACCGGAGTGGAGACGACGACCGAAGGACACGGATCGCTTGGTATACTTCTCTACTCTTTTCTTATTTTGCTAGTTAGCTAGGTTAATGGCCCGATCTGGGTGAAAAGTGCGCGGTGGTGCCGGTTGCAAGTTTTTGCAAAGTTTTTGTTTCCACGTTTTCGGCGTCGGATCGACGGCCGGGACGCCCCCGCGGGCTTACAGTAGGCACAGTCTTAGTAGGAACTCGGTTCAAAAGGTATGCAGCTGATTCTAGCGCATATCCCCAGAACGATCGCGGCAACTCAGCGTTATTCATCATGGACCGTACCATATTCAATAGGGTTCGGTTCCGTCTCTCCGATACACCATTATGTTGCGGAGTGTATGGAGGAGTAAGCTGAGAGAGAATTCCATTCTCTTTTAAGTAACTCAGGAACTCGGCACTCAAGTATTCACCACCTCGATCAGATCTCAGTGTCTTTATACTTTTGCCTGTTTGTTTTTCTACTTCATTCTTATATTCCTGGAATTTTTCAAAAGCCTCGGATTTATGTTTCATTAAGAAGACATAACCGTACCTTGAAAAGTCATCCGTAAGAGTAATGAAGTAAGAATAACCGCTTCGTGCATGTGTAGACATTGGACCGCACACGTCGCTGTGTACGAGTCCCAAGAGCTCGCTCGCTCTTTCTCCGTGTCCAGTAAACGGAGTCTTTGTCATCTTTCCTTTGAGACAGGATTGACAAGTTGCATACGATTGATATTCGAACGGATCCAAATATCCTTCTGTGTGTAACTTGGTCAACCTTCTCTCATTGATGTGACCCAGTCTACAATGCCATAAGAAAGTTTTATTTATTTCTGGAGACATTCTTTTGTGTGTATTCTGGACATTGAAAATCTGTGGTTGGTTTAATACGTATATACCGTTGTTCAATGTACCTGACCCAATCAAAGCTTGATTAAGGTGAATGTTCATTACATTACTTACAAATGCAAATTCATAACCTTCTTTAGATAATAAAGATACAGAAATGATATTACAGGTTGCATTTGGTACATAATAACAACTACGCAAAACCAAAAAATGTCCATCCGACAATCCCAGGTGATAGTCCCCCACGGCCTCAGCATCCATGCTAGCACCGTTCGCAACTCTGAGGGTCATGTCACCTGCCTTCAAAACTCTACGCTTTCTCAATGCCTGCAAAGAATTACAGATATGAGATCCTGATCCGGTATCCAATACCGAGGATGTAGAGTTTATTGATAGACAGTTTTCAATAACATACTCACCTGAAGCTGAAGCCGCAACTCGCTTTAAATCCTGTGTTCTGGCTTTCCAAGCCTTGCAATCCTGTTTCCAGTGACAACTTTTGTGACAATAGAAGCATTCTTCCTTCCCCACTAGCTTCCCCGCTATCTTCGTTGCTTTACCTTTTCCCTTCGTATCCACTTTACCGACACCGCCTCTTGGTTTGGCGGGGACTTTCTTCTTCTTACCCTTGGCTTTCGCCCTGGATCTAGAAGAGGAAGATCCTCCTATAAACAAAGTGGATGTCTCCCTACCTTTCTGTAGGGTGCCCTCAGCACTCCTCAACATGTTCAGAAGCTCGGAAAGTTCAACCTCCTTTCCTTGCATGTTGAAGTTAAGAATAAACTGGGCGTAAGTGGAAGTAAGGGACTGGAGAATCAAATCAGTATAGAGTTCATTCTCCAACGTGGTCCCAAGGTCCGCGAGCACCTCAATGTAGCCAATCATCTTAAGCACGTGGTCCGCTACCGATGATCCGACGGCCAACCTTGCCGAAAACAACTTCTTCGACACTTCGTATCTTGCGATACGAGACTGCTCTCCAAACAGTTCTTTTGTATGAAGAAATATGGACTCTAGGTCCATATTCTCGTGCCTCCTCTGATGTTCGTTGTCCATCGAGGCTAGTACGAGGCATCTGGCCTTCGCGCAATCTATTTCCCAGGTCTTGTAGATTTCCCTATCTACGACACTGATTTTAGGACCTGGGACAGGGGGAGCTTTGGTGGTAAGGACATATCCCAACTTGTCGTAAGTGATTGCCATCTTAACATTCCTGAGCCAATCTTTGTAGTTTGGCCCTGTCAATATGATTTTATCTAGTAATAACTTAAGTCCGGTCATCTTGAATGGTCGCTGCAATTAGGAGAGAGAAAAGAAACACTTTAGCATGATGCTTTTGCAAGTTTAGAGTGGTTTTTAGTTTGTCTAAACTGGATGGCTCCCACTGTCTCTCGAATCCCTTCTTAAACCGTAAAGAAAGGATTAGTCAGAATCACTCTCACCGTACAATACTTGCTTAACCGTTCAGCCAGGCCAGTGTCGGTACTTCGAGGGATGTTTTCCAACGCTTTCGCGAAGTTCCTTAATTAAGTAACCTCTTTTCCCTGTGGGCGTAGCCCCGCTAACACCTTTCTAGACACCTACTAAGTTTATAGCATTGATCGTTAAGTGATAGTTTTCCGGAGGAGTAGCATATACTCACAGTAGGATCGGGATCCAAATATCATCGCCTGATAAAACTGAAGGAATCCTACCAGAATCATCACACTCCAAATGGTATGCAACGCTAGCAAGTTTCAGTACTTATGAAACTCCCGATGTTGATTTTTGCCCCATGCTCTTATGACCTTGACTTTGGCCAAAATATCATAAGTCACATGTCAAGTTCTGCCCGTCATTCTCCTGGTTAATTTGGACCCACTCGTACGTACCATTGACTTTGGCCAAAATGGCAGCACGACTGTCCCAAACCAACGCATCTATCTATGCTGCACATGAATACCCAATAGCTACCAATCACTATGCCTTGACTTTGGCCAAAATACATAGCTTGAATACTTTTTGACCATTCATGTGGAATGACGGAGGGCTACGGATGGTTTTGGCGAAACCGTGAACGTAGTGAACTTGATATAATCGATGGAACGAGATAGCTTTTAAAAGGAGTGGTTCAAGCTCCGCGTTTAAAAGTTTAGTTTTGAAAAGAACCGAGTAGTTTTCAAAGTGTTCCAATCGACTTTTACTTGGTTTATTTTCTTGCATTAGTTCTTTTAATGCGTCCCATCATTTAATCCTACCATTGCAGAAAACAACCAAAATATGACGTACGCTTATGCCATTCGTATTCGCCACAGGACCCCGTCATCACCCGTTAGGTTACTTAACTAACGACAGAGCGGGGGCTGGGCTAGCGCGGCTGTAAAACATAAGCAACGCCTAAATAGTTATCATATATAAGTATATAGCAATGATAGACATTACAGATCACAGATGAATACATTGGATATACTAGGAATCCGCAATCCGTTCGAGCCTGCAACGAAAAGCGGATTACACGGTCGCGGTGAATAGCCAAATACCCCACCCAAGACCCCTACGGGTGCGGCAAACTACCCGCCAAGTACCCGAAGCGAAGCAACCTCTCTCAACACCGTGAGTAGGCCACTCGGCACTTCGAGATACCCGGTAGTTTGTGCACCCCCTCCATGGGTCTATCCTAGGAGCAAAAACAGTAAAAAGAATTATACAATGACGGCTACAACCCCGACCCGGTTGTGCGGCCATACAAATAATAATATTACATCAATTTACATATTACAATGAATGAAAGAAAAAGCAACACTCATCTCACATCCACCCCGGCTATTCACCCGCGACAATCCAACCCATTCATATACACATACCAATATCAAACACAGATCACAGAGATGTATTACCCCGACTAATCGACATATAGCGATTAGCCGACGTTCAATACATACAAACATCACAGATATAACCGTTATAGTCAAAGTGTAGTGAAGTTCGGAAAAAAATACGGATTTATAGGCCCCTAAAAATAAATTTCTATTCTGGAAAATCTGGGCACATATAAAATATCTTAAAAATCCTAAAACCAAGCCAGAGATACACTGCACCAAACTCGACCCAGTGAAGAGCCAACTTGGCCGCAGTTGCGCGGCAATAGCTTGCTATTGCCGCGGAACCGCGACTCCTTGGTCGATTCACTGGACCGGGTTTGGTGGTTATCTTCAGAAAACCCTGAGACAATTTTTGGAGTATAACAAATTTTGTTTTGACCAGAAAAAAATTTAACAGAAACTTAGAGTTTCGAGAACTTGGTTTTTCGATTTTTACGTTTCGAACTTCGATACACCTCACTACTTAGCTAGTTTATGTTTAGTTAGGCTCTGATACCACTGTAAGTCCACGTTGCCCACCCCGGTACTTGCGGGGAGGCGGAAAACGGAATAAAAATCGGATTTTTATGAGCTTAGGCAACATGGACTACACTATGAAGGATCTTTGCTAAACAAAAACTTGCTAAAGCTAACTAGAAACTAGCTAAGTGCTAGAAAGGTTATACCTTGGGCTTTTTGTCCTTCTCTCCTTGCTCCTTGGAGTAGTGGAAGGAGGTCACCTTGTCGTCTTCTCCCGTCAAAGAAAGATCCACCCGAAAGCCTCAACCTTTGGCTTCAACTCCAAGCTAGAAGTAACTAGGGTTCAAGAAGTGCTAGTCCTTCAACCCTAGATGAGAGTAGAGATGATCAAGAGAGGGTTTTTCTCAAGCTCAAGTGTTTCTCAACACATGAGAGGGGAGAGCTTGAGGGAGAGGAAGAACAAGAGAGAGAAATGAAATGATAGAATGAGAATAGGATAAACCATTCTCACAAATATATGTGTATTATTTTAATTAGATAATTAGTAAGATAATTGTCATGGTTAATCATGACATGACCATTATCATTTCAATTTACAAAGATCAAAAAGCATCTTCCAAAAGAAATGATGATGGTCAAAGTGTCAACCTAGGTCAACAAGTCAAGGAGGTCAAATGGTCAACAACCATAACCATGCACAATTATTAAACTAATTATCAATTAACTATAATACACACATAAGCATTAGGGTTAATAAAATGACAATAGCCATTAACCCTAATCAAGGTCCTCTCCCTCTGTCTCAAACAACTGTGCATACGCACCCGCATTCGTGATCCGAGGAACACGAATACAATGAGAAAAACCAATCCCAAATCATATACTAGGATCCGGCTTAAACCAAAGCCCGCTAGTATAAACTGTCTGGACAGCAAACGTGCACAAGTGCGCGGATGTGAATGAACCCTGTCGCAAAACCATGCGACCTCTACTCATTTTGCCTAAAGGCGAATAGCTCTCTGTGTGGGACTCTAAAGACTCGACACTACGCTGGCAGTGGGTTTAACCACAGACCGCAAGCGGCACTAGCTGTACGTAACAGTCCCCAGGTAGATGTCGATAAGAAGACTGACGAGGTGAACCCCATCTGAACTCCTACTGAGCCTGTATGTGACAGTCTCCGTACAGTCCGGTCTGTTCGTCTGATACATCGCATGGCGGGCCTAGGGGGCGGTAAACGTCAGTCCCCTAATAGCGGTACAAGTCGTGTCGGAGTGTAGCCCAGAACACCCTGAGATAACACTGGAAACCTACCAGTATATCTCGCTTGCCCTGGCCAGGGACTACTCGTGTAATGGCTCTCCTGGACACAGCGCGATGTCAACCCCCAATACCGGGAGAGGCGAATCCTGTCTAACCGTCACTGCCTCCAAGTGCTTCGGGACTGCACCCGAAAACTATCTATTTGCACGACTCCTTTGAGCCGTGGTAGGGTAATAATCAAAGTGCAGTGGGAACACACTCGAGGCGAAGTGACAGTGTCAAGTCAACGGACTAAGCTGTACTCATGTCACCTGGGAACTGATAACTGACGAAAGGTATAATACCAACCAACAGTTCCCGACATGTCCTGTCCAGTGTACTCATAACCTAACGAGCACCCGCATACTATCCCAAGTACGACGTACTAACGGCTGTGGGACAGACCGTCTCCCACACTGGGATGAGAAGCGCATACGCTAGTCTACTCCGGAGTATCGATGCCCTGTCTCGATAGTCCAACGACCAGGGACCTGTATAAGGATGTGCTTATAGATTACCCAGCTCCTATGAGTGCGAGCGCCATCACAACGCTGGTAATCAAGCAAAGATCCTAAGGGCTTTACTAATATGTATATCAGCAATATGCTAAAAGAAACACATGCACATATTAAAGCAGAGACAAACCAAGTAGCATACTACCATTTTGGGCAAGATTGTATATACAACTGTGAATATCCCAAGCTTCCATTAAGTAATATAAAAACTAGTATGATACAGTAATGGCCTTTAGGGCATATACACTAACAGGCAACGTGGACTTACAGTCCTGTGTGATTCTCACTGTGCTTTGATTTCCATCATACCATGTTTCCGAGAGGGCGTGCAAAACGGTGGCTTTTGGGTACAATCCCGAATCACATGGAGGCAATGACCGAAAGGAGGGGTTTCGTCTCTCCCGGTATAGGGAGTTGATGTTGCGCTGTGTTCGATTGGCCATAACTGGAAATCCCTGGCCAGGGTTGCTGAGATTTACTGGTAAGTGTTATCAGTAGTTTCTCGAACTGTTATGGACCTCATATCGACACGACTTATCAAGCTACTGGGGTCTGACGTTTACCACCCCTAGGCGAGATATGCGACATATCAGATGAAGAGACCTGACTGTATGTGAGTGTTACTGATTGAATTTGCAGGAGAATGTATAGGCTTGCTTGTTGATCTTCTGATCGCTCAATACCTGGATGGCTGTTACGTTTAGCTGACCGCCTGCAGCTTGTGGATGTTTGATATGATCATCACCTACTGCCGGCGTATTGATGATTCAATAGAGTCCTACACAGTAGTTTCCTGGCTCAGGCAAAATGGAGTAAAAGTACATATGTGATATGTGCAGGACCGAGAACAATACATGTATGTGATACCGCATTAGATTCTCACGATATGTGATATCGGCTGGATATATGTGATATAGCCGGGTCATCGGATCAAGTGTTGATTCGATGAACTGATACAGATCATATTAGTCGGTTATTTGTGAAATAGCCAGATTATCGGATCAAGTGTTGATTAGATAATTTAATGTATAATTATATATTTGATATATTATGTTACATTAACTAATATTAGCTCACTTAAAGATTCTTTTTCTCACTTGGATAATACATTGATATATATGTGATATATGTTAATTGTATTATTTTATTTTGTTACAATAAATATAGTATATGTGATATATAATATTGTAACATGTTACGGTTACAAATGCAACATGTTTTATGGAGTTTAAATATGGTTAGGGTTTGGATTAGGGTTAAGCTTGCATGAAGCTTTCAAGAAGCTTCTTGAAGCTATGACTTTGACTTGTGATATTTTGTGAAGATATTTCTTTAACCCAACCCTTTACCATAGTTAATTCTCTACATGGGTTAAGTTTTCATTCTTAACCCATAGTTCCATTTCTAACCTCACACTTGATTTCATTATTCATCACAAATTGATTTGCTTCTTCTTCTTCTTCCTTTTTGATGAAAAGCTTTCTAGCTTTTTAATATGTGATGAATATGAGTGAGAAATTGAAAACAAATGAGAGCTAAATTTCTACTTCATCATCCTCATCTATTTTTGCCACTTAGATTAGGGTGTTTGCTTTGCTAACACTTGATTAGTGAAGCAAGAGCTTGGGTTTGAGTTTCTTCAAGGTAGATCATCTTTGAAATGGAGGACTTCAAGCAAGCACGCATTATTCGACTTGTGGAGCCTCTTTAGAGTTCGAGAGTTTATGGATCGCGGTGAAGGGACTACTACTCGGAGCTTATGAAGCGAAGGAACAGACTACAATGGTTGTAATCCCTTTCTCTTAGAAGTAAAGTTGTTTACTTGCTTTTTGTTTCGCCTAATCTCTAGTCTACGATCTTGCTCGGGTTGTTCGACGCTTGAAAATTTTGATTTTGGTATGGTTGATGCCATGTAGAACCTTGTTCTAGTGCCTAGTAACCCTACAGTGGTATCAAAGCCAAGCTAGAGCTTTAGGCGTCGTCTAGACGAAGTTTAAAGTCCGATCGAACCCAGAAACACCGATTTTAACCCTTTCTCTGGAAATTTTTCAAAAAGTTGAAATTTTCATATTAAAAATACTTAGAAAATCATGCAGGGAATTATAAGAATTACTGTGAAGTACGGACCCATGACCCCTTCAAGAGACCGCGGAACTGCGACCAAACCATGCGTTTGGCGGCGGTTCCGCAGCCAACTTAGGGTGTCAGGGGATAATACTTCAGGGTATGATTCTTGGGTACTTTTTCATGCTTCTGGGAATTTTTAATTCTACTAAAGTGTTGAGCTTTCTGGGAACTATTGGGAATTCGTTGATTCGATCGGAAGGATTAACTTCGTTTAAGTTTTTCCGGGTAATTTAGAACTTGTTGAAAAGTTCGAACGGATATCAATAACACACTTTTTCCCGTGACGGAAAATTTTTAAGTGTTGGATTTTTCCACGAGTTTGAAACTTCCGGAAAATCATGCAAGCGTATCTGTGGACCCTGTAGAAGAACGTAATCTTAACTCGATTATGTGACCGTCGAAACTGCCACTTGAACCCTAGGGTTTGTGGTAGTTTAGCATTTCCACATGTGAGGCGTTGGTTTGACCCTTCTACGGCTGGTTCATTGGGGCTGTGACATGTTCTGGAATTTTTGAATTCCGCTCAAGTGTTGAGCTATTTGGGAAATCTTGGGTGTTTGAATATTCGATCGGAAAGTTTAACATTGTCTATTTATCTGGAATGTGATACAATATTTGGAATCCACAAGTAGTTATGAGATAACTAATTTTAATGTTATAAATCTAGCACTTTAGTCTCAGATGATCGGTTGCCCCGGGATTTTGATGCGATCAAAAGTCAGTCGCAATCATATAGCGTACGGGGATACTCACCGGGTAAACTTAATAGATAGCCATGCCCCATAGCCCCGACCAAGTGACAGTAGGAGAACCCCATCGCCAAAATCATCCGTTCGGGTGCTCGCTGCAGCGGTGTTCCGCCTTAGTGCACTTCGTCGACGGCATCGGGGGTGCGGCCATCTACCAAAGTTTTCGATGAGCATTCGATTAGGAAGTCGGGAATCTTGTTGTATTGCCCGACTAAATATTGAAAAGTGTTTTCGATAACCAGACTAAAATACGGGGTTTATAATTGTTAGGCATGCGATGACTAAGGAATTCATCTTGTTAGGCATGCGATGTCTAAGGAGGTTGCTGATTCTAACTGTTGTAGTTTTACACTTTCTTTTCTGCGATCGTAAGTGTAATATGTGGTGTATCACCGGTATCGTTTCTATACATCATCGACAATTGGGATACGCATATTTACTTACGTTGATAATATGTGATATTATGTGTTGCTGTGATATGTTATATTGGATCGTCGTGTTTCGAACAGCCGCGGGTTTTATGTTAGATGAGAGTTTTTCATTTTCATTCTTGTAAAATTCATTTGTATGTAATATTCTTTTATTGGGGCACTTCGGGGCTGAGGATGATGTCACCATTGTATATTATTTACTTTTCCGCGTTAGGATAGACCCAAGGCGGGCAGCACAAGTAACCGGGTTCTAGGGTCCACTGGAAGACTATCTCGAGGAGTCGAGACCGGGTTTCCTAACTCTAAAACTGACAGGGTTGCTTGCCGCTCTCGTAGGGGTCTAGGGGTGTGGGATCGGCTATTCATCACGACCGTAGAATCCGTGTTTTATACAGGCTCGTATTAAAACACAGACCACCTACTATATCCAATATTTCATATATGTTCTTCTGCTGCAATGTTCTGTGATGACATCATATTACTGCCTGAGACGAATGTTCATATTATATACATGAGATATATATTATATATTGTTGATTTCGTTTCAAATGTGATGCTTGTGAAGCATAATAAAATGGGACTTCATTAATGAGATTAATGAAACTCAAAGAAACCTAAAGATGTTGTAGAAACTTGTCTTAAAAACAGGTAGCTCTAGTTGTTTCTTTGCATAGCAGTGTTCCTTGTAGAACATCTAGCACCTTATTCGATAAGTAAAGAGCCGAGATCCCTGTTAGTTATATGTATGCCCTAGAGGCCATTACTGTACATACGATGTATATTGTAATGGATGCTTGGACATATATAGGGAGGACTTTCTTGCTCGACATGATAGTATGCTATCTGGTTGTTCTTTATCTTAACATGTACTCTGATTGTCTCTATGTTACATGTTGATAAAGCCCTTAGGATATGTACTCGACTACTGGGACTATGATGAGATCATACTAGTGGGGCCACGGTAGTCGATGAGTACATCCTATAACTGTTCCTAGTCGAGGGTGTATCGAGACAGGGCATCGATACACCAGAGTAGACTAGCGTATACGCATCTTGACCCATATGATAGGCGATGGATGATCCCATATCCATCGGTGTTTGACATCAAGGATGGTGTACGGGTGCTCAGTGGAGACTGGGTACACTGGACGGACTCGCCGAGAACTCCCAGATGGTATTATACCATACGTCAGATGGCAGTTCTTCAGTGACACTGGTACAGAGTAGTCTGTTGACCCGAGATCGTCATAGAGTCTTGTGTGATTCCCACTGTGCTTTGATTTCCATCATACCACGTCCAAGAGGGCGTGCAAAAAGGTGGCTTTTGGGTACAGTCCCGAATCATATGGAGGCAATGAGCAATAGGAGGGGATTCGTCTCTCCCGGTATAGGGAGTTGATGTTGTGCTGTGTTCGATTGGCTATAACCGGAAATCCCTGGCCAGGGTTGCTGAGATTTACTGGTAAGCGTTATCAGCAGTTTCTCGAACTGTTATAGACCTCATATCGACATGACTTATCGAGCTACTGGGGTCTGACGTTTACCACCCCTGGGCGAGATATGCAACATATCAGACGACGAGACCGGACTGTACGGGAGTGTTACTGTTTGGATTCGCAGGAGAATGTATAGGTTTGCTTGTTGATCTTCTGAGCGCTCAATACCTGGGTAGCTGTTACGTTTAGCTGACCGCTTGCAGCTTGTGGGTGTTTGATATGATCAACACCTACTGCCGGCGTAATGATGATTCTTTAGAGTCCTACACAGAGGTTTCTTGACTCAGGCAAAACGGAGTAGGAGCACATATGTGATATGTGCGGGACTGAGGATAATGTGATATGTGATACCGTATTATATTCTCGCGATATTTGATATCAGCCGGGTCATCGGATCAACTGTTGATTCGATGAATCGGTACGGATAAATATTAGCCGGTTATATGCGATATAGCCGGATTGTCGGATCAAGTGTTGATTCGATAATTTAATGTATAATAATATATATGATATATTAAATTGCATTAACTAATATTTGCTCACTAAAAGATTCTTTTTCTCACTCGGGTAATACATTGATATATATGCGATATATGTTAAATGTATTATTTTAGTTTGTTACGATAAATATTATATATGTGATATATAATATTGTAACATGATATGATAACTAATGCAACTTGTTTATTGGAGTTTAAACATGATTATGGTTTGGATTAGGGTTAAGCTTTCTAGATGTTTCTAGAAGCTTTTCTTTTTGTCATGATAAAGATATTTTCAAGTGACTCATGCTTTAACCCAACCCAAACCCTAACCCTAGTCAATTCTCTACAATGGTTAAGTCAACCATAGTTGCATTATTCTTCATATCATTTCATTTTCTATTCATCAAAAAAGATTTCTAATATTGTTCATCTTCTTCCTTCTTCTTCTTTGCTTGAAATGCTTTCTTGCTTTGATTTTGTCATGGATAAATATGAGAAAAAGATAAATAAAGAGAGCAAAAATCCTACTTCATCATCCTCATCTTCCCTTGCCATTTAGATGAGGGTGTTCATATCATTTCATGAGTGTCAGCTTATGTTAAAGAAACTTCATGGTAGATCATCTTAGTATCGAAGATCGGAAGCAAAGGTTGCGTCTTTCTCTTCGTGGAACCTCTCGAGAGTCCGGATCCCGATGATCGCAGCGAAGAGACCACAACACGGAGCATATGAAGTGAAGGACCGGATCTACAATGGTTGTAATCTCTCTCACTTAGTGCTAAAATGTTTAGCATGTTAGTTTTCGCCTAATCTCTAGTTTAAAGTTCCGTATTCGGGTTGTTCGGCACGGCTAAATTTTTAATCGGGCATGGTTGATGCCTCGTAGACCCTTGTGCGCGTGCCTAGCAACCCTACAGTGGTATCAGAGCCAAGCTAGAGCTTTAGGCGAAGTCTAGACGAAGTTTAAAGTCCGATCGAAACCCGAAACCCCGATAAAACCCGCTCTCTGGACTTTTTCTAAAAACTGGGATTTTTCCACATTAAAAATGCTTAAAAAATTCAGCAGGGAATTCTATGAATTACGGTGCAAATTTTTTCCCATGAACAGTAAAAAGTGCGGCGGAACCGCGGCAGAAGCATGCCTTCTACGGCGGTTCCGCGGCAAATTAGTGACGTCATCATCTCCTGTTTGCACAGTAACTTCTATTTTATTATGCTGGATTTTCTGGGAATTTTTAATATTTATTCAAGAGTTGAATTTTCTGGGGTTGTTTTGGGGATTCGGTGTTTCGATCGGAGTATCAGATTTTGTCTATGTGGTTTTCCGGGTAATTTTTAGAAACTGTTAAAAAGTTCGAACGGATATCAATAACTCACTTTTTCCCCTGTCGGAAAATTTTTCAAAAGTTGGATTTTTTCACGTATTTAAGAATGTTCTAAGTCGTGCAAGTAACTCGGTGGACCCTCTAGAAGACAACAAACCTTAACTCGATTATGTGACCGTCTTGAACTGCCTTTTGAACCTTAGGGTTTGGGGCAGTACGGCGTGCCATATGTGAGGCGTTGGCTTGACCCTTCTACGGCTGGACCATTGGTACTGTGGCATGTAATGAATGTTTTTAAACTGATTTCAAGTATTGAGATATATTGGGGAAATCTTGGGTGCTTGATGATTCGATCGGAAAGTTTAACATTTTCTATTTATCTGGAATGTGATACAATATTTGGAATCTACAGGTAGTTATGAGATAACTAATTTGAATATTATAAACATAGCAGTTCAGTCTCAGATGATCGGTTGCCACGGAATTTTGATATGATCAAACGTCCGTCGCAATTACGTAGCGTACGCGGATACTCGCCGGGTAAACTTAATAGACAACCACGCCCCATAGCCCCAACCAAGTGACTGTAGGACAACCCCGTCGCCGAAAGCATCCGTTCGGGTGCTCGCGGTAGCGGTGTTCCGCCTTGGTGCAGTTCGTCGACGATATCGGGGGTGCGGCCGTCTACAAAAGTTTGCGACGAGCATTCGATCAGTTTTTCGGGAATCTTGTTGAATCGCCCGACTTGATATTGAAAAGTGTTTTCGATAACGAGACTAAAATGCGGGGTTTATAATTGTTTGGCATGCGATGTCTAAAGGTATTCATTTGGTTAGGCATGCGATGTCTAAGGAGGTTGCGGATTCCAACTGTTGTAGTTTTACACTTTCTTTTCTGTGACCGTAAGCGTAGTATGTGGTGTATCGCCGGCTTCGTTGCTATATATCAACGACAATTGGGATACGCATACTTGTTTACGTTGATGATATGAGATATTATGTGTTACTGTGATATGTTATATTGGATCGTCACGTTTGAATAGCCGGGGGGTTTTATGTGAGATGAGAGTTTTTCTTTTTCATTCATGTAAAATTCATTTGTATGTAATATTCTTTTATTGGGGCACTTCCAGGTAGCGGAAGATGTCACCGTTGTATATTATTTACTTTTCCGCATTAGGTAGACCCAAGGCGGGGAGCACAAGTAACTGGGTTCTAGGGTCCAGTGGGAGACCATCTCGAGGAGTCGAGACCGGGTCTCCTAACCCTAGAATTGGCAGTGTTACTTGCCGCTCTCGTAGGGGTCTAGGGATGTGGGTTTGGCTATTCATCGCGACCGTGGAATCCGTGTTTTATACAGGCTCGTATTGAAAACACGGACGTCTTAGTATATCCAATATTTCATATATGTTCTTCTACTGCAATGTTCTGTGATGAGATCATATTACTGCCTGTGACGAATGTTTATATTATATATATGAGATATATGTTATATTGCAGATTTCGTTTCAAAAGTGATGCTTGTGAAGCATAATAAAATGGGACTTCATTAATGAGATTAATGAAATAAAAGAAACCTAAGATGTTGTAGAAACTTGTTTTAAAAACTGGTAGCTACGGTTCTTGCTTTCCATCGCGGTGTTCCTTGTAGAACATCCAGCACCTTATTCGATAAGGAAAGGACTGAGATCCCTTCACCGGGAGTGACTCCTTTAGCAATAACTGGCAGATGCTACAAACTCGGTTTGTCTTTTGATTGCTTCTATAGTTTTTGCTAGGCATAGTGGTATTTGTGAAATATCCTGCACCTTATTCGATGAGGAAAGGGCCGACGATCCCTTCACCGGGAGTGACCCCTTTAGCAAAACTAGAAAAGCCTCAAAAACACTCCATTTAAAATCACTCGATTCTACAACGATATCAAGTTCATTACGCAAAGGGTTTTCTCAAAAACCTGTCGTTGCCCTCCGTCATTTCAGATAAGGACTATTTAGTATTCGTGCTGCGTTTGTTGGCCTTTGTCAAGGCGTAGTGTGCGGTAGCTGAATAGTACTTATCTGCTTATGCATATGATGCAGATTGGATTAGGGTACTCGTGCGACCTTGTTGGCCTTTGTCAAGGGCCGTGCGGGTGGGTTTACTTCAATCAAGAAATGACGGGTTGAACTTGACTAGCAGCCTATGGTTGTTGGCCTTTATCAAGGTCATAGGACGCTAGGGGTAAAATATTATTGGGAATTTCAAGTGTTGAAATTTGCAATGAGATTGCATACCTTCTATGAGACAGTTGGATCCCGATACCGGCTGCGAGTAAGAGTTACTCCTGGGAGAGTTTTACACATTACAATTAGCCGATCAAGTAGGTGTCTAGAAAGGTGTTAACGGGGTTACGCCTCTGGGAAAACGAGGTTTACTTTAATTAGGTTCGTGCGAAAGCACGGGGGACCTCCCTCAAAGTACCGACACTGGCCTGGCTGAAAGATTGGCGAACTTGTAGCGTGTAATTAATCCCGGCTAGTCTTTCCTTTTAGGGTTTAAAGGAAGATTTGACTAAAACAGTGGGAGACATCCTGATTAGATATATTAGATAACCAATCTAATCTTGCAAGAGCATACGCTGAGTGTTTTCTTCTCTCTCTCTCCAGATAGCGACCATATCACGCCTTAATCAAGATAATAAAACGGATATATTGACCGAACCCGCTTGTTATACTGAGCTGGGGAACGTTGGTCCCGCTCCAACTTATAATTGTTATAAGACAGAGCAGGAAATTGGGGAATACCAGATTTCCCGTACCGCCCAAACGAAAAAAGTGCATATTGATGCATCATCTTCGGGTGTGTTCATTACAGAGAACTGTTTCTCAGTATCTTTTACGTCCTGGGTATGTGATACCGGATCAGGATCCCGCATATGTAATCTGTTACATGGGCTACAGATAGGTAGAGAACTGAGAACGGGTGATAAGTTTCATGAGATAGAAAACGGTGCAAGTGTTGCAGCCAAGTCTGTTGGTCACTGTCACCCTGTATTACCAGAATACATTGATTCTGAACGAATGTTATTAGATACCGAACCTGATATACAAAATCATATCAGTCTCTTTATTAATAAAGAAAGGATATAATTTTGTATTGTTGGATAATGTTTTGAACATTTCCTATATCAAAAGTTGATCGGTTCAGGCACGTTATCTAAAAGCATTGATGTTCTAAATCAAACTACAGTTCTTAGTATACGGAACACATACAAGAGGAAGAGTTCAGAAATTAATGAATTCTTCTTGAGACATTGTAGACTAGGTCATATCAATGCGACCCGACTGGCTGAAGTTACATATAGATGCATATTTAAATTAGTTTGAATTTACATCTTGTGAAACTTGCCGGTCATGTCACAAAGATACGATGACCATAGCTCTGTTTATTGGAAACAGAGAAAGAGTTAGTGAACTCTTGGGATTGATACATGCTGATGTATGAAGGTCTCCTGTCTACACATGCCAAGACCGGTTCTTTGTACTTCATTACATTCTCTGATAATCTCTCAAGATTCAGACATGTTTTCCTGTTGAAACATAAGTCCGAACCTTTTGAAATATTCATAGAATATTAGTTAGAAGTGGAGAACCAAAAACGGGTATAAGTATTATGTCCTTTGATGAGATCAAGGAGGAGAATACTTGAGCACGGAATTCCTGGACTATTCTAAAGGAGAATGAGATTCTCTCTCAGCATTACTCCTCCTATACACCATAGCACGATGGTATATCGGGACGGAGCAATAACACCCTATGTGATATGGTGTGCTCTATGATGAGTACTACTGAGTTTCCTATTTCCTTTTGGGCGTTATGCACTTGAGAAGCTGCATACCTATTGAATAGGGTTCAAATCAAATCAGTTGCCTACCACTTCATATATGATATGGAAAGGGAAGAGCCCATATCTTAAGCTTGTTAAGATTTGGGGTTGTCCGTCTTATGTCTAAAAGCAAAATCCGGACAAGCTCGAGGCAAGGTCTGTTATGTAGAACTGGAAATGTTCCAGCTATACAAACTGTAGCTGATAATTTGGTAGAACCAAGGGATTCAATAGTTTCCAACGAACCTCAGCCTCTCCGCCGATCTAGTAGGGTTCCTCACCCACCTGAGAGATACTTCGGTTTCTCAATGACAGTGGGAGCGAGGATTGCATCATGAGATGATGACCCAACTAGTTTCAAGCTGGCCATCAGGAGTGGGACTCTGTAAGAATGGCTGGATGCTTATCGATCTGAGATGGAATCCTTATACACCAACAAAGTATGGACTTTGGTTGCTTTATCTGAAGGGTTAAATCCCCATCAGGAGTGAGTATATCTTGAGAAGATTACTTGGTGTACATGGAAAAGTTGAGACTTTCAAAGCAATGCTTAAGTCCATCCAGATCCTACTTGCCACGGCTACATACCATGACTACGATATCTGGTGGTTGGGTGTCATGACTGCTTTTCTAAGTGATGTTTTAGAAGAGAACGTCTATAAGTACACAGCCAGAGGGCTTCGTAGACAGTGGGAGCAGCGGAAACGTGTGCAAGATGTTTTATATGATAAAACAGGAATCGCGGAGTTGGAACATCTGTTTTGATTTGGTAGTCAAAGAGTTTGACTTCATCAAAATGGTAGATGAACCTTGTATATACGAAAAGGTAGTAGAGAGTATGGTGGTGATCCTCGTAAAGTACGTGGATGACATACTCTTGATAGGGAAGGTGTTTCCTATGCTACGCTCGGTCAATCTCCGCTTATCACAAGGATTCTCCATATAGGATCAAAGTGATACCTCCTAAATCCGGGGTTTTGGATCTATGAGATAGATCTAATTGGATGTTAGGACACTCACTAGTTGAAGTTAGATGGTATCAATCGATCCTGGGGAGAATCACTGGAAAGGTTCCAGGCTGATAAGGACGACTGAATGTCAGTCGCAGGCATTATCTACACCCTCAGTGGAGGGACGGTATGTTGGAAGAGTTCCAAGCTAGATATCGTGACAAACTAGAGGATTAAAGGCAAGATACATCGTTACCAAGGATACTACCAAAGAGGCAGTCTGGATATTTATAAGTTCATGCGATGAACTTCGTTCCTACCATTGTGTGACAATGGAGTTGTGGCTTATGCCAAGGAACTACCGTCCCATCAGAAATCCAGATATAATTCTTAGGCAGTATCACCTGATCATGGAGATGGTCGATCTCCAGGAAGATCGAGGTTAGGAGAGTAGACACAGAGGACAACAGCGCGAATCCACTCACAAAGGCCTTTTTCCCAGTAGAGACTTTTATGGGATGGTTAAGTATGAGATACTTCAACCGCAGCTAATTGTTGGGTATGCGATACCATAACAGATGGCCCTAGTGCAAGTTGGAGATTGTTAGTTATATGTATGCCCTAGAGGCCATTACTGTACATACGATGTATATTGTAATGGATGCTTGGACATATATAGGGAGGACTTTCTTGCTCGACATGATAGTATACTATCTGGTTGTACTTTATCTTAACATGTACTCTGATTGTCTCTATGTTACATGTTGATAAAGCCCTTAGGATATGTACTCGACTACTGGGACAATGATGAGATCATACTAGTGGGGCCACGGTAGTCGATGAGTACATCCTATAACTGTTCCTAGTCGAGGGCGTATCGAGACAGGGCATCGATACACCAGAGTAGACTAGCGTATACGCATCTTGACCCATATGATGGGCGATGGATGATCCCATATCCATTGGTGTTTGACATCAAGGATGGTGTATGGGTGCTCAGTGGAGACTGGGTACACTGGACGGACTCGCCGAGAACTCCCAGATGGTATTATACCATACGTCAGATGGCAGTTCTCCGGTGACACTGGTACAGAGTAGTCTGTTGACCCGAGATCGTCATAGAGTCTTGTGTGATTCCCACTGTGCTTTGATTTCCATCATACCACGTCCAAGAGGGCGTGCAAAAAGGTGGCTTTTGGGTACAGTCCTGAATCATATGGAGGCAATGAGCGATAGGAGGGGATTCGTCTCTCCCGGTATAGGGAGTTGATGTTGTGCTGTGTTCGATTGGCTATAACCGGAAATCCCTGGCCAGGGTTGCTGAGATTTACTGGTAAGTGTTATCAGTAGTTTCTCGAACTGTTATAGACCTCATATCGACATGACTTATCGAGCTACTGGGGTCTGACGTTTACCACCCCTAGGCGAGATATGCAACATATCAGACGACGAGGCCGGACTATACGGGAGTGTTACTGTTTGGATTCGCACGAGAATGTACAGGCTTGCTTGTTGATCTTCTGAGAGCTCAATACCTGGGTTGCCGTTACGTTTAGCTGACCGCTTGCAGCTTGTGGGTGTTTGATATGATCATCACCTACTGCCGGCGTATTGACGATTCTTTAGAGTCCTACACAGAGGTTTCTTGACTCAGGCAAAACGGAGTAGGAGCACATATGTGATATGTGCGGGACCGAGGATAATGCGATATGTGATACCGTATTATATTCTCGCGATATTTGATATCAGCCGGGTCATCGGATCAAGTGTTGATTCGATGAATCGGTACGGATAAATATTAGCCGGTTATATGCGATATAGCCGGATTGTCGGATCAAGTGTTGATTCGATAATTTAATGTATAATAATATATATGATATATTAAATTGAATTAACTAATATTAACTCACTAAAAGATTCTTTTTCTCACTCGGGTAATACATTGATATATATGCGATATATGTTAAATGTATTATTTTATTTTGTTACGATAAATATTATATATGTGATATATAATATTGTAACATGATATGATAACTAATGCAACTTGTTTAGTGGAGTTTAAACATGATTAGGGTTTGGATTAGGGTTAAGCTTTCTAGATGTTTCTAGAAGCTTTTCTTTTTATCATGATAAAAATATTTTCAAGTGACTCATGCTTTAACCTAACCCAAACCCTAACCCTAGTCAATTCTCTACAATGGTTAAGTCAACCATGGTTGCATTATTCTTCATATCATTTCATTTTCTATTCATCAAAAAAGATTTCTAATATTGTTCATCTTCTTCCTTCTTCTTCTTTGCTTGAAATGCTTTCTTGCTTTGATTTTGTGATGGATAAATATGAGAAAAAGATAAATAAAGAGAGCAAAAATCCTACTTCATCATCCTCATCTTCCCTTGCCATTTAGATGAGGGTGTTCACATCATTTCATGAGTGTTAGCTTGTGTTAAAGAAACTTCAAGGTAGATCATCTTAGTATCGAAGATCGGAAGCAAAGGTTGCGTCTTTCTCTTCGTGGAACCTCTCGAGAGTCCAGATCCCGATGATCGCAGCGAAGGGACCACAACACGGAGCATATGAAGTGAAGGACCGGATCTACAAAGGTTGTAATCCCTCTCACTTAGTGTTAAAATGTTTAGCATGTTAGTTTTCGCCTAATCTCTAGTTTAAAGTTCCGTATTCGGGTTGTTCGGCACGGCTAAATTTTTAATTGGGCATGGTTGATGCCTCGTAGACCCTTGTGCGCGTGCCTAGCAACCCTACAATCCCTTCACCGGGAGTGACCACTTTAGCAAAACTAGCAGATGCTACAAACTCGGTTTGTCTTTTGATTGCTTTTTATAGTTTTTGCTTTGCATAGTGGTATTTGTGAAATATCCTGCACCTTATTCGATAAGAAAAGAGCAGGCGATCTCTTCAACGGGAGTAACCTCTTTAGTGAAACTAGAAAAGGCCTCAAAAACACTCCATTTAAAATCACTCGATCTACAATGATATCAAGTTCATTACGCAAAAGGTTTTCTTAAAAACCTGTCGTAGCCCTCCGTCATTTTAGGAAGTAGAGTACTTAGTATTCGTGCTGCATATGTCGACTATAGTTGAGGCGTAGTGTACAGTAGCTAAGTGATGTCATCCTACACAGCATATTATGCGATTAATTAGGACAGCATGTGAATATGTCGACCATAGTTGAGGGTCATGTGGGTGGGTCTAATTAATCATGAAATGATGGGTAGAACCTGACTAGTGCTTATGATATGTTGACCATAGTTAAGGTCATAAGTACTGGGGGTAAAATAATATTGGGAATTTCAAGTGTTGAAATTTGCAATAAGATTGCATACCTTCTATGAGATAGTTGGATCCCGATACCCACTGCGAGTAAGAGTTACTCCTGGGAAAGTTTTACACATTACAATTAGCCGATCAAGAAGGTGTCTAGAAAGGTGTTAACAGGGTTACGCCCTAGGGAAAACGAGGTTTATTTTAATTAGGTTCGTGCGAAAGCACGGGGAACCTCCCTCAAAGTACCTGCACTGGCCTGGCTGAAAGATTGGCGACATTGTAGGGTGTAATTAATCCCGGCTAGTCATTCCTTTTAAGGTTTGAAGGAAGATTTGACAAAAACAGTGGGAGACATCCTGATTAGTTATATAATTAACCAATCTAATCTTGCAAGAGCATATGCTGAGTGTTTTCTTCTCACTCTCTTCAGGTAGCTACCATGTCACGCCTTAATCAAGATAATAATACGGATGTATTGACCAAACCCACTTGTTATACTGCGCTAGGGAACGTTGGTCCTGCTCCAACTTATAATTGTTATAAGACCGAGCAGGAAATTGGGGATTACCAGAATTCCCATGCCGCCCAAACGAAGAAATTGTATGATGATGCATCATCTTCGGGTGTGTTCATTACTGAGAACTGTTCTCAGTATCCTTTACATCCTGGGTATGAGATACCGGATCAGGATCCCATATATGTAATTTGTTACATAGGCTACAGATAGGTAGAGAACTGAGAACGGGTGATAAGTTTCAAGAGTTGGAAACGGTGCAATTGTTGCAACCCAAGTATGTTGGCTGTTATCACCCTGTATTACCAGAATACATTGATTCTGAACGAATGTTATTAGATACCGAACCTGATATACAACATCATATCAGTCTCTTTATTAGTAAAGAAGGATATAATTTTGTATTGTTGGATAATGTTTTGAACATTTCCTATATCAAGAGTTGATCGGTTCAGGCACGTTATCTAAAAGCATAGACGTTCTAAATCAAACTACAGTTCTTAACGTACAGAACACACACAAGAGGAAGAGTTCAGAAATGAACAAATCCTTCTTGAGGTATTATAGAATAGGTCATGTCAATGTGACCCGACTAGCTGAAGTTACATCAAGATGCATATTTAATTCAGTTTGAATTTACATCTTGTGAAACTTGCCAGTCATGTCACAATGATAAAATGACCACAACTCTGTTTGTTGGAAACAGAGAATGAGTTAGTGAACTTTTGGGATTGATACATGGTGATGTATGTAAGTGTTAGTTATATGTATGCCCTAGAGGCCATTACTGTACATTGGATGTATATTGTAGTGGATGCTGGGACATATATAGGTAGGACTTTCTTGCTCGACATGATAGTACGCTATCTGGTTGCTCTTTATCTTAACATGTATACTTTCTGTCTCTCTGATTACATGTTGATAAAGCCCTTAGGATGTGTACTCGACTTCCAGGACTATGATGAAGATCATAATAGTGGGGCCTGGGTAGTCAATGAGTACATCCTTCAATGTTCCTAGTCGTGGGAATATCGAGACGGGGCATCGATATTCCAGAATAGACTAGCGTGTATCTTCTCGACCCATGTGATGGGCGATGGATGATCCCATATCCATTGGTGTTTGACATCGGAGATGGTATGCGGGTGCTCAGTGGAGACTGGGTACACTGAACGGACTCGCCGAGAACTCCCAGATGGTATTATACCTCACGTCAGATGGCAGTTCTCTGGTGACACTGGTACAGCTCAGTCTGTTGACCCGAGATCGTCATAGAGTCTTGTGTGTCTCCCACTGTGCTTTGATTTCCACCCTACCATGGCTCTACTGAGTCGTGCAAACAGGTGGTTTTTGGGTACAGTCCCGATTCACATGGAGGCAATGAGTGATACAAGGGGATTCGTCTCTCCCGGTATTGGGGGTTGATGTTGCGCTATGCTCGACTGGCCATAACAGGAAATCCCTGGCCAGGGTTGCAGTGACCTACTGGTAAGTGTTATCAGTAGTTTCACACATGTCATGGACTTCATGTCGGCATGACTTATCGAGCTACTGGGGTCTGACGTTTACCACCCCTAGGCGAGATATACGACATATCAGACGGACAAACCAGACTGTACGGTAAGTGTTACTGGTTGGATTCACAGGTGTATGAGCGGGCTTGCTCGTCGATCTTCTGATCGCTCAATACCGGGGTGGCCGTTACGTTTAGCAGACCGCTTGCGGCTTGTGGGTGTTTGATATGATCATCATCTGCTGCCGGCGTATTGACGAGTCTTTAGAGTCTTACACAGAGGTTTCCTGGCAGAAGCGAAATGAAATAGGAGCACATATGGGATATGTGCGGGACCGAGAATAATGCGTGTATGTGATACCGTATTTCATTCTCGCGATGAATGTGTCGAATGGTTGTATGCGATATAACCTAGTTATCGAATCAAGGATTGACTCGATAAGCCGATACATTGGATACTAGCCGGTTATATGCGACATGACCGGATCATTGAATCAAGTGTTGATTTAATGATTTAATGTATAATTATATATTTAATATATTACTTTGCATTAACTAGTATTGGTTCACTTTAAATGGATTTTCTCACTTGAAATGCACAAGTTGTATATGTGATATACTTTTGTGCACAAGATTGTATCTTGTTTGATGATACATGGAAGCTAGGGTTAGTGTAAAGAATTAAACCATTGTTAAACTAATGGTTAGGGCTTTGTTTTTTCATTTACTTATTTATCTATTTATTTATCTTATTCATTTTGGAAAAGAGGAAGATGAATGGTGGCTTTATTTGTTTTTAGTTGAACATTCATGAAACTTTGACTAAGTCACCATTCTTGTCTCATGCTTAACCCTAACCATATGAACTAACCATAGTACCTCTACACTTAACCAAGGGTTAGTAAATGATAAGTATTGATTTATTTATCTAATTTACATAACTTATTATATCTTCTTCTTCTTCTTCATCTTCTTCTTCCATGAAGAAAAGCTTGCTACATCAATGGCAAGTGATGAAAACAAGTGAGAAATCCAATTCTAAAGTGAACCCACTTCCTATTTCTTCATCCTCTACCTCTTGCCAAGTAGTATAGGGTGTTTCCTTCACAAATTTTCAAGACTTGGTGAAGTTGGAGCTTGATCTTGTGATGCCTCGACGTAGATCATCTTCGGCATCGAACCGACGACCAAGCCCGCCCATTTCTCCGATGAAGCCGATGCTAGAGTCATGGATTTGATTTGGACAGCGGAGGGACCTCATCACGGAGCCTAGGACGTGGAGGACCGGATCTACAAAGGTTGTAGCTTCTTTCCTTTAGTTAAAAGTCGTTAACTTGCATCGCATAGCCTATATATCTAGTTAACGATCCGTATTAGGTTTTCTCGGCACATGTAAAATTTTAATTGGGCATGTTTGATCACTTGTGAGACTCCATTATTGTGCCTAGGAACCCAACAGTGGTATCAGAGCCTAGCAAGAGCCTTAGGCGATGCGTAGACAGAGTTAGAAGTCCGATCGACCCAAAACCCCGACTTTAACATGCTCTCTGGACTTTTTTCAAAAACAGGGATTTTTGTGAATTAAAAATTCTCAGAAAATAGAGCAGGACATTCTAAGAGTTACTGTAGAAAACGAGCCCCTAACTCCACTAAAGCGCCACGGAACCGCGGCAATAGTCTCCTATTGCGGCGGTTCCGCGGCCGTATGTAAAGATTAGGGTGTCGTTTTGATACAGTAATGCCCGTATCTGTTTCCTATGTTCTCTGGGAAGTTTTAATCTGCACTCAACAGTTGAGTTTTCTGGGGTTGTATTGTGGCTTCGGTGATTCGATCGGATTGTCTAATCTTGTCTGTGTTTTTCCAGATAAATTTTAGAATATGTTAAAAAGTTCGACCGGATATAAATACCCAATTTTTCCCCTGTCGGGAAATTTCCAAGTGTTGGATTTTTCCGTAGTTTAACGACGTTCTAAGTAGTGCAAGTAACGCGATGGACCCTCTAGAAGACAACAAACCTTAACTCGATTATGTGACCGTCTTGAACTGCCTTTTGAACCTTCGGGTTTGGTGCAGTACGGCGTGCCACATGTGAGGCGTTGGCTTGACCCTTCTACGGCTGGACCGTTGGTACTGAGGCACGAACTGAATGCTGTTAGACTTATTTCATGTGTTGAGCTGTATCGGGAAAACTTGGGTGTTCGATTGTTCGATCGAAAAGTTTAACATTTTCTATTTATCCGGAATGTGATACAATACTTGGAATTCACAAAAGGTTATGAGATAACTGAATGAATGTTGTAAATCTAGCGGTTTAGTCTCACTTGATCGGTTGCTACGGAATTTTGATGCGATCAAAAGTCCGTCGCAATCACGTAGCGTACGCGGATACTCGCCGGGTAAACTTAATAGACAGCCTCACTCCATAGCCCCGACCAAGTGATTGTAGGAGAACCCCGTCGCCGAAAGCATCCGTTCGGGTGCTCGCGGCAGCGGTGTTCCGCCTTGGTGCACTTGGTCGACGGCGTCGGGGGTGCAGCCGCCTACTAAAGTTTGCGACGAGCATTCGATCAGAATGTCGGGAATCTTGTTGAATTACCCGACTTTATATTGAAAAGTGTTTTCGATTTTGAGACTAAAATGCGGGGTTTATAATTGTTAGGCATGCGATGTCTAAAGAATTCATTTGGTCAGGCATGCGATGTCTGAGGTGGTTGCGGATTCCAACTGTTGTAGTTTTACACTTTCTTTTCTGTGACCGTAAGTGTAATATGTGATATCGCCGGTTTCGTTGCTATATGTCAACGAAAATTGGGATGCGCATATTTACTTACGTTGATGACATGTGATGTTATGTGTTGCTGGATATGTTATATTGGATCGTCGTGTTTGAATAGCGGGGGGGGGGTTTTATGTGAGATGAATGTTTTTCATTTTCATTCATGTAAAAACTTGTATATAATATTCTTTTATTGGGGCACTTCCAGGTTGCGGGAGATGTCACCTTTTGTATATTATTTATTTTCCGCATTAGGATAGACCCAAGGAGGGGAGCACAAGTATCCGGGTTCTAGGGTCCAGTGGGAGACCATCTCGAGGAGTCGAGTCCGGGTCTCCTAACCCTAGAATTGGTAGGGTTGCTTGCCGCTCTCGTAGGGGTCTAGGGGTGTGGGATTGGCTATTCATCACGACCGTGGAATCCGTGTTTTATACTGTCTCGTATTGAAAACACGGACGTCCTAGTATATCCAATATTTCATATGATATTTTCTGCTGCGTTATCTGTGATGTGATCATGTGATTTGTTCTGTGATAGATATAATATATAGTATATATGATATATTATATAGACGTTGCTTATGTTTTACACCCGCGCTAGCCCTGCCTCGCTCTGGCGTTAGTTACTTAACCTAACGGTGCAGACGGGACATCGAGGCGAATGCGGATGGCATAAGCGTACGTTATATTTATCTGTGATGTTTAGGTGGACTTAAATGATGGGATATTCATTAATGAGATTAATGAAAGAAAATAAACCTAATTGATGTTGTGGAATCGAATTTCAAAATAAAAACAGGTAGCTACAGTTCTTGCTTTGCATCGTGGTGTTCATTATAGAACATCCTGCACCTTATTCGATGAGGAAAGGACCGAGATCCCTTCACCGGGAGTGACTCCTTTAGCAATAACTGGCAGATGCTACAACCCTCGGTTTGTCTTTGATCGCTTCTATAGTTTTCGCTTTGCACAGTGATATATATGATATATCCCGCACCTCATTCGACGAGGAAAGGGCCGACGATCCCTTCACCGAGAGTGACCCCTTTAGCAAAACTAGAAAAGCCTCAAAAACATTCCATTTAAAAACCATTTGATTCCGCAACGAGATCAAGTTCAAAGCGTTAAAGGTTTTCATAAAAACCATTCGCAACCCTCCGTCATTTTAGGAAGTAGAGTACTTAGTATTCGTGCTGTGTTTGTTGACCATAGTCAAGGCACAGTGTATGGTAGCTAAGTGATGTCTTCCTACACCGCATATGATGCGATTAGTTAGGACAGTCGCGTGACTTTGTTGACCTTAGTTAAGGGTCATGTGGGTGAGTCTAATTAATCACGAAATGACGGGTAGAACTTGACTAGTACTTATGATTTGTTGACCTTAGTTAAGGTCATAAGTGCTAGGGGTAAAAACCATTATCGGGAGTTTCAAGTGTAGAAACT
The DNA here is from genome assembly GCA_030015575.1 of Agapanthus africanus. NCBI lineage: Eukaryota > Viridiplantae > Streptophyta > Magnoliopsida > Asparagales > Amaryllidaceae > Agapanthus > Agapanthus africanus. The sequence goes on along the minus strand of CM057345.1, from coordinate 205,823,281 downwards.
TGCAATGAGATTGCATACCTTCTATATGATAGTTGGATCCCGATACCCACTGCGAGTAATTGTTACTCCTGGGAGAGTTTTGCACTATGCAATTAGCCGATCAAGTAGGTGTCTAGAAAGGTGTCAATAGGGTTACGCCTCTGGGAAAACGAGGTTTACTGTAATTAGGTCCGTGCGAAAGCACGGGGAACCTCCCTCAAAGTACCGACACTGGCCTGGCTGAAAGATTGGCGAACTTGTAAAGTGTAATTAATCCCAGCTAGTCTTTCCTTTTAAGGTTTGAAGGAAGATTTGATAAAAACAGTGGGACCCATCCTGATTAGATAAAATAAATAACCAATCTATTCTTGCAAGAGCGCACGCTGAGTGTTTTCTTCTCTCTCTCTCCAGATAGCGACCATATCACGCCTTAATCAAGATAACAATATGGATGTATTGACCGAACCCGCTTGTTATACTGAGCTGGGTAACGTTGGTCCCGCTCCAACTTATAATTGTTATAAGACAGAGCAGGAATTAGGGGAATACCAGGATTCCCATGCCGCCCAAACGAAGAAAGTGCATATGATGCATCTCCTTCGGGTGTGTTCATTACAAAGAACTGTTTCTCAGTATCCTCTGCATCCTGGGTATATGATACCGGATCAGGATCCCAGATATGTAATCTGTTACATAGGGCTACAAAAGGGTAGAAAAACTGAGAACGGGTGATAAGTTTCATGAGATAGAAAACGGGGCAAGTGTTGCAGCCAAGTCTGTTGGTCACTGTCACCCTATATTACTAATACATTGATTCTGAACAAATGTTATTAGATACCGAACCTGATATACAAAATCATATCAGTCTCTTTATAAGTAAAGAATTGATAAAATTTTGTATTGATGGATAATGTTTTGAACATTTCCTATATCAAAAGTTGATCGGTTCAGACACGTTATCTAAAAGCATTGACGTTCTAAATCAAACTACAGTTCCTTGTATACAGAACGCACACAAGAGGAAGAGTTCAGAAATGAACGAATCATTCTTGAGGCATTGTAGACTAGGTCATATCAATGCGACCCGACTGGCTGAAGTTACATTTTAGATGCATATTTAAATCAGTTTGAATTTACATCTTGTGAAACTTGCCAGTCATGTCACAAAGATAAGATGACCATAGCTCTGTTTATTGGAAACAGGGAAAGAGTTTGTAAAACTCTTGGGACTGATACATGATGATGTATGTGAGGTCTCCTGTCTACACATGCCAGGACTGGTTCTTTATACTTCATTACGTTCTCTGATAATCTCTCAAGATTCAGACATATGTTCCTGTTGAAACATAAGTCCGAACCTTTTGAGATATTCACAGAATATAAGCTAGAAGTAGAGAACCAATACGGGTATAAGTATTATGTCCTATGATAAGATCAGGGAGGAGAATACTTGTGCATGGCATTCCTGGACCATTCTAAAGGAGAATGAGATTATCTCTCCGTATTACTCCTCTGAATACACCACAGCACAACGGTGCATCAGGGTGGAGCAATCGCATAATATTAGATATGGTGTGCTCTATGATGAGTATTACTGAGTTACCTAATTCCTTTTAGGGTTGTGCACTTGAGAAGCTGCATACCTATTGAATTAGGTTCGAATCAAATCAGTGCCTACCACTCCATATAAGATATGGTGTGGGAAGATCCTATCTCTTAAGTGAGTTAAGATTTGGGATTGTTTGGCCTATGTGAAAAGAAAAATCCGGACAAGATCGAGGCAAGGTCAGTTCTGTAGAACTGGAAAGGTTCCAGCTATACGAAACTACAGCTGAAGATTTGACAGAACCAAAGGATTCTATAGTCCCCGACGAACCTCAGCCTCTCCGCCGATCTGGTAGGGTTCCTCGCCTGCCTGAGAGATACCTCGGTTTCTCGATGACAGTGGGAGCAAGGAATGCATCATGAGATGATGACCCAACTAGATTCGAGCAGGCCATCAAGAGTAGGGACTCTGTAAGAATGGCTGGATGCTTAGCGATCTGAGATGGAATCCATATACACCAATAAAGTATGGACTTTGGTTGCTATATCTGAAGGGTTAAATCCCCATCGGGAGCAAGTATATCTTGAGAAGATTACTTGGTGTAGATAGAAAACTTGAGACTTTCAAAGCTAGACTTGTTAAAGGTTTTCGTCATCAACCAGGCACGGATAATGATGAAACCTTTTCCAGGGACTATGTTTAAGTCCATCCAGATCCTACTTGCCACGGCTACATACCATGACTATGATATCTGGTGGTTGGGTGCCATGACTACTTTTCTAAATATTGATTTAGAAAAGAGAGTCTATAAGAACACAGCCAGAGGGCTTCGTAAACAGTAGGAGCAACGGAAACGTGTGCAAGTTGCTTTACAGGATAAAGCAGGCATCGCGGAGTTGGAACATCTGTTTTGATGTGGTAGTCAAAGTATTAGACTTCATCAAAATAGTAGATGAACCTTGTATATACAAAACGGTAGTAGAGAGTAAGGTGGCCATCCTCGTATTGTACGTGGACAACATACTCTTGATAGGAAAGGAATTTCCTATGCTACGATCGGTCGATCTCCTCTTATCACATAGATTCTCCATAAAGGATCAAAGTGATACCTCCTAAATCCTGGGATTTGGATCTATGAGATAGATCTAAATAGATTTTAGGATTCTCACTAGCTATAGTGAGATAGTATCAGTCGATCCTGGGGAGAATCACTGGAAGTGTTCCAGGGTGATAAAGACGACTGAATATCAGTCACAGGCATTGTCTTTACCCTCAGTAAAGGGTATGTTGGAAGATTTCCAAGCTAGATACCGTGACAAACTAGACGATAAAGGATGGTAACATCGCTATTAAAGATACTACCAAAGAGGCAGTTTGGGTGTATATTGGTTCATAGGATGAACTAGGTTCCTACCATTGTGTGACAATGGAACTGTGGCTTTGGCCCTGGAACCCTGGTCCCATCAATGACCCAGACATATTCTGAGGCAGCATCACCTGATCATGGAGATAGTTGATCTCCAGGGTGATCGAGGTTAGGAGAGTAGACTCAGAGGACAACACGGCGGATCCACTCACGAAGGCATTTTCCCAAAGAGAGACTTTTAGGGGATGGTTGAGTATTAGATACTACAACTACTGCTACAGATGGCCCTAATGCAAGTGGGAGATTGTTAGTTATATGTATGCCCTAGAGGCCATTACTGTACATTGGATGTATATTGTAGTGGATGCTGGGACATATATAAGTAGGACTTTCTTGCTCGACATGATAGTACGCTATCTGGTTGCTCTTTATCTTAACATGTATACTTTCTGTCTCTCTGATTACATGTTGATAAAGCCCTTAGGATGTGTACTCGACTTCCAGGACTATGATGAAGATTATACTAGTGGGGCCTGGGTAGTCAATGAGTACATCCTTCATTGTTCCTAGTCGTGGGAATATCGAGACGGGGCATCGATATTCCAGAGTAGACTAGCGTGTAAATTCTCGACCCATGTGATGGGCGATGGATGATCCCATATCCATTGGTGTTTGACATCGAAGATGGTATGCGGGTGCTCAGTAGAGACTGGGTACACTGAACGGACTCGCCGAGAACTCCCAGATGGTATTACACCTCACGTCAGATGGCAGTTCTCTGGTGACACTGGTACAGCTTAGTCTGTTGACCCGAGATCGTCATAGAGTCTTGTGTGTCTCCCACTGTGCTTTGATTTCCACCCTACCACGGCTCTATTGAGTCGTGCAAACAGGTGGTTTTTGGGTACAGTCCCGATTCACATGGAGGCAATGAGCGATAGGAGGGGATTCGTCTCTCCCGGTATTGGGGGTTGATGTTGCGCTATACTCGACTGGCCATAACAGGAAATCCCTGGCCAGGGTTGCAGTGACCTACTAGTAAGTGTTATCAGTAGTTTCACACATGTCATGGACTTCATGTCGGCATGACTTATCGAGCTACTGGGGTCTGACGTTTACCACCCCTAGGCGAGATATGCGACATATCAGACGGACAGACCGGACTGTACGGTAAGTGTTACTGGTTGGATTCACAGGAGTGTGAGCGGGCTTGCTCGTCGATCTTCTGATCGCTCAATACCCGGGTGGTCGTTATGTTTAGCAGACCGCTTGCGGCTTTGTGGGTGTTTGATATGATCATCATCTGCTGCCGACGTATTGACGTGTCTTTAGAGTCCTACACAGAGGTTTCCTGGCTCAAGCGAAACGAAATAGGAGCACATATGGGATATGTGCGGGATCGAGAATAATGCGTGTATGTAATACCGTATTTCATTCTCGCGATGAATGTGTCGAATGGTTGTATGCGATATAACCTAGTTATCGAATCAAGGATTGACTCGATAAGCCATACATTGGATACTAGCCGGTTATATGTGACATGACCGGATCATTGAATCAAGTGTTGATTTAATGATTTAATGTATAATTATATATTTGATATATTACTTTGCATTAACTAGTATTGGTTCACTTTAAATGGATTTTCTCACTTGAAATGCACAAGTTGTATATGTGATATACTTTTGTGCACAAGATTGTATCATGTTTGATGATACATGCAAGCTAGGGTTAGTGTAAAGAATTAAACCATGGTTAAAGTAATGGTTAGGGTTTTGTTTTTTCATTTACTTATTTATCTATTTATTTATCTTATTCATTTTGGAAAAGAGAAAGATGAATGGTGGCTTTATTTGTTTTTAGTTGAACATTCATGAAACTTTGACTAAGTCACCATTCTTGTCTCATGCTTAACCCTAACCATATGAACTAACCATAGTACATTCTCTACACTTAACCAAGGGTTAGTAAATGATAAGTATTGATTTATTTATCTAATTTACATAACTTATTATATCTTCTTCTTATTCTTCTTCATCTTCTTCTTCCATGAAGAAAAGCTTGCTACATCAATGGCAAGTGATGAAAACAAGTGAGAAATCCAATTCTAAAGTGAACCCACTTCCTATTTCTTCATCCTCTACCTCTTACCAAGTAGTATAGGGTGTTTCCTTCATAAATTTTCAAGACTTGGTGAAGTTGGAGCTTGATCTTGTGATGCCTCGACGTAGATCATCTTCGGCATCGAACCGACGACCAAGCCCGCCCATTTCTCCGATGAAGCCGATGCTAGAGTCATGGATTTGATTTGGACAGTGGAGGGACTTCATCACAGAGCCTAGGACGTGGAGGACCGGATCTACAAAGGTTGTAGCTTCTTTCCTTTAGTTAAAAATCGTTAACTTGCATCGCATAGCCTATATATCTAGTTAACGATCCGTATTAGGTTTTCTCGGCACATGTAAAATTTTAATTGGGCATGTTTGATCACTTGTGAGACTCCATTAGAGTGCCTAGGAACCCTACAGTAAGGTCCCTAGTCTACACATACCAGGACCGGTTCTTTGTACTTCTTTACATTCACTGATTATCTCTCAAAATTCGGACATACGTTCCTGTTGAAACACAAGTCTGAATCTTTTGAGAAATTCAATGAATATAAGTCAGAAGTAGAGAACCAAAACAGATATAAGTATTATGTCCTTTGATGTGATCTGGGAGGAGAATACTTGAGCACGGAGATCCTGGTCTATTCTAAAGGAGAATGAGATTCTCTCTCAGCATTACTCCTCCGTATACACCACAGCATGTCGGTGCATCAGGGCGGAGCAATCACACTATATGCGATATGGTGTGCTCTATATTGAGTACTACTGAGTTTCCTATTTCCTTTTGGGAGTTATGCACTTGTGAAGCTGCATACCTATTGAATAAGGTTCCAATCAAATCAGATGCCTACCACTTCATATGTGATATGGAATGGGAAAAGCCCATATCATAAGTAAGTTAAGATTTGGGGTTGTCTGGCCTATGTCTAAAAGCATAATCCAGACAAGCTCAAGGAAATGCCAGTTCTGTGGAAGTTCGTTGGATATCGCAAGCATTCGCAAGGGAATATCTTCTACCAAACCGAGGAACAAAAGATGTTTTGTTTCTCAGCAAGCCACCATTGTGAAAGGGAATTTTTTGTGAAGAAATTAGTGGTCATGAGCTAGAATTGGAAAGAGTTCCAGCTATACAAACTGTAACTGATGATTTGGTACAACCAAAGGATTCAATAGTTTCCAACGAACCTCGGCCTCTCCGACGATCTAGTAGGGTTCCTCACTCGCCTGAGAGATACTTCGGTTTCTCTATGATAGTGGGAGCGAGGATTGCATAATGAGATGATGAACCAACTAGTTTCGAGCAGGCCATCAGGAGTGGGACTATGTAAGAATGGCTGGATGCTAAGCGATCTGAGATGGAATCCATACACACCAACAAAGTATGGACTTTGGTTGCTTTATCTGAAGGGTTAAATCCCCATCAGAAGCAAGTATATCTTGAGAAGATTGCTTAGTGTACATGGAAAAGTTAAGTCTTTCAAAGCTATGCTTAAGTCCATCCAGATCCTACTTGCCATTTCTACATACCATGACTACGATTTCTGGCGGTTGGGTGTCATGACAGCTTTTCTAAATGATGATTTAGAAGAGAGTGTCTATAAGTAGACAGCCAGAGTGTAACACCTTAGGATGTGTTTAGTGGCTATTTATATTTTAATAAAAAGTTTACTAAATTGAGTTTCAACTATTTTTCCAAATTTAATAAATATTTTTCTAGAATTTTCCTAGGCTTGCACACACATGTGCATGTAAACTAGGGTTTTTAAATGAGGTAATACCATGATTAGAAACCAAGGTGGGTTTAATCATGGGGATTAAGTCTTTTAAGTTTTAATTAAGTTTAATTAGTTAATTGAGGGTTGCTTTAATTTGAATTTCCCTTTTAGTGTTGACTTGGTGAGAATGAGAGAGAGAGAATGCATCATGGCAAAAGCCATGCTTGCATTAATGAAGAGAGAGAGTGGAGGGGTTGACATTTGGGGTTATGATTCCCTCTCATTCTTGTGTTCTTTTCTCTCTACCTCACACATACACTCACACACACACCCCTCAACAGCAGCAGCAGCAGCAGCAAACACAACAACAGTAGCAGCAGCAAACACAACAGCAGCAGCAGCAACTTCAGCCTCAGCAACATCAGCTAAGGCAACAGCAGCAGCAGCTACAGGCAGCAGCAACAGCTCCAGGCAGCAGCAACAGCACCCCAGCAGCTCCATACCCTCTTCTTCTTCTCCTTCTACTTGCTTGTTAGATTTCTTGAGGGTATAACCTCTAAACTTATTCCTACTTTCGCTTAATTGAGTAGATTAGCTTCGATTAGCGATAGTTTTCTGTATTTAGTGCTTTTTGTGGTGATTGGTGGGAACCTTGAATAAGTGATGTTTGAAAACATTCTAGTAAGTTGATGGAGTGTTGTTAGGGCCATATTAACCCAGCTTAACCCCCAATTGCACTAAAATACCCCCAGAAACCTATTCGATGCAAATTCATCGTTTTTAAGCAAAATTTTGACTTCTGTAAACTGCTATCGACCCGGTGAGTTCAGATTAATTTTGAGAAGACTGCAGTATAGTTGTTAGGTGCTGATCCCCAGGTAGAACCCGACCCCCAAATTCCGTACAGTGGCCGCCGAAAAATTCGATCTAGCCGCAAATTGCGGCCAGATGTGTAGGGTTTGGGTTGGGGTTTGGTCCTATAGGTGTCTGCTGAAACCCTTAGGCTCCTGGCATGTATAATTTTATTTGATTCTTACTGTAGAAAAATCTGGAACTATATACCTATTTCTCGTATTTTAAACCTTCGCGACACGCGTGATACGTGTGTGGGTTTAGGGTTTCTGCGTATCGCGACGCGTCGGGATAGTTTCAGGCGCGTAATCACACGTTTTTGCGTATCGCGCACACGCGCGCTTAGTTTGCGACACGGGTCTCTAGGGTGACCCTAATATCACGTTTTTGTGGATTTGAGCTTATGTATGATATATTGTGTGACTCTAGGTTCGCAAGCGAGTGAAACAGACACGGCGTAGAAGGGAAAGCAAGTCGTCGGCAACACTTAGCGCGAGACTTCGGTGAATAGATTTAACAACTACGGGAATTTCGCCCGCATGGCGTTATGCGTCATGGCTGATAGGACCTTATAGTATATATTGCATTTACCTACATTGATTGTCATATATACTATTGTTGCATACTGCATTCCCTGCTATATGTGTGTAAACTTATAATTGATAAAACTCCGCACTATTACTAACGGTTCATGTTGCACGAGCACTAATCTGTATGTTACACACACACCGTTAGTAATTGCCATGACACACTCACTGTAGAATTGCCATGATTATATTGCTATAGTTCATTTCATATATGGTTCGTTATGATTTTCATAGAATTTGGGAGCCGCAAGATGTCTTTGAAAACTGAAACTATTTTAAAAAGCGGTTCTCCCTTGTACCTACATTATGACTTGATGTACATAGCACATCGCATTTGAGTTACTCATTGGTGTTGGATTTCCATGTGATTTCTGGTTTTGAGGACCGTGGAATTAATTAAAGAAAAGATACACTATTTGAAAACCCGGTTCCTCATGATATGATATTTTGGTGCGTCCACCACGCGTTTTCTCGGTGCTGAGACGTGTGCTTGAAACCCGATTCGAAGAGTTGGATGATCCGTTTGTGGGTTCGTGGTGGACCCGGTATGGTTCGCCGGGGCGAGAAATGTTTTTCGTGGAATAGACGATGAGCCTGGCAGGGTGGCGAGTACCTACCGGTGATTGGTTGGACCTGGCGGTTATCCGGAAGATACTGACCAGAGTCGAGAGATGGATGCGGGACAATCCGTACTGCCGGGGCCGAGGGCCGATACCGCAGACCGACCCCGTGGGCTGATCCGGACTGACGGAGCCCGATATACGAGGATTTGCGTGTCGATGCTGGACACGAGTATTTTATGATATTTTGAGTGCCGATATTGGGCACTCGTGATTCTCAGAGATTTACAGTATTTGAGGGCCGAGGAGAGTGCCAGCGCCTGAGTTTATTTAGGATTTGGGTGCAGTTTGGGGCACCGATTATTCTTCCATGTTAATATTTCCATGTAGATATTGTTTATCCCATGCTTAGCATTGTTTATCATCCATTTCATCCTGTAGTCGTTTTACCAAACAGAGCATTTGCACAATTATTGCACCTACTGCTTGTCGCATATAGATCTTACTTGCTGGTATATGTTAGAGTAGCACAGTACGTACATGCTCGCGATTACCTTTATATGTTACCTCTATTCACGAGTTGGCAACTCACCTCCGTTGTGCCACAGTATTTGCAGGTTGCCCTTCAAAGTAGTCGCGGCAGGCTGCCTTTTGCATCTTTTGGCTACAGATACCACTACAGTTGGTGTGAGAGTTGTTTTGCATTTTAGATGGGTTGTGGTATCTGATTACTTTTATTGTACTCCTTTTGTATCTAGTATTCTCCATCTACCATTTATGTATTGGACATAGATACTGTGTGAGGACGATGATGTGTATTTTGTATTCTGGTGTCGAGCTCATGGGAGCCGACTGTTTTTATATGCAGTTTATATTTCTGTGATGTTTACTTATTGTTTATTCTTCGCTACGGCGTCGTATATTATTCTTGTGATGATGGTTTCCGCCGTTGGGCGTGATTGCTCCCGTTTGGGAATGTTTCATTTCATTATATTTCATCTTTACTTATATCCTGTTTTATACCCGATTTCGGGGTTACTTTTACAATGGAAATGCTGCCAAAATTATTTAAATGACAACGTAACTTTAAAAGAACTTTTTGAATTATTTAAGGATTTCTAAATGTCTTAATTAAATGTTTTCAACACTCGCTACTTTTAAATGGTTTTGATTTCTAGGTTCGGCTTACTTAGTCGCGTTACGCCTGTAGACGTAGCGTAGTTAAGTGCCGGTCACGAGTCGAAATATTCGGGTCGTGACAAAGTTGGTATCAGAGCGTAGGTTTTACCTTTCGGAGTGTAGGATGACCTTGGTATGATGGAGTAGGTAGCTGAAGCAGAGTGGCGTAGCGTGTGTATGTTCCGCGGCATACTCACGACACGGTACTCCGCCAAGGTGACCTTAGGACTTTTTGATTTAAATTCATTCTTGAGTATATATATATTCTTGTGATTCGATTTCCGTATTCTTATCGGATCCTAATTTCCTTTCAGCCATTATGCCGCCAAAGACTACGAGGGCGCAGAGAGCGGCCGCGAGGGCCGAGATTCGAGTTGACTCGTCCGAGACGAGGACTGATCCGGGCAGTGCACCCGTTGTACCGGAGCAGACTGTTCCTCCCATGACAGATCAGATCGCCACGCTAGGGACTGGTATGCAGGAGATGCGCCAGACGGTGGGATCCAGCATGTAGGAGATGCGCCAGATGATAGGATCGCTAGTTGAGACGCTTCGAGCACAGCGACCAGAGGTAGCTCCACCCGTTCCAGAGACCGCGATGGTACCTACCGCACAGCCAGTTGCCCCTGCAGCCACGGAGGTGATTACAGTATCACTATCAGAGTTCATGAGGCTGAAGCCTCCGGTCTTCACAGGCACCGATACAGCCGAGGACCCACAGTCTTTCATCGATAGGATGGCCCGGATATGCCGTTCCCTCAGATGCGCATATGCGAGATGGGTTGAGTTCGCGAGCTTTCGCCTGGAAGGTCTTGCGCAGAAGTGGTGTGATTCAGTTAAGAAGGGCAGTGCGGCAGGTCTTCCTCCTATTACCTGGACGGAGTTCATGACAGTATTTCTAGCCCGTTTCCTTCGCAAGAGTGTTAGGGATGCCCGAGCACATAGATTTGAGTCCTTGCGCTAGACGCCAGAGATGACAGTGGCAGTGTATGACGTGTTGTTTACAGAGCTAGCAGTTTATGCCCCGTATTTAGTAGCTACCGAGGAGTTGGGAGTCAATAGATTTGTTCGAGGCTTGCTTACACCACTGATCCTTGCGATCAGCGTGCAGCACAACGAGACCAATGCAGCAGCTGTAGACGCAGCCCTATTAGTCGAGGAGCACCTTGCTGAGACTTCGGTAGTTCCAGAGCCGAAGAGAGTTCGTACTAGTATATCCGCACAGAGACAGTCATTCAGACGCCGCGACAGGTATCGTTCTGGTACGAGGAGTAGCAGAGATTCGGGACGAGGCCAGATGTTTAGTTCGTATCCCCAGGAGAGTCAGCAGTCGTCGCGGGGTTGCTTTAGATGCGGCAGTCCACTTCACCTCGTTAGAGATTGTCCTTAGATACACCGGAGGGAGGCGGCAGCACCGCATGTTACTTTACCACCTTCACCACACCAGAGGGCGTTGCCTGTTGTACCTACCATTGTTCCGCGTCACACTCATACTCAGAGAGGTCGTAGGCATGGAAGATTTGTTCAGAGAGGACAGGATGACCGAGGCAGAGGGCAGTCAGTCACCGGTGGAGGACAGGCGCGGGTTTTTGCTTTGACGCATCGGGACGCGCAGGCGTTCAATACGGTGGTTACAGGTATCCTTTCAGTATGTTCTGTTGATGCACATGTGTTGTTCGATCCCAGATCCACGCACTCGTACGTATCCACACACTTTGTGTTGAGTTTGGGTAGAGAGTCCGGTTTGCTTGATCAGCCGCTTGTTGTGACCACTCCTGTGGGAGAGTCGTTTGTCGCTAGGCACGTGTTCCGATCCTGTACCGTCTGTATTGGCGAGAGAGAGTTGCCTGTCGACTTGATCCTTCTCGAGATGTTGGACTTCGACGTTCTTTTGGGCATGGACTGGTTAGCCACGTGCTATGCTTCTGTGGACTGCCGTTAGAAGACAGTTAGATTCTGCTTTCCCGGCGAGTCAGTTTTTGTTGTGTTGGGGGACCGTGGTGCCGCCCCTCACAGTGTGATTTCTTCTTTTCGTGCTGGACAGCTTTTGAGGAAGGGGTATCAGGGATTTCTCGCTTAGGTTGCGATGCTAGTGCTACACAGGTTCCATTGAATCAGGTTCCGGTTGTTAGCGAGTTTCCTGATGTGTTCCCTGACGAGTTTCCTGGGCTACCGCCCGAGCGCGACATTTCTTTCTGTATTGATCTGGTTCCTGGCACGCGGCTAATTTCCATACCGCCTTATTGGATGGCCCCGGCGGAACTTTGAGAGTTGAAGGGTCAGTTGCAAGATTTGCTGGATAAGGGACTTATTCGACCCAGTGTTTCTCCTTGGGGTGCTCCAGTCCTGTTTGTCAAGAAGAAGGACGGCAGTTTGCGTCTGTGTATCGACTACCGCCAGCTAAACAGGGTGACAGTGTGGAACAGATATCTTTTGCCACGTATCGACGATTTGTTCGACCAGCTTCGGGGGGCAGGATATTTTTCGAGGATCGATTTACGATCGGGCTATCATCAACTGCGGGTTCGACAGGAGGACATTCCTAGGACGGCTTTCCGTACGCGCTACGGCCATTATGAGTTTTTGGTGATGTCGTTCGGACTCACCAATGCGCCAGCAGCATTCATGGACTTGATGAACCGTATTTTCCGGCCATATTTGGATCTGTTCATCATAGTATTCATTAACGATATCTTGGTGTATTCCCGGAGTAGTGAGGAGCACGAGCAACACCTGCGGATTACACTGCAGACTTTGAGGGAGCACCGGCTTTATGCGAAATTCTCCAAGTGTGCTTTCTGGCTAGACAGCGTAGACTTCTTGGGGCATGTGATTTCACGAGACGGTATATGTGTAGCCTGAGGAAGATCGAGGTCGTTCAGCGTTGGCCCAGACCCACATCGGTTACGGAGATTCGCAGCTTTTTGGGGTTGGCCGATTACTACAGGCGATTTGTGCAGGACTTCTCCAGTATTGCTACACCTTTGACCGGGTTTACCGGAAAGGGAGTTCCTTTCGATTGGACGGAGGAGTGCGAGCACAGTTTCCAGCAACTACGGACTCGGCTGACTGCAGCACCGGTATTATCATTACCTTCCGGATCAGGAGGATTTACGGTCTATTGTGATGCTTCGCGAGTAGGGCTATGGTGCGTATTGATGCAGCATGACAGGGTGATCGCGTATGCTTCGCGACAATTGAAGAAACATGAAGAGAACTGCCCCACTCACGATTTGGAGATGGCTGCAGTGGTCTTTGCACTTAAGATCTGTCGACATTACCTATACGGCGAGTCGTGCCAGATATTCACTGATCACAAGAGTTTAAAGTATATATTTCAGCAGCGAGACCTAAACCTTAGACAGCGCCTATGGATGGAGTTACTGAAGGATTACGACTGCGAGATTTTGTATCACCCGGGCAAGGCGAATGTGGTGGCGGATGCTTTGAGCAGGAGGCCCGGGGGTAGTCTGTCTTGTTTGAGCGCAGTACAGGGGCAGTCGTCGGCAGATTGGCAGATATTATGCGACAGCCGAGTACAGTTCGAGTTCACGCCGATTGGAGGACAGATCGCGCATGTTCGTGCACACCCACAGTTACTTGACCGCATACATAAGGCACATCGCAATGATGACCGATGTTCGGAGATCATGGCACAGATTGGACAGGGCAGATTTTCCGAGTTCGTGATTGATGATCAGGGGGTACTACAATTTGGAGTTAGACTGTGTGTACCAGATGCTGAGGGACTGCGGCGCGAGATTCTTGAGGAGGCACATCGATCGGTATATAGTGTTCATCCCGGTTCCACCAAGATGTACCATGACATGAGAGGTGTTTACTGGTGGGACGGAATGAAAAGAGACATCGCAGATTTTGTGTCGAGATGCCTGACTTATCAGCAGGTCAAGGCTGAGCACCAGAGGCCTGCGGGAGAGCTACAGCCGTTACCCATTCCGGAGTGGAAATGGGAGCAGATTTCGATGGATTTCGTTGTGGGTCTACCCAGGACTAGGCGAGGGTATGACTCCATTTGGGTGATCGTAGATCGTTTGACGAAAGTGGCTCACTTCCTGCCAGTGAAGAAGACTTTCGGATTTGCTCAGTATGCCCAGATTTACATCGATGAGATAGTACGACTGCACGGAGTTCCGACATGTATCGTGTCCGACAGAGGCACCCAGTTTACCAGTCGACTATGGCAGAGGCTTCAGGAGCCTTTGGGCACTCGCTTGAGTTTCAGCACAGTATTTCATCCGCAGTCCGACGGACAGTCAGAGCGGACTATTCAGACTCTCGAGGACATGCTTAGAGCGTGTGTATTAGATTTCGGAGGTAGCTGGGATCATCACTTACCCTTAGTAGAGTTCTCCTACAGGAGACCATTCAGATGACACCATTTGAGGCTCTTTATGGGAGGAGATGCAGATTGCCCGCCTGTTGGACAGAGCTCAGTGAGAGCAGTAGCTTAGGGCCACAGATTGTTGAGGAGATGACCGCGAAGATCCAGTTGATTCGCGACAGGATGAGAGCAGCCCAGAGTAGGCAGAGATCTTATGCGGACCATCGGCGGCGCAGACTTGAGTTTTCTGTTGGTGATCACGTTTTCTTGAGGGTCTCCCCAATGAAAGGTGTGATGAGGTTTGGGAAGAAGGGGAAGCTCAGTCCTAGATATGTGGGCCCCTTCGAGATCCTCGAGCGTGTTGGTGCAGTTGCATACCGATTAGCCCTTCTGCCCAGTTTTCCAGATGTGCACCCCGTATTTCACGTTTCGATGCTCCGTAGATATCTTCGTGATCCTTCGCATGCGATTCAGCACCCGACGATCCAGCTTGAGAACGACCTTTCCTATGCAGAGCAGCCGGTGATGTTCTTGGATCAACAAGTGAAGAGATTGAGATCGAAAGACATTCCTTCAGTCAAGGAACTTTGGCGTGGCCCGAGCAGCGAGGAGGTCACTTGGGAGACCGAAAGCGAGATGAGGAAGAAGTACCCCCGTCTTTTCGAAGGTACGCGTAGTTAGATTTTGAAATTCGGGGACGAATTTCTTTAAGGGGGAGAGATTGTAACACCTTAGGTTGTGTTTAGTGGCTATTTATATTTAAATAAAGGGTTTTTAACAAAAAGTTTACCAAATTGAGTTTCAACTATTTTTCCAAATTTAATAAATATTTTTCTAGAATTTTCCTAGACATGCACACACATGTGCATGTAAACTAGGGTTTTTAAATGAGGTAATACCATGATTAGCAACCATGGTGGGTTTAATCATGGGGATTAAGTCTTTTGGGTTTTAATTAAGTTTAATTAGTTAATTGAGGGTTGCTTTAATTTGAATTTCCCTTTTAGTGTTGACTTGGTGAGAATGAGAGAGAGAATGCATCATGGCAAAAGCCATGCTTGCATTTAATGAAAAGAGAGAGTGGAGGGGTTGACATTTGGGGTTATGATTCCCTCTCATTCTTGTGTTCTTTTCTCTCAACCTCACACATACACTCACACACACACCCCTCAACAGCAGCAGCAGCAGCAAACACAACACCAGCAGCAACAGCAAACACAACAGCAGCAGCAGCAGCAGCAACTTCAGCCTCAGCAGCAGCAGCTCAGGCAACAACAGCAGCAGCTCCAGGCAGCAGCAACAGCTCCAGGCAGCAGCAACAGCACCCCAGCAGCTCCATACCCTCTTCTTCTTCTCCTTCTACTTGCTTGTGAGATTTCTTGAGGGTATAACCTCTAAACTTATTCCTACTTTTGCTTAATTGAGTAGATTAGCTTCGATTAGCGATAGTTTTGCGTATTTAGTGCTTTTTGTGGTGATTGGTGGGAACCTTGAACAAGTGATGTTTGAAATGGTTCAAGTAAGTTGATGGAGTGTTGTTAGGGCTATATTAACCCAGCTTAACCCCTAATTGAACTAAAATACCCCCAGAATCCTATTTGATGTAAATTCAACGTTTTTAAGCAAAATTTTCACTTCTGTAAACTGCTATCGACCCGGTGAGTTCAGATTAATTTTGAGAAGACTGCAGTATAGTTGTTAGGTGCTGATCCCCCAGGTAGAACCCGACCCCCAAATTCCATACAATGGCCGCCGAAAAATTCGATCTGGCCGCAAATTGCGGCCAGATGGGTAGGGTTTGGGTTGGGGTTTGGTCCTATAGGTGTCTGCTGAAACCCTTAGGCTCCTGGCATGTATAATTTTATTTGATTCTTGCTGTAGAAAAATCTGGAACTATATACCTATTTCTCGTATTTTAAACCTTCGCGACACGCGTGATACGTGTGTGGGTTTAGGGTTTCTGCGTATCGCGATGCGTCGGGATAGTTTCAGGTGCGTAATCACACATTTTTACGTATCGCGCACACGCGCGCTTGGTTTGCGACACGGGTCTCTAGGTTGACCCTAATATCACGTTTTTTGTGGATTTGAGCTAATGTATGATATATTGTGTGATTCTAGGTTCGCAGGCGAGTGAGACAGACGCGGCGAAGAAGGGAAAGCAAGTTATCGGCTATACTTAGCGCAAGACTTCGGTGAGTAGATTTAACATCTACGGGGATATCGCCCGCATGGCGTTATGCGTCAGGGCTGATAGGACCTTATAGTATATATTGCATTTACCTACATTGACTGTCATGTATACTATTGTTGCATACTGCATTCCCTGCTATATGTGTGTAAACTTAGAATTGAAAGAACACCGCACTATTACTAACGGTTCATGTTGCACGAGCACTAATCTGCATGCTACACACACACCGTTAGTAATTGCCATGACACACTCACTGTAGAATTGCCATGATTATATTGCTATAGTTCATTTCATATATGGTTCGTTATGATTTTCATAGAATTTGGGAGCCGCAAGATGTCTTTGAAAACTGAAACTATTTTAAAAAGTGGTTCTACCTTGTACCTACATTACGACTTGATGTACATAGCACATCGCATTTGATTTACTCATTGGTGTTGGATTTCCATGTGATTTTTGGTTTTGAGGACCGTGGAATTAATTAAAGAAAAGATGCACTATTTGAAAACCTGGTTCGTCGTGATATGATATTTTGGTGCGTCCACCACACGTTTTCTCGGTGCTGAGATGTGTGCTTGAAACCCATTCGAGGAGTTGGATGATCCGTTTGCGGGTTCGTGGTGGACCCGGTATGGTTCCCCGGGGCGAGAAATGTTTTTCGTGGAGTAGACGATGAGCCTGGCAGGGTGGCGAGTACCTACTGGTGATTGGTTGGACCTGGCGGTTATCCGGAGGATACTTACCAGAGTCGAGAGATGGATGCGGGACGATCCGTACTGCCGGGGCCAAGGGCCGATACCGCAGACGGACCCCGTGGGCTGATCCGGACTGACGGAGCCCGATATACGAGGATTTGGGTGTCGATGCTGGACACGAGTATTTTATGATATTTTGAGTGCCGATGTTGAGCACTCGTGATTCTTAGAGATTTACAGGATTTGAGGGCCGAGGAGAGTGCCGGCGCCTGAGTTTATTTGGGATTTGGGTTCAGTTTGGGGCACCGATTATTCTTCCATGTTGATATTTCCATGTAGATGTTGTTTATCCCATGCTTAGCATTGTTTATCATGCATTTCATCCTATAGTCATTTTACCAGACAGAGCATTTACACGATTATTGCACCTACTGCTTGTCGCATATAGTTCTTACTTGCTGGTATATGTTAGAGTAGCACAGTACGTGCATGCTCGCGATTACCTTTATATGTTAACTCTATTCACGAGTTGGCAACTCACCCCCATTGTGCCACAGTATTTGCAGGTTGCGCTTCAGAGTAGTCGCGGGAGGCTGCCTTTTGCATCTTTTGGCTACAGCTACCACTACAGTTGGTGTGAGAGCTGTTTTGCATTTTAGGTGGGTTGTGGTATCTGATTACTTTTATTGTACTCGTTTTGTATCTAGTATTCTCCATCTACCATTTATGTATTGGACTTAGATACTGTGTGAGGACGATGATGTGTATTTTGTTTTCTGGTGTCGAGCTCGTGGGAGCCGACTGTTTTTTTATGCAGTTTATATTTCTGTGATGTTTACTTATTGCTTATTCTTCGCTACGGCGTCGTATATTATTCTTGTGATGATGGTTTCCGCCGTTGGGCGTGATTGCTCCTGTTTGGGAATGTTTCATTTCATTATATTTCATCTTTACTTATATCCTGTTTTATACCCGATTTCGGGTTACTTTTACAAAGGAAATGCTGCCAAAATTATTTTAATGACAACGTAACTTTAAAAGAACTTATTGAATTATTTAAGGTTTTCTAAATGTCTTAATTAAATTTTTTCAACACTCGCTACTTTTAAATGGTTTTAATTTCTGGGTTAGGCTTACTTAGTAGCGTTACGCCTGTAGACGTAGCGTGGTTAAGTGCCGGTCATGAGTCGAAATATTCGGGTCGTGACACAGAGAGCTTCATAGACAGTGGGAGCAGCAGAAACGTGTGCATGGTGCTTTATGGGATAAAGAAGGTATCGCGGAGTTGGAACGTCGGTTTTGATGTGGTAGTCAAAGAGTTTGACTTCATCAAAATGGTAGATGAACCTTGTATATACAAAAAGGTAGGAGAGAGTATGGTGATGATCCTCGTATTGTACGTGGATGACATACTCTTGATAGGGAAGGAGTTTCCTATGCAACGCTCGGTCAATCTCCTCTTATCACAAGGATTCTCCATATAAGAATCAAATTGATACCTCCTAAATCCTAGGTTTTATATCTATGAGATAGATCAAATTGGATGTTAGGATTCTCACTAGTTGTAGTGAGATGGTATCGATCGATCCTGGAGAGAATCACTGGAAAGGTTCCAGGGTGATAAAGATGACTGAATGTCAGTCACAGGCATTGTCTTTGCCCTCAGTGGAGGGACGGTATGTTGGAAGAAGCTAGATACCGTGACATACTAGACGACTAAAGGCTCGATACATCATTACCAAGGATGCTACCAAATAAATAGTTTGGATGCACATAGTTCATGAGATGAACTTCGTTCCTACTATTGAGTGACAATGGAGTTGTTGCTTTTGCGAAGGAACCCTCCAGTCCCATCTGAGATCCAGACATATTCTTAGGCAGTATTGCCTGATCATGGAGATGGTTGATCTCCAGGGAGATCGAGATTAGGAGAGTAGACATAGAGGACAACAACGCGGATCCACTCACAAAGGCCTATTTCCCACTAGAGAATTTTATGGGATGGTTGAGTATGAGATACTTCAACCACAGCTGATTGTTGGGTATGCAATACCATAACAGATGGCCCTAGTGCAAGTGGGAGATTGTTAGTTATATGTATGTCCTAGAGGCCATTACTGTACATATGATGTATATTGTAGTGGATGCTTGGACATATATAGGTAGGACTTTCTTGCTCGACATGATAGTATGCTATCTGGTTACACTTTATCTTAACATGTACTCTGATTGTCTCTATGCTACATGTTGATAAAACCCTTAGGATGAGTACTTGACTACCAAGACTATGATGCAGATCATACTAGTGGGGACAGTGTAGTCGCTAAGTACATCCTTCAAATGTTCCTAGTCGTAGGTGTATCGAGATAGGGCATCGATATACCAGATTAGACTAGCGTATGCGCTTCTTGACCCATATGATGGGCCATATCCATTGGTATTTGACATCAGAGAAGGTATACGGGTACTCAGTGGAGACTGGGTATACTGGACGGACTCGCCGAGAACTCCCAGATGGTATTATACCTCACATCAGATGGCAGTTCTCTGGTGACACTGGTACAGGTTAGTCTGTAGACCCTAGATCGTCATAGAGTCTTGTGTGATTTCCACTGTGCTTTGATTTCCATCATACCACGTTTCTGAGAGGGCATGCAAAATGGTGGCTTTTGGGTACAGTCCCGAATCACATGGTGGCAATGAGCGATAGAAGGGGTTTCGTCTCTCCCGGTATAGGGAGTTGATGTTGCGCTGTGTTCGATTGGCCATAACTGGAAATCCCTGGCCAGGGTTGCTGAGATTTACTGGTAAGTGTTATCAGTAGTTTCTCGAACTGCTATGGACCTCATATCAACACGAATTATCAAGCAACTGGGTGATCACTTTGTCTCTTGCATCCATGACTTGGATGGAGGTTGAAAGTGTTGCCATTAATGGAGGCTATGAGTTAGAGGAAAAAGAAGGAGGAGAAGCTTTCTCTTTCTTTTTCTTTTCTTGTGTTGGAATTATCATTAGAGTGAGAGAGAGTGAAGAATAATATGAGAGCTAACCCCCCATGGCATCCCCTCTCTCTCCTCTTATCATATCATCACAAAACCATCATATAATGTGACATTTACACACAGAAAGAGACCATGAGTCACCATATTTGTCCATGTCACATTTAATGCATCTCATGATGAATTTTAGCTCATTATTTCCATAAGCAAACATTAATCCAAATGTTTTGCCACAACAAAAAGATACGGGCAACATCTAAAGTAAACTCGTGACGGATCATAAGGATACCCCCTCACCTGTATATACATACCTGCATATGCATTCCGACTGAATGCGAATGCGATGAGACTAAAGTAATCAAACAAATCTAATACTAGGATCCGGCTTTAAACCAAAGCCCACTAGTATGATCCTCCCGATCATGATCCTTGCACTACCACCCGTATATGATCGAACCCTGATATATATCATACGGCCTCTACAAAGTTTCGCCCAAAACTTCAGAAACTGTCTGTTGGGGACTCTAAAGACTCGTCAATACTTTGGATGTAGATTTAACCACTAGCATGTCAGAGATATTAGTCGTACTTAACGGGCTACCAGGTATTGACCAAAAGGGAGGTCGATGATTGAACTCATCCTGACACCCTACTGAGCCTGTTAGTGACGATATCCGTACAGTCCGGTCCGTTCGTCTATGAGCATCGAATGGAGGGCCTAGGGGGGTTGGTAAAAGTCAGACCCCCAAAAAGCGGTACAAGTCGTGTAGGAGTGTATCCCAGAACACCCCTGAGATACTACTGGAATACCTACCAGTAAATCTCCTGCCTCGGCCGAGAACTTTGTGTAATGGCTCTCCTAGACACAGCGCGATCTCACCCCCAATACCGGGAGAGACGAAACCCTTGCCGATCCGCTCACTGCCTCCATGTGGCTCGGGACTGTACTCAACTAAAACCTGTTTGTACAACTCCTTTGAGCCGTGGTAGGGTAGTAATCAAAGCACAGTAAGAACTCACATGAGACAAATGACGATCTCAGGTCGATGAACTAACATGTACACATGTCACCAGGGAACTGCTATCTGACGTCCGGTATAATACCAACAAGTATGTTCCCGGCGAGTCCTGTCCGGTGTACTCATAACCCAATGAGCACCTGTATACATCATAGGTGAACCAGCTGACACCAATGGCTTGTGAGACCGGCCACCGCCCCTCATCGGGGTCTCGAATGTATACACTAATCTACTCCGGAGTATCGATGCCCTGTCTCGAAAACTCCCACGACTAGGGACCTTTTTAAGGATGTGCTTATAGACCCCAGCTCCCACGTATATGATCGCCATCATACCGCTGGCCGTCAAGCAAGAATCCTATGGGGCTCTATCAACGTGCAATAGTGACCTTGTAAGGTCACCTAAAGCAGTACACGATGATAACGATAAACTAGATAGCATACTATCATCTTGAGTAAGACTGTCCTACCGGTATAGGTCCTCCCTCAATCATTGCAATCACGTGCCTGTGATCCAATAATTGACTTTGAGGGATATCCAACAATCTCCCACTTGCACTCAAGGCTAATTATTGCGATGTCGCATACTCACAACCCGTGTGATACCGAACACCTAACTCCTCTACTAATCAGTCTCACAAAACCAGTTTGGGAAACTATTACGTTCAGAGAAATAGCCTCAGCTAGTGGATCCGCCCTGATGTTTCTTTCTATGTCTCTCTTTATCTCAAGTTCGCGGAGAAAACCATCTCCCGAAATGAGCAATACCTGTCTTAGAATATGCCTGGATATCTGATGGGACCTAGTTCATGAATGAACTCCAAATCCAAACTGCTTAGACTGTATCGTCAACCGAACTTATCAGTATCCTACGCTACACCTCCCTCAGTATCCGCTTGGACCACCTGTCCAAAATACAGCCCCTCGTCAGAGGGAAAACTATAACTCTGACAACCACTCTGTCATCCAGGTCACCTTGGAAGCCTGGAATGATAACCGTACTCCTAAAAGAGGATTTTGTTATCATATCCCTAGAACATCCACTTATGTTCTAAAACTGCTTTCCGAACGTTTCTCCAGGATTGGATTAATATCAACTTATTGCATCTAGTGCAAAAACAACGTCTGGTGTGGTACTTGACATCTCATGATTGACTCAATTGCCTAAGCAAGTGACTGCCGATCATGCACATCCCTCTCCCCTTTAGTCTGTAAGACACCTTTAGACGTGGGTGACTCCATCACCTGTAGGTACACTACCATGCCTGGAGTCGTCTATTCTAAATACCTTTAGAATGCTATCTACGTACCCCTAATTGGGAAACTACCCAAATCTAGATCTAAAACCATAGATCTAGTAACCAGAATGTCTGATATAATATTTATATCCTTTGTGGAGAAACCACTGTGTGACAACCAAAGTACAACCGATCATAGTATAGGAATTTCACTTCCTACTCTGTGTATGTCATCTAAATACCAGGACATCACACCCTACTACTTTCTTAACAGATCCATCCCCTATTCTGATGAAGTCAAACCTATGAATGTCACATCAGAATAGATGATCTATCTCCGCTATATCTTCTTTAGTCCATAAATGGACATAGCTACTTTTCCACTATACTTCCGCTGCTCCTACTGATTACGACAACCTTCTGGCAGAGTCATATACACGTACACTTCGAAAGCTAGAACGACGCTATACTCATCCTCCTGCTGGGTCTCATAGTCTGGAACAACAGCAATTGCAAGTTTGGGTAAACAAGAACCTCCCTGTCACCATCCTTGAGCGAACCTAAGTACCTCTCGAGTGCGTGAGGTTAACCACCATATCTGCGGAGTGGCCAATGGAATGTCTAACCAGATTAAATCTTTAGGTTCTTATCAAATTTTTAGTAATCGTTTGCGGTTCTGGAATCACTTCCGTTTCTACCATACTCCCACTGCTGTTTTCTGAAAAAAATCCATTTTACTAAAACTGTGGCGAGTCAAGAACAATATCACTATTGATCTTCCAGATGGTAGAATGTCAACCCTCGTCATAGCCAGGGTCAACCCATAAGTAGCCATTACAGAAATGTGCCTTGAGTTATCCAGAGTCTGGTTTTAAGCATAAGCCGGACAACTCCCCGTACCTTAACATCGTCAAGATATGAACTATTCTATATCCAATATAGAAACAGAGGTACTGATTTAATTGGAACCAGATTCAAATCATGCAGCTGTCTCTAGTGCATGTCAACTAAATGGAAAGGGGTCGATCAGCATTACTTAACTTAGGAATACATCCAGATATGAGTAACCTGAAAGAGAAGCGAGTTCTCATGATCATTACTATCAACTGAATACCATACACAAGTATCCACATCTTCGATCACGTTGAAGAATTCTGATACTTGCAATACCTGGTTCTCTACTTTATGTTAGTTATATGTATGCCCTAGAGGCCATTACTGTACATTGGATGTATATTGTAGTGGATGCTGGGACATATATAGGGAGGACTTTCTTGCTCGACATGATAGTATGCTATCTGGTTGAACTTTACCTTAACGTGTATACTAATTGTTTCTCTGTTACTTGTTGGTAAAGCCCTTAGGATGTGTACTTGACTACCTGGATTATGATGCGGATCATACTAGTGGGGACATGGTAGTCCGTAAGTACATCCTTCAAAGTCCCTAGTCGTGGGTGTATCGAGACGGGGCATCGATATACCAGTGTAGACTAGCGTATACCTTCTCGACCCATACAGATGGGCGATGGATGATCCCATATCCATTGGTGTTTGACATCAGAGATGATATACGGGTGCTCAGTAGAGACTGGGTACACTGGACGGACTCGCCGAGAACTCCCAGATGGTATTATACCTTACGTCAGATGGCAGTTCTCTGGTGACACTGGTACAGAGTAGTCTGTTGACCCGAGATCGTCATAGTGTCTTGTGTGGTTCCCACTGTGCTTTGATTTCCATCTTACCACGTCCAAGAAGGCGTGCAAAACGGTGGTTTTTGGGTATAGTCCCGAGTCACATGGAGGCAATGAGCGATAGGAGGGGATTCGTCTCTCCCGGTATAAGGGTTGATGTTGTGCAGTGTTCGATTGGCTATAACAGGAAATCCTTAGCCAGGGTTGCTGAGATTTACTGGTAAGTGTTACCTATAGTTTCTCGAATTGTTATAGACCTCATATCGACATGACTTATCGAGCTATTGGGATCTGACGTTTACCACCCCTAGGCGAGATATGCGACATATCAGACGATCAGACCAGACTGTACGGTAGTGTTACTGGTTGGATTCACTGGAGTGTAAGCGGGCTTGCTCGTCGATCTTCTGATCGCTCAATACCCGGGTGGCCGTTACGTTTAGCAGACCGCTTGCGGCTTGTGGGTGTTTGATATGATCATCATCTGCTGCCGGCGTATTGACGAGTCTTTAGAGTCCTACACAGAGATTTCCTGGCTCAAGCGAAATGAAATAGGAGCGCATATGAGATATGTGCGGGACCGAGAATAATACGTGTATGTGATACCGCATTCCATTCTCGCGATGAATGTATCGGAAGGTTGTATGCGATATAACCTAGTTATCGAATCATGGATTGATTCGATAAGCCGATACATTAGATATTAGTCGGTTATATGTGATATGACCGGATCGTTAAATCAAGTGTTGATTTAATGATTTAATGTATAATTATATATTTGATATATTACTTTGCATTAACTAGTATCGGTTCACTTTAAATGGATTTTCTCGCTCGGATATGCACATTGTATATGTGATATACTTTTTGTGCACTTGATTGTATCATGTTTGATGATACATGCTCTCTAGGGTTTGTGTAAAGATTAAACCATGGTTGTGTAATGGTTAGGGTTTTCTTTTTTATTCATTCATTTATTTATTTATTTGTTTTGGAAAATAAAAGCAAAAGAGAAAAATGGTGGCTTTCTTTGTTCTTTCATGAAGATTCATGAAGGTTTGACTAAGTGACCATTTTGTCTCATGTTTAACCCTAACCATTCGACTTAACTATGATTCATTCTCTACACCTAACCATGGTTGTAATATGATAAGTATTGATTTTCTATTCTATTTTAAATAACTTATCATATTCATTATCTTCTTCTTCTTCTTTACTTCATGAAGAAAAAGCTTGACTTCATCAATGGTGATTGATGAAAAAGAGTGAGAAATCCAATTCTAAAGTCTACCCACTTCCTATTTCTTCATTCTCTACCTCTTGCCAAATAGTAGAGTGTGTTTCCTTCACATGTTTTCTTGACTTGGTGAAGTTGGAGCTTGATCTAGCGATGCCTCGATGTAGATCTTCTTCGGCATCGTCGTCGATGACCTAGCCCCCTTTTTCTCCGATGAAGCCGACGCTCTTGAGCCCGGATTTGATATGGACAGCAAGGAGACTTCATTGCGGAGCTATGGAGGTGGAGAACCGGATCTACAATGGTTGTATTTCCGTATTCTTGTAGTTAAGTGTTAACTAGTTTGCTTTGTCGCCTAAACTTCTAGCCAACGATTCGTATTAGGGTTTCTCGGCACCGTTAAATTTGAAATTGGCATGGTTGATGCCTTGTGATATCTCTTGAGAGTGCCTAGGAACCCTACACTTTATTCATATACCTATAGCTTCTTAAAAGTTGGACCTTGTGTTTCTACGAAATGCTTGCCTAAGAACTAGAGAAGTCACAAATAAACAGAATATAGTACAAGTACCAACCCCTCTGTCCTAATGGACACTGAAAACATACAATACTCTGTATAAGTCCATTGAGTCTAATCACTCATTCCCTGTGTGTCGTAGGTTGAAAGCTGTACTTATGGTTAAGAAGAATTACATCGCTGTTTAATACTCCTTACCTAACCATCCACTGATATAGGTAAATGTCATAGACATAATTTCAAAAATTTATATCTCACTTTATAAAAATAAACGTACAGATATATCAATTTGAAATTAGTGCATAACAACGGATATTCAAAACCAAATATTTGCCGTCCGGCAAACTACCGAGGCGATTTCCTCAAATATCACCAATTACAACGAATCCTGATATAATGAGGAGGATCACCCAATTCCCAATAACTTACTCCCACTCATCATCTGTAAAACCATACAGATGTGAGAATCAAACCTGGTAAATACATACTCTGGAGCAAGGGCTAATTGGGAAATCAGTTTTCTTTTAACAATACACAGTGAAACTGAAACATATAAATGTTTCGAAGGGGTATCCGGGTATTCTTAGTAATGCCTCTTCCATTATCAGATTCACAACTGTAACCGTATATTTCTTTGCCATCTCTCCAGATCCCTTTATATGTCTTTAGTCATTACCTTATGTACACCCCTTTATGCTAAATGGTTTTCTTCCTTCCCTACCATTCGGCTCCAGCCTATGGTTTGGAAGAAGACTATCCAATAAGCGTAATAGGTGTACTGTCTAATCCTAGGAGCACTCGCAACCCGAGAGAAGGTAAAGATAAAAGAAAACTGAATAAAACCTTATTCCTATTTCTCTTGAACCAGAATCCATCCCCGAACTGGAACAAGTTCCTTTCGAGTTCGTATAAAACCATACGATGGAGTATCCAATAAACTGTGGATCTTCGTAGTGATACGGAGTGTCCTGGAGAAATACAAAGGTGATGTAGGATTGGTGAAGAAATACTTGGTTTGGTTGTGAATAGCGGTCGCAATTTACTTTGCCCTGTTACTAATCCCTTTATTCGTCCTTACTTAATACCTTCTGTACACCTTCGTTAGGCTAATTGGTTTTCTTCATTCCCTACCCTTCGGCACCTGCCTATGGTTTGGAAGAAGACTATCCAATAAGCGTAATAGGTGTACTGTCCTAATCCAAGGAGCACTTGGATCCTGAGAGAAGGTAAAAGGGAAAGACAACGGAATAGTCCTATTCTTTTTCTCCAGAACCGGAAACCATCATCGAATCTGGAACAAGTTCCTTTGAGTTCGTATATAACCATACGATGGTTTTATCCAATGGAAGTGGATGTTCGTAGTAATACGGGGTGTTCTGGAGAAAAGGGTAAAAGTAGGAGTGGCAATGGGGTATGCAACCCGGACAATCCAAAAGCCAGTGTTTTAAGAAGGTTCGGTCAACTTGGTCACTGAGTCATAGTCAAGGGTCGGGTCATGGTCGCTGCCAAAAAGAGAGAAAAGAAACACTCTGCATGCACTCTAACCTAGATCAGAATGGTTATCAATTTATCTAATCAGAAACCTCCCACTGTAACCTCAAATTCTCCGCCAAACCTGAAAGGGGAATTAGTCGGGATCACCCGAGGAGTAAACCAACTCATAAGTGGGAATCGGGATCCAACTATCATCGCATGATAACTTGATGGAATCCACTCAAGTCACCACACTCCAGAAGGTATGCGCATGCCTGGCAAGTTCCAATTTCTTTAGAAACTCCCGATGTGATTTTTACCCCTAGGACCCAAGTGACCTTGACAATGCCAACATATCAAAGAGCCCTAGTCAAGTTCAACCCGTCATTATCTTGATTGCATTAAACCCACCCGTACGAGTCCCTGACAATGCCAACATAACCGTACGACGGTCCTAACCAATCAACATATCCATGCGACAGAAAAGCATTACAGAGCTACTGAACAATACGCCTCGGCAATGCACGACATACGTAGCATGAATACTAAGCAATACTAATCTAAAATGACGGAGGGCTACGCTGGTTTTTGGCAAAAAACCTTTAGCGTAATGAACTTGATATCGTTGAAGGAACTGCATAGCTTTTTATAAAAATATTGTGGCGAAAACCTTTGCTAAAGAGGTCACTCCCGGTGAAGGGATCTCGGCTCTTTCCCCGTAGAATGAGGTGTAGAATATTCCAACTGAATACCACGATGCAAAGCGAAAAGTAATCGGCTATAGTGAAGTTATTACCCTGACGCAAACTTCCGTCCAATGGGTCACTCCCGGTGAAGGGATCTTGGCCCTTGCCTCGTCGACTGAGGTGCTGGATATTCATAACCGAATACCACTGTGCAAAACAAAAGAGAACGTCTTTGCAATAACAGCTTTTTTAAAAAATGTTCCAACAACATCAAAATAGGTTTGTTTAGCTTGCATTGATCCGAATCAATGCAGTCCCATCAATTGATCACACCAATAAAGAACGAAAATACGATGTACGTATATGCCATCCGCATTCGCCACTGGGTCCCGTCATCACCCGTTAGGTTACTTAACTAACGACAGAGCGTGGACTGGACTAGCGCGGGCGTAAAACATATACAACATCTACTAGTATATATATCAATATATAATAATCTCTCCAGGTGTAATAAAATGCAACATCACAGAAATGTAATAAGAATCACAGAACAATACAGATAATCTGGGATACCCGGGTTTCAAAGAGCCCCTACAGAAACCCGTCGTTCCCCTGGTTGTGTGGATAGCCTGTGCAATAAAATCCTAGACCCCTACGGGCGCGGCAAGTTACCCGCCAAAACCTGAAGCGAGGCAGCCCCCTTCAACAATGTTAATAGACCACCCAGCACTTCAAAGAATCCGGTAACTTGAGCACCTGTCACGACCCGAAAGTACGGAACATGACCGGCACCTAAACTACGAACGTCTCGAGGCGTACGTAATCTAAGTAAACCGAAAACCCAAAAATCCAAACCAAGAAAAGTAGTAGAGTGCAGGAAAAACCAACTTAAAGCAAGTAGTTTCAATAGCATAAGCCGAATTATGCGGTTTTTAAAACATCAAAAATTTACTGAAAATTTCGGCAGAGTCTCCTTTGTAAATACTGTCCCCCAAACGAGATACAACATGAATAGTATACGAAATCAAGAAAAAGGCATCCCCAAGCGGGAGCTAGCTCTTCGTCAATCGACGGTCACAACCACACAAGCAATAATATACAACGCCAACGGCGAGGATCAAAACTCAAAAGGAAACTCAAAACCACCAGAAATAAAACGAGCGACTCTAAGGTCGAAAGAATAAACAACACTGTTCTCTATCTCAAAAAATACATGTTTGGTTGATGGAATTTACTAGATACAACGGAATAATATTATACAAGGTAATATGATGGGTACGATACAAGAAAAACCCACCTACTAGCAAGTCACCCGAATGAAACTGAGCCCGCCAGGCCGTAATTAAACCTGTACGGCAAAACCTGCAAGAACTGGGGCACAACAGGGGTGAGTTGCCAACTCGTGAATAGAAAAACATCTACGCACAGAAATCGCATAAATAACGCAATCCTAGGTCAATGATCATAATATATCCTCAAAAATGCATATGACATGCAGCCTATAACAATGGCTAGGGTAAATATCTAACCCGAGTGTAAAACTCATGTGCCTATGTCCGTGCCTCAGGTAGCAATATATCATGAATGAGGTATGAATGCATGAAAACAGAATACATGTAAATGAAGAAACTGTTTTCATAAATTAGTGAGATTTCCTTCGTATTTTTAAACTGAGGTATCATAAATGAAATCAGTATCAACAGTGTCTAGCATCGACACTAAACATAAATCTCAATGTCTCGAAATATCAATGTCTCAATCTCAATATCTAGGGCGCCGTCAGTCCAGACCGGCCCTTACCATCCATCTCAAGACAACGACGGTATCCTCCGGATATCCGACGCGTCGGGTAATATCACCGGTAGGTAGTGCTCCCCAGCCAGGCTCAACGTCAACAACACATTCCTCTTGCCCCGGGGTACCATACCGGGCCCACCATGTACCCGAAACGGTTCCTCCACTCCTCGAATCGGGTCTCGAAATCCATCAGCAAACTCATGGTGGACGACTCATACATCATGGGAAAAACCGCACTTTTATTTAAAAAGAGAGAAATCAGTTTATATATATTTTGCGGTTTTCCTCCAAATCCAGAAAATATCATGGAAATCCGAATCATCAATAGCATGTAGAACCATGAATATAAGCATGAGAATGAATAACAGTATGCATGAAGCGACAAGTAATAACTACAATACCTAAGCTGGCATATAAGGTATGTACACTAATATTATGTCAAACTACTAGCTATCAAGCTAAGTTAATCAACAATATTTTCTAAGGTGTACGTGACATGGCAATTACCGATTAAGATGTGTGTGAGCCGGCAAGTAAGTGTATGTGGTACATACGCATCATCGGTAATGGTGCTGGTGTCCTAACAGCATAATGTCAACAATGCAATACGAAATAACAATGTAAATATGCGATGCGGAGCGAGCAACCAAAATGAGCGGGAGCTAAAAACTAGACGCAACTATAACTAATCTGCTTTAATCTAATATAGTCCTACAAATGGCGCCTTTTGAAATAACACGAATCATGGGGTTTTGAAAATAGGGGCTACGGTATTTTTGTGAAAAGATACGTCTTTTGAAATATCCGTAGGATCCCTTGGGCTGTCTTTTAAAATACCCACGATTCGTTAGTTTTTGAAATTGGTAAGAATCGAATCTAATCTAACAACTAAACTAAACTAGAGGGCTAAACTAACAAGCTGGACTACGGGTAAGGAAACCGCCTATCATCTGAGTCGATACATATACATACCTGTATATGCATAGTCGGTGATCCCGCCTCAATAATATCAAATTCGTAACCAGACATCCCAGGTCAAGAGTGCGGATCAATCATCAAAATATAGCTCGTACGTAAATACGTCGTACGGCATCCCCAAATATGGGTACGGGTCAATATCACATTTGTCGTATTTTTCATCAAGTATCCTCTTTATCAAGATCATCATCTGGGTACTGACCTACGTCTAGCACAATGCCAACATCATCATAAAAATCAAGACCTGACTACTGATCGACAGTCTAGTACAAATCGGTATTTTCATCATATATCATCACAAGAGTATACATCGCCCAAGGCGGCCTATCACAAGTATCCTGTCATATCATATCATATCATATCTCATAACATAATCAAATGTCGATCATCTAACATATATATATCACTATTGCTATGGCATCATCATTCCCAAAATCCTCTAAAGTATCAAGACGTATCTAAATCATGAATTTTACCGTCATAACATGTCATTTCACCGATATCATAATCTCATATCAACTCCTCGACTCATATCAATCCCATGTATCATCCTCAAATCCGTATGTGAGCACAATATCCCAAAATCCACGTGAACACATATCCACATAGGATCCTATAAGCACATATAACATAAGGATGCATGCAAGTATGTATGCGTGTGTACGTATGTGTAGTTCACCCAAAACCCTAAGGTTTCGTAACCTTTCATCAATCCGATATACCAATATCCATTTAACCATCAATAATAAACCCAACAACATATAATATTTATAGGTGTGTATACGCATCCGTATACATCACCTCGGACTGCGGGGGTGCTATACGCCATCCACCCGACTTCTCCCCGTAGATATAAATCTACTCACCTGGTCTTCGATCGCCGGTGCCGACGTCGCCACGCGCTTGCTTGTCGTCTTGAAGTCCACATGGGGTACCTACATATCATAACGCACCATACCGCATTAAAATCCGACTCATGACCAAAACGACGCACGAATCCCACATAGGTCAAAACCTATGGTTGCTTTCGCAAATCGACCCAAAAACCCTCGACGTCGGCGTACAAACGCTAAACCATCGAAAAAAACTCCCAACACACTCATTTGTACAATTACAAGCACTAATTATAATATAAACTAGGTTAAAACTCACAAAAACCCCAATTTCACTTAAAAAGTCATTTTTCCGAAAATTTAGCAAGCACAATTTGCCGTTTTTGTACAAAACATGACGTTTAAATGAATGTAGCGGCCAATATACTTATTAAATATCTTAAATAAGTCATAGAAACAATTTCCGGAATTTAATCTCATTAAATTCCAAAAACCTTAATATTCTAGTTTACAAAATACCCTTTTTACAATTTCATACCAAAAAAATGCACAAACTACAATTTAGGTTGGATTTCCATGAACTAAAGTGTTAAACTACACTTAATAAGGTTAATAATATGATAAAAACCCTAACCATATTTTAATTCTCAATTTAACACAATATTTACAAAAACTAGTTTGCAATATATATACTTATCACAAATTTAAATTAACAAAAATACAACTAGCAACTAGATTTGATTTTTGCAAGCAATTATATGTTAATCTACCCATCACAATCCTAATCAAATGCTCAAACCCTAATCTTCATTCAATACCATACACTTGAAATTTCAAACTTCAATTCAAAACCTTTTTCTTTCTTAAACACCTAATTAAACACTTAATTAACTTAGCTTTAAGAAATTAGTAACAAATTAAGCAAAAATGTTTAGAATTATACCCAAAAACATTTGAAGATCCACAAGCACCCATGGCCTCACAAAATGCTCTCTTTTCACAAAGATCCATGCTATACGGGCTAAGCTAAAATGGGTAAGAGTCGGATTTTGATTTGGATTTTTGCTTGATTTTTGGTGGATTTTTCTTTGGATTTTCTTTGATGGAACAAAGAGAGGAGAAGAGGAAAAATGGGCTGTTGGGGGGGTTGCTGGTTTCGGCCAGAAATGTGGGGGGGTTGGGTGAGGGAGGAGAGAGAGTGAGGTGGAGAAAGTTAGTTCAAGTCATAGTCAACTCAAATTATATCATTTTCTACTCTTTTCTTTTATTTTCTTTCATTTCTTTTCCTTTGAAATTAAGTGGGGAAAAAGAATGGGGGCTGCTGAATTCTTCAAGGGGAGAAGTAAATGGGAGTGTGTGGATGTGGGTACGGGTGTGGGGTGATGAAAAATGATAAATACAGTACCCCAAACATCCATTTACGCTAAAAAAAAGTCTTTTTTCTTCAATAATTTCTAAACCGTTTTGGCAAATAATTTCGTTCCAAAAACCACATAATAAAATTTTATTTAATGTTTTATGATGCACAAAATTTGTTTCAACTCATTCCAATTTGTAATTTTCCTTAATTAAATGTATTAGTGACGGCTTAAAATAATAATAAAATAATATTTTTTTTCAGAAAATTTGAAATTTCACCAGCGGCTCAATAAACAACAAATAATAGCAATTACATAGTTAGAATATGTATATTTAATTTTTATAATAAGATATTTGCATTTTAACTTTTTTTACAGAAAACCCCCTTATTTTACCGATTTTCCGAAATTTCACCGAAACGATTTTCAAAACGTTACAATATTCCCCCTTAAAGAAATTCGGTCCCCGAATTTTAAATTAAAACTCCCCCCCAAATACTAAAACATCTAGGCAAAACCATCAAGTCGTCGGGGCTCCGAGATCGTAAAAAAATAAAACAATCGTAGCGCAACGCATGCGCATGAAAATGAGCATATAACTCAAATCAGAACTCCGTCAAGCATCCCGCAATCATCGGAGTCATGGGGAAGACATCAATACCAAATCCAAAGCAAAACCAATATGATATAACTCGAAACTATACATGTAAAATATATTCAGGTACTGTCCTCTGACTAGTCCTGCTCAGTACAAAAACTCATAGCAATCATCATAACAACGTACTGCTCCAGACGAAATCAATCCCCAAAGTACGCGTATGAATACTACGTGCGTCTTGTGCGCACGGAAATCAAAATCCAAATATGTGCCATACATATGCACAGAAACAATATCTAAGTGCATGGGATGTGCACAAAGCATCTGTCGTAGGCAACATGTGTGCCTGACAGCAAAATCAGGTGCATCTGACATGCACGAAAATCTCGATTTAGTGCATCTGGTGTGCACCAAAATCACACTCCAAAACATGCGCCCAACATGCGCGAAAATCCAAATCAGGTGCATCCATCGTGCACAAAATCATGAAATCCAATATCAAGTGCCGAATATGCGCAAAAATCAAATCAGGTGCACAAGGTGCACAAAACAAATATCGAGTATCCCAATCGAAATCGAAGTCCAGTGCATCTAAGTGCACAAAAGGCGTATCACTGCACTGCAAGCATATATAAACTATACAGAGTGCAGGAACCAAATCGTGTGCGTATATACGCACAAAATCAACTCAAATGTCTAAAACCGTAAAATCACAAACATGTGAAACCAAAGCACGAAAACGATATCAAGTGCAACACTGTGCAAAGATCGTAAATCCTCAATCATCAAAATCAAATCATGCGAATAAATCACCCAAAACATCCTAATCAATAATGGCGGAACAGTACCGCTCAAGCGCATCCTCTAAGAATCTCGGCCAACTGTTGCGGTCACTAGTGGGACGTCTCGTCGATGATCATGAACTCTGTCCTGCTGGTGTGCGTAACCATGACCACTCCTGGGTCAAGGTCTTCACTGTGAAGTACCAATCTTTCGGTCCACCGGCTCATCGGCCCTGTCAGGTGTGCTAACGGGGATGATCCCGTTCTGGCACGTCTCTTGTCATCTCCCGGTCAATCATTGCGACCACTCGTAAGACAGCATATCACTGGTGTCGGCCTCTGGTTCTCTGAATGTACGTGACACCTCTGATCCTGGGTGCAAGTATCATTGCAGCAGTGTCCTGGAAGGAATCCTGCTCACGGTCACTTCCATGTTTCGTCTCTGCCAACTGTCCGGAAGTCATCGTCCTTTACTATATCTGCGTCTTGCTCTGGAACGACTGCATTCTCATCACGACTCTTCTGGAAGGTATATCCAAGTACCATGCCTCGGCATGCGCATCGCATCTCTGATGTCGGCGGAGTGGAACATCATCTCATCTAGATCTGGTACGAACCTCCTACTTCACTTTTCTCTAATGTCGTCTGCTTTGGACTCGTCTCGTCGCGGCTGCATGGACTGAGCTCCAACGGCTATCCTCATATCTGGAGTCTCCCAAGAAATGCATCTCACCACCTAGCATCCGAATTAAGTCGATCCATCCGATCGAGTCGTCAAAACCTCATAATCCCCCAAGAGCTCAACCTCTTGGGCACAGTTTAATAGTATCGAGTACATACCACAGCATCGGTGGTCCAGCCGTAGAAGGGCAAACCCAAGCCTCACTAATGGCGCCGTAGAACTGCCGCAAACCCGAAGGTTCAAAGGCTTTCACACGGTCATTAAGTCGAGTTAGGGTTTCATTCTTCTAGAGGGACCATAGAATTGCCTGCATGTCTTTCCGACTACTTTAAACTTGGAATAATAGGTTTCTGACATTCGATCGTCTCTGTCGACTCTCAACGTCTCCGCGTGAAGTCATCTCTAGCTGGAATCAATCTATCTGATGACCTCTGTCAGTGGCCCAATCCTCTGATACTGATCGGCACGTCCGAGAAATCTCATAAAGGCGATCCGCCAAACGCTCGTGGTGCGGAAACACAGTAAAAAGACACATCTCCGCAATCGTGTGTCGCCGGAATTTTGCCCTGGGCAGTCCTCGTTCGTGATGCGCTCGTGCTGACCGCAACTCTAGCTGTAGCTCTCCCTGCCCGTAATCGTGGCAGCAAAACCAAACTGGTACCGACGAGGCTAGATCAGGAAGGAATATAATACTGAACAAGGAAATGTACATCCTAAGGCTTCATAAGTGGAGTGGCGTGTCGTAAATATGCCGCGGAACATACCAACGGCACGTCACTCTACTTTAGTCACCTATTCCATCAACCAAGGGTCATCCTACGCTCCGAAGGTAAAACCTAACGCTCTGATACCAACTTTGTCACGACCCGAAAGTACGGAACATGACCGGCACTTAAACTACGAACGTCTCGAGGCGTACGTAATCTAAGTAAACCGAAAACCCAGTAATCCAAACCAAGAAAAGTAGTAGAGTGCAGGAAAAACCAACTTAAAGCAAGTAGTTTCAATAGCATAAGCCGAATTATGCGGTTTTTAAAACATCAAAAATTTACTGAAAAGTTCGGCAGAGTCTCCTTTGTAAATACTGGCCCCCAAACGGGATACAACATGAATAGTATACGAAATTAAGAAAAAGGCATCCCCAAGCGGGAGCTAGCTCTTCGTCAATCGACGGTCACAACCACACAAGCAATAATATACAACGCCAACGGCGAGGATCAAAATTCAAAAGGAAACTCAAAACCACCAGAAATAAAACGAGCGACTCTAAGGTCGAAAGAATAAACAACACTGGTCTCTATCTCAAAAAATACATGTTTGGTTGATGGAATTTACTAGATACAACGGAATAACATTATACAAGGTAATATGATGGGTACGATACAAGAAAAAACCACCTACTAGCAAGTCACCCGAATGAAACTGAGCCCGCCAGGCCGTAATTAAACCTGTACGGCAAAACCTGCAAGAACTGGGGCACAACAGGGGTGAGTTGCCAACTCGTGAATAGAAAAACATCTACGCACAGAAATCGCATAAATAACACAATCCTAGGTCAATGATCATATTATATCCTCAAAAATGCAAATAACATGCAGCCTATAACAATGGCTAGGGTAAATATCTAACCCGAGTGTAAAACTCATGTGCCCGTGTCAGTGCCTCAGGTAGCAATATATCATGAATGAGGTATGAATGCATGAAAACAGAATACATGTAAATGAAGAAACTGTTTTCATAAATTAGTGAGATTTCCTTCGTATTTTTAAACTGAGGTATCATAAATGAAATCAGTATCAACAGTGTCTAGCATCGACACAAAACATAAATCTCAATGTCTCGAAATATCAATGTCTCAATCTCAATATCTAGGGCGCCGTCAGTCCAGACCGACCCCTACCATCCATCTCAAGACCACGACGGTATCCTCCGGATATCCGACGCGTCGGGTAATATCACCGGTAGGTAGTGCTCCCCAGCCAGGCTCAACGTCAACAACACATTCCTCTTGCCCCGGGGTACCATACCGGGCCCACCATGTACCCGAAACGGTTCCTTCACTCCTCGAATCGGGTCTCGAAATCCATCAGCAAACTCATGGTGGACGACTCATACATCATGGAAAAAACCGCACTTTTATTTAAAAAGAGAGAAATCAGTTTATATATGTTTTGCGGTTTTCCTCCAAATCCAGAAAATATCATGGAAATCCGAATCATCAATAGCATGTAGAACCATGAATATAAGCATGAGAATGAATAACAGTATGCATGAAGCGATAAGTAATAACTACAATACCCAAGCTGGCATATAAGGTATGTACACTAATATTATGTCAAACTACTGGCTATCAAGCTAAGTTAAGCAACAATATTTTCTAAGGTGTACGTGACATGGCAATTACCGATAAAGATGTGTGTGAGCCGGCAAGTAAGTGTATGTGGTACATACGCATCATCGGTAATGGTGCTGGTGTCCTAACAGCATAATGTCAACAATGCAATACGAAATAACAATGTAAATATGTGATGCGGAGCGAGCAACCAAAATGAGCGGGAGCTAAAAACTAAACGCAACTATAACTAATCTGCTTTAATCTAATATTGTCCTACAAATGGCCTTTTGAAATAACACGAATCATGGGGTTTTGAAAATAGGGGCTACGATATTTTTTTGAAAAGATACGTCTTTTGAAATATCCGTAGGATCCCTTGGGCTGTCTTTTAAAATACCCACGATTCGTTAGTTTTTGAAATAGATAAGAATCGAATCTAATCTAACAACTAAACTAAACTAGAGGGCTAAACTAACAAGCTGGACTACGGGTAAGGAAACCGCCTATCATCTGAGTCGATACATATACATACCTGTATATGTATAGTCGGTGATCCCGCCTCAATAATATCAAATTCATAACCAGACATCCCAAGTCAAGAGTGCAGATCAATCATCAAAATATAGCTCGTACGTAAATCCGTCGTACGGCATCCCCAAATATGGGTACGGGTCAATATCACATTTGTCGTATTTTTCATCAAGTATCCTCTTTATCAAGATCATCATCTGGGTACTGACCTATGTCTAGCACAATGCCAACATCATCACAAAAATCAAGACCTGACTACTGATCGACAGTCTAGTACAAATCGGTATTTTCATCATATATCATCACAAGAGTATACATCGCCCAAGGTGGCCTATCATAAGTATCCTGTCATATCATATCATATCATATCTCATAACATAATCAAATGTCGATCATCTAACATATATATATCACTATTGCTATGGCATCATCATTCCCAAAATCCTCTAAAGTATCAAGAAGTATCTAAATCATGAATTTTACCGTCATAACATGTCATTTCACCGATATCATAATATCAGATCAACACCTCGACTCATATCAATCCCATTTATCATCCTCAAATCCGTATGTGAGCACAATATCCCAAAATCCATGTGAACACATATCCACATAGGATCCTATAAGCACATATAACATAAGGATGCATGCAAGTATGTATGCGTGTGTACGTATGTGTAGTTCACCCAAAACCCTAAGGTTTCGTAACCTTTCATCAATCCGATATACCAATATCCATTTAAGCATCAATAATAATCCCAAAAACATATAATATTTATAGGTGTGTATACGCATCCGTATACATCACCTCGGACTGCGGGGGTGCTATACGCCATCCACCCGACTTCTCCCCGTAGATATAAATCTACTCACCTGGTCCTCGTTCGCCGGTGCCGACGTCGCCACGCGCTTGCTTGTCGTCTTGAAGTCTACATGGGGTACCTACATATCATAACGCACCATACCGCATTAAAATTCGACTCATGACCAAAACGACGCACGAATCCCACATAGGTCAAAACCTATGGTTGCTTTCGCAAATCGACCCAAAAACCCTCGATGTCGGCGTACAAACGCCAAACCATCGAGAAAACTCCCAACACACTCATTTGTACAATTACAAGCACTAATTATAATATAAACTAGGTTAAAACTCATAAAAACCCCAATTTCACTTAAAAAGTCATTTTTCCGAAAATCTAGCAAGCACAATTTGCCGTTTTTGTACAAAACATGACGTTTAAATGAATGTAGCGGCCAATAAACTTATTAAATATCTTAAATAAGTCATAGAAACAATTTCCGGAATTTAATCTCATTAAATTCCAAAAACCTTAATATTCTAGTTTACAAAATACCCTTTTTACAATTTCATACCAAAAAAATGCACAAACTACAATTTAGGTTGGATTTCCATGAACTAAAGTGTTAAACTATACTTAATAAGGTTAATAATATGATAAAAACCCTAACCATATTTTAATTCTCAATTTAACACAATATTTACAAAAACTAGTTTGCAATATATATACGTATCACAAATTTAAATTAACAAAAATGCAACTAGCAACTAGATTTGATTTTTGCAAGCAATTATATGTTAATCTACCCATCACAATCCTAATCAAATGCTCAAACCCTAATCTTCATTCAAAACCATACACTTGAAATTTCAAACTTCAATTCAAAACCTTTTTCTTTCTTAAACACCTAATTAAACACTTAATTAATTTAGCTTTAAGAAATTAGTAACAAATTAAGCAAAAATGTTTAGAATTATACCCAAAAATATTTGAAGATCCACAAGCACCCATGGCCTCCCAAAATGCTCTCTTTTCACAAAGATCCATGCTATACGGGCTAAGCTAAAATGGGTAGGAGTCGGATTTTGATTTGGATTTTTGCTTGATTTTTGGTGGATTTTTCTTTGGATTTTCTTTGATGGAACAAAGAGAAGAGAAGAGGAAAAATGGGCTGTTGGGGGGGTTGCTGGTTTCGGCCAGAAATGTGGGGGGGGGGGTTGGGTGAGGGAGGAGAGAGAGTGAGGTGGAGAAAGTTAGTTCAAGTCAAAGTCAACTCAAATTATATCATTTTCTACTCTTTTCTTTTCTTTTCTTTCATTTCTTTTCCTTTAAAATTCAAGTGGGGAAAAAGAATGGGGGCTGCTGAATTCTTCAAGGGGAGAAGTAAATGGGAGTGTGTGGATGCGGGTACGGATGTGGGGTGATGAAAAATGATAAATACAATACCCCAAACATTCATTTACGCTAAAAAAAACCTTTTTTCTTCAATAATTTCTAAACCGTTTTGGCAAATAATTTCGTTCAAAAAACAACATGATAAAATTTTATTTAATGTTTTATGATGCACAAAATTTGTTTCCACTCATTCCAATTTGTAATTTTCCTTAATTAAATGTATTAGTGAAGGCTTAAAATAATAATAAAATAATATTTTTTTCAGAAAATTTGAAATTTCACCAGCGGCTCAATAAACAACAAATAATAGCAATTATATAGTTAGAATATGTATATTTAATTTTTATAATAAGATATTTGCATTTTGACTTTTTTTACAGAAAACCCCCTTATTTTACCGTTTTTCCGAAATTTCACCGAAACGATTTTCAAAACGTTACAGCACCCCTCCTTGGGTCAACATGTACCCTCTACGAGTGCGGCGAATAGCCCGCCAATTCTAGAGTGAATTCCCCTCCGTCTCAAAGCCATGAGATGCGGGCCCGTTTCCCTTTAGAACCCGGCTATCTGTGCACCCCACCGCAGGGTAATCCTAGTACAGAAAGCAAAATATATACACCGGGTACATTGACCTCAGCCTGGTCGTGCCCCAAAAAATAATATATAAACAGGCAGTGACGGCAGTCCACATGTCAGACGCTCGCCCCGCAATATCAAATATACAAATAATACCAAACCGTACTACCATTGCATCCAGGCTATCCAACACGACAAATCCGCAACATCACAGCACAACACAGAACATCAACGTGAATGTCACGTTCCCAAATCCGTCTAAAAGGGCTATAACAATTAGACAGGATTTACCGATCAAATGACATTCACGGTTGCAGATATAATATAAATACTGTGAACTAACATGTTTAAAATTTTCGATCGACAGAATTTCCCGAAGTGGGCCCCAAGCACAATACCCAGTACTCAAATAAATCTGGGCCCAAAATAAAATTACCAGAAACCCTGTTTCCAAGTCAGAGACCAACTGAAGAAATTTGGTGCATTGTTGCTACAGTACGGCCGCGGAACCGCGGCCAAAACGTGGGTACGGCCGCGGTTCCGCCGCGCTACAGTGCAATCAATGTACCAAATTTTCTCAGAACTCTTAAAAAACCCTGCCTGTTAATTTTTCTGAAGCACACCAAATAATTTTTTTACCACAGGAAAAATTCGACAGATACCGATGACTTGGAAATGCCGTTTTAGAAAATTTCATCCGATCGAAGTTCTAAACACGCTAGAGCAAGCTAGAAAAGGTTAATGGCGTGGCTCTGATACCATGTAAGACTACGGTAGCGTCCCGGCCGTCTTTCTGAGGCCAAAATCCGGAACGAAAATTTTTCTAAACTAGAAATCGGCGCTATCGTATGCTTAAAACCCGGATCGAACCATTAACCTACAGCTAGCTATCTAGAGAGAGGGTTGGAAAGCTATACCAATCGATCCGTGACTTTCGGTCTTTGGCCACCATCCCAAGCTCCTCGCGACATCTCCGGTCTTGATCTCCTCGTCGGAAAGGGCACGATATCATCGTTTCTTTTTACGGGCTCCCGCTTCATCCGAAGCAACTCGGGCACGAAGTGTGCTAGCCGACGTGTCTAAGGTGATGTAGAGAATGTTCGTGATCACTTTGTCTCTTGCATCCATGACTTGGATGGAGGTTGAAGGTGTCGCCATTAATGGATGAGCTAGAGGAAGAAGAAGGAGGAGAAGCTTTCTCTTTCTTTTTCTTTTCTTGTGTTGGAATGATCATTAGAGTGAGAGAGTGTGAAGAATAATATGAGAGCTAACCCCTCATGGCAGCCCCTCTCTCTCTCCTCTTATCTTATCAACACAAAACCATCATATAATATGACATTTACATACAAAAAGAGACCATGTGTCACCATATATGTCCATGTCACATTTAATACATCTCATGATGAATTCTAGCTCATTATTTCCATAAGCAAACATTAATCCAAATGTTTGCCACAACAAAAAGATACGGCAACATCTAAACTAAACTCGTGACGGATCACAAGGATACCCCTCACCTGTATATACATACCTGCATCCGCATTCCGACTGAATGCGAATGCGATGAGACTAAAGTAATCAAACAAATCTAATACTAGGATCCGGCTTAAACCAAAGCCCACTAGTATGATCCGCCCGATCATGATCCGTGCACTACCGCACGTATATGATCGAACCCTGCCATATATCATACGGCCTCTACAACGTTTCGCCCGAAACTTGAGAAACTGTCTGTGGGGGACTCTAAAGACTCGTCAATACTTTGGCTGTACATTTAACCACTAGCACGTCAGAGGTATTAGCCGTACATAACGGGCTACCAGGTATTGACCAAAAGGGAGGTCGATGAGCGAACTCATCCTGACACCCTACTGAGCCTGTCAGTGATAATATCCGTACAGTCCGGTCCGTTCGTCTATGAGCATCGCATGGCGGGCCTAGGGGGTTGGTAAAAGTCAGACCCCTAAAAGCGGTACAAGTCATGTCAGAGTGTAGCCCAGAACACCCTGAGATACTACTGGAATACCTGCCAGTAAATCTCCTGCCTCGGCCAAGGGCTTTGTGTAATGGCTCTCCTAGACACAGCGCGATCTCACCCCCAATACCGGGAGAGACGAAACCCCTGCCGATCCTGTTAGGTTTACCTAGCACCCTAAGAAAGGTTTGGAAGCATCACATGTCTCAAAGATTAAATTTTAGAGTGCTAAGTGAACACACAAAGAATCAATCCTAGAAAATTAGGGTTTCATAACTTTAATCCACACCACAAGTAACAAAGGCTAGGGTTTTTGAGAGTACAACCTTTGTAGCTCCCTATGCTAGACTCTTTGGCCACTTGAGGGTTGGAAAACGGTTAGCTTGAGGTCTTCTAACGTCCACGACGATCCACCGAACCTCATTTATCCAAGCTTGCAACTTCACTTGATCAAGAGAAAGAAATGAAGCTAACACTCTAAACAAGTGGGCAAGAATTGTGTAGAATGATGTTGTGGTGGCTTTTCTCACTTCAAAATCCTAACTTGGTGAGTAATTTGCTCACTAGAGAAATCTATAGAGCAAAAGAAAAAGGAGGAAGAAGATGATGGCCTTTTTAGGACAAGAGAAAAGATAATGTCTAATGGAAAAATAGAAAAATATATGTATATATATTTTCCACTTCTCATCTCAAACCATGGTTAAATATTAAAGATATTATTGAATTTGAGTTAAAACACAAAAGAAATGTTAATCCATGGTTAAAAGGTGCGATAGCATGGTTAGGTCAAAGAAGAGTGTAGAAACAAAACCATGAATTATCCTTTCCTTCTTCTTTTTGTTTTGACACAAATAGAAATAATAATCCATATATAAAACCAAGGTGTGAGTCTTATATTGCCACCATTTTCTATGTATATACAACTATGAAGAATGATGTATGTATGTATGTGTGCATGCACATCTATATGTGCATGAACAAGAATGAATGCATACATGCATGCATACATCCAAAAAGGACAAGAAAGGATTTCTAGTGAGAAGCTAATGGTTAAATGATAAATCAACACTTGATTTATCAATCCGGTCATATCACATACGACCTAACCAAAAGTAAGCCGCCGGATTAATATACGGTATCTCATACGTGCATTTTAACCGGGTCCATGCGCATATCGCATATGCGCACCACAACGTTTCTCCTGAACTAGGTAACTCCTTTGTGGGACTCTAAGACTCGTCAATACGCTGGTAGTGGGTGATGATCATATCAAGCACCCCCAAGCCACAAGCGGTCAGCTAAACGTGACGGCCACCCGGGTATTGTGTGATCAGAAGAAAGCAAGCGGACCTGCTACAACTCCCGTCGAGCCAACCGTCAACACTACCGTACAGTCCGGTCTCTTCATCAGATATGCTGCATATCGAGTCTAGGGATGGTAACGTCGACCTCAATAACTCAATAAGTAGTTTCGATGAAAGGTCTATAACAGATCGAGAAACTACTGATAACACTTATCAGCAAATCTCAACATCCATGGCCAGGGACTTACTGATATAGCCAGTCGAGCACAGCACAGCATTAACTCGCCATACCGGGAAAGACGAAACCCCTCCTATCGCTCATTGCCTTCGTGTGTCTCGGGACTGTACCCAACGGCCACCTGTTTGCACGACTCAGTAGAGCCGTGGTAGGGTGGTAATCAAAGTACAGTGGGAGAACACACAACACTCTATGACGATCTCGGGTCTACAGACTAACCTGCACCAGTGTCACCTAAGAACTGCTATCCGACGATAGATATAATTCCATATAGGAGTTCTCGGCGAGTCCGTCCAGTGTACCTAGTCACCACTGAGCACCCGTATACGATCTCGATGTCAAACATAGATGAATGTGGGAACATCCATCGCCCATCATATGGGTCTAGTATC
The DNA here is from genome assembly GCA_030015575.1 of Agapanthus africanus. Taxonomy (NCBI): domain Eukaryota; kingdom Viridiplantae; phylum Streptophyta; class Magnoliopsida; order Asparagales; family Amaryllidaceae; genus Agapanthus; species Agapanthus africanus. Next base: position 205,778,717 of record CM057345.1, on the reverse strand, counting down.
ATATACGCTTGTCTACTCTGGTATATCGATGCCCCGTCTCGATACACCTACGACTAGGGACATTCCAGGATATGCTTATAAACTACTGATATCCCACTAGTATGATCTCTATCATAATCACAGTAGTCAAGCCTATATCCTCAGGGCTTTATCAACATGTATGAAAGAATAAAAGCATGATCAGATCAGTATGTCAGATAAAGAAGAACCAGATAGCATACTATCATGTCGAGCAAGAATGTACACTGAATATATATATATATATATATATATATATATACATGTATAAATACATCCACTATTACATAATGGCCTCTAGGGCATACATATATCCAACAATCTCCCACTTGCACTAAGGCCGGTTATTGGCATATCTCATACCCAACATCTCAAAAGTTGCTCATGCTGCGGCTGTGGGAGGGCTTTGGTGAGTGGATCCACGGCGTTATTCTTTGTGTCTACTCTCTTAATCTCGATCTCGCGGCGATCTACAATCTCCCGGATCAAATGAAAGCGCCTAAGGATGTCTCTGGACCGCTGATGGGACCTAGGCTCCTTGGCTAACGCCATAGCCCCATTATTATCACAATACAATGGTATTGGATCAATAATGGTTGGAACTACTCCTAGCTCCGAGACGAACTTCCTCATCCAGACGGCTTCCTTGGCGGCATCATTTGCAGCAATGTACTCAGCCTCCATCATAGAGTCTGCAACGGTATCTTTTTTGGAACTCTTCCAACTTACCGCCTCTCCATTGAGGGTAAATACAAACCCTGAGATAGATTTGTTGTCGTCCTTATTGCTCCGGAAGCTTGAATCGGTAAAGTCCTCCGTTTGGAGATCTCCATTACCATACACCAAGAACAATTCTTTAGTCCTTCGCAAGTACTTAAGAATGTTCTTCACAGCTATCCAGTGATTCTTCCTTGGGTTGGATTGATACCTGCTTACAACACTAAGTGCATAAGCTACATCTGGGCGTGTACATAACATCGCATACATTATAGATCCTACTGCCGAAGAATAGGGTATAATGCTCATGCGAGCTCTCTCTTCATCGGTCTTTGGGCAAGAGTCCTTGGAGAGAGTGACCCCATGGCAAACGGGTAAGGCACCCCGCTTGGAGTCTTCCATACTAAACCTTTTTAGGATGGTGTTGATGTACCTGGTTTAGGACAATCCCAATAACCTTTTGGATCTATCCCTATAGATCCTTATGCCCAGGATGTTTGTGGCATCACCCAGGTCCTTCATGGAGAAGCTTAGTGATAAGAAAGATTTGACCGACTGTAACATAGGAATTTCATTTCCTATCAGAAGAATGTCATCCACGTACAATACGAGGAATGTGACAGCTCTCCCTACAGCCTTCTTATAAACACAAGGTTCATCTGGATTTTTGATGAAATCAAACTCTTTGATAACATCATCGAAACAGATGTTCCAACTCCGTGATGCCTGCTTTAACCCATATATGGATTTAAGCAATCTACATGCTTTCCCGCTGCTCCCACTGTCAATGAAGCCCTCTGGCTGATCCATATAAACGCATTCTTCTAAATCTCCATTTAGAAATGCCGTTTTAACGTCCATCTGCCAGATTTCATAGTCGTAGTGAGCAGCAATAGCAAGTAGGATCCGAATGGATTTAAGCATGGCTACGGTCAAAAAAGTCTCGTCATAGTCCAAACCTGGTCTTTGACGAAAACCCTTCGCCACAAGTCTTGCCTTGTAGGTCTCTACCTGCCCATCTACACCAATCTTTCTTTTAAAGATCCATTTCCATCCTACAGGTTTTACCCCAGGGGGTACAACGTCCAAAGTCCAAACTTTGTTGGTGTGCATAGACTCCATTTCGGATCTCATGGCATCCAGCCACTTCACAGAGTCACCACCCGTGATAGCTTGCTGAAAACTGGTAGGATCATCATCCTCTATGATACAGTCTTCTTTGTCACCATCAATGAGGAAACCGTAGTACCTCTCCGGTGGGCGAGAAGTCCTACCAGGCCTACGGAGTGGCTGAGGTTCCTCAATTTCTATTGCAACAGCCGGTTCAACCAAGTCGTCATTTGTAGTTTGTGTCTCTAGAACCTCTTCTAGATCCACCATCTTGCCATCATCTTTATCTTTGAAAAACTCTTTTTCTAAGAATGTGGCATACTGAGAAACAAACACCTTTTGTTCCTCCTTATGGTAGAATAGATATCCATAAGAGTTCTTTGGATATCCCACAAAGTTACACATGACCGACCGTGTCTCGAGTTTGTCCGGATTCTGCTTTTTAACATCGGCCGGGCAACCCCAAATCTTAATTCTTTTAAGAGATGGTCACTTCCCATGCCTTATCTCATAAGGCGACGTAAACACGGTTTTGGTTGGAACCCTGCTCAAAGGAAACGCTACAGTTTCCAATGCATGCCCCAAAAATGAGACAGGTAACTCGGCATCACTCATCATGGAACTGACCATATCTAATAGGGTCCGATTCCGTCGTTCAGACACACCGTTGTGCTGTGGTGTGTAAGGAGGAGTGAGCTGAGAGAGAATCCTATTCTCTTTTAGGAAGTTTACAAATTCTGTACTGAGGTACTCCCCACCTCGATCTAATCAAAGCATCTTGATACTCAAGCCGGTTTGTTTTTCTACTTCTTGTTTATATTCAGTGAATTTCTCAAAAGTTTCGGATTTGTGCTTTCATAAAAATACATGACCGAATCTTGAGAAATCGTCGGTGAAAGTAATGAAGTAAGAAAAACCGCCTCTAGCCTGTGTAGACATTGGCCCACATACATCACTACGTATGAGTCCTAGGAGCTCGGTAGCTCTTTCTCCGTGTCCGGTAAACGGAGTTTTGGTCATTTTACCCTTGATACAAGACTGGCAACTCGCATAAGATTTATATTCAAAAGAGTTTAAATATCCATCTTTGTGTAACTTGTTTAGTCTTGTTTCGTTAATATGACCAAGTCTACAGTGCCAAAGAAAAGCTTCGTTTATTTATGAAAGTTTTCTTTTATTAGTGTGTTGTATGCTGAAAACTGTGTGTTGATTTAGGACGTATATCTCGTTATTAAGTGTACCATACCCAACCAACATTTGATTCAGGTGAATTTTCATAACATTGTTCTGCAATACAAAATTATATCCTTCATTGTCTAATAAAGAAACAGATATTATATTACAAAGCATACTTGGTACAAAATAACATGGGTTCAAAACCAATATACATCCAGATGGCAACCCTAAGTGATACTCTCCCACTGCGACTATATGTACATTGGAACCATTTCCAACATGGAGAGTATGATCACCTGTCTTCAAAACTTTGCTATTTCTCAGTCCCTGCATAGAATTGCAAATGTGAGAAGCTGAACCGGTATCTAATACCCAGGAAGCAGAGTTTATTGAAAAACAGTTTTCTGTCACAAACACACTTGAAGCGGAAGCATCCCCATGCTTCTTCTTGAGATTTAAATACTCCGTACAGTTGCGCTTCTAATGTCCTGCTTTGTGGCAATGAAAACATTCACCTTTCCCCGATTCTCCAGCTTTGGACTTTTCCTTTCCTTTCACCTTTTTAACTCCACCCTTAGGATTGGTGGGCTTCTTCTTTTTCTTTCCTTTGGCCTTAGCCTTTGGGTGAGAAGAGGAAGATTGTCCAACAGTCATAACGGGAGTTTTCACTGATTTCAGTGTGCTCTCTGCACTCCTTAACATATTAAGGAGTTCAGGTAGTTCCCTCTCCATGTTGTGCATGTTGAAGTTAACTATAAACTGAGCAAAGGTGGAGGGGAGGGACTGTAGAATAATATCCGTATATTGTTCATTTTCCATCGTCCATCCAAGGTCCTCAAGCTCTTCTATAAGAGCTATCATCTTCAGAACATGGTCTCCTATCGTTGTGCCAGGGGCCATTCGCATCTGAAACTATTTCTTCGACGCTTCGTATCGTAATACGCGGGATTGCTCTCCATACAACTCCTTTGTATGGAGAAAAATGGTTTGAATGTCCATATTCTCGTGCTGGTTTTGATGTGTATTGTCCATCGATGCAAGCGCGAGGCATTTGGCCAGGCACGGTCAGCGTCCCATCTCTTGCAGACTTCAATGTCCGCAACAGAGGATTTTGGACCTAGGACGGGCGGGGCTGAAGCCGTGACGACATATGATACTTTATCATAAGTCAAGGCAATTTTCAGATTCCTTAGCCAGTCTTTATAATTGGTCCCATTCAGTTTGTTTTTATCTAGTAAAAGCATGAGTCCAGTCATTGGTATATGCCATTAAGAGAGAGAAAAGAATACACTCAGCGAAATCCCTTGCAAAGATCAGATTGGTTATTATCTTGTCTAATCGATGTCTCCCACTGCTTTAATCAAGTTTTTATTTCAAACCATAAAAAGAAAACTAGCCAGGATTAATTACAGTCTACAACTTCGTTAACCGTTCAGCCAGGCCAGTGTCGGTACTTGAGGGAGGTTCCTCGTGCTTTCGCACGGACCTAATTAAAGTAAATCTCGTTTTCCCAGAGGCATAGCCCCGTTAACACCTTTCTAGACACCTAATGAGTTAGCTAATTGTAAACTGTAAAACTCTCCTAGGAGCAACTATTGCCCACAGTGGGATCGGGATCCAACCATCATATGGAAGGTATGCAATCTCATTGCAAATCTCAACACTTGAAATTCCCGATGTGATTTTTACCCCTAGTACTTATGACCTTAACTATGGTCAACAAATCATAAGTACCAGTCAAGTTCTACCCATCATTTCTTAATTAATTAGACCCACCCATATGACCCTTAACTATAGTCAACAAAGTCGCATGAATGTCCTAATCAATCTGCATCATATGCAGTGTAGGAAGACATCACTTAGCTGCCGTACACTACGCCTTAACTAAAGTCAACAAACGTATCACGAATACTAAGTACTCTACTTCCTAAAATGATGGAGGGTTGCGGATGATTTTTAAGAAAATCTTTAACGCTTTAAACTTGATATCGTCGTAGAATCAAATGGTTTTCAAAAGGAGTGGCTTGTGCTCCGCAGTTTTGAAATATAGCTTTTTCATAAATAGCCGAGTGGTTTTCAAATCCGATTCTACAACATCTTTTTAGGTTTATTTTCTTTACATTAATCGTATTAATGTAATCCCATCAATTAAGTCCTTAAGCCAATCGCAGAAAAGAAACGAAAATACAACGTATGCTTATGCCATCCGCATTCGCCACAATGTTCCGTTATGCACCGTTAGGTTACTTAACTAACGGCATACCGGGACGGGACTAGCGCGGGTGTAAAACATAAGCAACGTCTACTATATATCTCATATATAATATATCATTCGTCTCAGATATCACAGAACACAGGCAGCAGAAACATATATATAATGTGGGATATACTAGGACGTCCGTATTTAGTATTTAGCCAATAATAGAAAATACGGATTCCACAGTCGCGATGAATAGCCAAGCCCATGCCCCTAGAGCCCTACGAGAGCGGCAAGCGATCCTACCAATCCTGGAGTTTAGGAGACCCGGTCTCGACTCCTCGAGATGGCCTCCCACTGAACCTCAGAACCCGGTCACTTATGCTCCCCTCCTTGGGTCTATCCTAATGCGGAAAAGTAAATAATATACAACACTGGTCACATCAACCTCAACCCGGAAGTGCCCCAAATAAAAGAATATTACATTACATTTGAATTTTACATGAATGAAAAATAAAACTCTCATCTCACATAAACCTCCCCGGCTATTCAATCGCGACAATCCTGCACATCATATCTCAGCAACACATAATATCATATATCATCAACGTAAGCAAGTATGCGTACCCCGATTGTCGTTGATGTATAGCAACGAAAGCGGCGATATCGACATACTACACTTACGGTCAAAGAAAAGAAAGTGTAAAACTACAATATTTGGAATCCACATTCTCTTTAGACATCGTAAATCCGAGATATCACATACCTCTCATTTCATGCCAAACTATATGAATTCCACATATTGTATCACATTCCAGATATATAGACAGTATTAAATTCTTCGAACGAATAATCAAATACCCAAAAATTCCCTAAAGCTCAACACTTGAGCAGAGTTCAAAAACCCCGGAGTGTGACACAGTAGTGGTGGTCCAGCCGTAGAAGGGTCAAGCCAACGCCTCACATGTGGCACGCCGTACTGCCTCAAACCCTAAGGTTCAAAAGGCAGTTCAAGACTGTCACATATTCGAGTTAAGCTTTGTTGTCTTCTAGAGGGTCCACCACAAAAAAAACTTGCACATATTTCCGAAAGATTTAAACCCCGTGGAAAAGTGAGTAAATGATATTTGTTCGAACAATTCAATACTTTCTAAATTACCCGGATTAAGGCACGAAATTAAAATTCCGATCGAATCATTGAATTCAAAACAATCTCCAGAACAAATAACACTTCAACCAGATTAAAAGTACCCAAAAACATCTACAAGCAGACAAGAAGCTCACTGTACAAAAACGAAGTCTTAATGGCTCTGTACGGCCGTGGAGCCGCGGCCCAAGCAAGCTTAGGCCGCGGTTCCGCGGTGGGACTTGCTTTTTAGGGTTTTGTTTTTTACAGTGTGTCTTATAATTCCCTGCTGCATTTTTTTACATATTTTTAATTCTGAAAAAAAACAGTTTTCAAAAATTGTCTAGAGAGTGTCGCGAAAATCCGTATTTTCGTTCGATCGGAGTTTTAACTTCGTTAAAGTGTCGCCTAAAGTTCTAACATAGCTCTGATACCAATATTAGGTTTACCTAGCACCCTAAGAAAGGTTTAGAAGCATCACATGTCTTAAAGATTAAATTTTTAGAGTGCTAAGTGAACACACAAAGAATCAATCCTAGAAAATTAGGGTTTCATAACTTTAAACCACATCACAAGTAACAAAGGCTAGGGTTTTTGAGAGTACAACATTTGTAGCTCCCTATGCTAGACTCCTTGGCTACTTGAGGGTTGGAAAACAATTAGCTTGAGGTCTTCTAACGTCCACGACGATCCACCCGAAGCTCCTTTGTCCAAGCTTGCAACTTCACTTGATCAAAAGAAAGAAATGAAGCTAACACTCTAAACAAGTGGGAAAGACTTGTGTAGAATGATATTGTGGTGGCTTTTCTCACTTCAAAATCCTAACTTGGTGAGTAATTTGCTCACTAGAGAAATCTCGAGAGCAAAACAACAAGGAGGAAGAAGATGATGGCCTTTTTAGAACAAGAGAAAAGATAATGTCTAATGGAAAAATAGAAAATATATGTATATATATTTTCCACTTCTCATCTCAAACCATGGTTAAATAATAAAAATATTATTGCATTTGAGTTAAAACACAAAAGGAATGTTAATCCATGGTTAAAAGGTGGGTGAGCATGGTTAGGCCAAAGAAGAGTGTAGAAACAAAACCATGAATTATCCTTTCCTTTTTCTTTTTGTTTTAACACAAATAGAAATAATAATCCATATATAAAACCAAGGTGTGAGTCTTATATTGCCACCATTTTCTATGTATATACAACCATGAAGGATGATGTATGTATGTATGTGTGCATGCACATCCATATGTGCATGAACAAGAATGAATGCATACATGCATGCATACATCCAAAAAGGACAAGAAAGGATTTCTAGTGAGAAGCTAATGGTTAAATGATAAATCAACACTTGATTTATCAATCCGGTCATATCACATACGACCTAACCAAAAGTAAGCCGCCGGATTAATATACGGTATCTCCTACGCGCATTTTAACCGGGTCCATGCGCATATCGCATATGCGCACCACAACATTTCGCCTGGACTAGGTAACTCCTTTGTGGGACTCTAAGACTCATCAATACGCCGGTAGTGGGTGATGATCATATCTAGCACCCCCAAGCCACAAGCGGTCAGCTAAATGTAACAGCCACCCGGGTATTGAGCGATCAGAAGAAAACAAGCGGACCTGCTACAACTCCCGTCGAGCCAACCGGCAACACTACCGTACAGTCCGGTCTCTTCGTCAGATATGCTGCATATCGAGTCTAGGGATGGTAACGTCGACCCCAATAACTCAATAAGTAGTGCCGATGAAAGGTCTATAACAGATCGAGAAACTACTGATAACACTTATCAGCAAATCTCAACAGCCCTGGCCAGTGACTTACTGATATATCTAGTCGAGCACAGCACAGCATCAACTCCCCATACCGGAAGAGACGAAACCCCTCCTATCGCTCATCGTCTTTGTGTGTCTCGGGACTGTACCCAACGGCCACCTGTTTGCACGACTCAGTAGAGCCGTGGTAGGGTGGTAATCAAAGTACAGTGGGAGAACACACAAGACTCTATGACGATCTCGGGTCTACAGACTAACCTGCACCAGTGTCACCTGAGAACTGCTATCCGAAGATAGATATAATTCTATATAGGAGTTCTCGGCGAGTCCGTCCAGTGTACCCAGTCACCACTGAGCACCCGTATACGATCTCGATGTCAAACATCGATGAATGTGGGAACATCCATCGCCCATCATATGGGTCTAGTATCATATACGCTAGTCTACTCTGGTATATCGATGACCCGTCTCGATACACCTACGACTAGGGACATTCCACGATATGCTTATAAACTACTGATGTCCCACTAGTATGATCTCTATCATAATCACAGTAGTCAAGCCTATATCCTCAGGGCTTTATCAACATGTATGAAAGAATGAAAGCATGCTCAGTTCAACATGTCAGATAAAGAAGAACCAGATAGCATACTATCATGTCGAGCAAGAATGTACACTGAATATATATATACATGTATAAATACATCTACTATCACATAATGGCATCTAGGGCATCCATATATCCAACAGATCCGCTCACTGCCTCCATGTGGCTCGGGACTGTACCCAACTAAAACCTGTTTGCATGACTCCTTTGAGCCATGGTAGGGTAGTAATCAAAGCAAAGTGGGAACTCACACGAGACAAATGATGATCTCAGGTCGATGCACTAACCTATACACATGTCACCAGGGAACTGCTATCTAACGTCAGGTATAACACCAACTAGCATGTTCCCGGCGAGTCCTGTCCGGTGTACTCATAACCCAATGAGCACCTGTATACATCTTAGGTGAACCAACTGACATCAATGGCTTGTGAGACCGTCCACCGCCCCTTGTCGGGTCTCGACTATATACACTAGTCTACTCCGGAGTATTGATGCCCTGTCTCGAAAACTCCCACGACTAGGGACCTTTTTAAGGATGTGCTTATAGACCTCAGCTCCCACGTATATGATCGCCATCGAACCGCTGGCCGTCAAGAAAGAATCCTATGGGCTCTATCAACGTGCAATAGTGACCTGTAAGGTCACCTAAAGCAGTACACGTTGATAAAGATAAACCAGATAGCATACTATCATCTTGAGTAAGACTCTCCTACCGGTATAGGTCCTCCCTCAATCATTGCAATCATGTGCCTGTGATCCAATAATTGACTCTGAGAGTACTATATCCAACACTGGGGTCTGACGTTTACCACCCCTAGACGAGATATGCGACATATCTGACGAAGAGACCGGACTGTACGGGAGTGTTACTGATTGGATTCGCAGAAGAATGTACAGGATTGCTTGTTGATCTTCTGATAGCTCAATACCTGGATGGCTGTTACGTTTAGCTGACCGCTTGCAGCTTGTGGGTGTTTGTTATGATCATCAACTACTGTCGGCGTATTAACGATTCTTTAGAGTCCTACACAGAGGTTTCCTGGCTCAGGAAAAATGGAGTAGGAGCACATATGTGATATGTGCGGGACTGAGAGCAATACGTGTATGTGATACCGTATTAGATTCTCACGATATATGATATCGGCCGGGTATATGTGATATAGCCGGGTCATCGGATCAAGTGTTGACTCGATGAACTGATACAGATCATATTAGTCAGTTATTTGTGAAATAGCCGGATTATCGGGTCAAGTGTTGATTCGATAATTTAATGTATAATTATATATTTGATATATTATGTTACATTAACTTATATTAGCTCACTTAAAGATTCTTTTTCTCATTTGGATAATACATTGATATATATGTGATACATGTTAATTGTATTATTTTATTTTGTTACAATAAATATTGTATATGTGATATATAATATTGTAACATGTTAGGGTTACAAATGCAACATGTTTTGTGGAGTTTAAATATGGTTAGGGTTTGGATTGGGGTTAAGCTTGCATGAAGCTTTCAAGAAGCTTCTTGAAGCTTTGACTTTGACTTGTGATGTTTTGTGAAGATATTTCTTTAACCCAACCCAACCCTTTACCATAGTTAATTCTCTACATTGGTTAAGTTTTCATTCTTAACCCATGGTTGCATTTCTAACCTCACACTTGATTTCATTATTCATCACAAATTGATTTTCTTCTTCTTCTTCTTCTTCTTCTTCTTCTTCTTCCTTTTTGATGAAAAGCTTTCTAGCTTTTTCATATGTGATGAATATGAGTGAGAAATTGAAAACAAATGAGAGCTAAATTCCTACTTCATCATTCTCATCTATTCTTGCTACTTAGATTAGGGTGTTTGCTTTGCTAATATTTTATTAGTGAAGCAAGAGCTTGGGTTTGTGTTTCTTCAAGATAGATCATCTTCGAAATGGATAACTTCAAGCAAGCATGCATCAGTCGACTTGTGGAGCCTCTCAAGAGTTCGAGAGTTCATGGATCGCGGCGAAGGGACTACTTCTCGGAGCTTATGAAGTGAATGAATGGACTACAATGGTTGTAATCCCTTTCTCTTAGAAGTAAAGTTGTTTACTTGCTTTTTGTTTCGCATAATCTCTAGTCTACGATCTTGCTCGGGTTGTTCGGCGCTTGAAAATTTTGATTTTGGCTTGGTTGATGCCTTGTAGAACCTTGTTCTAGTGCCTAGTAACCCTACACTTCATGGTATCAGAGCCTAACTAGAAGCCTAGACGATGTTACGACAATACGAAAACGAAAACTTCCGCAAAATACGAAATTAGAAACCCTTGAAAAATGCTCTCTGTAAAATTTTTTAAAAGTGACCTGAAAATTATTTAAACAACTGCAGAGAGACATTTAAAATGATATAAGAAAACTGGGGCAAAACTAGATGGAGGGGCTCGGAAAAATCCGGCGACCCTTGGGGATTTTTTGACGACGCCGGCATCTGGTGCTCCCCTCTGGCTCGTTTTGCTCCAGTGTTCTGTACATTATGATCTGGGGTTTCTAGTATTGTTTAGTTGTCCAGAATTGCATATGATGTAAGTTTGGTATTGGGAAATTTGCGAAATAGTTCGTATTCGTATTTTTATACCAATGTATTGGTAAATTTGGCGACATTAAACAGGTCAAACGAATTATCAAACACTCGTGTTTTCTAGGTTGAACATACTCGATAACTAATGCAGGTATTCCTATGGACCCTCTAGAAGAAAGTAACCCTAACTCGAGATGTGACCACCAAACTACGACTGAGCTTTAGGGTTTGTCGTAGTTAGTGGCGCCACAAATGAGGCATGGTTCTGCCCTTCTACGGTTGGTCCATTAAATACTGTGGCATAGATTTTGGGTATTGTTTAACGGTGCTTAAGTGTTGAGCTTGCTGGGGAATCTGGGTGTTCGTTGATTCGATCGAAGGGTTTAACATCTCCTAGTAGTATGTGATACTTGTTTCTGCGACCGTAAGCGTAGTATGCGTATCGCCGGTTTCATTGCTATATGTCAACGACAATTGGGGTACGCATACTTGCTTACGTTGATGACATGTGATGTTATATGTTGCTGTATTGTGATGTATTGGATTGTCATGATCGAATAACCGGGTTTTTTATGTGAGATGGGAGTTTTACTTTTCATTCATGTAAAATTCATTTGTAATGTAATATTCTTTTATTTGGGGCACTTCCGGGTTGAGGATGATGTCACCATTGTTGTATATTATTTACTTTTCCGCATTAGGATAGACCCAAGGAGAAGAGCACTAGTGACCGGGTTCTAGAGTCCAGTGGGAGACCATCTCGAGGAGTCGAGACCGGGTCTCCTAACTCTAGAATTGGTAGGGTCTCTTGCCGCTCTCGTAGGAGTCTTGGGTGTAGGATTGGCTATTCATCACGACTGTGGAATCCGTATTTTCTATTATTGGCTAAATACTAAATACGGACGTCCTAGCATATCCTATATTATCATATATGTGTTTCTGCTGCCTATATTCTGTGATGAGATCGCTTAATATATCTGAGACGAATGCTATATTATATATGAGATATATAATAGACGTTGATTATGTTTTACATCCGCGCTAGTCCCGTCCCGGTATGCCGTTAGTTAAGTAACCTAACGGTGCATAACGGAACATGCAGCGAATGCGGATGGCATAAGCGTACGTTGTATTTTCGTTTCTTTTCTGTGATGGCTTAAGGACTTAAATGATGGGACAACATTAATATGATTAATGTGAAGAAAAATAAACCTAAAAAGATGTTGTAGAATCAGATTTGAAAACCACTCGGCTTTTTAAGAAAAAGCTGCATTTCAAAACTGTGGAGCTTAAGCCACTCCTTTTGAAAACCATTTGATTCTACGATGATATCAAGTTCAAAGCGTTAAAGATTTTCTTAAAAATCATCCGCAGCCCTCCATCATTTTAGGAAGTAGAGTACTTAGTATTCGTACTACGTTTGTTGATTATAGTTAAGGAGTAGTGTACGGTAGCTAAGTGATATCTTCCTATAATGCATATGATGCAGATTAATTATGACATTCATGCGACTTTGTTGACCATAGTTAAGGGTCAAGTGAGTGGGTCTAATTAATCAAGAAATTATGGGTAGAAATTGACTAGTGCTTATGATTTGTTGACCATAGTTAAGGTCATGGGTACTAGGGGTAAAAACCACATCGGGAATTTCAATAGTTGAAATTTGCAATGAGATTTCATACCTTCCATATGATGGTTAGATCCGATCCCACTGTAGGCAATAGTTGCTCCTAGGAGAGTTTTGCAGTTTACAATTAGCTAACTTATTAGGTGTCTAGAATGGTGTTAACGAGGCTACGCCTCTGGGCAGACGAGGTTTATATTAATTAGGTCCGTGCGAAAGCACGAGGAACCTCCCTCAAGTACCGACACTGGCCTGGCTGAACAGTTAGCGAAGTTGTAGACTGTAATTAATCCTAGCTAGTTTTCTTTTTAAGGTTTGAAAGAAAAACTTGATTAAAGCAGTGGGAGACATCAATTAGATAAGATAATAAACAATCAGATCTTTGCAAGAGCTTTTGCTAAGTGTATTCTTTTCTCTCTCTTAATGGCAGATACCAATGACATGACTCAAGCTTCTATTAGATAAAAATAAACTGAATGGGACCAATTATAAAGACTGGCTGAGGAACCTTAACCTTGTCTTGACTTATGATAACGTATCATATGTCCTCACGGCTCCAGCCCCGCCTGTCCCAGGTCCAAAATCCTCAGTTGCGGATATTGAAGTCCGCAAGACATGGGACGCTGACTGTGCGACGGCCAAATGCCTCGCGCTTGCATCGATGGATAACACACATCAAAAACAGCACGAGAATATGGACGTCCACACCATATTCCTCCATACAAAGGAGTTGTATGGAGAGCAATCTCGTGTCTTACGATACGAAGCATCCAGAAAGTTGTTTCAGATGCGAATGGCCCCTGACACACAAGTAGGAGACCATGTTCTGAAGATGATAGCTCTCATAGAGGAGCTTGAGGACCTTGGGTGGACAATGGACAATGAACAATATACGGATATTATTCTGCAGCCTATCCCCTTTACTTTTGCTCAATTTATAGTTAACTTCAACATGCACAACATAGAGAAGGAACTACCTGAACTCCTTAATATGTTAAGGAGTGCAGAGAGCACACTGAAATCAGTGAAAACTCCCGTTTTGAGTGTTGGGCAATCTTCATCTTCTCGCCCAAAGGCTAAGGCCAAGGGAAAGATAAAGAAGAAACCCACCAAACCTAGGGGTGGAGTTAAAAAGGTTAAGGGGAAGGACAAGTCCAAAGCTGGGGAATCTGGGAAAGGGGAATGTTATCACCGCCACAAAACAGGACACTAAAAGTGCAACTGTACGGAGTACTTGGATCTCAATAAGAAGCATGGGTATGCTTTCGCTTCAGGTGTGTTTATGACAGAAAACTGTTTTTCAATAAACTCTACTTCCTGGGTATTGGATACCGGTTCAGGTTCTCACATTTGCAATTCTATGCAGGGGCTGAGAAATAGCATGGTTTTGAAGACAGGTGACCATACTCTCCACGTTGGAAATGGTTCCAATGTACATACAGTTGCAGTGGGAGAGTATCACTTGGGGTTTCCATCTGGGTGTATATTGGTTTTGAACCCATGTTATTATGTACCTAGTATGCTTTGTAATATAATATCTGTTTCTTTGTTAGACAATGAAGGATATAATTTTGTATTGCAGAACAATACTATGAACATTCACCTGAGTCAAATGTTGGTTGGGTATGGTACGCTTAATAACAGGATATACGTCCTAAATCAACACACAGTTTTCAGCATACAACACACTAATAAAAGAAAATTTTCAGAAATAAATGAAGCTTTTCTTTGGCACTGTAGACTTGGTCATATTAACGAAACAAGACTAAACAAGCTACATAAAGATGGATATTTAAAACCCTTTGAATATAAATCTTATGCGACTTGCCAGTCTTGTATCAAGGGTAAAATGACCAAAACTCCGTTTACAGGACACGGAGAAAGAGCTAATGAGCTCCTAGGCCTCATACATAGTGATGTATGCGGACCAATGTCTACACAGGCTAGAGGCGGTTTTTCATACTTCATTACTTTCACTGATGATTTCTCAAGATTCGGTCATGTATTTTTATTAAAGCACAAATCCGAAGATTTTGAGAAATTCACTGAATATAAACTCGAAGTAGAAAAACAAACTGGCTTGAGTATCAAAATGCTTCGATCAGATCGAGGTGGGGAGTATCTAAGTACAGAGTTTGCAAACTTCCTAAAAGAGAATGGGATTCTCTCTCAGCTCACTCCTCATTACACACCACAACACAACGGTGTGTCAGAACGACGGAATTGGACCCTATTAGATATGGTCCATTCCATGATGAGTGATGCTGAGTTACCCGTCTCATTTTGGAGGCATGCATTGGAGACTTCAGCGTTTCAGCTGAATAGGACCCAACCAAAACCGTGTCTACTACACCATATAAGATATGGCATGGGAAGAGACCATCTTTTAAACGAATTAAGATTTAGGGTTGTCCGGCCTATGTTAAAAAGCAGAATCCGGACAAACTCGAGACACGGTCAGTCATGTGTAATTTTGTGGGATATCCAAAGAATTCTTAAGGGTATATGTTCTGCCACAAGGAGGAACAAATAGTGTTTGTTTCTCAATATGCCACATTTTTAGAAAAAGAATTTTTATAAATGATTCAGATGGCAGTGTGGTAGACCTAGAAGAAGTTCTAGAAACACAAATTACAAATGATGACTTAGTTGAACTGGCTGTTGCAACAGAAACTGAGGAATCTCGGCCACTCCAAAGGTCTGGTGGGACTTCTCGCCCACCGGAGAGGTACTACGGTTTCCTCATTGATGGTGACAGAGAAGACTGCATCATGGAGAAGGATGATCCAACCAGCTTTCAGCAAGCTATCACGGATGGAGACTCTGTGAAGTGGTTGGATGCCATGAGATCAGAAATGGAGTCTATGTACACCAACAAAGTATGGTCTTTGGACATTGTACCCCTGGGGTAAAACCTGTGGAGTACAAATGGATCTTTAAAAAAAAGATTAGTGTAGATCGGTAGGTAGAGACCTACAAGGCAAGACTTGTGGCGAAGGGTTTTCATCAAAGACCAGGTTTGGACTATGACGAGAATTTTTCGCCCGTAGCCATGCTTAAATCCATTCGGATCCTACTTGCTATTGCTGCTCACTACGACTATGAAATCTGGCAGATGGACGTTAAAACGGCATTTCTAAATGGAGATTTAGAAGAATGCATTTATATGGATCAGTCAGAGGGCTTCATTGACAGTGGGAGCAGCGAGAAAGCATGTAGATCGCTTAAATCCATTTATGGATTAAAGCAGGCATCACGGAGTTGGAACATCTGTTTCGATGATGTTATCAAAGAGTTTGATTTCATCAAAAATCCATATGAACCTTATGTTTATAAGAAGGTTGTAGGGAGAGCTGTCACATTCCTCGTATTGTACGTGGATGACATTCTTCTAATAGGAAATGATATTCCTATGCTACAGTCGGTCAAACCTTTCTTATCACTAAGGTTCTCCATGAAGGACCTGGGTGATGCCACATACATTCTGGGTATTAGGATCTATAGGGATAGATCCAAGAGGTTATTGGGATTGTCCCAGACCAGGTACATTAACACCATCCTAAAAAGGTTTAGTATGGAAGACTCCAAGTGGGGTGCCTTACCCGCTTTCCATGGGGTCACCCTCTCTAAGGACTCTTACCCAAAAACCGATGAAGAGAGAGCTCGCATGAGCATTATACCCTATGCTTCGGCAGTAGGATCTATAATATATGCGATGTTATGTACACGCCCAGATGTAGATTATGCACTTAGTGTAGTAAGCAGGTATCAATCCAACCCAGTGGAGAATCACTGGATAGCAGTGAAGAACATTCTTAAGTACTTACGAAGAATTAAAGAATTGTTCTTGGTGTATGGTAATGGAGATCTCCAAATGGAGGCCTTTACCGATTCGAGCTTCCATTGTGATAAGGACGACAGCAAATCTATCTCTGGGTTTGTATTTACCCTTAATGGAGGGGCGGTGAGTTGGAAGAGTTCCAAACAGGATACCGTTACAGACTCTACGATGGAGGCTGAGTACATTGCTAGGAATGATGCCGCTAAGGAAGACGTCTGGATGAGGAAGTTCATCTCAGAGCTAGGAGTAGTTCCAACCAATATTGATCCAATACCATTGTATTGTGATAATAATAGGGTTATGGCGTTAGCCAAGGAGCCCAGGTCCCATCAGCGGTCCAGACACATCCTGAGGCATTTTCATTTAATCCGGGAGATTGTAGATCGCCGTGAGATCGAGATTAGGAGAGTAGACACAAAGAATAACACTGCGGATCCACTCACCAAGGCCCTCCCTCAGGCTCAGTATGAGCGACTTTTTGAGATGTTGGGTATGAGATACGCCAATAAATGGCCTTACTGCAAGTGGGAGATTGTTGGATATATGTATGCCCTAGAGGACATTATATGATAGTGGATGTATTTATACATGTATATATATATTCAGTGTACATTCTTACTCGACATGATAGTATGCTATCTGGTTCTTCTTTATCTGACATGTTGACTTGATCATGCTTTCATTCATTTACACATGTTGATTAAGCCCTGAGGATATTAGCTTGACTACTGTGATTATGATGGAGATCATACTAGTGGGATGTCTGTAGTTTATAAGCATATCCTGAAATGTCCCTAGTCGTAGGTGTATCGAGATGGGGCATCGATATACCAGAGTAGACTAGCGTATATGATACTAGACCCATATGATGGGCGATGGTTGTTCCCACATCCATTGATGTTTGACACCGAGATCGTATACGGGTGCTCTTTGGTGACTGGGTACACTGGACAGACTCGCCGAGAACTCCTATATGGTATTATATCTATCGTCGGATAGCAGTTCTCAGGTGACACTGGTACAGGTTAGTCTGTAGACCCGAGATCGTCATAGAGTCTTGTATGTTCTCCCACTGTACTTTGATTACCACCCTACCACAACTCTACTGAGTCGTGCAAAAAGGTGGCTTTTGGGTACAGTCCCGAAACACACGAAGACTATGAGCGATAGGAGGGGTTTCGTCTCTCCCGGTATTGGGAGTTGATGCTGTACTGTGCTCGATTGGCTATATTAGAAAGACCCTGGCCAGGGCTGTTGAGATTTACTGATAAGAGTTATCGATAGTTTCTCGATCTGTTATAAACCATTCATCGGCACGACTTATTGAGTTATTGGGGTCGATGTTACCATCCCTAGACTCGATATGCAGCATATCTGACGAAGAGACCGGACTGTATGGTAGTGTTGCCGGTTGGCTCGACGGGAGTTGTCACAGGTTCGGTTGTTTTCTTCTGATCGCTTAATACCCGGGTGGCCATTACGTTTAGCTGACCTCTTTGCGGCTTGGGGTGCTTGATATGATCATCACCCACTGCCGGCGTATTGACGAGTCTTAGAGTCCCACAATGGAGTTACCTAGTCCAGGCGAAATGATGTGGTGTGCATATGAGATATGCGCAGGGACCCGATTAAATGCGCGTATGTGATACGGCATATTAATTAGGCGGTTTGCTATTGGTCGGGTCGTATGTGATATGAATAGTTTGCTAAATCAAGTGTTGATTTATCATTGACCATTAGCTTTTCACTTTAAACCCTTTCTTGTCTTTTGTTGTATGCATGCATGTATGCAGTTATTCTTTTTGATGCACATATGGATGTGTATGCATACATACATGCATACAATATTCTATCATGGTTGTTGATACATAAGATGGTGGCAATATAAGACTCACACTTTATATAAATATGTTGATATTTATTTTTGGATAAAAGAAAATGGAAATAGAAATTCTATCATGGTTTAACATTTTATTCATACACTAACCCTTTGCTTTAACCATGATTTATTTTCTATGCCCATTATGGATCCAAAATAAATATCTAGATATTTTATAACTAGGGTTAAGTATGAGAAGGAGAAAATATATATATTTCTTTTTCTCGTTTTAAATCCTAAGCTTATCATTTTCTCTTGAGCTCTTCATCTTGCCATCTTCTTCTTCCTCACTCTCTTGCTCTCTAGGTTTGATTAGTGAACAAAAGAGTGATCAAGTTAGGGTTTTAAAGTGAGAAAAAAACCACATCACCATTCTACACTACTCTTGCCCATTAGTTTAGAGTGTTGGCTTCTACTTCTCCTTTTGATCAAGTGGAGGCTTTAGCTTGGACAAAGGGGACTCCGGGTGGATCGTCGTGGATTTGGAGGATCTCAAGCAAGCTTCTTCCAACCCTCAAGTGGCCAAGGAGTCTAGTGTAGAGAGCTACAAAGGTTGTATACCCTAAACCTAGTCTTTATCACTTGTGACATGTGTTTATAGTTTTGTTACCCTAGCTTTTCTAGTATGATCCTTAGGTTTGTTTCTCTAGCACCCTATAAAATTTTAATATGGCATGTGTGATGCTACCAAACCCTAGTAGTGGTGCTGTAGAAACTCCTTCAGAGTGCCGCTGGACCTTCTTCCAGCTCTACCTCTTTGCCACTAATTTCTTTTACAAGAAATTCCTTTTCTAAAAAGGTGGCATATTGAGAAACAAACACCTTTTGTTCCTCACCGTTGTAGAAGATATATCCATATGAATCTTTTGGATCTCCCACAAACTTACATAGACCTGATCTTGCCTCGAGTTTATCTGGATTTTGCTTTTTAACATAAGCCGGACAACCCCATATCATAACTCGTTTAAGAGATGGTTTCTTCCCATTCCATATCTCATATGGAGTGGTAGGCACCGATTTGGTTGGATCACTATTCAATAGGTATGTGGCAGTCTCCAGCACATAACCCCAAAAAGAAATGGGTAACTCAGCGGTGCTCATCATTGAGCGCACCATATCTAATAGGGTGCGGTTCCTCCGTTCCGATACACCGTTATGCTGTGTTGTATAGGGAAGAGTAAGCTGAGAGAGAATCACATTCTCTTTTAGATAGTCACAGAACTCATTGCTTAAGTATTCTCCACCTCGATCAGATCGAAGGATCTTAATACTTTTACCCGTTTGGTTCTCGACTTCGTGCTTATATTCTTTAAATTTCTCAAAAGCTTCAGACTTGTGTTTCAACAGGAAGACATGTTCGTATCTTTAGAGATCTTCAGTGAATGTAATGAAGTACGAAGAACCATTCCTGGCATGTGTAGACATAGGACCACATACATCACTATGTATCAGTCCCAAGAGTTCCGTAACTCTTTCTCCGTGTCCACTAAACGGAGTTTTAGTCATTTTGCTTTTGAGACATGACTGGCAAGTATCAAAAGATGAAAATTCAAACGGATTCAAATATCCATCCTTATGTAACTTACTAGTCGTGTTGCATTTATATGACCTAGTCTGCAATGCCACAAGAAGGATTCGTTCATTTCTGAACTCTTCCTCTTGTGTGTGTTTTGTATATTGAGAACCGTGGTTTGATCTAGAACGTATATGCCATTATTTAACGAGCCAGATCCAATCAACTTTTGATTCAGGAAGATGTTCATAACATTATCCTGTACTACAAAATTATATCCTTTTTTACTCAGTAAAGAAACTGATATAAGATTGCATATCAGGGTCGGAATGTAATAGCATTCGTTCAGAATCAATCTATTACCATTTGGCAATACAAGATGATATTCGCCAACTGCTTTGGCTGCAATATTTGCACCATTCCTTACTCTTATGGAATGATCACCCATTCCCAGTTCCCTACCTTTCCTTAGCCCATGTAAAATATTACATATGTGGGATCCCGATCCGGTATCTAATACCCCGGACGTAGAGTTAACTGAGAAACAGTTCTCGATAACAAACACACCCGAAGAAGATGCATCAACATGCTTATTCTTCGTTTGGGCGGCATGAGAATCCGGATATGTCCCTATTCCCTGCTCAGTCTTATAACAATTACAAGAAAGAACAGAACCAACGTTCCCTTACTCAGTATAACAAGCGGGTTCATTCAATACATCTATATTATTATCTTGATTAAGGCCTGACATGGTCGCTACCTGGAGAGAGAGAGAGAAGAAAACACTTTAGTGTATGCTCTTGCAAGATTAGATTGGTTATTATCTTATCTAATCAGGATGGCTCCCACTGTTTTCATCAAATCGTCCTTCAAACTCTAAAAGGTAAGACTAGCCGGGATTAATTACACCTTACAAGTTTGCCAATCTTTCGGCCAGGCCAGTGTTGGTAGTTTGAGGAAGGTTCCCCGTGCTTTCGCACGGACCTAATTAGAATAAACCTCGTTTTCCCAGAGGCATAACCCCGTTAACACCTTTCTAGACACCTACTTGATTGGCTAATTGTCATGTGTAAAACTCTCCCAGGAGTAACTCTTACTCGCAGTGGGTATCAAGATCCAACTATCTTATAGAAGGTATGCAATCTCATTGCAAATTTCAACACTTGAAATTCCCGATAATACTTTTACCCCTAATGACTTATGACCTTAACTATGGTCAACAAATCATAAGCACCAGTCAAGTTCTACCCGTCATTTCTTGATTAATTAGACCCACCCACATGATCCTTAACTATGGTCAACAAAGTCGTATGATTGTCCTAATTTAATCACATAATATGCTATGTAGGAAGACATCACTCAGCTACCGTACACTGCGCCTTAACTATGGTCAACAAACGTAGCACGAATATTAAGTACTATATTTCCTAAAATGACGGAGGGTTACGACAGGTTTTTCAGAAAACCTTTTGCGTAATGAACTTGATATTGCTGTAGAAACAAGTGATTTTGAAAAAAGAGTGTTTTTTAGGCTTTTACTAGTTTCGCTAAAGAGGTCACTCCCGGTGAAGGGATCTCGGCTCTTTCATTATCGAATAAGGTGTAGGATATTTCACAAATACCACTATGCAAAACAAGAACTATAGAAGCAATCAAAAACAAAACCGAGTGAGTTATAGCATCTGCTAGTTTCGCTAAAGAGGTCACTCCCGGTGAAGGGATCTCGGCTCATTCCTTATCGAATAAGGTGCTGGATATTGTACAAGGAATACCGCTATGCAAAGCAAAAACTAGAGCTACCCTTTTTATAAATTTGAGTCTACAGCATCTTTTAGGTTTCTTTTCTTTCATTAATCTCATTAATGAATTTCACATCATTTATGCTTCCTAAGTATCACAGAAGAAACGAGAATACAACGTACACTTATGCCATCCGCATTCGCCAGAATGTCCGGTTATGCACCGTTAGGTTACTTAACTAACGATATAGCGGGACGGGACTAGCGCGGGTGCAAAACATAAGCAACGTTTATTATATATCATATATACAATAATAAAGCATTCGTCTCACGCATATAAAATGATCACATCACAGAATATCAGCAGCAGAAGATAACATAAGAAAATATTGGATATACTAAGAGGTCCATGTTTTATTTTGAGCCTGTATAAAACACGGATTCCACGGTCCTGATGAATAGACAAACCCACATCCCTAGACCCCTACGAGAGCGGCAAGCAACCCTACCAATTCTAAGGTTAGGAGACCCGGTCTCGACTCCTCGAGATGGCCTCCCACTGGACCATAGAACCCGGTTGCTTGTGCTCTCCTCCTTGGGTCTATCCTAATGCGGAAAAGTAAATAATATACAATGGTGACATCATCCTCAAACCGGAAGTGCCCCAATAAAACAATACTACAAACAATGAATTTTACATGAATGAAAATAAAAAAAACCATCTCACATAAAACCCCCGGCTATTCAAATCACGATGATCCAATATAACATATCACAGCAGCACATAACATCACATGTCATCAACGTAAGCAAATATGCGTATCCTAATTGTCGTTGATGTATAGCAAAGAAACCGGGGATACACCACATATTACACTTACGATCGCAGAAAAGAAAGTGAAAAACTACAACATTTGGAATCCACAATTAACTTAGACATCGTAAACCCGAAATATCACATATTACGGATTTTATGCCTGACTATATGAATTCCACATATTGTATCACATTCCAGAAAAAACTAGACGACGTTAAACATTCCGATCGAATCAACAAACACCCAAAATTTCCTAAAATCTCAACACTTGAGCGTAGTTTAAAAATACTCAGTACATGCCACGGTACCAATGAACCAACCGTAGAAGGGCAAACCAATGCCTCACCTGTGGCACCGCTGAACTACCACAAACCCAATGGTTTAGTGGCGGTTCTGACGGTCACAGAATCGAGTTAAGGTTTCATTCTTCTAGAGGATCCACCGCATTACTTGCATGATATTTGAATATTATTTAACTATGAAAATGATCCAACTCTTAAAAAATTTCCACCAAGGGTCAAAGTGGGTATTTGATATCCGATCGAACTTTTTAACACCGTCTAAATAACCCGAAAAAAAACTAGAATTACGAATACGAAACACTCCGAATTGCCTCTGTAAAAAGATAACATCACATGTAAATTTAGCAAAAACGAACAACACCTGAAATCCCAAACCTTAGAGACTGGAACACCAAAAAAATTTCAAGCCAAAAACTCACTGTACGGCCGAGCAGGCCGTTTTTGGCACTGATGTGGCCGGCTAGATTAAGACCAAACTGCTTCAAAATTCCCTGGTGTTCATGTTATATCTTATACAACATTCTGCAACTGTTTAAAAACAATTACTCTCAGAAAATTTCGACAGAAACTAGGGTTTCGATTCGGGTGTTTCGGAGTTGTTTCGGTTCCGTAATCCTATACGATCCGTCTAATTCTCTAGCTAGGCTCTGATACCACTGTAGGGTTAATAAGCATAACAGCAAGGTTTCGGGTGGCATCATACATGTCAAATTTAAATTTTTTCCATGCTTAAACAACCCTAAACAAGATCTTATACTAGAGAATCATATGAAACTAAAAGGCAAACAACTTTAATTCTAAGTGATAGGGATTACAACCTTTGTAGTCCGTTCCTTCACTTCATAATCTCCTTGTTGTGGTCCCTTCACTGCGATCATCAAGCATCCGGACTCTAGAGAGGCTCCATGAGGTGAATGATCCATGCTTGCTTGAAGTCTTCACAATACAAGATGATCTACTTTGAGGAGACGCAAACCCAAGTTATGCCTTCACTAATTAGGGATTAGTGAAGCTAACACACTAATCTATATGGCTAGTATAGAGAGGATGATGAAGTAGGAATTTTTCTCTCTTTCGTTTTCTTTTTCTCACAATCTTTCATCACCAAGAAAAATCTAGCAAGCTTTTTTGAGAGCAAGAAGAAGATGATATGATGAAAGAAATGAATTATCGTTATGAGGTTAGAAATGCAACCACGGTTTAATTATGTCATTGCTAACTCATGTAGAGAATATGTTAGTTGTATGTATGCCCTAGAGGCTATTACTGTACATTGGATGTATATTGTAGTGGATGCTGGGACATATATAGGGAGGACTTTCTTGCTCGACATGATAGTATGCTATCTGGTTACTCTTTACCTTAACGTGTACATTGATTGTCTCTCTGTTACATGTTGGTAAAGCCCTTAGGATGTGTACTTGACTACCTGGACTATGATGCGGATCATACTAGTGGGGACATGGTAGTCCATAAGTACATCCTTCAAAGTCCCTAGTCGTGGGTGTATCGAGACGGGGCATCGATATACCAGAGTAGACTAGCGTATACCTTCTCGACCCATACAGATGGGCGATGGATGATCCCATATCCATTGGTGTTTGACATCAGAGATGATATACGGGTGCTCAGTGGAGACTGGGTACACTGGACGGACTCGCCGAGAACTCCCAGATGGTATTATACCATACGTCAGATGGCAGTTCTCTGGTGACACTGGTACAGAGTAGTCTGTTGACCCGAGATCGTCTTAGAGTCTTGTGTGGTTCCTACTGTGCTTTGATTTCCACCTTACCACGTCCAAGAGGGCATGCAAAACGGTGGTTTTTGGGTACAGTCCCGAGTCACATGGAGGCAATGAGCGATAGGAGGGGATTCGTCTCTCCCGGTATAGGGAGTTGATGTTGCGCTGTGTTCGATTGGCTATAACCGGAAATCCCTGGCCAGGGTTGCTGAGATTTACTGGTAAGTGTTACCAGTAGTTTCTCGAATGGTTATAGACCTCATATCGACACGACTTATCGAGCTATTGGGGTCTGACGTTTACCACCCCTAAGCGAGATATGCGACATATCAGACGACGGGACCGGACTGTACGGTAAGTGTTACTGGTTGGATTCACAGGAGTGTGAGCGGGCTTGCTCGTCGATCTTCTGATCGCTCAATACCCGGGTGGCCGTTACGTTTGGCAGACCGCTTGCGGTTTGTGGGTGATTGATATGATCATCATCTGCTGCCGGCGTATTGACGAGTCTTTAGAGTCCTACACAGAGGTTTCCTGGCTCAAGCGAAACGAAATAGGAGCGCATATGAGATATGTGCGGGACCGAGAATGATACCAGTATGTGATACTGTATTCGATTCTCGCGATTTGTGACATTGATCAGTTATATGCGATATAGCCGGGATATCGGATCAAGTGTTGATTCGATAAGTTGTTACTGTTAATATTAGTCGGTTATATGCGATATGACCGGATCATTAAATCAAGTGTTGATTTAATGATTTAATGTATAATTATATATTTGATATATTACTTTGCATTAACTAGTATCGGTTTACTTAAGATGGATATTCTCACTCGGATGTGCACATTGTATATGTGATATACTTTTGTGCACTTGATTGTATCATGTTTGATGATACATGTTTGCTAGGGTTTTTGTGTAAAGATCAAACCATGGTTACATGATAATGGTTAGGGTTTTGTTTTATTCACTTATTTATTTATCTATTGATTTTTGGAAAATGAAAAGCATAAAGAGAAAATGGTGGCTAACTTTGTTGTATATTGAAGCTTCATGAAGCTTTGACTAAGTGACCATTTTGTCTCATGCTTAACTCTAACCATTCCCACTAACCCTAGTTTAGTCTCTACACTTGACCATGGTTGGATTATGATAAGTATTCATTTTATTTTCTTTTTGAAAAAACAACTTATCATAATATTCATCATCATCATCTTCTTCTTCTTCAAGAAGAAAACCTAGACTTCATCAATGGTGACTTGATGAAATGAGTGAGAAATCCAATTCTAAAGTGAACCCGCTTCCTATTTCTTCATCCTCTACCTCTTGCCAAGTAGTAGAGTGTGTTTTTTTCACAAGTTTCATGACTTGGTGAAGTGGGAGCTTGATCTTTTGATGCCTCGACGTAGATCATCTTCGGCATCGAAGTCGACGACGTAGCCCGCCCAAATTTCCGATGAAGCCGACGCTAGAGCCCGGGTTTCCATTTGGACAGCGAGGAGACTTCATTGCGGAGCTATGGAGGTGGAGGACCGGATCTACAAAGGTTGTATTTCCGTTCTTGTAGTTAGACTTGTTAAAAGTTGCATCTTTCGCCTAAAATTCTAGTTAACGATCCGTATTAGGGTTTCTCGGCACTTGTAAAATTAGAAATTGGTATGGTTGATGCCTTGTGAGACCTCCTTAGAGTGCCTAGGAACCCTACAGAATAAACCATAGGCTAGGATTAAAGTTAGGTTAACAAATATCTTAGGTGAAAACAAAAGAGGTGGACTTTGTCAAATTTCTACAGGCTTCATCCAAAAATATCAACCATGACAAATTCCACATTATTTGAATTACCTAATGATAAATATAAAACCTAAACTCAACCCTAGCATGGTATTATTCTCACACATCCATGTTGCATGTGTAACTTAGCATGTTACAATATTATATATCACATATACAACATTTATGTAACATAAGAAAAGAATACATTTAACATATATCACATATATATCAATGCATCCTAAGTGAGAAAAAGAATTGCTTAAGTGAGCTTATATTAGTTAATGTAATGTAATATATCACATATATAATTATTCATTAAATTATTAAATCAATACTTGATTTAATAATCTGGCTATATTACATATAACCGACTAATATAATATGTATCATTTTATCGAATCAACACTTGATCCGATAACCCGGCTATATCGCATATACCCAGCCGATATCACATATCGCGAGAATAGAATACGGTATCACAAATCGTATTATTCTCGGTCCTATACATATCACATATGTGCTCCTACTCCGTTTCTCCTGAGCCAGGAAACCTCTGTATAGGGCTCTAAAGACTCGTCAATACGCCGGCAGTAGGTAATGATCATATCAAACAGCCATAAGCTGCAAGCGGTCAGCTAAACGTAACAGCCACCCGGGTATTGAGCGATCCGAAGATCAACAAGCAAGCCTGCACACACTCCTGTGAATCCAATCAGTAACACTACCGTACATTCCGGTCTCTTCATCTGATATGTCGCATATCCAGTCTAGAGGTGGTGAACGTCAGACCCCAGTAACCGATAAGTCGTGTCGATATTAGACTCATAACAGCTCGAGAAACTACTTATAACACTTACCAGTAGGTCTCCATATCATCCATAGCCAGGGACTTCCAGTTATAGCCAATCGAACACAGCGCAACATCAACCCCCAATACCGGGGGAGACGAAACCCCTCCTATCGCTCATTGCCTCCATGTGATTCGGGACTGTACCCAAAAGCCACCATTTTTCACGTTCTCATGAACGTGGTAAGGTAGAAATCAAAGCACAGTGGGAATCACACAAGACTCTATGGCGATCTCGGGTCTACAGACTAACCTGTACTAGTGTCACCAGAGAACTGCTATCTGATGATAGGTATAATACCATCTAGGAGTTCTCGGCGAGTCCGTTCAGTGTACCCAGTCTCCACTGAGCACCGGTATACCATCTTTGATGTCAAAAACCAATGGATGTGGGATCATCCATCGCCCATCATATGGGTCAAGATGCATATACGCTAGTCTACTCTAAAGTATCGATGCCCTGTCTCGATACACCCTCGACTAGGAACAATTATAGGATGTACTTTTGGACCACCCTGGCCCCACTAGTATGATCTGCATCATAGTCCTAGTAGTCAAGTACATATCCTAAGGGCTTTATCAACATGTGAGAGCAAGACAGTAATACAATACAAGTCAATATGTTCAGACAAAGTCAAACCAGATAGCATACTATCATGTCGAGAAAGAAAGTCATCTCTATATATATCCAAGCATCCACTATAATATACATCATATGTACAACAATGGCCTCTAGGGCATATACATAACTAACATCATTGACGGACAGGTGGATGATATCCACATGCATATAGGCATTGATTATATTGTTGGCATATATGAAGACACGGTCACCCTAGATATCATAGTATTACCTTTATGTTATGGTTGACCTAGGAATCGTTATTTTATTCAATTTCTACCTGCTGATGTTTTCTACTCATGAGTTGGCAACTCACCCCCGTTGTGCCAC